>CM052721.1:15232091-15367959 GCA_028551405.1 Uromys caudimaculatus
CCCCCCCCCCCCCCCCCCCCCCCCGTGGCTTCCACAACAGACATCCCATTGCTGCCTCCGTTGCTATGAAAGGGCAACGGGTGAAGTATCTTTTCTGGGTTGTTGGCGCTGGAATATTAATTCTATATTAAGTCTGTTAAGACTTGAAGGGGAGGTTTGTTTTGTCTTGTTATTTGTCTGTTTTGTTTTGTTTTTTGTTTTTTGGGTTTTTTTTTTTGAGATAGGGGCTAAATTGCCCAGGCAGGCCTGGACTTAGAATTTTCCTGCCTCAGTTTCCCAGGTGCTGGGAGTACAAGCCTGGACCATTACATCTGGCTTAGTTTTGTTATTTTTTCTTAAAGAGATTTATTTTATTTGTGTGTGTGTGTGTGTGTGTGTGTGTGTGTGTGTGTGTGTGTGTGTGTGTGTAGGCCAGAAGAGGGTGTCAGATTCCCTAGACCTGGATTTATGTGAGTCCTGTGAACTGACCTCTGGTGGTCCTTAAGAGCCTCAAGCACTTTTAACCATTTGTTGCTTCCTTTGTTTTTGTCTTTTGAGACAGAGTTTCACTATGTAGCCCTGGCTGTCCTGGAACTCACCCTGTAGACCAGGCTGGCCTTGAATTTACAGAGAACTGCCCTCCTCTGCCTCCTGAGTGCTGGGATTAAAGGTGTGTGCTAGCATGCCAGGCTTTTGTCTTGCTCTTAAGAACAAGGAAATGCTGGGCAGTGGTGGTGCAAGCCTTTAATTCCAGCACTCGGGAGGCAGAGGCAGGCGGATTTCTGAGTTCTAGGCCAGACTGGTCTACAGAGTGAGTTCCAGGACAGCCAGAGCTACACAGAGAAACCCTGTCTCGAAAAAAAAAAAAAAAAAAGAAAGAAAGAAAGAAAAAAAAAGAAGAAAGAAAGAAAGAAAGAAAGAAAGAAAGAAAGAAAGAAAGAAAGAAAAGGAAATGCACTAAAAAACAGCTGGCACCTGTCCATGAGCGTGACATTTACCAACCAACATCCTGTCCACTTCTCTCATTGCTGTAACCAAATACAGACAAGCAGCAACTCAGAGGAGAAGGGGTTTATTTTAGCTTACACTTCTGGGAACACAGTCCATCATGGAGGAGAAGGCGGGGCAGCAGGAGCGTGAGGTAGCTGGCCCCATGGCATCTGAGGTCAGGGAGCAGAGGCAGATGGATGCTGGGGCCAAGCTTGGGCTCTCCTTTTCCCCCTTTCTTTGTTTTTTTGTTTTTGTTTTTGTTTTTTTTGAGACAGGGTTTCTCTGTGTAGCCCTGGCTGTCCTGGAACTCACTCTGTAGACCAGGCTGGCCTCGAACTCAGAAACCCACCTGCCTCTGCCTCCAGAGTGCTGGGATTAAAGGCGTGGCCACCACCGCCCTGCTTGAGTATCACCTTCTGATGGCAGTCCACAGAATAGGATGTGGAAGAAGAAAACTGCTCTTTGCCTGCTTGCTCTCACTCTTGCCGACCAGTCCGTATTTCTGTCGCTGCGGCAATCCTTCACCAATGTGAGAACCATCTTCCCTGAGATTCTGGCATGGACTGGAGGCCAGCCTTTGGTGCCAGATTAGGGTCACTGAGACAGCATCTTTGTGCACTAAATGATTGCTACGTTCGTGGTCTCTCTAGTGTGAAAGTAGAATTAGGTAGAGAAGAGCAATGATTAGATACTGATTTGTTGATTTATTCAGTGATTTACTTAAAGCACTGCCTATTTGCCAAGAGTGACTTCACTGGCGACCAGGACCAGAAGGACCTGGAGGAACAGCTGAAGCAATGGGTTGGTTGCCCTTAACAACCTGCTGACGGCCACATGTGCTTCTACAAAGTCTCACTTGCTTGCCCCACCTGGTGGTTTTAGAGTATACGATGAGAATATAAATGGCCCAGGACCAAAGCCTCTCAGGACCTGTCCTGACTGCGGTCCACTGGTGACATCTTCTCTCCTCCACTCTCAGTGTTGGACGCTTATTCCAGAAAGATAACTGAAATGAGACAGCCAGTGCCGGGCTGCCTGGATCATATTTGTGTGTATACACACACACAAATATATATGAATGTATATGTATGTATATGTGTGTATGTAAGTATGTATGTATGTATGTATATATGTGTGTATGTGTGTATATGTGTGTATTTATGTATTTGTATGTATATGTGTGTATGTAAGTATGTACGTATGTATGTCTGTGTGTATGTGTGTTTATGTCTGTGTGTGTACTCATTCTAGAGTTCTGTTCATTTTGAAAACCTGGACTAAAACAAACATGGACTCCAGAGCTTCCTTTGAGACAGCAAAAAGAAGGCATGCTGAAACAGATCAGCCAACAGAATGCTTTCCTGGTAAGCACGAGGGCCTGGCTTTGCATCTCCAGAACCATGTAAAAAGATGGACGTGGTGGTGTGCGCCTGTGATCCCAGGGATGGCAAGATGGGAAGGGGACAGGTGGGTTCCCGGGGCTCCCTGGCCTGCTAGCCCAGACTACTAGGAGAGCTCCAGACCTATCAGGCCTTGTACCTCTCTCTCTCTCTCTCTCTCTCTCTCTCTCTCTCTCTCTCTCTCTCTCTCTCACACACACACACACACACACACACACACACACACGGGGGGGCAAAATGAAATACAAAATCAAAGCTGAGCAATAATAAAAAAATCATTTTTCATTTTGAGATAAGGTCTTCCTCAATTGCCTAAGTTGGTCTGAACTTTAAATTGTTTTGCCTCAGCCATCTGAGTAACCGCAAAGACAGACCTGCACCATAAAGCCTGGCTTTCTTTCTTTCTTTCTTTCTTTCTTTCTTTCTTTCTTTCTTTCTTTCTTTCTTTCTTTCTTTCTTTTTTTCTTGAGTACAGGAAGCTGAGGGTATGCACTACTGAGGGCGAAGCAGGAAGATCTCCTAGGCCTGCCTGGGTTACACAGTGAGATCATATTTAAAAAACCAAACCATCTGGACGTTGGGAGCACAAGCCTGTGACCCGAGAACCCAGGAGGTTGACGAAGGAGGATTACTTCCAACTGAAGCCATTCAGAGCCCATGTTACAAGTTCCTATCTCAAAAATCAAAACAAAAACCAAGAGATGAAAAGAGAGTTGCGCAGTAGGAGCTTGCTGCTAAGCCAGACAACCTGAGTTCAATCCTTGGGACCCACAGGAAGAGAGAAGAGCAAACCAACTACTGTGATTATAACTGTCAATCAGCATCCTGTCCAACTATGACACATGTAGCTCTCTCTCTCTCTCTCTCTCTCTCTCTCTCTCTCTCTCTCTCTCTCGTTTTGTTTTTTGAGACAGGGTTTCTCGTGTAATAGCCCAGGCAGTCCTGGAACTCTCATAGATCCATCTACCTCAGCCTCCTGAGTGCCGGGGACAAAAGGCATGTGCACACTACCACACCTGGCCACATGTAGGTTTTCATTTTGTTCCATTTTAAATTTTCAGCCAGGCTTGATTCTCCATGATGGAAGCAGAGTTGTACACACACACACACACACACACACACACACACTACATATGTCATATATACATATAAACATGTATATTTCATATAATTGTGACTATATATGTAGCCACTATGTTATAGACATGATATGCAGTCTAGGTGTTTTTAATTTGAAAATTAATTTTAACAAAATAAATATTAAAAAAAAAAAACCCACAGGGCACTGGAGAGATGGTTTAGTGGTTCAAAGTGCTTGCTACGCTTGCAGAGGACTAGATTTTGTGCCCCAGATCCCAGGTGAAGCAGCTCACAGCCACCTATAACTCCAGTTCCCAGGGATCTGATGACCTCTGGCCTCCCTGGACACCTCCACTCACACGTACACAGACTGCACATAAACAAAGACATAAAATACATCTTTAAAGTGTGTGCCCGTGTGCGTTTGTGAACATGTGCGGCGCCCAGATTGAATCGCTGAGCCTCGTCCACACTAGCTGTGTACTCTCTATGGCTAAACGCCACACCCACTTCCTCTTTTTTCTTTCTTGACAAGGTCTCCCTAAGGCCCAGGCCACCTTTGAACTTGCAATCTTCTTGCCTCAATCTGCTGAGTAGCTGGGACTACAGTCCTTGAGAGGCTGAGACGGGAGAACCTGCCACAAGTTTGGAGCTGGCTTGGGACTAGACAACGAGGTCCACCCTGGACTACACAGACCTTGTCTGAAAAACAAAACAAAAGGCTGGAGATGTAGTGGAGCTTGCCTAGCATGCATGATACCCAGGGTTCGAGTGTCAATACCACATAAACCGGCATGGTGGCACTCCAGCCCAAATGGAGGCCAGCCTGGGCTACAAGACTCTATCTTAGAAAAACAAAATAGGGGTCGACAAGATGGTGTAACTTGCTGCCAAGTCTAACAGTTTGAATTTGATTCTCAGAACCCATAGAGAGAAAGGACAGAACAGCTCCTGCAAGGTGTCCTCTGACTTACACACACAGAGACACAAACACACACGGACACACACAGACACACTCAGAGACTCATGTAGACACACACACAGACACAAATACACACAGACACATAGACACACAGAGACATGCAGACACACAAGACACACATACAGACACACAAACATATACACACACATATACACACACACACACAGACACATAGTTATGCACAGACACAGACACAAACACACACACGGACACACAGACACATAGACAGACACAGAGAGACACACAGACACAAAATTTCAAATGCTTCCTGGCAACTTGCATTTCTTCCTCTCTGAGTGTGTCCTTCAGTTCTCTGTCCCTCATTTCCAGCCGTTCACGTGAACCCTCAACAGCATCGGCCACTGTCTTCAGCTGTAGAATGTTAAGTCTGAATGATTTCTCCACTGGAATTCTGCAGCTAGTGTTCTGCTGCCTTTAGAACCTATGGTTGCTACCAAGGAGACGGAGGCCATGAGGATCCCTGATCCTTAGTATGTGACCTGTGCCTTACTACCTAAAAGGGTCTCCCATCTTCCTTTCAGCCCTGATATTCTGAAATTTCACAAAGTAGTTTCTGTGGGTCTCTGAATCCACCACACTAGGTACCTTTTAATTAAGAGACCTGAGTGTTTCAGTTCTGGGCGAGCTCGCTAGTGCTTTCTTAGCCGGCTGCCATGGTTACAACCCCAACATTTGAAGGTGGAAGGTTTGGGGTTTCAAGGCTAGCCTTGCCAACATTATGAATCTGAGGCCAGCCTGGGCTCTGCGAGACTCGACCTCTCGGTCTTCTTTTCCTTTGTTATTTCTTATCAAATTACCTTTTGCTTGAAGTTAGATTTCCCGGATCGGTTTCTGTCTCTCTCCCATCTTCTGATTTTCCCTTCATTTCTGTCTATAACTCTTCTACTGGGTTATCAGTTTCAACTCTGATAACTTTATATTCCCAGAGTCTTCCCGAATTCTGTGATTTTTTTTAATGGCCTCCTCAGAAGGGGGACAAGAGAGGAGGGCCAGGTGTTTATAAAGTGGCCTGGGACCCTCATTGTAATCTTCTTCTCTACTTGAGGGCCACCTCTGAGGTCCCCCATGGCTCCTCCAGTTTGGACTCTGATGTTGCTGGTGGGGGCTGCCTGGGGCCAGGACCAAGTGCCTACTCCTGTGTGGTAAGCTGGCTTGGGGGCAGCAGTGATGAGTGGATCAGGGTTTACCCAGCTGCATCTAGGGATGCCAGAGGAGAGAGGAAGCCATAAAGAAAACAGCTATGGCTGTAACTCGGCTAACAGAGGGCTTGCCTGAGCTACACAACGCCCTGCCCTGGTTTCAAACCCCAGCACCAGGTTAACTTGCTGTGGTGGCTGAGGAGGTATTACTAGCGTATGGGAGGTGGAGGCAGGAGGATCAGGGGTTCAAGGTCATACTTGATTATCTATCAAGTTCTAGGCAAGCCTGGTCTACAGGGGACCTTGACTCAAAAATGAGAAGTCAGGAGACTGGGGAGGAAGGTAAGGAGGTAGTCAGTGGTATTGGGAAGAAGATAACCTATTGAGCAGGCTGGGGATAGCCTCACATCCCCAGGTCCCGAAACTGAGGTGACATTCCAGGCCGAGAGGGAAAGACAAAGAATTTACACTCTCCAAAACCCCACAGTGGACCAAGCTGATAGGCCAGAGTCCAAGTTAGAAGGAGGCAAGGAATGAGATGTAGTTTACGTTCCTTGAACTTGGGTGCAGGGCTCTGGACAAGAAGCAGTTGAATTGTGGGAAATTCTGACCCAAGTTGATGGAAGAGGAAGGACTTCTTTATTGAGTTTGTAAGGTGGGGAGGAGGGCTGGCTGTGGTGGTACAAACCTATAATCCTAGCACTAGTGGTGAGGGAGGCAGGAGGATTGAATGCTTGAGGCTAGCCTAGGCTACTCATCAAAAGACTTTGTCTCTAAAAGAAAAAAGCTAGATGTGCTGGTGAACTCCTGTAAACCCAGTACTTAGAAGGTGGAGGCAGGAGAATCATGAGGTTAATTAAGGTCATCCTTGGTTACTCAGGGGAGTTTGAGGCTAGCCTGGGTTACATGAGACCCTGTCTTAAAATTAAAAAAAAAAAGAAAGACATACATAATCATAGTCTTATGATAATTTGAATAATGACAAGGTAACATTCTTTGCTTTCTCCAAACTAATCCCAAGGAGACCGAACTCTCCAGACCTGGAGCCGGTGGTGCACACTTCGAGGGAGAATTGTGAGTTGGAACCAGACCTGCTCAGGCCTCCTTTCCCTCCTTACAATCTGCTCTAACCGTGAATTCCAGTCCTAATACAGGGCTCATTGAAAGGGTCCAGCAATCACATAAACATGGGATACATACGCAAAGGGCATCTCCTGAACAGCCAAGGGCAGAGGGAACGGCGGGAAATCATGGCCTAACTCCACCTGAAAGATTTCTGTTCAAATTAACAAGCACTGGACATGATGGCCCAGGCTTGCCATCCCAGCACTGGGGAGGCCAAAGCAAGATAAGTTCCAGGCTAGCCTGGGTTACATAGTAACAAGACCTTGTCTCAAAATAACAAAACAATAGGCCAGGTATTGTTGTGCACACCTGTAATCCCAGCTTTCAGGAGGCTGAGGCAGGAGGATCTGAGTTCAAGGCTACATTGGGCTACATGAGAACCGTGAGGCAGAGGTGCTGGGAGACAACTCAGTAGGTAGCATCCTTGCTGCACAGGCATCAGGACCTGAACTAGCATCCGTGTAAAGAGCTTGCCGTGGTATCGCATGCTGTACTCCTGGCACTGGAGAGGCAGACAGACACAGGAGGAGCTTTAGGGTCCCTTGGCCAGCCAGTAGAGTTGAATCAGGGAGCTCTGGGTTCATTGAGAGACCCTGTCTCAAAACATAAAGTGGAGAGAGATCGAGAAAGACACCTGGTGTTGACCTCTAGTCTTGACATGCACGCACGTCTGCGCACACACGCACCACGGGCACACACACATGCATGCACGCACATGCTCACACAGACACACATGCATGCACACACCAAGATAGTAATAATAGCCACAACTAAACACATGCTGCCAAGACAAAGCCTGTCTGTCTGCATTAGCCTGGACCCCAGTTTGTGCTCCTCAACTTTGTCATCTACTCTCTCTACTCTCCAGCTCCACATTTCCCCCAATTCTGTGTCTCCCAAGTTTCTGCTCTGGATCTGAGCTCTTAGCAGCAGCCTTCTCTAAACTTAGTGACCCCGCTGACCCCCACCTCCCAGTGTGGCTCTGTGACCTGACCCTTGCCCTCTGCCCTTTCTGAGACCTTACAGAGACTCTTTCTTCCCAGTCATTCTCTCCAAGTGTGATTTTGAAGACAATTCCAGACCTTTCTGTGACTGGTCTCAAATGTCTGCGGATGATGGGGACTGGGTTCGTACTAATGGGCCCTCCCTGACTGGCACTTCGGGCCCCCCTGGGGGATACCCCAATGGAGGTAAGGAGTCTGAGGGGAGCCTAAAGTTTGGTGGAGGACACTGGAGAGGGGATAAAGTTGGGAGGGGGATGGCCCCTGGGGACAGCAAGGTCTCAGCCCTCTCCACTCTGTCTCCCTACAGAGGGATATTACCTGCACATGGATCCCAAGACCTTCCCTCGGGGCGGAGTGGCACGCCTGCGCAGCCCTGACATATGGGAGCAAGGCCCACTTTGCATTCATTTTGCCTTCCACATGTTTGGTTTGTCATGGGGCGCCCAGCTCAGACTTCTGCTGATCAGGGGCCGGAAGCACCGCCAGCCGTCCGTGCTGTGGAAACACATAAACACCCAGAGTCCCTCTTGGATGCCCACCACGGTCACTGTACCAGCAGATCATGATATACCAAGCTGGGTGAGGTCAAGATGAGATCTGGTGGGGAAGGGCTCTAAAGGAAGGGGCTTAGGAAGGGAGGCAAAGGGGGAGTGCAGAGGGCAATCATGGAGTTTTCTTGCATCAGGCCTGGTGACCCGAGATCAATCTCCAGGACCCATGTGGTAGAAGGCTAGAACCAACCCCCAAAACTTGTCCTCTGACTCACATTTGTGCTATGCGTTATAAATGAGTGTAATTTTAAAAAAGAGGAGACCCAGATCCCCAGCCATCTGAGTTTAGGACGGAAACCAGCAGCCACAGAGAAAGGAGGCCAGTCATGTGGCTCACAAGGTCAGGGTCTCTTTGTCCCTGATTCCACAGCTGATGTTTGAAGGGATGAGAGGAAACACTGCCTACCTGGACATCTCTCTGGATGGCCTCTCTATCCAGAGGGGTACCTGCAATCGGAGTGAGTTCCTGCCCCTCTTATGTGCTCCTCCCTCTCCTAAAACACCTCCCCCCCCCCGTCAAACTTTCCAAAATAGGGGTGAGACAGCTCAGCAAGCAGGACCCTGGTTTTTCTTATATTTTTGGTTGTGAGCCTAGCCTTTAACGGCTGAGCCATCTCTCCAGCCCAAGGACCCCAGTTTCTCATGAATTGAAGCTTCTGGTTTCTTGGTGCTACTTCACCCCACACCCCTGGCTCCTAAAGCAGTCACTATGTAGGAGGTCCCCTTTCAACATGGATATCTGGTCTACAGTAACTGACCAGGACCCATGGCCACACGCTAGCCTGTGTGTGTGTGCCCATAAGCCTTTGGTGGGTTGGGAGATGTATCTTGGTTGGCAAAGCACTTGGCTAGCATGCACAATTCCCTTGTGATGGCATACACCTTTAATCCCAGCATTCTGGAGGTAGAGGCAGGAGGACCCTAAATTCAAGGTTACCCTAGGCAACACAGCAAATTTGAGGGAAGCCTGCACTGCATTCCATGCTGTCTCTAAAACAAAGTCTTTGGTTCCATGAAAATCTGACTGTAAAGTCATCCTAGGGATTACCCCACACTTCTACTCTGATATATACAGAACGTTCCTTTTAGGCTGACTGGAAAGGAAGAATCCAGCACTAAGAAAGGAAATTATACTCCGTGAACATGGGCTAGATGCTCCACAAACACAATTTAATTTACAACTTTACACAGAGACAATTCCCAGTTTACAGATGAGAAGTCTAAGGCTGGGCAGGTTATGTAATTTGTACCAAGAGCAGAATTCTTGAGCAGTAGGATATAGGTTGGCCTCAAAGCTTGCTAACACACACCAGCCTTGAGATTGGGCTTCAGAGTTCTGACCCCAAGCTGAGGCATTTTTCCTAAGCGTCCTCTTATGACAGAAAGCTTAAAGTCCCTTCCTTTTGTTAATGAGGTTTAACCAGGGCTTTGTATACATTGGGTAAATTCTCTTACCACTGAGCCACGCCCCCAGCCCCTCCCTGGGGGAGTCTAGGCAGGGGCTCTACTACTGAGCCACGCCCCCAACCCCTCACAGGGGGAATTCTAGGCAGGGGCTCTACCACCGAGCCACGCCCCCCAGTTCCGTCTCTTCTCTCCTCTCAGTCTGCATGTCCCAGATGTGCACCTTTGATACTCTAAATGATCTCTGTGGCTGGAGTTGGGTCCCAACTGCCACAGGGGCTAAGTGGACCCAGAAGAAGGGATCATCAGGGAAGCCGGACGTGGGGCCTGATGACGACTTCTCTAACCCTGGTAGTGAGTATTGTATATATCCCTAGGATCTCTGGGCTCCAGTGACCTCCTACAATAGCGTCCCTGTCAGGCCAGGTGAAACCCAGCAACCTGAAGCATCCTTCAGCTTGGGGATCATGGCAAGAAGCATGATTTCAAGTATTCTCCAGCTCCCTCCACTGCCATAATGTCTGCCAAGCAGGCCCAGCACCACCTCCTTCTCACGATCTTTCCTTGTCGTCATTCATTCATTCTTCATCTGAAGGAATAGCCACCCTGTACAATATCCCAGAAAGTTAAGAATTGGTGTGTAAAACCTGCAAGGAGCCAGGTATGGTGACATAAGCCTGTAACCCCGGCACTCGGGAGGCTGAGGCAGGAGGATGTGAGGTTCAATAACTGCCTAGGCTACATAGTGATTTCAAGTGCAGCCTGGGCTAGGCCCTGCTTCAGAAACAAATAAAAAAATAAGGGCCGTGGATGCAGGTCAGCGGTAAAGTTCTTGTGTAGCATGCATACGGCCCTGGGTTCCGTTCTTCACCCATGGAAGGAACAGCGAGCGAGAGAGGAAGGGGCAAGCAGAGAAGGAGGCGTGGTGTGGTATGCCCATAATCCAAGTACCTGGGAGGCTGAGGCAGGAAGACCGTGAGTTCAGGCCAGCCTGGACTAGTCAGCAAGATCCTGACTTAATGCCACTTGGGTTCCCCGCTAAGAAGCCACTGTTTGGAACAGCCAGGGCAGATGAGAACTACTGAGGAAGATTTGTTGTCAGTTAAGCCAAACAATGTTCCTTCCTATACATTCCATTCATGGTGATCCCTTCCTCCGCCTCATCTCCCTGTACTCCTGCCTGGGCTTCCTCTTCCGGTTTCCGCCATCCGCGCCTTCCTTGTCTCTCCCTCACGGTGCCCATCTATCTCCTCCTCGTTACCACATAGTCCTTGCATCCAGTAAGTTTTAGAGGTCGAACACCAAGCGATGTTTGATTTCCATTCCCAGTTTACTTGTTACGATCACTCGTCTTTCTGTTCCGGGAGGCTTTCGTTCTAGAAAGTTCTTCAACAACCCCTTCCCTTTCCTTTGAAACCATTTATTCATTCTCTTGGCCTCTCTCAGCTCGAGGTTTGCAGGAATCCGAAGGCGGTCGGGCATGAGTACGCATGCGTGTGCGTTTTCCACCGCAAATCAGTGCCCTCTTTCCTTGGTTACTAGTTGCGTCACTAAGCGAAGCTCAGATTGATTGGCTGTCTGGTTTAATAGGGAAGGAAATGCTGGGTGGGAGCTGTCTCACTCTCAGGGTCAGACTGGATGTCTGTCATAAACTAGAGTGTCTCACTCTGCTGTGTCTGGGGTGGAGTGTGGGGGAGGGCGGCAAGGAAAGAAAGAGGCTGTAACTACTGGACCTGAAGAGTCAGCACCCAGGGGACAAGATCACGATAGCTGTTTCTGAGAGGATGTCTGCATTTACAATAGCGACACCAGGTGTTTACCCAGTCCAGTCACTCTGCTAGTTGTGCTGTGGGTGTAACCCCCTGACCTGTGCCGCCTCCTAGGCGGCTGTTGGAGCTCCCCACAGCCAGGTCTCCATCTTGCCCCAGGTCCCGACGTCGTTACCGACTCACCTCCATCCCAGCCATTCACGTCACTGGTCCTTTCTTTCACAGAGGGCTACTACATGCTCCTGGACTCTACGAACGCAAGGCCGGGACAGAAAGCTGTACTTCTGAGTCCCCTGAGCCACTCCAGCGGCTGTCTGACCCTGTCTTTCTACTACATGATGCGCGGCCTGGGACATGAAGAAGGCCTTTTTGTCTATGCTACCTTTTTGGGTTAGAAGAGTTTACTGACCACGGGTGCCATCTAGGAGGGTTGGGTTTGATAGGGAATTGAGAGGGAAACCTGATGTACTTGTGAGATTGTTCCGTGTGTTAGAAATAAGAAAGACATTAGACTCTAGAAAAATAAAGGCACTGCGAGCCACCGTGGACGGTTCCTGGAATTATAGCACTTGGAAGGTTAGGGCAGGAAGACGAAGAAGTTCAAGGCCAGTCTCTGCTACAAAGTGAGTTTGAAAGCAGCTTAGACTACAGGAGACTGTCTAAAAATCAGTAACAAACAAAAGCAAACCAGCCGTGGAGATAGCTCAGGAAGTGTTTGCCTCACAGGTTTGAGAACCTGAGTGCCACCCCAACACCCATGTAGAAAGCTAACCCTTGCTTGTAATCCTAGCACTGGGAAGGCCCAGATAAGTGGGTAGATCCCTGGGGCTCCCTGGCCAGCTAGCATAAGGCTCTGCTTCAAACCCCAAGGTGGGTAGCTTCTGAGGAATGACAGGTGAAGTTGGCTTCTGGCCTCCACACACACGTGTGTGTGCACATCTGCATAAAGACTTGCACGCACATACAGTTATAGGTATGCACATGCATTCATGTGCTCTTGTACACACACACACATACAAAGCAGGAGGAGAAACAGAGACAGACAGAGACAGAAGGAGGAAGGGAGGAAGAGAGAGAGAGTCTAGTGAGTGAGAGAAGTTTGCTTGCATTCCTGTGCAATTTGTCCTCAAGTCCCCATTAACTTCCTTTTCTTCTGTTTTCTCTCCATTGTAGGCAACATCCGGAAACACTCTCTCTTCTCAGGACACCCTGGACCGGACTGGCAGCCTGTGTCTGTCAATTACACAGGACAGGGGCAGATACAGGTACAGAGGAGCAAGGTCCTTATTAGGAGTCCTTGTGTATGGTGGATTCCCTCCCTTGGTGTGAGCTGAGGACTTGGGCATCAGGAGCAGGAGCTGGGTCTTTGAATGGAAATGCCAGAGAGGAAGTGTCTTAGTTTCTTTTTCTGTCCAGGTGACAAATTGCTCTTAACAAAAGCAACTTAAGGGAGAAAGGATTTATTCTGGGTGACAGTTCAAGGGTAAAGCCCACCCCAGTGAGGAGTTCATGAGATCAGGAGTGGGAAGAAGCTGGTCACATCCTGCCCACAGTCAGGAAGCAGAGAACAATCAAGGCTTGTTGCTCTTCAACTCCCTTCCTCAACCAGTACAGTCCAGGGTCCCAGCCAGGGAATGATGCCGCCCACAGTGGGAGGGTCTTCCCACCCAGCCTGCTCCAGGTGTCCTTTCCTTTCTTTTTCAGTTCATGGTGGTGGGTGTGTTTGGAAATAACCCAGAGCCAGCAATAGCTGTGGATGCCATCAGCATTGCTCCCTGTGGGGGTGAGAACAGAGACTTGGGAACCCCTGCTGAATTAGGGGTTGGAGCGATTGGGGGTGGGGCGGGGCTTACGGACTGAATGTCTCAAACTTTCCTCTTGGAATCTGCTAGAGAGCTTTCCCCAGTGCGACTTTGAAGACAGAGCTCATCCTTTCTGTGACTGGAACCAGGTGTACGGAGACATCGGACACTGGAGCTGGGGAAGTAAAAGTGTACCCACCCCCATCTCAGGGTCCCCAAGAGAGTTCCCATACGGAGGTGAGGAGACGGAGGACCCCTTCGAGGATAGGAGTCATAGCACCCGCATCTAGTCAGGGACTTGATGGCGTCACTGCTAGAGGATGATGTGTTTACGGATGAGAATTCAAGAGCCAGAAAGTCGACTATGCTTAGATTGATCAGAGTAGTGGGATTATTGTGACCTAGCAGAACATGTGCAACTCTGCAGGTTCTACCCCTAGCTCTGGGGGTGAGATGGAGAGGAGCAACCGAGGCCTTGCTCTGAGCCTAAGACTTCAAAATCCACTTATTTTCAGCTGCATGTGATGTCAGTAGGCTCTGGGCTGTAGATTGGGTTTCCTGCGTCTTTTGGCCTTCTTCAGTTAAGAGTCCTAAATAAGCAGGTTGTAGCGATGCATACCCGTAACGTGGAGGCTAAGACAGAACTCTGTAAGTTCTAGGACAGCTTAACTAAAGAAAACAGCTGGGCATGTTGGGTACACCTTTAATCCCAGCACCCTGGAGGTAGAGGCAGGAGGATCTCTGTGAATTCAAAGCCAGCCTGGTCTCCAAAGTGAGTTCCAGGACAGCTAGGACAGTTACACAGAGAAACCCTGTCTTGAAAAACAAAACAAACACACACAAAACCAAAACAAAACCAACAAAGAAAAATACTACCATGCATATTTGGCTGTGTGTTCACTTGGAAAACTAGACATGGTTGTAGCAAGCAGCTAGACTTGTCTTGCATGCACGTTTGGGTCTGGGGTCTTACTCTTCTGGTTCCGTTCTTTCACCTAGGGGAGCATTACATTTTCTTCGATTCAGTCAAGTTATTCCAGGAGGGGCAGTCTGCCAGATTGGTGAGTCCACCCTTCTGTGCCCCTGGGGACATCTGTGTGGAGTTTGCTTACCACATGTATGGCCTTGGAAAAGGTACCACGCTTCAGCTCCTGTTGGGAAGTCCTGCGGGTAGTTCTCCCATTCCTCTGTGGAACCGTGTCGGGTCTCAGAGCTCTGGCTGGCTGAACAGCTCCATCACCATCCCTAAGGGACATCAGCAGCCCATGCAGGTGAGACATAGACAGTGCACTTTATTTGTATTTGCATGGGGAGTAATAAGGCAGTCTAAGGTGGATGATGAATGGAGGGGATAGAGAAGTGACATGTTAGTTATTTTTCTTGAGTGTAGTGACAGGCTCTCAGACATGAGCAGCTTATGCAAGAAGAGGCTTATTGTGACCTGCAGTTTTGGGGGGATACAGCCCATCATGGTGGGCAAGTCATGGCTTACATGGCGTGAGCTTGCTGGGTGGCTCACTGTCTTAGTGAGGGTTTGGGTTTCCATTGCTATGAAGAGACACCATGATTAAGACAACTCTTATAAAGGACAACATTTACTGGGGCTGGCTTGTAGGTTCTGAGGTTCAGTCCATTATCATCAAGGCAGGAAACATGGCAGTGTCCAGGTAGGCATGGTGCTGGAGAAGGAGCTGAGAGTTCTACATCTTTTTTCAAAGGCAAACAGGAACAGATTGTCTTCCAAGAAGCTAGGAGGAGGGTCTCAAAGCCCACCCCTAAAATGATACACTTCCTCCAACAAGGCCACACCCACTCCAACAAGGCCACGCCCACTCCAACAAGGCCACACCCACCCCAAAAGGCCACACCTACTCCAACAAGGCCACACCCACTCCAACAAGGCCACACCTCCTAATAGTGCCACTCACTCCCTGGGCCAAGCATATTCAAACCACCACACTCACAAAGACCACAAAGCAAGGGACAGTACTAAAAGGAGGGCCAGGCTATTCCCATCAAATGCCTGACTCTTAGTGGCCTGTATCCTGAAGGTTCTGCAACCTCCCAAATCAGTGCCATCAGACGAGGGCCAAATACTCTATCACATGAGCCTATATGGGGCATCTCAGATTCAGATCATAAAGGGAGAGAAAGCACAGGGAAGAGGTGGATTTAAGGTTCAAGAGACTGGGGGTGTGCTGGACTATTGTAGTTCTAACAAAGTGACGTGTGGGCCGAGGACATGCACAGCAGAGAATCTGAGTTCCCAGGGATTTGTTCTTTCTCTCCCCTCCGTTGCCTTCAGCTGTTCATTGAAGCCACCCGGGGCACCAGCACTGCCTTTGTTGTCGCTCTCAACTTCATCTTGATCACTCATGGACCATGTCGGGGTAAGGATGAAATTTAAGGACTCAGCTTCTTCCATCCCTCAGTACTAGAAATAGAACCCAGTTCCTCACCCCTGCCAGGCAAGCGCTCTACTGCTGAGTCTCACTCCTCACTTCTCACTAGAGGACTCTAGGCAAGTGCCCTATTACCGAACCACGGCTCCAGCCCCACACTGGGGGATCCTAGGAACGTTCTCTACCACTGAACGATATTCCTGGGATTACTTTATTATCATTGTTATACAGGACCTCACAATGTATCCCAGTTGGCCTCAAACTTGTGATCCTCTTGCCTTACCTATACTGGTGACTGTGGTGACAGATGAGTACACCATACCCAGCTATGACAGTGTCTTTGATGGCACGAGTTTCTGTGGCAGGACTCAGAACACTTCTCTAGTGATGCTGAAGTCAGGCCCCATCTCCTGTTCAGTTTTGAGAGCCCTGTACCTGGCACAGTGTCAGATATGTGTTGGGAGCTCTGCCTATTGAATACATGAGTGAAGGTTGTAGATTGGAAGCAGAAATAGAGATGACCAAGTAGCCCTCCCCCCTGAGCTCACCTACCCCTACTTAGATGTGAGTGAAAGGAAGGTGGTAGAAGTTTGGCTAAATTACAGGGTTTTGTTTTTCTTTGCAGTATTGCTGCAGACAGAGATTCCTTCCAGTCCTGTGCTTCCACCTACTGGCCCTTTTGAACCTTCCGTCCCTATTCCCCCCATGGAGCAGCACATCACCCCTCCAGAAGCAACCATTGTTCCCATAGAAATATCCACCACTCCCACGGAAGATATCACCATCCCCACAGAAACAACCACTGTTCCCACAGAAGTGGCCACTGTCTTCACAGAAGGGACCAATGTTTCTCCTGAAGAGACCACTGTGCCCCCTGTGGAGGCCATCCCTACAGAAGTTACCATTGTACCTCCTGAAGAGATCATTCTCCTCACAGAGGTGACCACAGTCCCCACTGGAGAAACCACTCTCCCCACAGAAGTGGCCATTGTCCTCACAGAAGTAACAGCTGCCCACATGGAAGTGACCAATGTCTCTCCTGAAGAGACCACTGTTCCCCCTGTGGAGGCCGTCCCTACAGAAGTTACCACTGTACCTCCTGAAGAGATCATTCTCCCCACAGAGGTGACCACTGTCCCCACAGAGGTGGCCACTGTCCCCACAGAGGTGACTGCAGTCCCCACTGGAGAAACCACTCTCCCCACAGAAGTGGCCACTGTCCCGACAGAAGTAACAGTTGCCCACATAGAAGCGACCAGTGCCTCTCCTGAAGAGACCAGTGTTCCTCCTGAGGAGACTAAAGTTGCCACTGTTTCTCCTGAAGAGACCACTCTCCCCACAGAAGTGACCACTGTCCCCACAGAAGTGACCACTGTCCCTACAGAAGTGACAACAGTCCCCACTGGAGAGACTACTCTCCCCACAGAAGTGACTAATGTCTCTCCTGAAAAGACAAGTGTCCCCCCTGAGCAGACCATCCCTACAGAAACAACCACTGTTTCTCCTGAAGAGACTGTTCTTCCCACAGAAGGGTCCACTGTCTCCACAGAAGTGACAGGTGTTCACACAGAAGTGACCAATGTCTCTCCTGAAGAGACCAGCATCCCTCCTGAGGAGACTACCACCCCGACAGAAGTGACCACTACCCCTCCTGAAGAGACCACCATCCCTACAGAAGTGACCACTGCTCCGCCTGCCAGCATCCCTCCTGAGGAGACCACCACCCCAACAGAAGTGACCACTACCCCTCCTGAAGAGACCACCATCCCTACAGAAGTGACTGTTGTTCCTCCTGTCAGCATCCCTCCTGAGGAGACCACTGTTCCTACAGAAGTAACCACTGTCCCTCCTGAAGAGACCACCATCCATACAGAAGTGACCACTGTTCCTCCTGAAGAGACCACCATCCCTACAGAAGTGACCACAGTTCCTCCTAAAGAGACCACCATCCCTATAGAAGTAACCACTGTTCCTCCTGTCAGCATTCCTCATGAGGAGACCACTCTCCATCCTGAAGAGACCATCATCCCTACAGAAGTGACCACTGTTCTTCCTGTCAGCATTCCTCATGAGGAGACCACTCTCCCTCCTGAAGAGACCACCATCCCTACAGAAGTGACCAATGTTCCTCTTGTCAGCATTCTTCCTGAGGAGACCACTGTCCCTCCTGAAGAGACCACCATCCCTACAGACGTGACCACTGTTCCTCTCGTCAGCATTCTTCCTGAGGAGACCACTGTCCCTCCTGAAGAGACCACCATCCCTACAGAAGTGACCACTGTTCCTCCTGAAGAGACCACCATCCCTGCAGAAGTGATCACTGTTCCTCTTGTCAGCATTCTTCCTGAGGAGACCATTGTCCCTCCTGAAGAGACCACCATCCCTGCAGAAGTGACCACTGTTCCTCTTGTCAGCATTCTTCCTGAGGAGACCACTGTCCCTCCTGAAGAGACCACCATCCCTGCAGAAGTGACCACTGTTCCTCCTGTCAGCATCCCTCCTGAGGAGACCACTGTCTTTCCTGAAGAGACCACCATCCCTATAGAAGTGACCACTGTTCCTCCTGTCAGCATCCCTCCTGAGGAGACCACTGTCTCTCCTGAAGAGACCACCATCCCTACAGAAGTAACCACTGTCCCTCCTGAAGAGATCACCATCCCTGCAGAAGTGACCACTGTTCCTCTTGTCAGCATTCTTCCTGAGGAGACCACTGTCCCTCCTGAAGAGACCACCATCCCTGCAGAAGTGACCACTGTTCCTCTTGTCAGCATTCTTCCTGCGGAGACCACTGTCCCTCCTGAAGAGACCACCATCCCTGCAGAAGTGACCACTGTTCCTCTTGTCAGCATTCTTCCTGAGGAGACCACTGTCTCTCCTGAAGAGACCACCATTCCTTCTGAAGAGACCACTCTCCTTACAGAGCATTCTACTGTCATTCAAACATCCACAGCATGTAGACCACCCTGTCCAAGTCCTTCACTCATGCCCATTGGACCAAGCCTTTCAAAGCCTCCAGGTGTCTCAATGATTGGCATGGTCCCAGGCACAGGTGTTTCTACCACAGGTATGAGGTGATTGGAGCAAGTAGATGACAATGAGGAGGAAGTTAGGGAAGGAGGTCCTTTAAAAAAAACTCTCATATATGACATTTCTACCACAATTTCCGCTCCCTCCTCTTGCTCCTCGCCTTCCCCACACTCTCCCTCCCTCCCTCCCTATCCTTTTCTTCATTTGCCTTCAGAAAAGGGCAGGCCTCCCAGGGATATCAACCAAACATGGCATATCAAGTTGCAATAAAAGTAGGCACCTCCCCTCATAGTAAGAATGGACTAGGCAACCTAGGAGGAGGAGGATAAGGGTCCCCAAAGCAGACAAAAATGTCAGAAACAGACCACACACCCTCTGTTAGGAGTCTCAAAAAACACCAAGCTATAACATACATGCAGAGGGCCTAGATTAGACCCATGCAGGCTCCTGTATGGTCGGTTCAGTCTCAGTGAGCCCCTCTGATCCCAGGTTAGTTGATTCTGTGGGATGTTTTTGTGGTGCCTTTGATGATTCTGTGGGGGGTTTTCTGTAGTGCCTTGGACCCCTCTGGTTCATAGATTGGTGCCTAACTCAATTGTCATCAGAGAGGCTTCATCCCATGTCTTAGTCAGGGTTTCTATTCCTGCACAAACATCATGACCAAGACGCAAGTTGGGGAGGAAAGGGTTTATTGAGCTTACACTTCCATGCTGCTGTTTATCACCAAAGGAAGTTGGGACTGGAACTCAAGCAGGTCAGGAAGCAGGAGCTGATGCAGAGGCCATGGAGGGATGCTGCTTACTGGCTTGCTTGCTGCTTCTCCTGGCTTGCTCAGCTGGCTTTCTTATAGAGCCCAAGACTACCAGTCCACAGATGGTACCACCCACAAGGGACCCTCCACCCTTGATCACTAATTGAGAAAATGCTTCACACCTGGATCTCATGGAGGCATTTTCTCATCTGAAACTCCTTTCACTGTGATAACTCCAGCTTTTGTCAAGTTGACACACAAAACTACCCAGTACAATTGACCCCTTGTCAACTTGACACACAAACACATCACCATTAGCCTCGACCCTTACTTTCTTATTCATCCTCAAGATCTAAATAACTTTAAAAATCCCACAGTCTTTGCACATTCTTACATATTAACATTTCAGTCCTGTTTAAATATCCAATCTCTTAAAATTCAAAGTCTTTTAAAAATCCAAAGTCTTTTAACTGTGGGCTCCACTAAAATACCTTCTTTCTTCAAGAGGAAAAAATATCAGGCCACAGTCACAATCAAAAGCAAAATCAAACTCCAACCGTCCAATGTCTGGGATCCACTCACAATCTTCTGGGGTCCTCCAAGGGCTTGAGTCACTTCTCCAGCTCTGCCCTTTGTAGCACACACCTTATCTTCTAGGCTCCAGATGCCTGTACTCCATTGCTGCTGCTGTTCTTGGTGGTCATCTCATGGTACTGGGTATCTCCAAAACATTGCTGTCTTCCGCTGCAACTAGGCTTTACCATGGTGCCAAGCCTCACCTCCTTTGCATGACCCCTTCAGTCCTGGGCTGTCAATTGCAACTGAGGCTGCACCTTCACCAATGACCTTCTGAAGTCTCTCACAGTGCCCAGGCCTCATCTGCTCTTCATGACTCCTTCATGTCTTCAAAACCACTACCATCTGGGTGACTCTTACACATTACCAAGTCCAGTCACAGCACAAAGTACAACCCTGGCTATCTCTGGAACGCAACCTCTGTGCTCTCAGAAAACACTTCTCAGAAGATTTCACCCCAATGATGCTGGTTTCTTCTTAATCACCACTAATATCTTAGCTCCAGCTAACCAGTATCATAGTCCCAGCAATGCAATGGTTTTGCTTTAGTAGTTCTGGTATCTTGTTAATCACAGCTGATCTTCAGCCCCAGCTAACCAAAACCACAGAACCTTAAATCAAACTAGCAATGGCCCTGATAAAAGTTTTTAATCTTCCCTCTGAAATTTCACAAGCCAGGCCTCTATCTCCTGCACTGTTCTCAACATTATCTTCCAAGCTCCTACAGAACATCCCACAGAGCTCTTAACACCGAATGGCTCTTCTAGCCCAAAGTTCCAAAGTCCTTCCACAGTCCTCCCCAAAACATGGTCAGGTTGTCACAGGAATACCCTACTCCTGGTACCAATTTGTCTTAGTCAGGGTTTCTATTCCTGCACAAACATCATGACCAAGATGCAAGTTGGGGAGGAAAGGGTTTATTGAGCATAACTTCCATGCTGCTGTTTATCACCAAAGGAAGTCAGGACTAGAACTCAGGCAGGTCAGGAAGCAGGAGCTGATGCAGAGGCCATGGAGGGATGTTTCTTACTGGCTTGCTTCTCCTGGTTTGCTCAGCTTGCTTTCTTATAGAACCCAAGACTACCAGCCCAGGGATGGCACCACCCACACGGGACCCTCCCCCCTTGATCACTAATTGAGAAAATGCCTTACAGCTGGATCTCATGGAGGTATTTTCTCAACTGAAGCTCCTTCCTCTGTGATAACTCCAGCTTGTGTCAAGTTGACACACAAAACCAGCCACTACATCCTGCAACTGATGAAAATGGATGCAGAGACCCACAGCCAAACAGTTCAGGAACTCCTAGAGAAGGGGAAGGACGTGGGAAGGAGATTCTTGGAAAGTCTGTGCTCAGAGGGCAGATACACCAGCTACAAACCAACCAAGTCACATCCTCAGCCCCCGTCCCTCCTCCTCTTTCTCCTGACGCCCCCTCCCTATTCTATTTCCCTCCATTATTCTTTCCCTTGTGTCTTCCTACATAGCTCAGGCTAGCCTCAAATTGATAATCTCCTTGCCTTGATCTCCAGAGTACTAGGACTCTAGGCAACTACCACTGCATGTGACCTTGACCTGAATAAGTCGTATATATGTGTTCACAAGCACAATATTTTGAAGATTTGTCCTCATTATAGCATTGATCAAATTTTTTTGTTGTTTGGTTTGGTTTGGTTTTGGTTTTGAGACAAGGTCCTGGCCTCAAATGGCTATGAAGATACTTTGAACTCTTAACAGTCTCTCTACCTCGGCCTCCCCCTTAAACCGCCATGCCCAGATATCTCTTCCTTCTCTTGCTCCTCTGTCCTCCTCCTCCTCCTCCCTCCTCCTTTTATGGCAGAATAAGTGTAAGCTTATTTAGAAGAGAACTTGAGTCCACAGTCGAAGAGAGGCAGAGAGGCTTCTGGGGAAGGCAAGCCGCTGTAGAGTGGAGGCCTTGATGGAAGCTGTGTTTTCCTTCCAGAGAGCTGCCCTCCAAAGGCCCACTTCGAGGTGTGTGCATGCCCAGCATCCTGTGAGAACCCCAAGCCCAGCTGCCAGCCCCCCTGCATTCCTGGCTGTGTCTGCAATCCTGGGTTTTTGTTTAGTAACAAACAATGCATCAGTGAGTCTTCCTGCAATTGTGCCTACAACAACAAGTACTATAAGGTAAGCCTTCAGGGGCACGCAGCTTCCCAGAGGAGCAGCAATGCCAGAACACCTGGATCCTGGTGCTCTCTGTGCGGGAGGAGCTTAGAGAGTCTCAAGGGACAGGCCCAAAGCACTGGTTATGCAATGGTAGACCCATTCATTTAGCACTGGCTTTGGTTTTGCAGTTCCAGAGATGGAGCCAAGGACACCTTGCATACTAGAGAAGTGCCAAAGACCCACATTTCGAACTCTTCTTTAAGGGATTCTAGGCAGGTGCTCTACCACACAGCAATGCCCTTAGCCCCTCACTGGGGGAGTCTAGGCAGGGGCTCTACCACTGAGCCACACCCCAGCCCCTCACTGGGGGATTCTAGGCAGGGGCTCTACCACTGAGCCACGCCCCCAGCCCCTCCCTGGGGGATTCTAGGCAGGGGCTCTACCACTGAGCCACGCCCCCAGCCCCTCACTGGGGGATTCTAGGCAGGGATTGTACCACTGAGCCACGCTTCCAGGCCCTCCCTGGGGGATTCTAGGCAAGGATCTTCCATACTGTGCCATTGCCCATGAAAACACATGCGCACACATGCAAGCGTGCACACACACATACACACACACACACACATACACACACACACTTGGCTAGTAAGATGGTTCAATGGGTAAAGACACCTGCTGCCAAGCTTGACTGATCTGAGTTTTGTCCTTGGGTTCCTCAGGGTGGAAGGAGAGAACCAGCTCCCAAAGTTGTTTTCTGACCTCCACATATGTGTCATGGTGGGTACACACACATGCACACAGACACATGAACGCACCCACACACCTTAGAACAATGGCTTTCTGACTCTTGATCTACTGCTCTCAGCCTGGGGAAGAATGGTTCACTCCCAATTGCACAGAGCGGTGCCGCTGCTTGCCGGGCAGCCTGATGGAGTGCCAGATCTCTCAGTGTGGGACGCACACGGTATGCCAGCTGAAGAGTGGCCAGTACCAGTGTGAGCCCTACGGTAAGTGCTGCCCCTCGCACTGTCAGCATGGGGGCGCGGGGTTGGAGAGATGGCTCAGTGGTTAAGAGCACTGACTGCTCTTCCAGAGGTCCTGAGTTCAATTCCCAGCAACCACATGGTGGCTCACAACCATCTGTAGTGGGATCCGATGCCCTCTTCTAGTGTGTCTGAAGATGGCTACAGTGTACTCATATAAAAGAAGTACTCATATGAAATGGATGAGGAGGAGGAGGAGGAGGGGGAGGAGGAGGAGGAGGAGGAGGAGAAAAACCTGATGTCCTGGTGTATGTGCTTTGGTCCTTAACATCAGGACAAAGTGCCACATTTGCACATGTTCTGTTCTGATCCCAAAAAGTCATCCTTTCTGTCTTTCTAAATTACTCTCTGTCAGAGTAGTTGAGATCCTGTAGTCCCCAGATCTGAGTAGTAGGGTCCAACCAAGTGGGACACTGGAAACATATCTTTGTTCCCCCTCTCTGGCAGGTAGTGCCACCTGCCTGGTCTATGGGGACCTTCATTTTGTCACCTTTGATGAGAGGCACATTGGCTTCATGGGGGCATGCACCTATATCTTGACCCAAACCTGCAGCAACTCCACAGGTAGGAGATTTGAGCCAGAGCTGGCCTGGGGGTGGGGTGGGGCTTATATTATAGGGGTGTCTGGCATGGTGACATGTGCTTGAACAGGGTTGGCTATAGATGGCAAAGGGGGGGGGGCGCTACAAGGTCATCTCAGCTACAGAGATTTTGAGGCTAGCCTGGGCTACTTAGGAACCTTGTCTCACAAGGAGTCACGAATGAACATGATTCCCTGAAGATGTCCCAGTCCATGGAGGGGAGGTAGGCAATCTTGAACGTAGACAATCACGTCGTGGCCCTTTCCATTTGTATTCTGAGTCCTTTACCAAGTCTCAGGGATGTAGCGCTGAGCTTTCTGCTCCACCACCATTAGCATTTCAGAAAGCAGAGAAGGAGTAGCACATGCTTTTAATCCTAGCATTCTGGAGGCAGAGACAGGAAGATTGTGAGTTTCAGCTTGGATATATAGTAAGACTGTCTCAAAACCAACAGGGACTGGGGATGGGGCTCTGTTGGTTGAGTGCCTATTTAGACAAAGCCCTGGCTTCCACCCCCAGCACCACCTAAAACAAACATAGTAGCACATGTCTATAATTCAAACACTGGGGAGAAGGAGGTGGTACTCTCAAGAGTTTAAGGTCATCCTCAGCAATATGAAAAAGCTTGAAGCTAGCCTAAGATATAATGAGACCCTGTGTGAAGTCAACCAACCAACCAAACAAACAAACAAGCAACCACCAACCAGCCAATCAACCAACAACCAACCAACCAACCAACAACCCAAACAAACAATCAAACAACCACCAACCAACCAATCACCACCAACCAACCAACCACCCACCAACCAACTGACCAACCAATCAGATGACCAACCAAACAACCAATCAACCAATCAACCACCAACCAACCAAACAATCAAACAACCACCAACCAACCAATCAACCAACAATCAACCAACCAACCGACCAACCAATCAAATGACCAACCAAACAACCAACCAACCACCCAAACAACCACCAACCAACCAAACAACCAAACAACTAAACAACCATTTGTGTTGGCCCCTCAGCACTCCTTCTCTCTCCATCTAGACCCATTCTTTAGGATAACAGCAAGCATCCAAGAACGTGGAGTAGAAGGTGTGTCCTGCTTGGACAAAGTTTTCATCACTCTGCCAGAGACTACCGTTACCATGATCAATGGCAGACATACCTTGGTGAGTCCTCGCCCCACCAGGCCAGGCCAGAGTCAGCCCCACCTGCCTGGAGACCCTGTTAGGGTTGGGATTACACAAATAATGATGCTTCAAGCCAGTCTAGATGAGAGAAGTCGGGGGGATGCTGTAGAGCGGTGATGTGTTTTGGCCTTGGATGTGATGTTGGGACTTTGATGGTCCTCCTTGACCCCTTGACCCATCGGTCTGTCTGTCTCCTCTCTCTCCCAGATTGGGGATCAGGAAGTCACCCTTCCAGCCATACCTTCGAAGGACATCTATGTGGGTCTGAGTGGGAGATTTGTGGAGCTGAGGACAACATTTGGTTTGCGTGTGAGATGGGACGGTGACCAGCAGCTTTTTGTGACCGTGCCCAGGTAAGGGAGACAGCCTAGTCAGGCAGCTGACATTCATCTCCCAGGACCTTCCACACCCTCAGCCCTCCCCCCACCCCCAGCCTCTGCCATTTCAGTTACTCGCGGTTAATGATTTACACATGTCCTTAAAGCTGGTAAGCATCCAACCCAAGTGGCAGAAGGGGAACAGTAGGAAGTGGGGTCAGGGCAACGGGATAATAGCAGGATGTGTACACAATGCCTTGGGAATGTGCTATAGAGAGTCACTCGGGGACGCTGAAGAGCTGTCAGAAGAGAAGATATCATTCTTCAGGGAATAGTGGTTCCCCAGATGGGTGGATAACATGGGGACTAGGGAGATGGCTCATCTGGTAAAGAGCGATAATTCTGCCCCTGGAAAACACACACACACACACACACACACACACACACACACACACAGGAGAGAGAGACAGTAAGAGTAGATGTTCTCAACCCCCTCCTGGCTCTTACCCTAAGGACTCACAACTCACTGTCCCCTTGCTGTGGTCTCTGATGACTGAGACCCTTTCCTCAGTCATGACTCACCCTTCTCCTGGACCCACAGTACCTACTCAGGCAAACTCTGTGGTTTCTGTGGGAACTATGACGGGGACAGCAGCAATGACAACCTGAAGTCAGATGGCACGATGACGCACAACGAGGAGGAGCTGGGGCAGAGCTGGCAGGTGGAAAAGGAAGAGGACATGGAGTGAGTGAGGATCCCCACTGTGGCCTGGGGGTGTTGTTCTTATTCTCAGCCCTCTTGACTTTTGCCCATTTTAAGATCTACCAGGGCTGGTCTTAGTTGTTCCTGTCTGTCATTCCAGAAGACGCAGGGATGTCTGGAGCTGCAGACATATCAAGATCTGATTTCTAAAATCCAAGAGCTGAGGATATAGCTCAGTGGTAGAGCCCTTGCCTAGAATCCCCCAGTGAGGGGCTGGGGGCATGGCTCAGTGGTAGAGCCCCTGCCTAGAATCCCCCAGTGAGGGGCTAGGGGTGTGGCTCAGTGGTAGAGCTCCTGCCTAGAATCCCCCAGGGAGGGGCTGGGGGCGTGGCTCAGTGGTAGAGCCCTTGCCTAGAATCCCCCAGTAAGGGGCTGGGGTCATGGCTCAGTGGTAGAGCCCCTGCCTAGAATCCCCCAGAGAGGGGCTCGGGGTGTGGCTCAGTGGTAGAGCTCCTGCCTAGAATCCCCCAGTGAGGGGCTGGGGGCGTGGCTCTTTAGTGGAACCCTTGTCTAGCATGCACCAGATGCTGTATTTGATGCCAGGAGTGTAAAAAATGCAACAAAGGTACAAGGGAAAAAGTCTGGTACTCCTTGCCTGTGATCTTTAGGTTTCCAGGAGTATAGGTGGCTCAGGACCAAGCCTGGGCTAATGTAGTGAGATTGTCTCAAAAGAAGAAAATATAAACTGACCAGCATTGCCCCTTTCTCTTTCCCTACCTGGAGACTCCTGCTTTTCTACCTCTTTTGGGTTCTTCCAGTCTTGCTGACTTCTTTGGCTGGATCTCTTCCAGGTGTCAGAAGAAGACTAATCCCCCATCTTGTGACCCTGCTTTGGGGAGCACTATGTCGAGACCCGAGTTTTGTGGACGGCTTGTCGACCCAAGAGGACCCTTTGAGTATGGAGGAAGGCAGATGGGCTGCAAGGGTTTGCTAGGTACTGGAGTTTCTCTGAGGCGGAGCATAGAGGCTCTGCCCTCTCCTGCCATCTGACTCGGCCTCTCTCCCTAGGGCATGCCTGCTTCATCTGAAAGCCTCATCCTTCCTGGATAACTGTGTGACTGACATGTGTAGCTTCCAGGGTCTCCAGAAGAAGCTCTGTGCTCATATGTCAGCCATGACGGCCACCTGCCAGGATGCTGGCTATCCTGTGAGGCCCTGGAGGGGACCCCAGTTCTGCCGTGAGTTGGGACCCAAAGCATGTGGGGGATCTGGCAAAGCTTCCTACAGATACAGGCAGGGTATACCCTGTTGAACCCCCATTTTGCTTCCATAAGAGGTCAGGGCAGTGAGTAGAGATGGAAAAATCCCTCAGCTGCTTGGGTGACTGAGGCAGGAGGATCTCACGTTCAAGACCAGGCTGAGCAATTCGGGGAGGCTTTTTTTCAAAACAAAAAAATCAAAAAGAGGGCTCGACAGGTAGCTCAACAGTAGAGCGTGTGCCTAGAATCCATCAATAGCCTGGGGGCTTAGTAATAGGGTCCTTGCCTAGAATCTGCCAGTGAGGAGTTGGGGGTGTGGCTCAAATGTAGAGCACTTTCCAGATGTGCCCAAGGCCCTGGATTCAGTCCTCAGTACTGGTGAGGGTTGGCGGGAGGCAGGAGTAGAAGGAAGAGGAAAAGGAGGAAGAGGAGGAGGAAGAGGAGAACCATAACTACCCACAGTCACGTGGTTCTTCCAGGGAAGAAGATAGTGTATTTATGTGCTCCACCAAATTCACATTGCAGTCAGCGCAGACTTAATGTTTGTGGCTCTGTTGAGGCGCTTGCATGTACCTCTTCAGTCCTCTGAGGTAGCTGCATTAGCAGACACCCAAGCCCGGCTGTGGCTGGCCTTCTGAGTACCACACTTGCTTACTGAGAATGTCTACGTATCAGAGTGGGTGTATCTTCTAATTCCTAGCTAATCTGCCTTCAAGCATAGAGGGCCTTGGTAGCACCCAAGCAATGGGCTTGGTTTAAGTCTCTGTTTTTGTTTGCTTTGTGTGTGTGTGTGTGTGTGTGTGTGTGTGTGTGTGTGTGTGTGTAGCCCAGGCTAGTCTTGAACTCACCATAGAGCTTAAGACGATACTGAATCCTCGATCCTCCTGCCTCTACATCCCCAGTACTTGGATAACAGGCATGCACCACCACAATGAGTTTGTGTAGCACCAGGGATGGACAGAACGTGCAGCTTCATGCATTCTAGACAAGCACTCTACCTACTGAGCCACATCCTCAGATGGCGAGCAGTTGTTTTAGCTTCTAGCAGCAACCCCTTAGAGTCACTGTACTCCTGGGCTCTTCTTCTCAAAGCTATATTTCAAAATATGGGTCACAGCATCTGTAGCTGAGGACCCCCCCTTCCCCCCGCCACATGTTCTTTCTTTTGTACCTTGGTCTCGTCAATCGCCTTTTGAAATTATTTTCTGAGACAGGTTCTCACTATGCAGCCCAGGCTGGCCTGGAACTTACTCTGTACACCAGGCTGGCCTCGAACTCAGAAACCCACCTGCCTCTGCCTCCCAAGTACTGGGATTAAAGGTGTGCGCCACCACCGCCCGGCTGGCCTGGAACTCTCAATCCTGATACCACAGCCTCGTGCGTCCTGGAATTACAGGCTTGTAGCACTACGTGGTTGTTCATTTCCTTACCTAAGCTTCTTCCTCCACAGCCTTGGTCTGCCCTAAAAATAGCAGGTACTCCCTATGTTCCAAACCATGCCCGGACACCTGCCATCCTGGATCTACTACCCAGCTCTGCTCAGACAAGTGTGTGGAAGCCTGTGAGTGTGAACCTGGCTTCGTCCTCAGTGGTCCTGAGTGTGTCCCTTTATCCCAGTGTGGATGCACCAGCCCCAAAGGGCGCTACTTCAAGGTGAGCAACTGATGTGAACTCCTTAGCCCTACAGACAGAAAGGACTTGCTCTGAGGCTGAGGTGGGGGAGGGCAGATGGGCAGGGAAGAGAAGGCCAGGGAAAAAGCAAGACTAGCTAAGGCTGGCATGGCAGAGCCTCCCCGCTTCTCCTTTACTCTCCGGGCTCTGCTCAAATTTCCTTCCTTCTCTTCTGTATTTTGATTTTGCTGAAGATGAAACCCAGGGCCTTGTGCATGTTAGCAAGAGCTCTACCACTGAGCCACGCCCCCAGCCCCTCCCTGGGGGATTCTAGGAAGGGGCTCTACCACTGAGCCACGCCCCCAGCCCCTCCCTGGGGGATTCTAGGCAGGGGCTCTACCACTGAGCCACACCCCAGTCCCTCACTGGGGGACTCTAGGCAGGTGCTCTACCACTGAGCCACGCCCCCAGCCCCTCCCTTGGGGATTCTAGGCAGGGGCTCTACCACCGTGTTTTGTAGTACCAGCTAATGCACCTAAGCTCTAGCTTTTTATTTGTTCTTCTTTTTCTTTTTTTTTCCTCTTGTTTTTCTTTTCTGAATCAGGGTTTCTCTGTGTAACAGCCCTGGCTGTCCTGGAACTCCCTCTGTAGACCAGGCTGGCCTTGAACTCAGAAATCTCCCTGCCTGAGTGCTAGGATTAAAGGCACGCTGCCACCACCACCTGGCTTTTCTTTTTAAAAAAACAAAAACAAAAAAACAAAAACAAACAAACAAACAAACAAAACTAAAAATTTTAAGACAAGATCTTGCTATGCGTGTTTTGCCGGCCTCAAACTCAATCCTCCTGCCTCTGTCTCCCTAGTGTTAGGATTACAGGTAACCACTACACATGTCTTGTTGGTCTCTCCCCAACCCTGCTGTCCTGGTTGGAGTCCCTCACCTCCCTTGAGGTGCAGCACTTCTTTCTGCTTGGAGTTTTTCTGATAACTAAGTTAGGGACATCTCTCAGATGTGTGGTGGCCCTTATCTGTAACTACAGTTCTGGGGACACTGAAGCAAGAGGATCTGGAGTTCCAGGTCAATTGGGCCACCCTGTCTTAAACAAACAAACAAACAAACAAACAAACAAACAGAGTGTATCTCTCAAGAATAGCAAGAATTGATAGTGGGTGCTTGTCTTAGTTAGGGTTTTACTGCTGTGAACAGACACCATGACCAAGGCAACTCTTATAAGGGACAGCATTTAATGGGGGCTGGCTTACAGGTTCTGAGGGTCATCTCTGTTCAAAGGCAGACAGGAGAAGACTGAAAGGCAGCTAGGACAAGGGTCTCAAAGCCCACCCTCAGAGTGACACAGTTCTTCCATCAAGGCCACACCCACTCCAACAAGGCTGCACCTCCTGATAGTGCCACTCACTGGGCCTAATGTATTCAAACCCCCCCAGTATGTGCCTGTCTGCTTTACCTGAGGCACACCACATGGGAGAACTGATGACTGATGTAGTTCCTTTCTGCCCTTCCATCACTGGTTTATGAGGTCTTTGGGGACATTTTTCTCGATTGTTATGTTAAATTCTTGATTGCACTTATTTACTTGGTTTATTTATGCTCACATGCCATAGTCAGAGGGAAATCTTTCTTTTTAGCATGTGGGTCTGAGGATTGAACTCAAACCCTGAAGCTTGGCACTAGGTGTTCCTACCTACTGAGCCACCTTGCCGGTCCTCTTCTTTTAACTTTTTTTTTTTTTTTTTAAGATTTATTTATTTATTATATGTAAGTACACTGTAGCTGTCTTCAGACACCCCAGCAGAGGGCATCAGATCTCATTATGGATGGTTGTGAGCCACCATGTGGTTGCTGGGATTTGAACTCAGGACCTTCGGGAGAGCAGTCCGTGCTCTTACCCGCTGAGCCATCTCTCCAGCCCCTTCTTTTAACTTTTTAATCTACATGTGTGGTTTGTGTCTAGTGTGGAAGCCAGTGGAGGAAGCCAGGTGTCCTGCTTTATCACTAAGGGGACAGGGCCTCCCAGTGCACGTGGCACACTCTAATGCCTGTTCAAAACTAGACCTTTTGTGCAGGGAGACAGGCTAGCCAACATGGAAGCCAGCTCTTACTGTCTCCCCTACCTCACCCCAGGTACAGGAGCAGTGGTTTAATGCAGACTGCAAGGAGATGTGCACTTGTGAAAGCCACAACGATATTCGCTGCAGGCCCTGGAAGTGTAAGGCTCAGGAAGCCTGTAGCCATAAGAATGGCATATTAGGCTGTCATGCCCAAGGTGAGCAGTCAAGTCACTATGGAAGGTGAGCGGGGGCTTCATTTGAGAATCTCTAGAAACACCTAGGAAACAAGCCTTCGGTTGTGTCTGTTAGGAAGTTTCTAGACTGAGATAACTGAAGTGAGAAGACTCATGGTAAATGTAGGTCACAACCTTCTGTGGGCTGGGGTCCTGGATTGTATAAAAAGAGACAGTGAGTTAAGCACCAGCAACTGTCTCTCTCTGCTCCCTGGCTGTGGATGCAACGGGAGCTGTCTTATGCCCCCTTCACCCTGCCTTCCCACCATGATAGTCTTCTCTACAAACTGTATGCCAGAACACACCTTACATTGCTTTTGTCAGAGCAATAAAAGCAATATAGAAAGCATTGACAAAAGCAGATTTCCCAGAAAATAGGGTCTCAATGACAGATTGTGCCATCTTACTGAGGCTAGAACAAATACTTGAGAAAGACCCATATATAAAGAAGAAAGGTTTAGCAAGTTGTGGTCCCTGTCTGTAATCCCAGCATTTGAGAGATAAAGACAAGAGGATCAAGAGTTTCAGGTCATCCTCAGCCACACAGCTAGTCTGAGCTCAGCCCAGGCTTCATGGGGCTGCCTCGGTGTTTAATTTTAATTTTTAATTATGTGTATGTGTCTCTGTGTGTGGATGTACACGTGAGTACAAACTCCTGAAGAACCTGGAACAGAGCGCTTCATCCCTTGGAGCTGAAGCCACTCTAACCCCATGCCGTGGGTGCTGTGAACTGAATTCTGGTTGCAAAAGCAGCAAACCCTCTTAACTTACCCTATGCCATCTCTCCACAATCTCTAGTTAATTAATTAGTTAATTAACTGGTAGAAGAACAAGAAGGCAAAGGCAGGTAGTTCGGGGGCGGGGGAAGGGGAGTGCATCTGTGAAACCAGGAGCTTGGCAGAATATTCTGGAAGAACAGCTGCCCCAGGAAGGAAAAAGCAACTGCTGTGCCGTGAGGAACCTAAAGCGCGACAGGAAATTCAGGAAATTCTAGCAGGAAAGATAGGAAAAGTAGCTGCCCAGTGAGGCACTCGACAGATAAGTCACCAAGGAGCAGCTGTGGGAAATGTGACAGGAACTTCCGGGAGGAGCAGTTGTGAGGGACGCAACAGGTACTTCTGGAAGAAGCAGCTCTGAGGGGCGCGACAGGTACTTCCGGGAAGAGCAGTTGAAGAGAACGCAACAGACACTTCCGGGAGAAGCTGCTATGAAGACTGTGACAGGTACTTCCGCGAAAAGCAGTTGTAGGGACGCAACAGACACTTCCGGGAGAAGCAGCTGTGAGGACCCTGACAGGTCCTTCCGGAAGAGCAGTTGTGGGGATGGTGACAGGTAGTTCCGGGAGGAGCAGCTGACAGATACTTCCGGGCAACAGTTTCCTCAGGAGCGCCAAGGAAGATGCATCTGAGAGCCAAAACTCGAGCAGGAAAGAGAAGAGGACCAGAGGGGGTCGCTAGGAGTGGGAGAGGGGATTCCAAGAAGACGTGATATCTGCGGGCCCTGAAACCAGGTACCCTGCCAAAGTTCCAGTCCATTCCAGCCCTCTCTGAGTACGTGAGCAGAGGTCTCAATATGGCTGCTGCCAGACACCAAAGTTTCGAGAAAGAAAATGAGAAACACTGGCTATCCAATGGTAACTCTCATTCTTCTGGTTGGGGGAAAACTCTGATCTTAGAATGTGTTTGCTTCCATAACCTCGAACTACACCCAGTTCATTACTTTCGACTCTTGTAAACATTCTTTGTTGTAAGGTGTGTATTTTTTGGAGATGTGATGTATACGTTCAGAAATAAGCTATTTTGCCAGCTGCTTACGCCTTTAATCCCAGCATTCGTCAGGCAGATCTCTGTGAGTTCCAGGTCAGCCTGGTCTACAGAGGTTCAGGACAACCAGGGCTGTTACACAGAGGAACCCTGCCTCGAAAAACAAAGCAAAACAAACAAACCAAAAAAAACAAAACAAAAAACTCAAAACATCAAACAAAAAACAAACAAGAAATAAGCCATTCAATTTTTAAAAGAGACTTTTGTTGAAGGAGTTTGATGATGTATTGTCTTCAGAATTAAGAGTAATACAACAATTTGAAGTCAAAAGAATTTGGCCTCTTTTTTTTTTTTTTTTTTTTTTTTTTTTTTTTTTTTTGTGGTTGCTTATTCAGTGGTGAGTTCATGTTTTTAAGGTCAAATTGACATTTTCTCTGGCCTAAAAGTCACTATTCTTTATCTCCAAAGATGTTCTTGGTTGGTTGTTAATGTATGTTTAGCTCATATCATGTCAGCAGGCTGAACTTTTACAACTCTCAAATAATACAGGAAATCGATTTCCATATGTAATCAATCCATAACTGGAAGAAGTAGCTGTTAAGAGCAAGATTTAGCTGGAAAATTCTAATTTGGCAGTATATTTTTATACTTTGCTTAAAAAATCTCATGAAGCAAATGTACATGTTCTAGTCTGTTTTCTGTGTTGAGATAAACACTATGACCAAAAGCAAGTTGGAATAGGATTACTTCAACTTACAGGATACAGTGCTTCAGGAACTGAAGTAGAAAAATCTGAAGAAAACACTGCTTACTGGCTTGCTTCCCAAGTCACATCCAGCTACCTTTTTATACAGCGTAGGGCCACCTGCCTAGGGATGGTACTGCTCACAGACTTGGTCCTCCTACATCAACTAAGAACCAAGAAAGTGCCCTCCAAATATGCACACAGGCCATTCGGATAGAGGCAATTTTCCAATTGAGGTTCCTTCTTTCCAAGTGTGTCAGGTTGTCATCTGAAGCTAATGATGGCAGTAAGAACTGAAACATTTAGAACTGTCTGCTGTGTTATGTAAGTGCTCAGTTCCATTTCCCCAAGTTTTTTTGTTATGTTTTGTTTTTTGGTTTTGTTTGTCAGTTTGAAAATATTACTACTTTTGTCGTTTGAGCTTATATAGAAGCTACTCAAGGTCCCATGAAACTTAAGTCTTGTTTTGTAGGGCCAATAAGAGTTCAAAGAGTGATGGAGGAAGGGGGCAGGAATAGTTGAGAGCCGAGGTGCAAATGTCTTGGTGTCTGTTGATCAGAGTGTTAGGCCACAAATTTTGAGGCTTTATACAACCTCAAAGCCTTTGTGTAGAAGTGGTTGGACTGTGAAAAATCTATAAGTCTTTTGTTATTTAATAAAAGGAGGGAGAAGGAAGAAGAGGGAGAGGAAAAAGGAGGGGGAAGAAGAAAGAGGAGGAGTACAGGGAGGACGATTTCTTTGATCTCCCAGTTTGGGAGGTTTCAGTCTGATCATTTGATCTTGTTGATTTAGGCCCCTGGTTAGGCAGCACGTCCTGTTGGGAAATGTGGCAGAACAAAAAAATTTCTTACCTCACGGTTTAGACATGATGGAAAGAAAGAGAAAGAATCCCACAATCCCCTTCAACAACATCCTTCCGATGACCTCAAATCCTCAGCTAGCTACACCTAAAGTTTCCACCATTTTCCACTAAGATTGAACTGGGGAATCAGGATTCTGGCACATGGGTCTTTGGGATTCAAGATCCACATTTTAAAAGTAGGATCAGCATCTTCAAGAGCTCAGAAAGTGAAGTTGAGGAAAGCAGACATCTTTCTTGACCTCCCTGAGCCAAACCAACAGGTCTTCTAGAGGAAACTCAAGTCCAAGGATGTACCAAGGGTACTGACTCAAAATAGCCTCCCCAAGATAGAAGCCTTGGATTGAGGCTTCTGGGGTGTGGGGCAATGAGACACCAAAGCCTGTCCTCTCCTCCAGGTGCAGCCACCTGCATGGCGTCTGGTGACCCCCACTACCTGACATTCGATGGAGCTTTGCATCATTTTATGGGCACCTGCACTTATGTACTGACCCAGCCTTGCTGGTCCAAAGCTCAAGACAACAACTTCGTCGTGAGTGCCACCAATGAGATACGTGATGGCAACTTGGAAGTCTCATATGTCAAAGCTGTCCATGTGCAGGTCTTTGACCTCAAAATCTCCCTGTTCAAAGGTCGAAAGGTTGTGGTATGTGTCCTCTATTGCTTCCTAGACCCCACACCACCCATCCTCTTTCTCCTTTCTTCTTTTATTGTTGTTATTTTTGAGGTAGGGTCTCATGTGTCCAGGGTGACCTGGAACTTGCTATGTAGCTGAGGATAACTTTGAACTACCAACCCTCATACTTCTACCTCCAAGAAATGAACTCCAAGACAACTTCATCCTATTCTCCATTTTTATAAACCTCTGCCCCATTTGTCTTTCTCCCAAGTTTTGTTTCTGACTCTCTCTCTCTCTCTCTCTCTCTCTCTCTCTCTCTCTCTCTCTCTCTCCTCCCCCTCTCACATCCTGCCTACTTCTGCAGCTGAACAACCAAAGGGTGATGCTACCCGTGTGGTCTTCGAAAGGACGGGTGACCATTAGGTTGAGTGGCATCTTTGTCCTGCTCTACACGAACTTTGGGCTTCAAGTTCGATATGACGGCAGGCATCTGGTGGAGGTGACAGTGCCTTCCACATACACTGGCTCACTCTGTGGGCTGTGTGGTAAGCACCCTGGGGGAAAGCCGCGCCCCTCCCCCCATGTCTCTATTAGGTGTCCTCAGGACTTGTCAACTGATGAATGAGTTGAGGACACTGGGCCCAAAAGTAGGTGCCCGGGAAAGCCAGAGATGAAGAGAAAAGGGTTGCCAAATATGATGGTACATGCCTGAAATCATGGTACTTGGGAGGTAGAGGCAGGAGGATCGGGAGTTCAAGGTCATTCTGTGTTATGTACTAAGTTCAAGGGCAACCTAGGCTGCATCACAGCCTGCTCCAAGACAAAGAAAGGTGAAAGGTGGAATGGAAATATAGCTCAATTGGTGGAACTCTTGCCCAGCATGCAGGAAGTCTTGGTTCTGTCCCCAGCACTGCATAAACTAAGTGTGCCAGGGCCTGCCTGTAATACCAGGGCTTGGGAGGGAACAATAAAAGGGTGAAGAGTTCAAGGCCCTCCTTGGCTACATAGTTCAAGGCTAGACCGGTATATGCGAGACCTTGTCATTAACAAAGAGAACAGAACAAAACAGAACAGGAAGTGAGCAGGCGAAAGGGCCAGCCTTGGTGTGGCCTTGGAGCTGGGCGGAGCTAAAGCTCCCGTGCCGCTCTTAGGAAACTACAACAATAACAGTATGGATGACAATCTGCGTGCAGACATGAAGCCAGCGGTCAACTCACTTCTGCTGGGAGCTACCTGGAAAATCCTCGAAGCCTCTGATCCTGGGTGAGTGGGGGATAGGGGTCTTGGCCTAGGTGAGCTGAGCCTGGATGAGCTAGGCCTAGGGAAAATGGATGCAGAGCGATGGACAGCGGTGGGGGATGGGGGGATGGGGGTGGGGTCTGAGCTTGGGGGAACTGGGTGTCTGATGAGCTGAGCCTAGGGAAACTGGTCCCTGGAGGAAGCCTGCACGTGACTGTCTCTTGTGTGTCTGGTCTCCCAACTCCCAGGAATCCAATCAGTTCTGCTCTTTATCCTCTGTTGAGTTTCCCAGTGCTGGGATGGGACTCAGGACTTTGCCCATGCCGTATACACACTCAGCCACTGGCTAGGGTTCCATCCCTGACCTGAGGCTGGAAGTTGGAAGAGTTGTTCCGACAGGGCTGGAGGTGTAACCCATAGGTAAAGTGTTCTACTAGCATTCGAGAAGCCCTGGGTTCCATCTCCAGGACCACATAAATCAAGCAGATGGTGCATGCCTGCAATACCAACAGATGGGGGGTGGAGGCAGGGGGATCAGTATTTCAAAGTCATTCTGGGCCATGCAGTGAATTCAAGGCTAGTTTGGGCTACATGAAAGATCATATGTGTATATATGTATATGTATACACACACACACACACACACACACACACACACACACACACACAGTGGGGCTTGGGAACTGACTTAACCTTTAAGAGTGCTAGCTGCCTTGTAGAGGAGCCAGGTTTGATTCTCAGCACGCACACGATGGCTCACAACCACCTGTAACTACAGTGTAAAGGTATCTGATGCCCTCTTCTGATCTCTCTAGGCACCTGCACTCATATGCATAGACCAACACAGACATTCACATATGGAATGAAACACAGTAAACTAAACATTAATAAATAGTAATAAAGTGTAAACAAGCTAGGCATGGTGGCTCATGTCTTTCATCCCAGCACTCAGGAGGCAGAGATAGGTGGGTCTCTGAGTGCAAGGACCAGCCTGGTCTACAGAGTTCTTAGGTCTATGCCAACTGACTTCTCTTATGCTTTACCTTTGACACAGTCACTTGAGAAGCCCCGTTGATCCTCTCGCTTTCTTCCTTCCTGATGTGTCCCATGGCCACTTGAGAGTGCCCTTGTGTCCTCCCCATTTTCCTCTCTGTGGCTTAGCTTCAGTTTGGTGGACTCTTCCAACCTAAGTTTCTAACCTTTCCCTCCTCCTTGTCCAGCTGCTTCCTAGTCGGGGGCAAGCCCTCCAGCTGCGGGGAGAGCAACATGGACGACGCCTGGACTAAAAAATGTGCCATCTTGATGAACCCTGTTGGTAAGAGACATCTCCTCCCAGAGCCCTTTGTCCTTAACCCTATGCAGTGATGATGGGAGAAGGAGCCAGAGCAGAAGCAGGGAGAAAGGCAGGGAGGTCAGCAGGAGCACGGAATAGCCAAGTGGTTATCATTTTAGGAGCCATGATTGATAGGCTCTCTTAGACGTAAGTTCCCAGCGCATCTGGTTTTGTCATTGTTTTGTTTTGAGATGTGGTCCCATGTATCTCAGGCTGGCCTTGAACCAACTGTGTAGCCAAGGATGCCATTGAACTTTGATCTTCCTGCCTCCTCCTCTTAAATGCTTGGAGTTACAGATGTTCACCACCACATCCAGCACATGTGGTGCCGGGGATCGAATCCAGGGCATGCCAGGCAAGCACAAGTGAGCTGCACCCCCAGTTCCTGTTTGTTCTTTCAGATAAGGTCTCAGTTTTAGCCCAGAGTGTTTTGTGTGGCTCGGGCTGGCCTTAAAAATCACGGTGACCCTCCTGCCTCATTCTTCCAAGTGCTGGGGTTATGGGCCTGCGATACCATGCCTGATTACATTCAGGCTTCGATGTAAGTGGATATTAAGTCAGCTGTGCAGGAGCAGAGAAGACAGCACAGTTGGAAAGTGCCTGTCTTGCAAGCACAAGACTTGAGTTTGAGCCCTAGAGCCCAAATAACCCGAGTGTGAGGCTGGAGAGAAGGCTCAGAGAGTAATGGTACTTATCATCAAATGTGAAGACCTGATTGAACCCTTGGGACCCACACGGAGCCAGCTACAGCAGCTTGGACTCTGACCTCCACAGGTGTGCTGTGGCATGCATGCACCCTTCCCCACAAAATGATAATAAACACACAAACAAACATCCAGGCATGCTGGCACACATGTGCGATCCGGTGCTGAGAGAACAGAGACAGGTGAATCCTTGGAGCTGACTGGCTACCAAGCTTAGCCGAGGTGGTGAGTTCCAGCTTGGTCAATGAGATACTACTATGTCTCAAAAAGCAAGATGGAGGACAGGAAAGATGGCTCAGAGGATACAAGTGCCTGCTGCCATTGAGTCTAACAACCCAAGTTTGATCCCTAGGATTCATAAGGTGGAAGGAGAGACCTGGATGGTGGGTTGTCCTTGACCTTTGCATGTGTGCTGTGACACATGTGCCTCTACACACACACACACACACACACACTCCCGCATACATATTATTATATATGAGGTGGGGCCAGCAAGCATACGCACATATGTGTCTGTTAAGCTGACTCGAATCCCCAGAACTCATGTACATTTGGATGAAAAGAACTAACTCTACATGGTGGTTCTCTGACCTCTATGTACCTGTACATACATATTACACACACCCACACATACATAGTACATGCGCCCATACATATTATATGCAAAATAAATAATAACATTAATATTAATAACATTAAAACCCAAGGTGGATGATTCCTGAGGAATGACACCAGAAGTTGTCCTCTGGTACACATACATGCAACTGCACACACATCGTGGATACACACATATCACCTAAATTCACTGTACAGAAGCTTCAGGGCCCAGCTTGCTCACTGGACTCACCCTCTTCTCCCCCACTTTATCTTGTCCTCCAGGGCCTTTCTCCAATTGCCACGAGGTGGTGCCCCCCCAGGCCAGCTTCTCCAGTTGTGTGTACGGCCAGTGTGGGACCAACGGAGACAACCTAGCCTTCTGCCGCTCCCTGCAGGCCTACGCAGCTCTGTGTGCCCAGGCCGGCCAGGTGACTACCTGGCGCAACAGCACCTTCTGCCGTGAGTGATCCTCCCCTGGCTCCTCCGGCCCTCAGGGAATCCTGAGAACCCAGTCCTCCCCTATCCCAGAGCGGAGTTCCTCAGTCTGCACACCCCCAGGGAGCTCGCTCTCCCCTTTCTCATTGGCTTCTTCCGGCTTGCCTCTGACCTCTGATTGTCTTCCAGTAGCCAGGGCTTCTTTTGTTCCTGTCCTGGTTGCTGCTGTTGTTTTCATTGTTGCTGCTCTTGTTTTGAGGCAGAATCTCATGTAACCCAGGCTGGCCTCAAACTTGCCGTAGGTCAGGAGAGCTGGATTCCAGGTGTCTACCATCATGCCTGATTCCATTTGATTTTTATCTCATCAAAAATTTGGTCTTGTGTCTCATTAGTGTCCTCCTTACCCCCAAGCCACTTCTTTTAACAAACCCCCCTTTTTTAAAAAAATATTTTCAAGTAATTAATTAATCTTGAGACAGTGTCTCACTACGTAACCCTGGCTGCCTGGAACTGTCTATATGGATTAGGTTGGACTCAAATTGGAAGAGGTCTGCCTGCCTCTGCCTCCTGAGTGCTGGAATTAAAGGTGTGGGCCATTCTCCTTGTGCGAAGCAGTCTTTAAATAGTTTTAAATGTCTGTTGTTTTCTGTTTGGGATGGTTGGTTTTTGCTGCGTGTGAATTCATGTTTGGTAGGCATGTATGTGGGTATGCCACCCCCTTTCTTTTTTTTCATGTGTGCATGTATGTACAAGCCATGGTGTGCCTGTGGAGGTCAGAGGACAACTTGCGGGAGTTGGTTCTCTCCTTCCGCCATGAGGTTCCTGGGGAGCAAATTCAGGTGAACAGATTGTCAGCAAGCACATTTACCCTCTGATCCATTACTGCCCCTGTATATTCATTTTCACATGTGTGAGCACACATGTATGCAGGTGTGAGTGTGTGTGTGTGTGTGTGTGTGTGTGTTGACCCTTGGGTTCCTTGATCTCTTTCCACTTGATTTGCTGAGGCAGGGTCTCTTGATAAACCTGGAGCTCTTTGGTGAACTAGTCTAGCTAGCCAGCTTGCCCCTGAGAACCCCATCTCAGCCTCCTGAGTTGTGGGGTTACAGGTAGACAGTCACGTCTGCCCAGCTTTTATGTGCTTCTAGCAAACTCTAGTCCTCACAGTCACTTGGCAAACCACCTGTTTGGCCATCTTCCCAGTCTCTTTTGGTTGGTTTTTGAGATAAACCCTTGTTTTTTTTTTTTTTTTTTTTTTTTTTTTGGTTTTTCGAGACAGGGTTTCTCTGTGTAGCCCTGGCTGTCCTGGAACTCACTCTGTAGACCAGGCTGGCCTCGAACTCAGAAATCCGCCTGCCTCTGCCTCCCAAGTGCTGGGATTAAAGGCGTGTGCCACCACTGCCCGGCTGAGATAAACCCTTGTTAAGTAGCCAAAATCGGCCTTGAACTCTCTGCACACTCTATGGTGTTCTCAGTGTTCTGACTGCTAGGACTTGAGACCTACATGCTCCCTTTTCCGTCATTGCAGTGCTAAGAGTCAAGCCCAAGGCTCTGTGTATCCTAGGCAGACCCATGACCATGGACTTAAAACCCATTTTAGACATCTGGGGAAGACAATATGGCAGTTCCTAAAAATAATTAAGGTAGACTTCCCATCTGACCTCCAATCCAGTCCTGCATGCGTGCAGAAGACAGTAACTCATCCGCACCGAAATTGTTACACAAATGTGCAGACTTAGACCTTTCAAAACCTACTTTAATAAAGGTTCTCGAATGCTTTGACCCCCATTTCTAGCCCACCGTCCAAAGGTAGGGGAGAGAAGATGGTAACTGAGACAAGGGGATGTGGACCTGTTTAGAAGGAGTTCTTTGTGGCGATTCCAATCTCTGTTGCCAGGACACCAACAGATCAGTTCATCAAACGTGAATCAGCAGCAATCACGAAACAGCAGAAACAGCAGGCCCCTGCAGATTGGCCTGAGTTAGAGGGAGCAACCACAACCAGTCACAATTCAAGGAGAAGTTCTCTGCTGTGCCTCTCAATGAGCTGAGGGTCAGCGAAGGCAGGAAACTAACCAACTGTTGTATGGTTAGCTGTGCAGGCACCCTGTCCTCCTTAGACTCTCTTCAGACATTCTGTGTCTTCTCACGGGCCTTGCTTTAGGGAGCCATCACATGAGTCCGCATCACGTGACACAACCAAACATTTCCACGTCACAAACGTCTACACAAACATGCTTCATCACAGCCAACCAGCGGATGAAAGTCTGGGCTACAAGGGCCAACCCGAAACCCCTGTACTTGGGAGGCAGCGGCAGAAGGAACGACAGTCGGAGGCCGGGCGGTACCATCCAGCAAGGCCCCACGAAGAACAAAAGAGACTGGAAACAATTCAAATGCCTTATCAACCGTGGAGTGGGCAAAAAAAAAAAAAAAAAACGGCCTGTTTATGTAATTATGCAGCTGTAAAAAAGAATGAAATCCCAGCTCAGCGTGGACAAATGCTGAAAACCATGCTCACTAGAGAAGCCACAAAGGATCCTGTGGGATGCAATGGCATAAAGTACCAGAAACCAGGCTGGACATTTTTGAAGTGTACAAAATTCAGCAGCAAGAAGGCCATTCATTCACTTTATTCTACAACCACCAAACCCCTGTGACCGTCTGTTACCTGAACGCAGTCTTCTCCAACTGCAACTCTGACCGATGAACCCTCCATCCCACATCTCCCTCAGCCCTGACTCTACAAACCTAACTTCTGGGAAGAGTTGGTCTAATGAGAGATACCTGTAATCCCAGTGCTTGGGAGGCAGGAGGATTAGGAGTTCCAGGCCAGCCAGGGCTACACAGTCAGCCTATGTCTCTCTCTCTCTCCATCTTTCTCTCTTTCAAAAAAGAGTGGGCAGCACCTAAGAAATTGACACCTGAGGTTAGGTGTCATTTTAATATTTGAAAATAATGACCCTTTTAATATGGGTGTGAATTTAATGTCCTTGCACATACACACGCCCAGCCCCACATGCATCCACACACATGTGAAGATGTGCACACAAAGAATCATACTGGCTGGTTATGTGTCAACTTGACACAAGCTGGGGTTATCACAGAGGAAGGCGCTTCAGCTGAGAAAATGCCTCCATGAGATCCAGCGGTAAGGCATTTTCTCAATCAGTGATCAAGGGGGGAGGGCCCCTTGTGGGTGGTGCCATCCCTGGGCTAGTAGTCTTGGGTTCTATAAGAAAGCCAGCTGAGCAAGCCAGGGGAAGCAAGCCAGTAAGAAACATCCCTCCATGGCCTCTGCATCAGCTCCTGCTTCCTGACCTGCTTGAGTTCCAGTCCTGACTTCCTTTCATGATGAACAGCAGCATGGAAGTGTAAGCCGAATAAACCCTTTCCTCCCCAACTTGCTTCATGGTCATGATGTTTGTGCAGGAATAGAAACCCTAAGACAAATTGGTACCAGCATATAGGGGTATTCCTGTGACAACCTGACCATGTTTTGGGGAGGACTGTGGAAGGACTTTGGAACTTTGGGCTGCTCTGTGGGATGTTGTGTAGGAGCTTGGAAGATAATGTGGAGAACAGTGCAGAAGATGGAGGCCTGGCTTGTGAACTATCAGAGGGAAGATTAAAGACTTATCAGGGCCATTGCTATTTTGACTGTGAAGATTCTGTGGTTATGGTTAGCTGGGGCCGAAGTGTCAGCTGTGATTAACAAGATACCAGAACTACTAAAGCAAAACCATTGCATTGCTGGAACTATTGATGCTGGTTAGCTGGAGCTAAGATATTAGCAGTGATTAAGAAGAGACCAGCATCATTGAGGTGAAATCTTCTGAGAAGTGTTTTCTGAGAGCACAGAGACTGTGTTCCAGAGATAGCCCTGGTTGTACCTTGTGCTGTGGCTGGACTTGGTAATGTGTAAGAGCCACTCAGGTGGCACTGGTTTTGAAGGCATGAAGTGGTCATGAAGAGCAACTGAGGCTGGGCACTGTGAGAGGCCGTGGAAGGCCATTGGTGAAGGTGCAGCCTCAGTTGCGATTGATGGTGCAGGAATAGAAACCCTAAGACAATCATATGGAATGTGTCCTGTGATAACCAGGTTCTTTCACGTAGCATGATTTCCCAGGTTCATGCATGTTGGAGTACATACCAGTTCATTCTTCATTTTTGAGGAGGAACATGGGAATTTTTAGACAGGGTTTCATATCTCAGGCTGACCTTGAACTCATGGTAATCTTCCTGCATCGGCCTCCTGAGCTCTGGGATTATAGGTGTTTCCTGCCATGCCCAGGTCATACTTCCCTTGGAAGGCTAAATAATAATTCACTGTAGAGCCATGACAGCCAAGAGTGGTAGTTCATACTTGTAACCCCAGCAATCAGGAGGCTGCGTAAGGAAGACTATGAGTTTGAGGCCAGCTTGGGCTACAGAGCAAAACCTTGTATTGATCAAGTAGTCAATCAATAAATGAAATAGAGCATGGTGGCACATGCCCACCCATCCCAGAACTGGTGAGATGGAGGCAGGAGGATCAGAAATTCAAGGTCATACTTGACTACATAGCAAACTCAAGGCTAGCCTGGGCTACATGAGACCCTTCCCAGGAACTTTCACCCCAAGGTCCGGAGCTAGCCATTCTGCCTTCCTTGACATTTGTGTCCTTTTTAGCTTTGAGGTGCCCACCCAGGAGCAGCTACAACCCATGTGCCAACTCCTGCCCAGCCACCTGCCTAACCCTCAGCACCCCAAGAGACTGCCCAACACTGCCCTGTGTGGAGGGCTGTGAGTGCCAGGGTGGCCACATCCTGAGTGGAGTCACCTGTGTGCCCCTCAAAGACTGTGGCTGCAGTGACCAAAATGGCTCCTATCACATGGTAAGAGGCCTTATGGCAGGGAATGCGCTCCCTTTCTGGTTTCATGTGGGTGAGGGGAAGCAAGAAAAAAGAGACCAGGAAGGTGGAGGCCTTTGGAGCCCAAGAAGAGGTGGGCAGAACAGAGCCCGGGGTGGAGGCTGGGGATGAGGACAAAGGCTAGATGCTGAGAGGCTGAGAAAAAGTCAAGATCAAGTCCCGGGAGTGATGGTGCCTACCTGTAGTCTCAGCCCTTGGAAGGCTGAGACAGAAGGGTCATGAGCTCAAGGGCAGCCTGGGCTACGTAGTAAGAATCTGTCTCATAGAAAAGATAGATGGATGGATAGAAGGAACATGGCCATGCGGGGGGGGGGGGAGGGAAGGAGGGAGAAAGGTGGGGGAAGGGAAGGGACCAAATGCAGTTGGGTTGGGGAGGGCTGCACCCATCTCCAGTTTCCAAGTCTCCTATTGGCTCTGCTGACGATGGCCATGCCCCACAGTTGGGGGAGAGCTGGTACACAGAGAAGACCTGCACCACCCTCTGCACATGCTCAGTCCAGGGCAACATTACCTGCAGCCGGACGGCCTGTAAGGCCAACCACATGTGTCTGCGCCAGGAAGGGCTGCTGCGCTGCGTTGCAGGTAAGGGGTCCATGCTGCGAGGGATGTCCCTTCAGTCACAATGAGCATCTCTCCAAGTCCTCTACACCTCCTCCCGACACCCCCTGGTGTACTGGAGTCTGACCTAGTCTGGCCTTGCCTGAAGAACCATCCCCTCACCTCCCACCCTAGCCTGGTCTTGAACTCCTGATCTTCCTGTGTCTACTTCCAAGTGTTGGGGTTACAGGCATGTACCCCCATACCTAGATGTTTTAAAAAGTATATTTAGTTTGCTATTTCGTGTGAGGAGGCGGGCATGCACCTGAGCATATATGGGAGCCAAAGGACAGCCTACAGGACTCAGCTCTCTTTCCCACCGCGTGGGCTATGGAAGTCAAAGTCGGGCTATCAGGCTTGGCTGTAGGCCCCTTACCTGTTTACCAGTCCCACTGCCCCACACCTGCTCTTCCATAGCATGTTTTAATTCCTAGCTGGGTGAGTCACACCCTATCTGCCCTCAAGTCCTATGCCAGCAGATGTGGCATATCCTGAGACTTTGGCTCCTTCCTTCCTTCCTTCGTTTGTTTGTTTTTTTTCTTCAAGACAGGGCTTCTCTGTGTAGCCCTGGCTGTCCTGGAACTCACTCTATAGACCAGGCTGGCCTTGAACTCAGTGATCCCCTGCCTCTGCCTCCTTAGTGTTGAGATCAAAGTCATGTACTGCCGCCGCCACCACCACCACCACCACCACCACCACCACCACCACCACCACCACCACCACCACCACCACCACCACCACTTGGCTTAAATGTGTCCTCCTCTTTCTTGGATCTCTCTGGCCTGGACTAGGCAGAGAGGAAGGGTGTTCCTATGGGCCTTGGCATGATCCCTCAGCCACCTCTTTCTCCACAGCGCTGGGAGAGTGTCGAATCTCAGAGGATTCCCAGATCGTGAGCTTTGATGATCATAGCCATCCAATCCAAGACACGTGCACTTACATCTTGGTGAAAGTGTGCCACCCCGACATGAACCTGCCTTTCTTCACCATCAGTGCCAAGACTGACGTGAACACCAACGGCAAGAACAAGACTTTCCGTGTCTATCAGTTGTATATTGACATCTTCAACTTCCATATCACCCTTCAGAAAGATCATTTGGTCCTCATCAACTTGGTACTAATCCTGGGCGAGGAAAGAAGAGTGCGCACTGGGAGGAGAGCCTCTGGGTCCCATGTCTATTCACGGTTCTGTCTCCCTCTTCAGATCAACGACTCAATGGTCACCCTTTCCACCACCACCCAGATCCCAGGAGTCAGTGTCATGACTGAAGACGTCTATACCATTGTCACAATTAAGGATGAAATTCAAGTCAAGTTTGAGAGCAATAATTTCTTAGATATCAAAATCCCTGCCTCCTCTAATGGGAAGGTTAGAAGGAAAACAGCTGGCTGTGTGCTGGGGAGGTGGATTTTGGAGGTGTAGAAAGGCATGCCATTCTTAACACACTGAAGAGGTCATTCCGTAGCATAGAGGAAGAAAACAGAATGTTCATTTCTGTGCAGGGGTGTCAGGTACGCATCAAGGAAAAATGCCTTCGAGCCTGGCATGTTGGTACATGCCTCTAATCTGGCAAGTTCCAGACTACCCAGAGAGACCGTGTCTCAAAAACTCAAAGGCTTGGGTTTTATTACTTTTGAAAGAGTGCCAACCTCCTACCCCGGAAGCCCTGGGTTCCATCCCCGGCAGAGCAGTAAACTGCATGTAGTGGTCCAAGCCTGTGACCCCTGCACTTAGGAGTTGGAGGCAGAAAGAGCAATGATTTAAGGCCATCCTCAGCTACACATCAAGTTGGAGGCTAGCCTGGGCTACAGAAAACCCTGTTTCCAAAGAATAAAAATAAAGATTGAAAAAGGGAGTGCAGGTCGTAGATGAGTGGTCTAGTACCTACCTGAGGTCCTGGGTTTCACCCTGAGCACCAGAGAAGACAAAAAGCCCTTATCTCCATGGCACTGAAAACCTACTCCCCTCTGCCCACCCAGGTCTGCGGCGTGTGTGGCAATTTCAATGGCGAGGAAGAGGATGAGCTCCTGACACCCAGTGATGAGTTAGCTGAGGACGAGGAGGACTTCATGAATAACTGGAAAGATAAGAACAGTGACCCAAAGTAATGCTCCTCTAAGTCCATCCTCCTCTCCTCCTCCTCCTCTCCCCCCCCTTCCGTTCCTTTCTCCCTCCCTCCTTCGCTTCCACCCTTTCAGGACAGGGTCTCATTGTGTGGCCCTGGCTGGCCTGGAACTTACTGGATTGACCAGGCTAGCCTTGAGCTCACCAATGTCCCCTTGCTTTGCCCCCTGCAGGCTGGGAGGACAAGCATGCACCACCACACTTAGCTCCTCCCTCCCCCCTCCCCCCTCCCCCCTCCCTCTCCCTCTCCCTCTCTCTCCTTCCTTTCTTTTTCTGTCTTCTTCCTCTCTCCCACGTCTCCCTCTCTTCCTCCTCTTCCTCCTTATCGTGGTATAGTGGACCTCAAACATTCCAGGCCAGGGCCCTAACCTGAGACTATATTCCCAAGCTCCACTGTGTTTACTGTTAATATGTGTATATGGTGTGTGTGAGTGTGGGCTCAGATGTGTTGTGGTGCACATGTGGGATCTTGAGTCAGCAAGTACTTTTACCTGTTGAGCTATTTTGCCATCACCTTTCCTGTGTGTGTGTGTGTGTGTGTGTGTGTGTGTGTGTGTGTGTGTAAGACAGAGTCCTATTATGTATTCCACTCCAGCCTCAAACTCTCCTATAGCTAAGGATGACCTTGAACAACTCTCTCTCTCTCTCTCTCTCTCTTTTTTTTTTGAAATAGGGTTTCTCTGTGTAGCCCTGGCTGTCTTGGAACTCACTCTGTAGACCAGGCTGGCCTTAAACTCACAGAGATCTGCCTGCCTCTGCCTCCCATGTGCTGGGATTGAAGGTGTCCACCACCACTACCACTGTGTGAACAACTTTAAAAAAACAAAAAGATTTATCTGTTTTGTTTTGTTTTATGTATATGAGTGTTTTGCCCGTATATTTGCCTGGCACCCTTGGTGATCGGCAGAGGGCATTGGGTCCACCGAAACTGGAGTTGGGGATGCTTGTGACTGTCGTGTGTACTGGAAACTGAACTTGGGTCCTCGTCAGATCAAGTTCTTAACCCCCAGAGCCGGCTCTCCAGCCTCCATGAACAACTCATTTTTTTCTATTAGTTTTATGAATTCTGTTGTGTGTGTCTGTGAGCCATGGTGCTTGTGTGGAGATCCGTGGACAGCTTACATGAGTCTGTTCTCTCCCTCTTCATTACATAGGTTCCAGGTCAAGTTCAGGTCCTGAGACTTGGTGGCACGAGCTTTATTTGCTGATCTATCTCACCAGCCCCAGCTTTGAACTTGTGATCCTCCAGCCTCCTACTTCCAAGTGCTGGGATAGCAGGCCTATACCACCAGCCCAGCTCTTCTGAGCCATTGCTTTTCCCATTCTAGTTGCCAGAAAATCGAAGAGCAGGACATCCAAGTGGAACAGCTGGAGATCATGAATGGAAAATGCAGGCCCATTGACTTTGAGACAGCCCAGGCAAACTGCCAAACTGCCCTCCAGGGTCCTGCCTGGGCTCACTGTTCCTCCCGGGTACCCATCAAGCCCTTCTTGCTGAAGTGTATGAACAGCTTCTGTGAATTCAGAGAACTCTTCCGTGCTCTTTGTGATTCTCTGCAGTCCTTCGAAGATGCCTGCCAGAACCTGGGGCTCAAGCCACCTATCTGGAGGAACAGCAGCTTCTGCCGTGAGTCTCCCCATAGTCACCCCATAGCTGTGCCTAAACCACACTGCTCCCCACATCTCTCTCCAGCTTAAGCTGGCCTCAAAAAGTCCTCCTGCCTCTGCCTCCTGAACACTGGGGTAATAGATGCATTCCACTATACCCTAAAAGTGTGTGTGTGTGTGTGTGTGTGTGTGTGTGTGAGAGAGAGAGAGAGAGAGAGAGAGAGAGAGAGAGAGAGAGAGAGAGCACATGCATGAGCATGTGGAGACTAGAGGCCAATGTGAGTGTGCTGTTTTTCAGTACAGCCATCTCCCTTATGTACATATTCATATATGAATCATACATGATTTCAGGGCTGACCAATTGGTATTGGTGTTGGATAATCAGTTAGGGGTTCCTTTGTGGAGATAATTGAAATCACGAATGCAGCCTCCTTGTTGTTTCTAGGAGACACAATCTCACAGCAGATTCCCTGACTCTTAGGGTCCTTCTGTCTCCTCTTCTGCAGTGTCCTTGAGCCTTAGCTGTGGGAGTTGTGATGCAGCTTTATCAGATGGGTCTAGGCAGTTGTTTTACATCTTGACTACTTTTGATCTTCTGTAATGGTCTTCATCTGTTGCCAAGAGGGGTGAGAACTATACTTATCGGTATTTAGAACGCAGCTCAAAATTATTCTGGTTTAGTAAAGTGGTAGATTCTTTGCTAAGATCCATGACCTTGCTAGCCCCAGGCTAGGTTTCCAGTATCGGACATGTTTTCCCTCTTGTCAAGCAGGTCTTGAGTCCAATTAGACAGCTGTTGGTTATTGCCAAGATACAAGGGCCACTATTGCACCCATGGGGAATCTTACCATGCTTGCTGTTGTGATTCACAGATGCCACAGCTGGGTAGACTATTGGGTATTTCCTTCCTTTCTTCCTTCCTTCCTTCCTTCCTTCCTTCCTTCCTTCCTTCCTTCCTTCCTTCCTTCCTTCCTTCCTTCCTTCCTTCCTTCCTTCCTTTGAAATTAGCACAGCACCTGCTTGGACCGTGAAAGCTAGTCCTCAGGGAGGAGGCTTTCAGATGGGACCCGGCTCAGATCTTCCAGTACTGTATCCAAAGTACATGTGTCCTCAGCAAAAGGAACTTACCTTTGCCTTTGGAAGGCAATCAAGGGCAAGAGCCTACACTGTGCTGGTTGTCTTTTGGACTTCCATGACTGTCTTAGCTTGGTTTTTTTTTTTTTTTTTCCGAGACAGGGTTTCTCTGTGTAGCCCTGGCTGTCCTGGAACTCACTCTGTAGACCAGGCTGTCCTCAAACTCAGAAATCCGCCTGCCTCTGCTTAGCTTGGGTTTTATTGCTGTGAAGAGACACCAGGACCAAGGCAACTCTTATAAAGGCAAACATTTAATTGGGGCCAGCTTACAGTTCTAGAGGTTTAGTCCGTTGTTATGGTGGGAAGCACGGCAGCATGCAGGCAGACCTGGTGCTGGAGGAGCCAAGAGTTCTCCATCTTAAGCCAAAGGCAGCCAGGAAGAGACTCTTCCTTAGGCATTTGTGGAGGAGGCCCTGAGTCCCACTGGGCAGACTTGAGCATATGTATGAGACCCCAAAGCCCCACCTCCACAGTGACACATTTTCTCTAACAAGGCCACACCTCCTGATAGTGGCACTTGCAATGGGCCAAGCATATTCAAACCACCACACTGATCAACAACTCCAAAGGGGTTTCTCACACTTGATACTGAAGTTTTTGTTAGTCTACTGAGTGTTGTCAGCCCAAGTGACATAACTTCATTTAAACTATATATGTATGCACATACACTGTACTGGCTGGCTTTGTGTGTCAACTTGACACAAGCTGGAGTGATCACAGAGAAAGGAGCTTCAGTTGAGAAAATGCCTCCATGAGATCCAGCTGTAAGGCATTTTCTCAATTAGTGATCAAGGGGGGAGGGCCCCTTGTGGGTGGTACCATCCCTGGGCTGGTAGTCTTGGGCTCTATAAGAAAGCAGGCTGGGCAAGCCAGGAGAGGCAAGCCAGTAGGAAACATCCCTCCATGGCCTCTGCATCAGCTCCTGCTTCCTGACCTGCTTGAGTTCCAGTCCTGACTTCCTTTGGTGATGAACAGCAGTGTGGAAGAGAAAGCTGAATAAACCCTTTCCTTCCCAACTTGCTTCTTGGTCATGATGTTTGTGCAGGAATAGAAACCCTGACTAAGACATACATTTATATGTATTTCTTTTTTTTAATTTTTCTTTTCTTTTCTTTTTTTTTTTTTTTTTGTTTTTTGTTTTTTCAAAACAGAGTCTCCCTGTGTAGCTTTGTCTGTTCTGTAGACCAGGCTGGCCTCAAACTCACAGAAATCCACCTGCTTCTGCCTCCCAAGTGCTGGGATCAAAGGCGTGCGCCACCACTGCCTGACTAGGTTTTTGTTGTTGTTGTTGTTGTTGTTGTTTTTGTGGTTTATTTTTTGGCTGGGGTGTAGGCATCTATTGGGGTGTGTTCCACCTCCCAGGAACTATGCCCTTAAAGAAAATGACTCTGTCTCCTATCAGGTATCAGTTGCTAGTAGCTCTTCAGCTAGGGCTAGGCGTTCATCCACATTTCCCTCCTCCATTCTGAGGTTTTGTTGGACTTGAACTTGTGCAAGTCTTGTGCATGTTGTTACAACCACTGTGAGTCAATGTATACAAGTGCTCTGTTGTGTCTAAAAAACACAGTTTCCTTACAGTCATCCACTCAGACTTCCTCAGACTTCCTAGGCAGCCAAACATGACCTTGCACTTCTGATCCTCTGATACCAGCATTCCTGTTTGAGATGTGTAACTAAAACAATAATAATAATAATAATAATAATAATAATAATAATAATAATAGTAATAATGCCAGAGAGATGGCTCAGGAGACAAGGGCACTTTTAAGATCATTACAATTGTGTAACCCTCGTCATAAATCAAGAACCTTTAAATTTTTAAAGGGGGACTGGAAAGATGACTCAGCAGTTAAGCACTTTTTGCCGAGGGCCCAAGTTCAGTTCCCAACATCCACATCAGGTGGCTCACAAACCTCTGTCACTCCATCTCCAGGGAATCTAATACCTTCTTCTGGCCTCTGTGAAGGCCACATACATCACACGCACAAACCCACACATAAGCATGCATGCACACATGCCCACACACATACACATTTAAGTAAAAAAGAATCTTAAAATGTAAAGCAAGGAATGACTAAAAGGGTTTTTTCTGTATTTATAGTTGTCCCTCCATATCAACAGGGCTCTGACTGGGTCCAGGGACCACAAGAGTAGCAACGTCTGAGGATGTCTATGTCCCTTTCATAAAATGGCATAGAGTCTTCTCAGTGCCTGTATACAACCTCCAATACACTTTCAACCATCTCTAGGTGGCTTCTGATATAGAATACGGCATCCATGCTGTCATCCAGGCCAGGAGGTCAGCACAGTGGTAGAGTGCAGCAGCAGCAGCATCACCAGCATCACCATCATCACCAGCATCACCATAGTTACACGACTTAGACGGGAGTGCTGGTATCAGAGTGGTAGGCTACCTGGAATCCTTCAGTGATGGGTTGGGGACAGAGCAAGTTAGTTAACTTAGGGACAGCTGATGTGAACAGCATATTGCTCACTCTACCCATTCATGAATGCAGTATATATTCTATTCGCTCACTCTTTATTTTGCTTTGCTTATTACATTTATTTATTTACTTATTTATTTATTTATTTATTTATTTATTTATTTATTTATTTATTACTTGTGTGTGCCATGCATGTGGCATGCATACGTACATGCATGCAAACGTATAACCACAGACAACTTTTGGGAGTTAGTTCTCTGTCTTCACTGTGTGGATCCCAGAAATTCAATCCAGGTCATCAGACTTGACAGTAAGCATCGTTACCGGCTGGGGAAGCTGTTGAGCTCTGTCCCTCTCTGTTGTTAAAACTCACTTGTGTAGCCAAGGATAGCCTTGAAACCTCATTTGTGTAGCCAAGGATAGCCTTGAAAACTCACTTGTGTAGCCAAGGATAGCCTTGATTCTCGGTCCTCCTGCTCTGTCCGCTGAGTGCTGGTAGTTTAGCTATGAGGCACCACACAGAGCTCTTTCCCTTAAAGTCCATTATATCTAGTACTGAACTATATATCCTATCTTTACCGACTGAGGACATCAAGGTCACTTTGCAATTACTGGCAGACCTGGATAAGTTTCCCATATTAATTTAAAAGAACCTTATATGTTTGTTTGTTTGTTTACTTTCTCATTTATTTCTTAGGGCTATGCACCCAGCCCATACTCAGCCAATGTTGAATAAATAATAAAATGGGAGCCAAGTTCTGTTGATTGACCCCACCCTGGTTTCTGCAGCCTTTGCTTCCTTGGGCCCCTTCTGGCCCTTGTAACTGAGGCCAGTCTCTCCCTCTGATCCATAGCTCTGGAGTGCCCAGCTCACAGTCACTACACAAACTGCCTTCCCTCCTGTCTACCTTCCTGCTTGGACCCAGGCAGCCGCTGTGAGGGCTCTGGCCACAAAGTCCCCGCCACCTGCAAGGAGGGCTGCATCTGTCAGCCTGGCTACGTGCTGAATAATGACAAGTGTGTGCCCAGAACTGAGTGTGGCTGCAGAGTTGCTGAGGGTGACTTCGTCCCGGTGAGTGGGAGGAGAAAGGATTGGGGATCACTTTCCCCTTTCCATGGCTTCTCTCCATCTGGAATGAACTTGTCTGGACCAATGGCCCTGGCCTGGGGTATGAAAATTGGTCAGGGCCTGGTACAGGCTACGATGGTGTGCTACCTCTGCACCATGACCCCAGACACTCGATGGGGCACTGTCCACAGGACTCTTTCCTGAACTGTAATTTTTTTCCATCTGTGGTTTACTGACTCAGTAGAGGTGAAACCTGCAGACAGACAGGGCAAATACAGGTCCCTCAGCAGGAGGGAAGGCTGTCTCTCCAGAAGCATCCTCCCGTCCCTTACTATATTTCCCTTCACGTGACTTCTGCAGGAAGGCAAGAACTGGATCTCCAGTAGCTGTACCCAGAACTGCGTCTGCATTGGAGGGAACATTGAGTGCCAGAATTTCCAGTGTCCCCCGGGGACTCGGTGCCAGGACAATGAAGATGGCAGCAGTAACTGTGTCACAATAAGTGAGGGAGCGATGGGGAAGGTAGCAAGGGTGTGCTCATGTCCGAGGGACTGGTGGTAAGGCAAGAAGGTCCTTTAGTCCCCTGGCCTAAGAGGTGGGGGATAGGAGGTGTCACAGTGGGGAGGGATTGGGGGACGCAGAGCTGGGCTGTGTTCCCTTTCAATTTAAGTCTCTTAGTTCAAGTTAGTCTCCCACACTCCCTTGGCAGATCCATCTTCTTTTCTAAGGGTGTGGCACGCAGTGCACACTCAGTTAACAGTTGCTGGGGGGTAACAAAGAATGAATGTACTCTTGGCTTCTTATTGCTCAGCCAGCCTGCTTTCTGTGGTTTCTGCTTCCTCAGGCCCCTCTGGAGCTCTCCAGTAACTGTCTCTCCTCCTCCCCGCAGATGTGCCGTGCCCGGCCCACAGCCTCTACTCCAGCTGTCTTCCCCCGTGTCGTCCTACCTGCTCCAACCCAGACGGCCGCTGTGAGGGCACTGGCCCCAACGTCCCTTCCACTTGCAAGGAAGGCTGCCTCTGCAACCCTGGCTTTGTGCTTGACAGGGACAAGTGTGTACCCAGAATTCAGTGTGCCTGCAAAGACACCCGGCGTGCCTTCATCTTAGTGAGTGGGTGTGGAGAGTAGGTTTGGGGTCCCCTCCCTCTTCCCCTCTCTCTGCTTGTCTCTGCTTTGGGTGCTCCTGTCTGTACGGCTGTCTCTGGAATGTGAAGACTACTTAGGGCCTGGTACCCCGCAGGCACCTGCTCTAAGGATGAGCCTTGCCCCAGCATATCACTACGGGATGCTAGGCAAGCCTTCTAACTCTGAACCATACAGCACTCCCTGTCTGATGTGGTCTAGGCAGGCAATAGACTGCTCAGCCACACCCCAAGACATTCAGGGGGACACCATACCTACAGCCCCAGATGCCATAAAACAGAGAGAGAGAGAGAGAGAGAGAGAGAGAGAGAGAGAGAGAGAGAGAGAGAGAGAGAGATTTTCTACTGGTACTTGGTTGACTGGATAGATATGGAACTCGAAGATAGGGATTGCGTACGTAAACCCTTCAGGCATGAGGCTAAGCCTGATTCTTGAGCATCTCCTCAGTCTCCACGTCCTTTCTTATCCCCTGACTTCTGTAGGCAGGCAAGACTTGGATATCCGAAAACTGTAGCCAGAGCTGTACCTGCATAAAAGGGACCGTGAGGTGCCGGGATTTCCAGTGTCCCCCAGGGACTTACTGCAAGAACAGCAGTGATGGCAGCAGTACCTGTGGCAAGATCTGTAAGGGAGCTGTGGGCAGGGTGGGGAGGATCTGCGCAAGGCAGGAAGCGTCAGAGGCAGGGCAAGGAGGATCTGGGCCCTCTGGGTCTCAAGTTCAGGGCTAAGAGCTACCCTAGTAAGAAAAGTCTCTGGTACTCATGTTGAGCTAGGTCTGTTCTCACTGTCAGTCTCTAGGGTTACTCTCCCACACTCTTCCTCCTTTCTTCTCTATGTCTTGGCATATATAGTCCACTGTCAGTAAATGTTTGTTGAATGCACAACGAAAGGGGGAGCCCCAAGATCTCTGTCATTCTACCCTGCTTGGTTTCTGTATTCTATGGGGCCCCACTATTCACTCCACTAACCGCCTTCTCCTTCAACCCCACAGCTCTGCAGTGCCCAGCCCATAGCCAGTTCACAGACTGCCTTCCTCCCTGTCATCCTTCCTGCTCTGACCCCGACGGCCGCTGTGAGGGCATCAGCACCAAAGCCCCCTCTAAGTGCACGGAGGGCTGCATGTGTCAACCTGGCTATGTGTTGAATAACAACAAGTGTGTGCTCAAGATTGAGTGTGGCTGCCAAGACACCCAGGGTGGCTTCATCCCTGTGAGTTGGTACAGAAAGTGGGTTTGAGGGTGCTTGGTGTGTCAGTCTCTTGCGTGTATTAATCTAGAGTAACAGCATATGGAATGACTGTATAGACAGGGAATTTATTAGCGTGACTTACACGCTGTGGCCCAGCTAATCCAGCAAAGGCTGCCTACAAATGGAAGGGCCGAGAATCTAGTAGTCGTTCAGTCCATGAGGCTAGATCTCTCAGGCACGTACTGGTCTTTAGTAGATGCTGGAATCCCAAAGAAATAGGCTTCAATGCCAGTGAAGGAATGGACTTGCTAGAGAGAGCATTCACACACAGAGAGAAAGCTTCCTTCTTCCGTGTCCCTTATGTAGGCTGCCAGCACAAGGTGTGGTTCATATTAAAGGTGAATCTTCTCACCTCAAAGATTCCGGTTAGAAGTGGGTCTACCCTCTTCACGTGATTGAATTAAGAAATGAATTCACTCCTAGGTGTGCCCAGTCATTTGGGTTTCAGTTCATTCCTGATGTGATCAAGTCGACAACCAAGAATGGCCACCAATCATAATGTAACTGTGAGGCCCTGGGCTCAAATGATCACAACCCAACAAAGCCATTGTAGTGGCTCTGTAGTCACAGTGCTTCTGGGAGATGAATACAGATGATTCTCCAGGAGGTCGTGGGAACTAACTAGTCTGTGGAGAGCAGCTCATGCATGTATGCATGTATGTATGTATGTATGTATGCATGCATTTTAAAAAAATAGGTTTGGTGGCCACTTACTTCTCTCCAACCAAGATGTCATTCCTTGGTTGGTCAGGGCCTGCCATAGGCTAGGCAGGCTCTCTACCTATGAGCCACACCCCAAGCCCTTTAATGAAGGATTCTAGACAGGTCCTTTACCTCTAGTACACGCCCCACCCCGCCTCCACCCTGGCCTATCCGTTGTGGCTGAGATACATACCAGGCTTCCACTGGAAGATTCTAGGCCTCATCTCTGACAGTGAGCCATTCCCTTCAGCAGGGAGGTACTCTCACAGGAGGATTCCAGGCAAGCACTGTACCCCCAGCCCCCGGTGCAGCATTTGCTCATTTGTTTGTTTTCGTTTTTTTGAGACAGGATCCCACTGTGTAGTTCTGGCTGACCTAGCACTTACTGGCATCCACCCGCTTCTGCTTCCTGAGTGCTTGGACTGAAGGCGTGTGCCACCACATCCTGAAAAGAATGTGGTGTTTTGTTTTGTTTTCCGGTGTGAGTGATTGAGACACTAGATGCTGAATCTACAAATAGAGAGGGCAGATTGAAGCCCTTCAGACCGTGGGTGTGGCTGCGCCCCTCAAACCAGCCTGTTCTTTTTCATTTTCTCTGTATTCCCCATGGCTTCTTCAGGCAGGCAAGAACTGGACCTCCCGAGGCTGCTCTCAGAGCTGTAACTGCGTGGACGGGGTCATTCGGTGCCAGAGTTTCCAGTGTCCCTCGGGGACTTACTGCCAGGACATTGAGGATGGCAGCAGTAACTGTGCCAATATCAGTAAGGGAGCCACCTGGGGGAAGGGGCAGGGTGAGGAGGAGATAAATTTCCCAGGCCTCTGGGGTCAGGGATAGAGGAGAGGGATTCTGGGACCCCAGAACTCATCTGGTCCTTTCTCAGTCTTTGTCTCTCCATGGTTAGTATCCCATGACGAACTGGGAGACCCATTTTATTACACTCCTTGGAGCTTAGCACACACATCTCATGCTCAGTAAATGTTTGCTGAATGAATAATAGAAGGGGAAACCCCTCACAGCTCCATTGGCCGTTCAGCCACACCTGGTTTCCGTAGCCGCTGCTTCCTGAGCCCTCTACTCTTTCCCACTAACGCAGCTCTCCCCACAGCTCTGCAGTGCCCGGCCCACAGCCTCTACACCCACTGCCTTCTGTCCTGCCTGCCCTCCTGCTCGGACCCAGATGGCCTCTGTAGGGGCACCAGCCCCAAAGCCCCCTCCACCTGCAAGGAGGGCTGTGTCTGTGAACCTGGCTATGTGCTGAGTGACGACAAGTGTGTGCTCAGAACTGAGTGTGGCTGCAAAGACGCCCAGGGTGTCCTCATCCCCGTGAGTGGGCGTGGGGGGGGGCTGGGGGCTGGGAAATGGCTCCACGTGTGAAACATTTGCTCTGCAAGTGTGAGAACCTGAGACTGAATCCCTACAACCCATGTGAACCGTGTTAGCTGTCTCTAATTCCGGGGCCTCCTAGTACGATATGGGGGACAAGGGCAGGAGAACCCCCAGAAACCTAAGGGCTAGATAGTCTGTGTGGGCAGCAGTGAAGAACAGAACAGGACAGAGAGACAGAGAGACAGAGACAGACAGAGAGACAGAGACAGACAGAGAGACAGAGACAGAGAGAGACAGAGAGAGAGACAGAGAGAGACAGAGAGACACACACACACAGACACACAGAGAGACACACACACAGACACACACACACACACACACAGAGACGCGCACACACACACAGAGACGCGCACACACACACAGAGATGCGCACACACACAGAGGCGCACACAGAGAGAGACAGAAGGAGCACTTAGAAGGTGAGGACCAGTGTCTGAGGTTTTCCTGTGGCTTCTAGAGATACATGCACTCCTATTTATAGGCATGCCAAAGAAAACACACACTTGCACATGCACACACACATACATACACGTGTTCACCACACACACGCACATACATGTACACACATACACATTTGTTCTAGAACTTAGTATTGTACTGGGCATGGTGGTCCATTTCTTTTTCTTTGTGTAAGTTCATTTACTTATTTCCTTTACATCCAGACCATAGTTTCCCCTCCCTCCTCTTCTCTCAGTTCTTCCCCCCCTTCCCCTCCCCCATCCACTCCTCCTCCCTTTCTCTTCAGAAAAGGGGAGGCCTCCCTGGGTATCAATCAGCCTCAGCATATCAAGTTGCAGTAAGACTAGGCCAGGCAGCCCAGTGGAAGGAAAGGAATCCAAGGCAGGCAACAGAGTCAGAGATAGCCCCCGCTCTTCCTGTGAGGAGTCCCACATGAAGACTGAGCTACACAACTGTTACATATGGTGGCACATTTCGTTAAGCCCAACACTCAGGAGGCAGACGCAAATGCACGGGCACAGACAGACAGATCTCTCTGAGTTTGAGACCAGCTAGGTGTACAAAGTGAGTTCCAGGACAGACAGGGCTACAGAGTGAGAACCTGTCTCAAAACAAAACCAAGAAAACCAGCTGGGACTAGGGTCACTGCCTCCTCTCTTCTGCTTCTACTTGGGATACTGTTGTCTGAATGGGGAAAGGTTAAAACGTGGTGCACACCTTTAATGCCAGCAATCAGGAGGAAGAAGCAAGTGGATCTCTGAGTTTGAGGCCAGCCTGGTCTACACAGAGAGTTCCAGGACAACCAGGGCTACATGGAGAAACCCCATCTCAAAAACAAAAAACAAACAAACAAAAAAATGGAAGTCCTAGAACATTAGGCAGTGTTCCTCTGCTGAGCCACACGCCTGTCCCCCCCCCCCCCCCAGGGATATTCTGGTCAGAGACCTGAGACCCGGTTACATTACCTAGCACTCACTTGAGGGCTGAGGCCTGCCTCCCCCACCCTCACTGGGGAATCCTAGGTAATTGCTCTACCTCGTAACAATCCTCTAAACCCTTCAGAGGATTCTAGGCAAGTGTTCTCTGTCTCTGAGCCACGCTCCCAAGCCACCATTTGAAGATTAGGATTAAACTCTAACACTGAGCCACACCTTCAGCCTCAGTGCCGGGTTCTGGGCATGGTCTGTACCACTAAGCTATGGCCACAGCCCAGGATGCATTTCCCCCAAGTCTCTTCCGTCCGTCCGTGCTTAGGACAGATGTGGCATGTGTCTGTAGGGAAGGCAAAGGTCAGCCCTTCAAACCAGACGTGAGGCTGTTTCCCTCTGTCCTGACTCCCGTTCTCTCCCCTGGGCTTCTGCAGGCAGATAAGACCTGGATCAACAGGGGCTGTACCCAGAACTGTTCCTGCATGGGAGGGGCCATCCAGTGCCAGAATTTCCAGTGTCCCCCAGAGACTTACTGCGAGGACCTTGAGGATGGCAACAGTAACTGCACCAATATCTGTAAGGGAGCCATGGCGGAGGGTGGGGAGGGTGTGCTCATGGCTGGAGGCAGAAGGGGAAAGGAGGAGCTCTGGGCTTTTAAGGTCTGGGATGGGAGGTACCACTGTGGAGAGGAAGTGTGAGGACCCCTGGGCGGGCGGGCTGGGTCTCTCATCACTGTTAGTCTTAGATTGTTAGTCTCCAAACTGAGCTAGAAGGTACATATTCTTTTAAAAGATGCTTTTAATACATGTATAGTGCTGCGCCTGTGTGTGTCTGCACGTGAGTGTAGTACATGTGGAGGCCAGAAGGAATGCTGGGGCCCTGAGGGTGGGGTTATATGAGGTATCAAGCCACTTACATGGATGCTGACTTCAAGTCCCATGTAAGAGCAGCAAGCAATCTTAAAGGCTGAACCACCTCTCCGCTCCCTGGTCTGGTTTCTGTGGCTTGCTCACTTGGACCTTCTAGGTCATCTCCACTAATTCTAGTCTCCCTCCACCCCCTAGCTCTCCAATGCCCGGCCCACAGCGACTATACCAACTGCCTCCCACCCTGTCAGCCTTCCTGCTTGGACCCTGATGGCCACTGTGAGGGTTCCAGTACCAAAGCCCTCTCTACCTGCAAGGAAGGCTGCATCTGTCAACCTGGCTATGTGCTGAGTGACGACAAGTGTGTACTCAAAATTGAGTGTGGCTGCAAAGACGCCCAGGGTGTCCTCATCCCCGTGAGTGGGCGTGGAGAGTGGGATGCTGGGGGTAGGGAGTAGCCCAGTGTGTGAAACCTTTGCTGGAGAGAGCTCAGGAGGGAGATTGTTTTCCCAGCCCCTAACATGAGGACCTGAATTTGAATCTATCCAATCGATGCAAGCCTTGGTGGTGTGTGTCTGTAACCCAGGGCTGCTGCCAGGAAATGGGAAGCCAGGACGGTTAACCCTGGATGTGTGTAGGTAGGAGTGGATGCCGACAGTGAAGAGGTGGGGGGACTGTGAGGAAGGGGGGGGAGAAGAGAGTCTCTGGCAAAGTAAAAGCTGAGGACCAATATTCAAGACTGTCCTCTGACCTCTGAATATACATATGGTCCTGCCCCACCCCTCTATACACTCTCTGTAAAAAGGGAGCTGGAGGGCCACTTCTTCATTCCTTCTGCTTCTCTCTACCTGGGATGCTCCTGTCTATGTATGCTTGTCTTGTAGGATAAAGGCTGGCTAGGTTCTAGAACATGCCATGACCTCTGCCCCTCTATGGCGATTCTAGTCAATTGCTTTAAAACTGAGCTGTACTCCTAGCCCTCTCTACCTCTAAGCCACACCCCCATATCCCATTGGAGGATTCTGGCAAGCATTCTCCTAAGTCACACCCCCCTCCTATTGGAAGGTTCTGGGCAAGTGTTCCACTTCTAAGCCACAACCTGACAACTACCCTCCTTACCAATTATCACTGAAGATTCTAGGCAAAGGTTCTACATTTGAACTAGGCTCCAGACCCATGGCTGAAGATTCTAGGGCTAATCTCTTTCACTGAGTTATGCCCTTAGCCCCTCACTGGAGGATTCTAGTCATGTCACTGAGCTATGCCCACAACCTTCAATGCATTCCCCACCCCCTGTCCCCAAATGCCTTCCACCCACACATAGAACCTGCAGACAAGGAGGGCAAAGGTAACTCCGTCAGGCAGGAGGCAAGGCGGCCCTTTTCTAACAAACCCTGTGTCCCTACTTCTCCTTGATATCTGCAGGCAGATAAGACCTGGATCAACAGAGGCTGTACTCAGAGCTGCGCCTGCAAGGGAGGGGCCATCCAGTGCCAGAAATATCACTGTCCCTCAGGGACTTACTGCAAAGACGTGGAGGATGACAGCAGTAACTGTGCCACACTCAGTAAGGGAGCCCCGGGGTGGGGAGGGTGTGGAGAGGGTGTGCTCACGGCTGAGGACACGGATCGGGGCAAGGCAAGGAGACGAATCCCCTCAGCCTCGGAAATCTGTGAGAAGAGGCACCACAGTGGGAATGGATTGTGGCGATCCATGTCTGGGCTGGATTCCTTCTCACTATTATTGGTCCTCAGCTATGAGTTTCCATATTAACTTGGAAGGTGCATTCTTCCCTTTAAAGATTTTATTTTTAATTCCATGTCTACTGGTGTGTCTGTAGATGGGTATGTGCACCTGAGTCAGGGCATGCAGGAGCCACAGGAGGCCATCAGATAGGTGCCTTGGAGCTGGGGTTATGTGGGATTTTTGAGCAGGCCAAACTTAACCTAGGTCCACCACAAGAACATCAAGTCTACTTAACTGCTGAGCCACCGCTCCAGCCCAAGAGATCCTTTCTTTGTTTGTTTGTTTCTTTCTTTGTTTCTTTGTTTCCTTGTTTGTTTGTTTGTCTCTTTGTTTATTGTTTCTCTCTTTCTCTCTTTCTTTCTTTCTTTGTTTGTTTCTCTCTTTCTCTCTCTCTCTCTCTCTCTCTCTCTTTCTTTCTTTGTTTCTTTCTCTCTCTTTCTTTCTTTCTTTCTTTCTTTCTTTCTTTCTTTCTTTCTTTCTTTCTTTCTTTCTTTCTTTCTTTCTTTCTTTCTTTCGGGTTTGGCACAAAAAGTCCATACTCAGTAAATATTGGCTGAATGAATAACAAATGGGAGAAAAGCACTCTGCCTAGCCTGGTCTCTGTAGCCCGCTGTGCCCCCCGTGTTCCTCTTCCCTAAGCTCACTCGCTCTTCCCCACAGCTCTGCAGTGCCCAGCCCACAGCAGCTTCACCAACTGCCTACCTTCTTGTCAGCCTTCCTGCTCGGACCCGGAAGTCCACTGTGAGGGCTCCACCACCAAAGCCCCCTCCACCTGCAAGGAGGGCTGTGTCTGTGAACCTGGCTACGTGCTGAGTAACGACAAGTGTGTGCCCAGAATTGAGTGTGGCTGCAAAGACGCCCAGGGTGTCCTCATCCCCGTGAGTCGGTGTGGGGGGGGGGCTGGGGGCTGGGGGGAGAGCTCAGTGGGTGAAATGTTTGCCTGCCCTAGTAAGACGACATGAATTTGAATCTGTGCAGCCTTGGTGGTGTGTGTCGTGTGTCTGTAATTCCAGGGATCCTGCTAGGAGGTGGGAGGCGGGGACAGGTGAGTCCCTAGAAACATGAGAGCTAGCTAGTGTGTGGGCAGGGGTGAAGGACAACAGCAAGGAGAAGAGAGACACTGTGGTGAGGGAGGGATGAGGGAGGGGTGGAGTAAGAGAAGAAAGAGACTGTCTCAATACAAGGTGGAAGATGAGGACCAGCACTAGAGACTGTCTTCTGACTGCCACACATGCCTGTGTGTCCCTCACCCCTCCTTAACGCTTTTTTAAAGGTAGGATTGGTTGTCTTACTCAGGGTTTCTACTGCTGCGGTGAAACACCACGACCAAGAAGCAAGTTAGGGAGGAAAGGGTTTTGTTTGAAGTCAAGACAGGAACTCAAGCAGGGCAGGAACTTGGAGGCAGGAACTGATGCAGAGACCATGAAGGGCGCTATTTACTGACTTGCCTCACATGACTTGCTCAGCCTTTCTTATAGAACCCAGGACCACCAGCCCAGGGATGGCACCACCCACCATGGGCTGGGTCCTCCCCCCTTGATCACTAATTGAGAAAATGCCTTACAGCTGGATCTCATGGTGGCATTTCCTCAACTGAGGCTCCTTCCTCTCTGATGACTCTGGCTTGTGTCAAGTTGACAAACAAAACCATCCAGCATAATTGAGGACCGCTTTTTCCTTTCCTATGCTTTCTTCTACCTGTCTGTATGGCTGCTCCTGTTATGTGAAGGCTGGTGATGTCCTGGAACATGATAAACCAATGCTCTACTGCCGAGACACACCCCAGCCCCTCTCTGGAGATCTGGTCAGGGGCGCCAACATTTCAATATACTTGCTGACCCTCACTGAGGATTCTGTGCTACTCCTCAGCCCCCCTCCCACCTCCTCACTCTGGATTCTTGACAGCTGCCATACCAATGAGCAAGGTCTTTATCCTCATACCAGTGATTCCTGGGCAATTTCTCTACTGTTAAGCCACACCCAAGCTCTCTTAAGGGATCCTTACAAGTTTTCTACAACTGAGCCATAGCACCCGCCAGCCTGTCACTGGAGGATACAAGACAGTTTTGTACTACAGAGTCATGCCCCTAAACTCTCATAGGCAAATGGTCTACCTCTAAGCCACGGCCTCCTCAGCCCCTCCCAAATACCTGTCACTCATTGATGATGGTTCTAGTCATAGGTTCTGCATCTGAGCTGTGCTTCCAAGCACCAAGGGAGAGTCCTCTGCCCCAGTTCTACTAGTGAGCCCCACCTCAGCCACATACTGAAAGACTATACTATTGAGCTATGTCCACAATCCCAGAGGCATCTTTTCTCTCCAAATCTTTTCCAACCATGCTTGGCTTCCTCAGTGGATCTGAAGCCAGCTGATAGGGAGGGCAGAGGGCAGCCCTTGAGAGGGGAGTCAAGGCTGTTTCCCTCTAGCCAGTCCCTCTGTCCTGACTCCCTTTCTCTCCCCTTGACTTCTGCAGGCAGATAAGACCTGGATCAACAGAGGCTGTACTCAGACCTGTGCCTGCATTCGAGGGGCCATCCAGTGCAAGAAATTTCAGTGTCCCCCAGAGACTTACTGCGAGGACCTCGAGGATGGCAACAGTAACTGCACCAAAATCCGTAAGGGAGCGTAGGGGAGGTGGAGAATGCATGCATGCATGTGACTGCAGAGCTCAGAGGTCTGAGATAGGAAGTACCACAGTGGGGAGGGCTTTTGGGAAACTTCGACTCAGCCGGGTCCCTTCTCGCTGTTAGGGTCTCAGTGGTTTAGTCCCCACATTAGCTTGGGATATCCAATCCTCTTTACTTGTACTTTTAATTGCATGAATTAGTACATGTCTATGGGTGGGTATGTCCACCTGAGTGCAGCACTCACGGCAGCCAGAGGAGTGGGCTGAATCCCCTGGAGCTGACATTACAGGACAGTGTGAGCAGCCCAATCTGGGTGAGATGAGCCCAGCTCAGCTCCTCTGCAAGAATGGCAAGCACTTGTACCTGCAGAGCCATCTCTCAGCCCCAAGTCGTCCTGTCTCTTTCCTTGAAGCTGGGCACAAAGGTCTGATGACTAAATATGTGATGACTGGATAACAGATGGGGGAAGCGCCACTCGCTGGGGCATTCTAGTCTTGTATCTGTAGCCTCTGCTTGCTCTGACCTGCGCTCCTCTCCCCTAACCTCACTCCGTCTCCTCCACAGCTCTGCAGTGCCCGGCCCACAGCACCTTCACCGACTGCCTTCCTTCTTGTCAACCTTCCTGCTCTCCTGTGGATATGCACTGTGAGGAATCCAGCCCCAAAGCCCCCTTCCCCTGCAAGGAGGGCTGCGTCTGTCAGTCTGGCTACGTGCTGAGTAACGACAAGTGTATACTCAGGAATCAGTGTGGCTGCAAAGATGCCCAGGGCGCTCTCATCCCGGTGAGTGGGCATCTCAAGTGGGGATTGATGGGGACTGGAAGAAGCTCAGTGGGTGAAATGTTTGCCCCCTCACCACAGTGTGAGGACCTGAGCGTGAACCTGTAAGCCTCGGTGGTGTGCGTCTATAATCCCAGGGCTCCCACTAGGAGATGGGAGGTGGGAGACAGAATACTTCCTAGAAACTTTGTGAGCTAGCTATTCCTGTGTGAGTAGCAGTAGAAAGGGGTAACCATGTGGGGTGGGGCTGAGGGGAGACTGCCGAATACAGGGATACAAAATGAGGGCCACTCATAGACATATACTAATGCATGCAGAGACCAGCCTTTGACCACCACATGTCTGTGTGTCCGTACTCACACGGTCACAAATACACACTCACAAAAACTTTCCTAAAGTGGGACTTGGGATGTGCCTCACTACATGGCTGGTCCCGTAATATGAGAGTTGGTCTTTTCTGGAACTTGCCAGGCAAATGCTCTGCTGCTGAGCCATGCCCTAAGCCCTCCCTGGAAGATGCTAGCCAGAAGCTCTAAAACTGACCCATGCTCTCAGTCCTGCAGTAACGGATGGTAGATGATTGCTCTGCCACCAAGTCATGGCCCCCAGATACTCTTAAAGGATTCTCAGTAATGGTTTTGCATTTGAGCTACAATCCCAGGTTTCTATTGAAGGATTCTAGGCCTCATCTCTACCCATGAGCCACTACTAGCCCTTTACTGGAGGATTCTAGACAGAGGCTGTGCATCTGAGCTATACTCCCAGGTACCCAATAGAGGACTCTAGATCTCAGCTCTACCAGTGAGCAACAGACCAGCCCCTTACTGGGCTGAGATATGCTCACAACCCATGATGTGTCTTCCCCTTGAATACTTTCCATCCATGTTTGTTTCAGTCACTGGGGTGGAACCTGCTGCTGGCACATACCAAGCTCTTCACAGGAGGCAAGAGTTACCCAGAACCAGCACCTGTCTTGTCACTTGCTTTCTCTCCCTGTGGCTTTTGCAGGAAGGCAAGACCTGGATCACCAGCGGCTGTACTCAGAGCTGTAACTGCACGGGAGGGGCCATCCAGTGCCAGAATTTCCAGTGTCCTTCAGAGACTTACTGCAAGGACCTTGAGGATGGCAGCAGTAACTGCACCAATATCCGTAAGGGAGCCGTGGCAGAGGGTGGGGGACGGTGTGCTCATGGCTGGAGAGACAAGAGGCAAGACAAGAAGGAGCTTAGTCTTGTGGGCATAAGAAGTCAGGGATAAGGAGGTGTCATGGTGGACAGGAATTCTGAACACCCACACTGGACTAATCAGTCTCTCAATGATTAGCCTCATCTAATTTAAAGATACATCTTTTTTTTAAATTAATAAATGTATTTCTTTTTATTTACGTTTAATGGCACATGCATATATGTGTATATGTATATATTTCATGTGTGTGCAGATGAGGGCTGGCAGGAGCCTGTTAGCTCTGGTGCTGGAGCTTCCAGGTGGCTGTGGGTACTGGGAACCAAACTCGGGTCCTCTAGAAGAGAAGCACGTGCTCCTAACCTCTGAGCATCTCTCCAGGCCCACATCCACATTCTTGACTGGTCTCTGTGGCCCGGCCCTAACACACAGTTCATGAACAATCAATATTTGTTGAATCAATAACAAAAGGAAAAACAAACAGGCAGACAGACACACTCTGTTATCTTTCAGCCCAGCACGACTCCTGTAGCCTCTGCTTCCTCTGCCCTTCTGGTCCTCTCTACTGACTGTAGTCTCCCTCTGTGCTATAGCTCTGCAGTGCCCAGCCCACAGCCTCTACACCAACTGCCTCCCGTCCTGTCCACCCTCCTGCTTGGACCCAGAAGGCCTCTGTGGGGGCACCAGTCCAAGACCCCCCTCCACCTGCAAGGAGGGCTGCGTCTGCCAGCCTGGCTACCTGAGGTATAAGGACAAGTGTGTGCTCAGAATCTTCTGTGGCTGCCCAGACGCCCAGGGTGCTTTCATCTCGGTGAGTGTGTGTGTGGGAAGTGGGCTTGCTGGGGCTAGAGGGGTGGATGGCTAGGTAGACTGATTGCTCAGAAAGTATGAGGGCTCAAGTTTTAATCCCCACGATCCATGTACACTGGGCATGCTCGCCTGTGTCTCTAATCCCAGGGCTCCTATCAGGAAACAGGAGCTGGGGACAGAAGAATCCTTGAACTTGTAACTAGCTCTGTGTGGTAGAGAGAGGTGTATAACATCCAAGAGATGGACTTTGTCTTAATACACGCTGGGATGTGGGTGTTGCGGGAAATGTTAAAATGGTGGAATAGTAAGTACAGCGTGTCTCCGCACTACGCCCTGGTTCTCTCATCCCGGCGGGCTGGCCAGCCATGCACTGGCGGGCAATGGCCGACCTGCTTTCATCTCGTGGAGCTCTGACTCTGAGCTCCACGATCTCTCCACCCAGCTCCTAGGTTCCCACTGGCAGGTTGCTACCACGCCAGCCCCAAGCTTCAATACCCCCACGGCCTCTGTGGTGCACATCAGGCAAACCCACACTTTGCTCCTGTACCTTTTTCTCTGGAACCCAGACGAGCAGCCATGTGAAGGAAAATGCAACACAAACTTAGTTCAGAAACAATGATAACTCAATCTCTGGGCGCATCAACTAAAACCTAGTCTTGTAAACTTTATCAAAGTCTGATTCCTCTGGGGGTGAATCCTTGCGGATCCGCCATACCAGGAGACTCTAGTAGCTACATCTTACCTACATGCTGTCCCCGTTCCAAAAGGCACCTCCCTCCCCCCCCTTCTCTCTTTCTCTCTCTCCTTCTCTCTTCTCCTCTCCCACCCAGAAGTTTCTCTTGCCCAGTGATTGGCTTTTATTCATTAGGGGATTGGTTCACAAGAAGTCAGGTGTAACTCACTCCTTGTCTGAAGCCCCTCCCAGGAGGGCAGAATTAGAATACAAAAGGCCCCAGGGCTATTCACAACTTGTGAGGACCAACACCTGGATTGTGTTCTCAAATCATGCATGTACTCACATGCACACATGAATCATATGTAAATACAAAATGGCTTGGGGTCTTCTCCTCTCTGCCTCTCCCACCTGAGAAGATGGGTCAGGTCCCAGCACAGGCTAGGGAAATGGTCTACCTCTGAGCCACACGCCATCAGGCCTTCACTGGGAGCTCTAGACATGCCCTCTACCGATTCTCCATGCCTCTATTACTTCACTGGGAAATTCTAGGTAGACACTATACTGCGAGGCTGTGGGCACTGCACCAGCTGCGATTACAAATGTATTTCTAATCTATAGTGTTGTGTCAGTGGCGGAGGAACCTTCAGATAGGAAAGGCAGGTGACAGGCCTTCAAACAAGACGTGAAGCTGTCTCTTTAGAACTGGTCTGTGGTCCTCAGGTGTTTTCTCTTCCTATGGCATCTGCAGGCAGACAAGACGTGGATCTCCAGAGGCTGTACCCGGGCCTGCACCTGCTCAGCGGGGAACATCCACTGCAGGCATTTCCAGTGTCCCTCAGGGACCTACTGCAAGGATGGGCATGATGGCAGTCCTAACTGCACAGAAATCAGTAAGGGAGCGAGCGGGGAGGGTGCTCATGGGCAGGGCTCAGAGGCAGAGACAGAAGGACCTTGGCCCCTGCGTCTTAGATGTAGGGGATCAGAAGTACCACAGCTGGGAGGGACTCTGGACACCCGTGGCTGGGTTGAGCTCTTCTCAGTGCTGGCTTCTCACAGTTAGTCTCCTACATTGACTTGGAAGCCCCATCTTCTTACGTATCTCCTCATGGCTTGGCACCACAGCTTAGAAACTGTTTGCTGAATGAATAAGAAAAGGGAGGAAATGAGGCCAGACTCCCCTGTAATTCAGCCTATCTCCCACCCCCTGCTTCTTTGGGCCCCCTCGGCCCCTTTCCACTTAACCACTCTCCCTCCACACCGTAGCTCTGCAATGCCCAACCAACAGCCAATTCACGGACTGCCTTCCCTCCTGTCTACCTTCTTGCTCCAACCGCTGTGAGGTCACCAGCCCCAACATCCCCTCCAGCTGCAAGGAGGGATGTGTCTGCAACCGTGGCTTTGTGTTCAGTGAGGACAAATGTGTACCCAGAAGTCAGTGCGGCTGTAAAGATGCCCAGGGTGCCATCATTCCGGTGAGTAGGTGTGGGGAGTGAGATTGAGGGCCAGTTTTTCCTTTTCTCTGCCTCTCTCAGCCTAGGATGCCCTGTTCTCAAAGGCTGGCCCTTGAATGAGAAGACGGCTCAGGCCCTGACACACAGTAGGCTAGTGCTCTAAGAGAGCCATATAGCGGCTCCCATTAAAGGGTTCTTTCTGCACATGCTCTCGACAACCTAATCTAACTCCAGCCTTAGACTCAGGGTGTTAGCAAATAATTGGGGTTAGTAGAGAAGGTCAGAGTGGGGGTCTAAGGAAGTAAAAATCTGTCTGCCCATTAACTCTGCAGTGTCTGGCCCAGAGCAGCACACCTTCCCTCCTGTACACCTTAGATGTGGAAACCCTTCAGGTCTGAGCCTAAGCTAGGCTTGCTGGAGTGTCCCCTCAGGCTCCACGTGCTTTCTCCCTGCCTGCCTTCTGCAGGCTGGCAAGACCTGGACCTCCAAAGGCTGTACCCAGAGCTGTGTCTGCATGGAAGGCAACATCCAGTGCCAGAATTCCCAGTGTCCCCCAGAGACCTACTGCAAGGACAACGGTGATGGCAGCAGTACCTGCACCAAAATCAGTAAGGGGCCATCCCTGGGCCCGGGGTGGCGGTGGTAAAGTCAGAGACAGGGCGAGAAGGAACTTAATGTTCTGCCCGAAGAGCTTGGGACTCTGAGGGCTCACTGCTGGGCTGGGTCTCTTCTCAACGCTAGTCTCCCAGTAGTCTTCCGCACTGCCTGAGAGGTGGGACCTTCCTAGTTTGTGCCTCGTTGCTCAGCATAGCAGCATCCTCCTTGAATGTTTGCAGAATGAAAACCAGAACGGGGCGGGAGGCTCTGATGTTGATTTGTCCAGCTTGATTTTTTTTTAAACAGCGTCTGACTCACTGGACCCCCTGTTACTCTCTACCAACCTCTCTCCTGCCTCCTAGCTCTCCAGTGCCCCGCCCATACCCAGTACACCAGCTGCCTTCCCCCCTGCCTGCCTTCCTGCTTGGACCCAGAGGGCCTCTGCAAAGACATCAGCCCTAAAGTCCCCTCCCCCTGCAAGGAGGGCTGCGTCTGCCGACCTGGCTATGTGCTGAACAGTGACAAGTGTGTGCTCAGAGTTGAGTGTGGCTGTAAAGACACCCAGGGTGCTCTCATCCCGGTGAGTGGGTGCCCACTGGGGGGCTGCTGAGGGCTACAGAGATGAATCACTGGGCAAAACATTTGTGGAGCAAGTGCGACAACCTGAGTTTGAATCCTTACAACCCTTGTAAACTGGCCATGGTCACCTGGGTCTTTAATTACAGGGCTCCCCCTGGGAGTTCTGAGAGGAAGATAGAAGAATCAGAAACCTGTGAGACAGTAGTGGTCAACATCAAGAAACTGAGGGGAGGGAGGAGGGGGGAGAATGGGGGCAAGAGAGAGACAGAGACAGAGGTACAGAGACACCCTGTTCTAGTACATGGCAAAAAATGAGGATCGACACCCAATACTGTTCTCTTCTGTGGGCACTTAAGTCAGCCTGTGCACGCACACACACATACACGGGGGGGGGGGGAGACAGACAGACAGACAGACAGACAGGTGGGGAGCAGCAGGCAGAGAATGGTTTGAAAACCAACATAAGATGGAGAAGGTCACGTTCTCACTGTAAATAGATAGCAAACCCAAGTCCCTGAATCAGAATGTGACACTCTAACCAGTCCCTTTGTCCTGACGTCCTACCTCTTCCCATGGCTTCTGCAGGCAGGCAAGACCTGGACCTCCCCAGGCTGCACCCAGAGCTGTGCCTGCATGGGAGGGGCTGTCCAGTGCCAGAATTCCCAGTGTCCCCCAGGGACTTACTGCAAGGACAGCAGTGATGGCAGCAGTACCTGTGTCAAAATAAGTAAGGGAGCCATGGGGGACAGAAAGGGGTGTGTGCTCACGGCTGGGTGAGCTGGAGGCAGGGCAAAAAGGAGCTTAGTTCCCTGCCCTAAGAGGTCAAGATACTGAGGTCCCTCAGGAGAGAGGGTTCCCTTCTGTGAGTTAGTCTCTCAATAGTATCTGACAATGACTTGGGTCATCCATTCTAAGTTTCTTCTCTTAGAGCTTGGCACATAGGCCAGGCCCAATAAATGTTCACTGAAAGAATAACAAAAAAAATGGGGAGAACCCCAAGATCCCTTGGTCATTCTGCCCAACCTGGTTTCTGCAACCTCTGCTTTTTCAGGCTCCCTCTGGGCCTCTCCACTAACCCCATTCTTTCTACCCCATAGCTCTGCAGTGCCCCGCCCACAGTCTATTCACCGACTGCCTTCCCCCCTGTCTGCCTTCCTGCTTGGACCCAGAGGGCCTCTGTAAGGGAGCCAGTTCCAAAGTCCCCTCCATCTGCAAGGAGGGCTGCGTCTGTCAGTCTGGCTACGTGCTGAGTAACGACAAGTGTGTGCTCAGGAATCAGTGTGGCTGCAAAGATGCCCAGGGCGCTCTCATCCCAGTGAGTGGGGGCAGATGATAGACTGGTGGAGGCTGGGGAAATAACTCCATTATGAAGTATTCATTCTGCAAGTGTTTGGACTTAGGTTTGAATTCCCACAACCAATGTAAGATGGACAGAGCCTGTGTCTAAAATCCCACTCCTTCTACTGGTATATGGGGAAGGAAGACAACAGAATCCTTAGAAATTTGAAAGTTAGTCTTGTGTGTGCCGGGTGACGAGCAAGAAAAAGGATAGAGAAAGAAGAGACAGACAGGGAAATTATCCTCTGACCTCCATGTCTGAGTGTGCATGCACACACACACAGACACACACAGACACACACACACACACAGGAGGGGGGGGAGGGAGGTGGTGGTGGCTGATTTCTTTAATCCCAGTACTTGGAAAGCAGAGTCAGGTGGATCCTAGACTAGCCTGCTCTACATAGCAAGTTCTAGACTCTCCAGGACTCCATAGTGAGAACCTATCTCAAAGCAGACAAATAAACCAATACCTGAAAAGAAACCCCACGTAGATCGGGAGCCAAAAGCTCATGTCTTCTGCTTCTGTGCTCCTGGGGTGCCCCAGCCTGGTATGGAATGTGGAGGTTGTTCAGGTCCAGGCAGAGGAGGCAAGTGCTTACCCACTGAGCCACTCCCCAGCCCTTCACTGGGGGGTGATCGTCTACTTGAGAGCTACACACTGTCCATCACTGAGGATTCCAGTCAGACGCTCTGCAACCTGAGCTATGCTTTGGAGCCACCGTTCTACTACTGGCCCATCCCCCAGTGCCCTGACCTAGGTTTTTAGGCAGAAGTCCTGCTAATGACGCAAGCCCCTACCTCCTCACTGGGAGATTCTAGGCAGGCTCCATTCTGCTGAATTATGCATATAGCAAATATTTTCTACCTGCTATTGGTTGACTCAGTAAATGTGCAACAGGGCGTCTCTTCAGACAGATGAGGCTGTCTCTAGCCTGCCCCTCCTTCCTCCACTTCTTGTCTCTTTCTGTGCCTTCTGCAGGAAGACAAGACCTGGGTCTCCAGAGGCTGTACCCAGAGCTGTGTCTGCACAGGAGGATCGGTCCAGTGCATCAGTTTCCAGTGTCCCCCACAGACTTACTGCAAGGACGATGAAGATGGCAGCAGTACCTGTGTCAAAATCAGTAAGGGTGACATGGGGGAGGGCAGAGAAGGTGTCCTGCTGGATGGAGGAGCCAGAGGCAGGGCATGAAGAAGCTTAGTCCCTGGGGATTTAGAAGCTGGGGGTGGAAGGTATCACAGTAAAGAAACTTGGGAGCCATGGGTGGGCTGAGTCCCTTCTCAATGTCAGTCTCAATGTTTATTCTCCCACATTAACTTGTGGGAGCCCCCCCCCCTTTTTTTTTAACTTACTCTTGGCTTGGAAAACAGGGCATGCTGGGTGAATGCTTGCTGATGAATAGTAAATGGGAGTGGATCTGTGAAGTTTGCTTTCTGCACAGAAACCTCTGCTTCCGTGGGCTTCCTCTGATCCTCCCTCCACCCCACAGGTCTGCAGTGCCCCGCCCACAGCCACTACACCGACTGCTTCCCTCCCTGTCCACCTTCTTGCTTGGACCCAGAGGGCCACTGTGAAGTCACTGGCTCCAGAGTCCCCCCCGCTTGCAAGGAAGGCTGCCTCTGCCACCCTGGCTTTGTGCTCGACAGGGACAAGTGTGTGCCCAGAATCGAGTGTGGCTGCAAAGATGCACAGGGTGCTCTCATCCCGGTGAGTGGACGCGGGGAGTGGGGATGGCTTTTCTGGTTCTTATGCTACGTCTCTTAGTCTGTGACACTCACGCGTGATGCTCACGTCTGTATCGCTGGCCTTGGAATGTGAAGGAAGGTCTGTCCTGACATAGGCTAGGCAACTGCTCCTTCCTCAGAGCCATTCCTAGCCCCTTGTTGTAGAATTCTCGTTGTACCACTGAAGCATGCCCTAGTCCCTTACTGGTAATTCTAGACAGATGCTGTCTGTTGAAACAGTTGCCAGATTCTAGTCAAGTGCCCTACTGCTGAGCTAACCCCTCTCCACAGATGCAGTATCTTAAAACATATTTTCCATGTCCTGATGGTTGACCCCATAGATGTGGCCCCAGAGAATGGGAGGGGACGTGAAAGCCCCATAGGCAGGCATAAGTTGTCTTCCTTTAAGCAGCCCCTCTGTTCTCTTTCTCATCCCACGGCTTCTGCAGGTAGGCAAGACCTGGACCTCTCCAGACTGCACCCAGAGCTGCACCTGCATGGGAGGGGCTGTCCAGTGCCAGAATTCCCAGTGTCCCCCAGGGACTTACTGCAAGGACAACGAAGATGGCAGCAGTAACTGTGCCAAAATCAGTAAGGGGGGACATGGGGGAAGGTGGGGTGGGGGTGCTCATGGCTGAGAGAAGGACAGGAAGAAGCTTAACCCCCACTTAAGAGGTTGAGGATAAGGAGGGAGAGATTCGGGGGTTCACAGGGCATGCTGAGTTCCTTCTGGTGTCAGTCTCTCAGTGGTAAGTCTCCTGCACTAGGTTAGAAAGAACTCTTGTCCTAGCCTCCCGTCCTCCCTGTTGGACACCTAGCACAACCTCAGCAAACGTTTACTCCTGGAATAGTAAGAAGGGAAGAGCCCCGGACTTTGTTGGTCATTCTGCCTAGTCTGATATTCACAGCCTCGGTTTCCTTGTGCCCTCTCCACTAACTCCGTAGCTCTGCAGTGCCCTGCCCACAGCAAGTACACCGACTGCCTTCCCACCTGTCTCCCTTCCTGCTTGAACCCCAGTGGCCGCTGTGGGGAGACCAGCCCTCAAGTCCCCTCTACTTGCAAGGAGGGCTGCATCTGTCAACCTGGCTATGTGCTGGACAAAGAAAAGTGTATTCTTAAAATTGAGTGTGGCTGCAGAGACACCCAAGGTGCTGTCATTCCAGTGAGTGAGCACGGAAATCAGAAGGGGGGGCGGACAGCCAGTAGACTCAACTGCTGTGAAATCTATAGACCATGAAGGCAGGTGTAAGCACCCCAGACGAGGGGGCACAGAGATGGCTCAGTGGTTAAGAGCACAGGACAGTCTATCAGGATTGGAGTCTGGACCCTAGCACTATGTAAGGCTACTTACACACAATAAAACTTCAGCTCGAGGGGCTGATGTGTCCTCTGGCCTTCATGGACAGTCATATGCATACATTCACACGGGCGGACACACACACACACACACACACACACACACACACAAATAAATAGCCACCCTCAGACTTTTCTCCCTTCCACTTCCTGTGGCTTCTGCAGGCTGGCAAGACCTGGCTCTCGGCAGGCTGTACCCAGAGCTGTGCTTGTGTGAAAGGGACCATTCAGTGCCAGAATTTCCAGTGTCCCCCCGGAATGTACTGCAACAGTAGTGATAACTGTGCCGAAATATGTAAGAGAGTGATGGGGGAAGGTGGGGCAGGTGTGCTCATGGCTGGAGAAACCAGAGCAAGGCGACAAGGAGCTTCTTCCTCTGAGCCCTTGGTAGGGGTGGATTCTGTGGTACCACAGCTGAGTTCCTTCTGAGTGTTAGTCTCCCAGTGGGTGGCCTCCCATATTGCCTTGGGAGATTCATTCCTTATTCTTTCTTCTAGCCGTACTTGTTACAAGAGCCATGCTCAGCAAATGTTTTTAGAACGAACAATAAACATGTGGCTGGGGAGCCCCAAGTCTTCCTTCATGCTGTCTAACCTGGCTCCCACAGACTATGTGTGCTTCTTGGGCCTCCTCTCACCTTCTTCACTAATCCCACTCGTTCTGCACCTTACAGCTCTGCAGTGCCCCACCCACAGCCACTTCACCAGCTGCCTCCCCTCCTGTCCACCTTCCTGTTTCAACCTGGATGGCCACTGTGAGCAGACCAGTCCCAAAGTCCCCTCCACCTGCAAGGAGGGCTGCCTCTGTCAATCTGGCTACTTTCTGAATAATGGCAACTGTGTACTCCAAATTCAATGTGACTGCAAAGATGCTGAGGGCAGCCTCATTCCGGTGAGCGGGCATGGAAGTGAGACTGGGGCGGCTGGGAAGATGGCTCGGTGAACCAAGTGCTTGCTGTGCAGGGGCGAGGATCTGAGTGTAAATCCCATGTACCCACATTAAGCTGGGCTTGGAATCCCCAGAAGCTTGCACACTGGCTAGCCAGGCAGTGACTGCTTCTCCTGTCCTTAAACCACTCTGTCTCCTGGCTCTATTTCCTGGTGGATGTGCTCAGGGCTCGGCACCCACCCAAGAGCTCTGGATTCAAGAATGGAACACACCACACACACACACACACACACACACACACACACACACACACACACACACCAGATTAATTTTAACATGCCTTAACTAGCTCAATGGTTGGGCACTTCCAAAAGTCTCCGCAGCTAACACTGTCCTCCGGGATTCCGGAGTTAACACTCTCTAAATCTGTATTTTATCTTTGCTGCTCTGGTTCCTTCTGCAGCCCTCCCTTGAGGCCGTTTTCCCTTTGAACCTACATTTCAGCCTTCTCACCCTCCTGCTCCTTCACAGCACGGTCTGTCCTACACCCTCCCATGGCGGACCCTCTCTTTTCCTAAAAGTCCCGCCTCTGTCTCCCTGCCCAGCTATTGGCTGATGGCAACTTTGTCTCCCAATCAGAGCCAACTAAAGGATAGACTTCCCTTAGCTTAAATGCAGGACACTGCAAACAGGTTTTTGGGTAACATAATTAGCATAGGAACACAAGCCACTACATAATAAATTTTTAAGTAAAGATTATGTTTTACAAAGCTAGGGGCCAGGGAATAGCTCCAAAAAGACACTTGCTCTCAAGCCTGAACACCCAAGTTTGATCACCAAGACCCACATGGTGGAAGGAAAGAACTCACACAAGTTGTCCTCTGACCTCCACTTGTCTATTTGTGTCTCTGGCTGGCCTTGAGTCTGAGACTTGGTCAGGGCCTGGCACTTGCTGGGCAGGGGCTCTACCACTGAGCCACGCCCCAGCCCCTCACTGGAGGATTCTAGGCAGGTGCTCTACCACTGAGCCACGCCCCAGCCCCTCACTGGGGGATTCTAGGCAGGGGCTCTACCACTGAGCCACGCCCCCAGCCCCTCCCTGGGGGATTCTAGTCAGGGGCTCTACCACTGAGCCACGCCCCCAGCCCCTCCCTGGGGGATTCTAGGCAGGGGCTCTACCACTGAGCCATACTACTAGCCCCTCACTAGGTGGTTCTATATGGATACTCTACCATGGAGCTAACCCGCTTGCCCTAGATAGAATCTCTTTTTTTTCCAATATTTTCCATCTCTAGTTGTTTGACTCAATTGTTGTGAAACCTGTAGACAGAGGGCAAATGCAAATACTTTAGACAGGAGGTAAGTCTGTCTCTGTAGGATAAGCTCCTCCACCCTCCCTTTTCCTGTGACTTCTGCAGGCTGGCAAGACCTGGACCTCCAAGGACTGTACCCAGAGCTGTACCTGCACAGAAGGGGCTGTTCAGTGCCAGAATTTCCAGTGTCCCTCGGGGACTTACTGCAAAGACAGTGATGATGGCAGCAGTAACTGCACCAAAATCCGTAAGGGAGCCATGGGGGAAGAGACGGACAGTGTGTCCATGGCTGGAGGGAGCAGAGATAGGGGGCATGAAGGAGCTTAGTCCTCTGGCCTTGGAAGTTGGGAGAGGAGGTCCCACAGTGGGGCAGAATTCTGGACACCCAGGGCGGGGCTGGGCGGGGCTGGGTGGGGCTGGGCTGGGCCCTTTCATACTTTAAATCTCCCATGCTTAGTCTCCCATGCTGACTTGAGAGATACATTATTTTTAGTCTCTCACACTTCCTAAAAATCAGTTTTCTTACCTTCTTCCCCAGGGCTTGGCAAAAAGCCCACACTCAGTAAATGTTCCCTAAATGAGTAACAAAAGAAAACAAGGCCCAAAGGTCTGTTGCTCATCTTGCCGTATTTGGTTTCTCTACCTGTGCTCACTTGGGTCCCCTCATTAACTCCACCCTCTCTATCTACCCCGTAGCTCTACAGTGCCCTGCTCACAGCCACTTCACCACCTGCCTTCCCTCCTGTCCACTGTCCTGTTCCAATCTGGATGGCAGCTGTGTGGAATCCAACTTCAAAGCACCCTCTGTCTGCAAGGAGGGCTGTGTCTGTCAACCCGGCTACTTGTTAAATAATAATAAGTGTGTGCTCCGAACTCAGTGTGGCTGCAAAGACGCCCAGGGTGGCCTCATTCCTGTGAGTGGGTGTGGAGAGTGGGATTGGAGGGTGACTGAGGAGATGGCTCGCTGGGTAAAATGTTTGCCTTGCAAATGTGAGGACCTGAGTTTGAATCTCCAGAACCTATGTAAGCTGGACATGGTATGGTAGCCTCTAGCTTCTACTTGGAGACAAGAGAATCCCCAGGCTAGCTAGTCTTGTGATTAGACAGAGACAAAAACAGACACCCTCCAATACAAGATAGAGATGAGGACCAGCATTCCAGGTTATATTCTGACCTTCACACATACATGTACAAATACCCCACACACACACATGAACATACATGAGAAGATGCACACCCTAAGATTTAAAGTAAAAGTGAAATGCCACTTCTTCCCTCAGCTTTTGTTAACTCTGGATGCAACTGTATTGTTTGTTTCGTTTCTGTTTTTTTGAGACAGGGTCTCTCTACATAGCCCTGTTTCATGCAATTTTAAGAAACCACACTTGCTCCTAGCCCGCCCCCACGGCTAGCTTGGCCAAGCCACTCCGGTCTCACCCAGCTCCGCCAAACCACTTAGGCTGTGCCCTTTCTCCTGCCCACCTGAGCTGCCTCAGGTAGAAAACACCAGACAATTCTAACACGGTAACACCAGCCAGACAGCACAACTGCTGGGCAGTGCTCTGTTGCTCCAAACCCATCCGCTATCCTATGGCAGAATTCTGCAGGTGGCAGAGGCTGCCACTGTTCAGTCACCCCCAGGTGACTTGCATGGTTCATGCTCCTCCCTCCAAAGCCTAGCTGAGAAGCCCCTCTCTCTATCTCTTTTCCTCCTCTTCCTCCTAGGACCTGGAAATCCCACCTTTTTCTCTTCGCCCAGCAATTGGCTTCTGCTGTCTTTATTGACATAATCAAGAAACAATTAGGAAACTAGATTTTAGTATCAGCTCCTCCCCTTACATAACCCCGACTGTTCTGGAACTCACTGTGTACCCAGAGAGAGCTGGTCTCGAACTCACAGAGGTCTGTCTGACTTTGTCTCCTGAGTGCTAGGATTAAAGGTGTGCACGGCCACAAGGAAGCATCTGTCGTTAGGACTGACCTGGAGTGTGAAGGATGGTCACAGGCCGGTACAGGGGAGACAAGTGCTCCACCACTGAGCCATGGCCCTGCAACCCCTCAGCGAGACATCTAGGCGGACTGTCCGTAACCAAACCATATCTCCAATTCCTAACTTCAGGGTTCCAGGCAGCTGTTATGCCTCGAAGATTTGCCCACAGCCCCGAACACAATTATTTCTTCGAATATTTTCCACCCATGGTTTTTTTCTCACTCTTTATTGAATCTTTGTGAGTTTAACATCACACGCCCCGTCCTGCTCACCTCCCCATCCCTTCGTAGCCTCCCTCAGCCCTACAACCTCCCCACCGAAAGAAAACAAGAACAAAAATAAACAAAACAAAACAAACCATAGACGGCATCCCAGTGTGTCTGTCCCACAGTATACCCCTCTCTGTCCACACATCTTTACTTGCAAATGTTTATTACAATAAGTCACTGGTCTGGTTTGAGGCTGCTGGCTTCCGCTATGGATCCTCACCAGCACTCTTCCTGGTTATCCTGTTGTTACCCTGTATCATAGAGATCTTGCAGCTTTGGACCAGCAAGATTGGCCCTTTCACCTGCTTAGCCGTTCATAGATGAGGTAGAGTTTGAGATGGGTCAACTCGAAGCCCTGGATCCAAATTCACCCATCCACCTAGCTTTTTGACTCAATAGATATGAATTCTGCAGACAGTGAAGACAAACCTCCACACCCTGGAACAGTGAGGCTGTCTCTTTAGTGCTGGCTTCTTTCTCACTTCCTTTCTCTTTCCATGGCTTCTGCAGGCAGGCGAGACCTGGATCTCCAGTAACTGCACTAGGAGCTGTAACTGCATGGGAGGGGCTGTCCACTGCAGGAATTTCCAGTGTCCTCCAGGGACTTACTGCAAGAAGAACAATGATAGCAGCAGTAACTGTGTCAAAATCCGTAAGGGGGCCATGGGCAAGGTGGAGTGGGTGTGCATGGCTGTAGGGATCAAAGGCAGGCAAGAAGAACCTTAGTCCTTGGGCTCAGAGGCTGGGGTACTACTAGGTGCCACAATGGGGAGAGATTTTGTGGACCTTTGGCTCTGCTGAGACCTTTCTCGGTGCTGGTTTCTGACTGGTTGGTCTTCTTCATTTAGCTGGGGGATCATTCTTATTACTTTGCTAAGAGCTTGACACGCATCCCATGCTCAGTAAATTTTCTTAAAATTAGTAACAACAGGGACAAAAGCCTCAAGCTCTGTGGATCATTGGGCCCCATCCAGTAATCCTAATCTCCTTCCACCCCATAGCTCTGCAGTGTCCTGCCCACAGTCACTACACAGACTGCCTTCCCGCATGTCCACCTTCCTGTACTGATCTGAATGGCCACTGTGAGGGCACCAGTCCTGAAGTCCCGTCTCCCTGCAAGGAAGGCTGCCTCTGTGAACCTGGCTATGTGGTGGATAATCACAAGTGTGTGCTCCCAATTCACTGTAGCTGCAAAGACGCCCAGGGTGGCTTCATCCCGGTGAGCGGGGATGGAGATGGGATTGGGGGTGCCAGGTCAATAGGTCAGTTGCTTTTTTGTGCAAGTATGAGGTCCTGAGTCTGAATCTCCACAACTCACTGTAGATAGGCATGTTACCTGTGGGCCAGCACTCAACACATGAACACAACCCCACACACTGTGCAAACTTTATAAAGATTTCTTTTTATGCGTGTGAGTGCTTGCATATATTCTAATCATGTGTATCACTTGAGAACCTGGTGCCCACAGAGGCTAAAAGAGGGCACTGGATCCCCTGGAACTGGGTTTACAGGAATTGTAAGCTGCCATATTGGTGCTAGCAATTGAACCCAGCTCTTCTACAAGGCAACAAGTGCTCTTAACAGCTAAATCATCCTTGCGGTCGTGTGAAACAGTTTTAAAGTTGCACTGTGGTCCACTTTCTCCTTGCTCCTTTCTAATTCTCTCTGCCTGGAATACTCCTGTCTGTCTGTCTGGCCCTTGAGTTTGAAAGTTGGTTAGGTTCTGGAACAGACTGGGCAAATGCTCTACCACTAAGCCACACCCCAGTTCATCCATGGAAGAGTATACCACTGAGTCACACCCAAACTTCTCAGTGCAGGGTTCTAAGCAGGTGAGTTGTGTGACAGACTTCCTCAGAGGTCCCTGCCGAGGATCTAAGAGCATGAGCTCATAAGACCCCTTTCCCACATACAATTCCTTTTCAAGTAGTCTCCGCCTGTGGTCGGCCAACTCACCAGATGCAGACCTTGTAGATGGACAGGGAAGACAGACAGGAGATGAGCCTGGATCCCTAGAACACCGGCTTTGTCCTCACTTCCTTCCGCTTCCCACGGCTTCTGCAGGCAGGCAAGATCTGGATCTCCAGTGGCTGCACCCAGAGCTGTGCCTGCATGGAAGGGGTTGTCCAGTGTTACAACTTCACCTGCCCCCCAGAGACTCGGTGCTGGAACAGTAACTGTTCTAAAATCAGTAAGAGGGCAATGGGGGGAGGGCAGGAGGGTGTGCCTATGGTCGGCGGGGTCACACAGGGCAATAAAGACCTTAGTCCCCTGGCTTTGGAGGTTGAGAATAAGAAATACCACAATACAGAGAAATTTGGGGGGTCCTCTCTGGACTGCACCCCTTTTCAGTACTACTCTCTCAATGGTTAGGTTCCACCTTGGCTTGGGAGATACATTCTTTTGTTTTCTCTTTAGGGCTGGTACCCATCCCCTCCCCAGTAAATGATTGCTGAATGACTAACAGAAAGAAAGACAGAAAAATGGAAACACAACTTGTGTTGGTCCTTCATCCCAGTTAGGTTTCTGCAGCCTCTGTGTCTTTGGGCCCCTCTGTCCGTGTCTGCTGACACTACTGTCTCTCCCCCCACAGCTGGAGAGTGCCCGGCCCACAGCCTCTACACCAACTGCCTTCCGTCCTGTCCATCCTCCTGCTTGGACCCAGAAGGCCTCTGTGAGGGCACCAGCCCAAAAGCCCCCTCCACCTGCAAGGAGGGCTGTGTCTGTCAGCCTGGCTATGTGCTCAATGAGGACGAGTGTGTGCCCAGAACCGAGTGTGGCTGCAGAGACGCCCGGGGTGATCTCATCCAGGTGAGTGTGTGCAAATACAAGTGGTGAGCCTGGGCAGACGGCTCAGTGACAGCCTGAACAGCACAAGTGTGAGGACATGTTTGGAATCTCCACTGTCCAGGGAACTGTTTGCAGGAAGCCTGTGGGACATCCCAGGCTCCTGTGTGAAATGGGGCACAGACAGGTAATCCCCCCACGATTCAGGGGCTTGATAGTCCGGTGCTGTCAAATGTCTGAATACAAGGGGAAATGTGAGTGTCAACACCCAAGATTTGTCCTCTGACCTCCACATATATGTGTGCCATGATTAAACACAGAACACACACACACACACACACACACACGTTTAAAAAGAAGTAGCATGCCTGGAACATGGCTCAGTAGGTAAAGGCATTCGCCTAAATGCCAAGAGAATTTCTGCAACTCATGTGGTTGAAGGAGAGAATTGACTCCCACAAGTTGTCCCCTGACCACCACACATGTGCCATGGCCTATGCACATGTATGTATGTGTGGGCATGCTTACATGCACGCACACGCGCATACACACACACACACACACACACACACACACACACACACTAAAAAAAAAATCAAAATGAGATTGGCAGCCATTTCTCCTTTCCTCTGCTCTTGTTCATCTGAGGTTCCCCCATCTGTATCACTAGCCTAGCAGTATGAAGCTTGGTCTAGCCTAGGCAAGTGCTCTACCATCTAACCACACATCTCCCTTAAATGTTTATCACTTGGGAATTCAAGGCAAGTACTAGGTAGCTTTGCTCTGTAACTAAGCTATGTTCACAGGCAGACCCCTACAGGAAATTCTTAAGCCACAGCTCTACCACTGAGCCACGCCCCCAGCCCCTCACTGGGGGATTCTAGGCAGGGGCTCTACCACTGAGCCACACCCCAGCCCCTCCCTGGGGGATTCTAGGCAGGGGCTCTACCACTGAGCCACGCCCCCAGCCTCTCACTAGGGGATTCTAGGCAGGGGCTCTACCACTGAGCCACACCCCAGCCCCTCCCTGGGGGATTCTAGGCAGGGGCTCTACCACTGAACCACAACCCAACCCCTCACTGGGGGATTCTAGGTAGGCAGTGTCCTTCTGAAATATACCCAAACTCCCAGCTGTAATAGTCTTTCCAGTGTTTTCTACCTGTAATTGGCTGGTTCTACAGAGTGAAGCCTGTGGACAGAGAGGATGATGGGAGTCCTTCAGACAGGACGTAGAACCGTCTCCCTGGACTGCCGTCTCTATCTACTTCCTTTCTCTCTCCATGATTTCTGTATCTATAGGCAGACAAGACCTGGCTCACTAGAGGTTGTACCCAAAACTGTACCTGCAAAGGAACGGACATTCATTGCCAGAATTTCAAGTGTCCCTTGGGGACTGAATGCAAGGACAGTGTTGATGACAGCAGTCACTGTGCCAAAATTGGTAAGGAAGCCATGGGAAAATGGAGAGGAGGTGATCATGGACGGATCTATCAGAAACAGGGCAAGAAGGAGCTTAGTCCTTTGGGCCTGAGAGGTCAGGGTACTAGGTGCCACAGTGGGGAGGGCTCTGGGGACCCGCAGCAGAGTCTTGTCTCAATGTCTATCTCCGAGGGGTTGGGTTCCCACACTGACTTTGGAAACACATTCTTTTTTCCTTCTCTCAGGACTTAGCACACAGTTTGTGCTCACTAAGGGTTTGCTGTATGAATAAACTTGTCGTTCTGCCTAGCCTAGTCTCTTTCCCCTTACTTCCTTAGGCTATCTCAAGCCCTATGCATTAATCTCATATCCCTGTACCCTATAGCTCTGAAATGCCCCGCCCACAGCCACCACACCAACTGTCTTCCGTCCTGTATCCCATCCTGCTCCAATGTGAATGACCGCTGTATGGGTACCAGCCCCCAAAGCCCCTCTACCTGCATAGAAGGCTGCCTCTGCCATTCCGGCTTTGTGTTCAATAAAGACAAGTGTATTCCCAGAACTCAATGTAGCTGCAAAGACTCCCAGGGTACCCTCATTCCGGTGAGTGACATGGCATTTGGATGGGGGGAGGGCTTCCTTCTTCCCTCTGTCCCATGAGCCTGGGATGTATACCACTGTATCATTGACCCTGGAGTTGTTTACGTCCTGGAGCAGGCTAGGGACATGCTGTATCGCTGAGCCACATTCTACCCCACCACTGGGAGTTCCAGAGATCCTCTCAGGCAGAGGCCTGTTCCCATTTTCTCCTAGAGTCTCCGCAGGCCCTCTACTGCTCCACAGCTCTGGACACAATCTTTTCCCCATGTTTCCCATGAATATATAGTTGATACAATAGATAAGGAATCTTCAGACAGGAGGCTAAGCCTGTCTCCTTAGAGCTGGCCCTTTGTCCTTATCCTGCATCCTCCTGTGGCTTCTGTAGGCAGGTAAGAACTGGATTACCACAGGCTGTTCCCAGAGATGTAACTGCACGGAAGGACTTGTTCAGTGCCACGACTTCAAGTGCCCCTCAGGGACCAAGTGCCAGGACATCGAGGATGGCAACAGTAACTGTGTTGAAATCAGTAAGGGAACCCTGAGGGGAGGGGTAGAGACTGTCTCTATGGAGGAATCGGGGCCAGGGCACGAAGGAGCTTAGTCCCCTGGGCCTCAGAGGTCAGAGATAGGAGGTAACATGGTGGGCAGGAATCCTGGGGACCCTTCACAATGTTAGTCTCTCAGCGGTCAGCATCTTAGTTCATTTCCGTGGCTGTGATAAAATACTGCAATGAAAAGCAACTTGGGGACTAAGGGCTTCTGTCGACTCAGTTGCAGTACTAGTCTCACTGTGGGGAAGTGGAGGTGTCAGGAACTTAGAGAGCTACAGAGGCACAGTCGAGAGCAAGGAGCAATGCATGCTTCGTAGTACTCGGCCTGCCTTCTCTACTATATACAATCCTGGGCCGAACCCAGGGCATTTTGTCACCCACAGTGTACTGGATCTGCCTATGCCAATTCAAGTGGTCAAGACAGTTCCCCACAGGCATTTATTTACATGAATCAATCTGACCTAGACAATCCCTGATTAAGACTCTTTCTAGATGATTTCTCATGGCATCAAGTTGGGAGTTAAAGCTAACCGTGAGAATTAGTGTCCCACATTACCTCGGGAGATCCACCTTTTGTCACTTTCTTCCCTCCGGGGTTCCCACATAGACCTTGTCAGTAAATATGTGCCAAGCAATCCCTTCTCGGTGTCAGTTTCTCACAATGAGTTGAAAAAAAAAAAACATTCTTTTTTTTCCTCCGGGCTTGGCACACAGTTTATGCTCAGTTAATGTTTGCTGAATGAATACCAAAAGAAGGAACCCCCTGTCTTGTTTCTGTAGTCCCTACATCCTTGGGCGCACTCTAAACCTGTCCACTTACCTTGCTTTCCCTCCATTGCATAGCTGGGCAGTGCCCGGCCCACAGTCACTACTTCAAATGCCTTCCGTCCTGCCTGCCCTCCTGCTCGGACCCAGATGGCCTCTGCAAGGACACCAGCCCCCAAACCTCCTCCACCTGCAAGGAGGGCTGTGTCTGTGAACCTGACTACCTGCTGAGTAACGACAAGTGTATACCCAGCAGTGAGTGTGTCTGCAAAGACGCCTATGGCACTCTCATCCCGGTGAGTGGGCGTGGAAGCAGGGTTGGTGAGGACTGAGGAGATGGCTCAGTGTGTGAGGACCTCAGGTCAAGTGCCCGTAATCCATTTAAACTAGGTGTGATATTCTGTGTCTATAATCCCAGAGCTCCTACTGAGATACAGGAGGTGCGAACAGGACAACCCTCAGAAACTTCCTGGCTAGACATTCTGGTGTACATCACAGGGGTAAACCTCACCAGAACCAAGATGGGGCACAGACAGACAGACAGACAGACAGAGACAGAAGGACTGTTTCAGTGCAGGGTGGAATGCAAGAACCAACATGTGGAAATGTCCCCTGACCTTCAGGAGCGTACGCACACTCACACACACACTAAAACACAAATGTGTGGTTTTTAAGAAGTAGGCTCGGGAGCCATTTTCTCCCTCTCTCTGTCTCGTCATGTGGTTTTCCTATCTCTATGGCTTGCCCTGCAGCTGAAGGTCGGTCAGTTCTTGGCATATGCTAGACCAGTGCTGTACTGCTGAGCCACACTCCCGTCCTCTTGCTTGGGGACTCGAGGCAATTGCTCTATCCCTGAAGCACATACTCAGCCCTTCTCTAGAGGACTCTAGGCAAGTGCCCCACCACTGAGCCATGCCCACTGATGCTTCCTGGGGATTGTAGTCAAGCTAAGGTATGCCCACAGCCAGAGTTGCAATTGCTTTAAAACTGTTTTCCACCCACTGCTGATTGACTCAATAGACACAGCTCCTACAGACAGGGATAGCACACGTAAGTCCCTCAGCCGCAGTGCACAGGGCTGCCGTCCTCACTTCTGTCCTGTCTGGTTGCTTCTACAGGAAGGCAGGACATGGATCCCCAGGGGATGTACCAAGAACTGCACCTGCAAGGGAGGGACTGTTCGGTGTTCCGACTTCAGATGCCCAGCAGGGTCCCGATGCAAGGACAATAAAGAGGGCAACAGTAACTGTGTCACCTACGGTAAGGAAACTGTGGAAAGGTTAGGGATGTATGATCACAGACGGGAGAACCAGAGAAGGAAAGTAGTGCTCTGCAGGGACACACGCACGCAGACACACACACAGTCACACACAGTCACACAGACACACACACAGTCACACACAGAGACACAGACACACACACAGACACACAGAGACACATACAGACACACAGACACACAGAGACACACACAGTCACACACAGAGACACAGACACACACACAGACACACAGAGACACATACAGACACACAGACACACAGAGACACATACAGACACACACAGACAGACACACACAGACACACACACAGTCACACACAGAGACACATACAGACACACAGACACACAGACACACACACAGACACACACAGACACACAGAGACACACACAGACACACACACACACAGACACACAGTCACACACAGAGACACATACAGACACACAGACACACAGACACACACAGACACACAGAGACACACACAGACACACACACACAGACACACACACACACACACAGACACACAGTCACACACAGAGACACATACAGACACACAGACACACAGAGACACATACAGACACACAGACACACAGACACACAGAGACACATACAGACACACAGACACACAGAGACACATACAGACACACACACAGACACACAGACACATACATACAGACACACACAGAGACACACAGACATACACACCTAGAGACACACACACAGACACACAGACACACACAGACAGATAGACACATGCACTCAGACAGACACACAGACAGAGAAAGAGAGGGGGGCGGGGAAGGAGGGAGAGAAAGAGAGAGAGTCAACACTCAGTACATGTTTGCTGGGCGAATCACAACAGGGGCAGGGGAAACCCTAGCGTTTCTCACTGGCTCCGTCCACTCAGTTTAATGTGGCTTCTGCTTCCTTGGGCCCCCTCTGGTTCTCCACACTAATGCTAATCTCTTTCCACCCCAAAGCTCTGAACTGCCCGGCCCACAGTCTCTACACCAACTGCCTTCCCTCCTGTCTCCCTTCCTGCTCCGACCCAGAGGGCCTCTGTGGGGGCACCAGCCCTGAAGTTCCCTCCACCTGCAAGGAGGGCTGCTTCTGCCGATCTGGCTATGTGCTGCATAAAAACAAATGTATGCTTAGAATTCACTGTGGCTGCAAAGACTTCCAAGGTAGCCTCATCCAGGTGAGCAGAAGTAGGAGCTGGCTCAGAGGATAAAATGCTTACTGCACAATGTGAAGACCCGAGTTTGAATCCCCATGACCCGTAGAAGCTGGCCACAGCTGACTGTGACACCAGTTTCCCTACTATGATACAGGAGGTAAAGCTAGGAACAATCCAAGAAATGAGGGTACCAACTCTTGTTCACCAGCAGTGAAGAGCAGCACGGACACAGGGAGACAGATGAATCTTGTCTTAGTACAAAGTGGAAGGCAAGGACCAACACCTAAGATCTACCCTCAGTGTGGATGCGTGCGCACGCGCGCACGCACGCGCGCACACACACACACACACACACACACACACACACACACACACACACACACGGGGCATTCTAGTAAGGCTCAATCATGCCCACAGTCCCAGTGGCAATTTTAAAAACTCTTTCCATCTGTAGTTGGTTGACTCGATAGATATGGAGCCTACAGATACAGAGGGAAAATGTAAGACCCTCGAACAGGGACTGCCAGCCAGGGAGCCTACATGGGACTGACGTAGGCCCTCTGCATGTGTTACAGTTGTGTAGCTTGGTCTTCTTGTGGCACTCCTAACAGTGGGAGCAGGGGCTGTCTCTGACTCTGTTGCCGGCCTTTGGGACCCTTTCCTCCTGCTGGGCTGCCTTATCCAGCCTCAATAGAAGAGGTGGTGCCCAGTCTTACTACAACTTGATATTTGATGACTGGCTGATATCTCTGCATGGAGGCTGGCCCTTTTCTGAAGAGAAATGGACATGGGGGTGAGGGTGGTTGAGAGGAGATGTAAAATAGTAAAATTAACAAAAACAACAACAAAAAAGACCCTGGGACAGAAATTCTCTCTTTCTTTCCCTTCCTGTGGCTTCTGCAGACCGGCCAGACATGGATCTCTTCTGGGTGTTCCAAGATTTGTACATGCAAGGGAGGGTTCTTTCAGTGCCAAAGTTACAAGTGCCCCTCGGGGACCCAGTGCGAGGAGAGCGAAGATGGGAGCCATAACTGTGTCTCCAGCAGTAAGGGGGCCATGGGGAAGGGAGGGGCAGAGCCAGCTCACGGCTGGAGGAATCCAAGGTGTGGCACGAGCCCTGGTCTCCTTCTACCCCACAGCCATGAAGTGCCCGGCCCACAGCCTCTACACCCACTGCCTCCCCTCCTGCCTTCCTTCCTGCACCAATCCTGATGGCCGCTGTGAGGGCACCAGCCACAAAGCCCCCTCCACCTGCAGGGAGGGCTGCGTCTGTCGACCTGGCTACCTGCTCAATAAGGACGTGTGTGTGCACAAAGACCAGTGTGACTGTAAAGATATCCAGGGCGACATCATCCGGGTGAGTTGTGTGGGAAGTGGGGGTTGGGGGGCCATCTCAGCCTCAGATGCTCCTGTTTATAAGGCTGACCCATGGGTGTGAAGGCTGCTAGGGTGTAGACTGCATTATTTTTCCTTTTTAAAGACAAGGACTCATACAGGTCAGGTTGGTCTCTGGCTGACTGCATAGCCAAAGATGACTTTGAGTTCCTGGTCGTCCTGCTTTCGCTTCCTGAGTGCTGGGATGACAGGCTGTCCTAGCACCCCTAGGTTATGTGGTGCTCAGGGCTTTGCGCATCATAGACAAGCACCCTACCAATCGAACAACATGCCCAGCCCTCATAGACTGGGGATGGCGTCAGACGGTCCCCACAGCTGACGCACCAAGGTGCACAAAACGGGAAGAACCATACTGCTTCATCATCTCCTCTGCACATGAGTCCACCAGCCCCTCCTGAGCAAGTATTTAGGACACCGAGAACAAGTGGCATGCCGTAGTGCTACTTGGGAGGTGGGAGAAGGTCAGAAGTGGAAGGCAATGCTCAATTATATAATGACTTTGAGACTGGTCTGAGCTGCTTAAGACCTTATCTCAACTAAACTCAGCAAAAGGCCAAGAAGGGATACATGGTACCAAGATCCAAACGGCACTTGCAGCTGTCTTCTAGAGAAAGCCCCTTCCGTCAGTGCCTGGGCATCCGTGGGAATGGGTGTTCTTGGTTCCAGGGTACCCTCAAAATACCCAAATACAAAGACGGGCAAGCCCTTGTATAAAATGGCGCTGTAGTCCTGGGAGTGCCACACAGCGGGTAGAGGATTGGTCTAGCACACAGAGAGCCCTGGGTTCCAGCCCCAGCACCACACAAACCAGGTGCGGTGGTGCACACCTGTCATCCCAGTGCCAGGAAGATGGAAGCAGAAGGATTAGAAGTTCAAAACTCTGACTACATAGGCAATTGGAGGTCAACATGGTCTAGAAGAGACACCGTTTCAAACAATAAGGAGGCATGCGAAGGCCATTGGCATCTGTTACCCTTGGTCGCAGGGTGGTTTTGGATGTGGCTGGCTAGGCAGGCATCTCCTTCCTCCCTCGCCACTCCACATGTGTCCCCCCAAAGCTGCCCAGTCGGTTGAGAAGCACTGTTTTTTGGTTCAGAGTGTACTGTAGCTGGGCTTCCTTCCACACAAACAGAACCCAGCAGAGAGCTCACTCAGTAATTGCTTGCCTCACAAGCGTGAGAGCGCCACTTGGATTCCTAGAACCCCTCCAAGGGGATGTCTCCGCAGATAAATGCACCTCCCACAAAGCCCTTTGACTCAGAAACCCACGTAGTGGGATGACAAAATGGACTCCTGAAAGAGATGTCCTCTGCCTTCTACACGCATGCTGTGGCATCCCCATACACAAAATAAATGTGTGGCCTTTTTCTTATTTTAAAGTCAGGTGTAGTAGTATTTACTTGTAATCCCGGAATTGAAGAGCTGGAGACTGGCAGATCCTTGAGGTTTACCGGCCCCTCAACCTAGCCTCAAAACTTAATGGAAGACCCTGCCTCAAGGAACAAGATGTAACTCCTGAGGAATGAGCGTGTCCCTTGGCCTCCACAGCATGCATATGCATATGCATGAAAATACACGCATGCACGCATGCATCAACCATACTATACCATAGTACTTTATATCTTCCTATATGTTTTAAATAATTCTACATGAATTATAGTGACTAAGACTATGTAAATCTTTTTTGTTGTTGTTGTTTTTGTTTTTCGAGACAGGGTTTCTCTGTGTAGCCCTGGCTGTCCTGGAACTCATTCTGTAGACCAGGCTGGCCTCGAACTCAGAAATCCGCCTGCCTCTGCCTCCCAAGTGCTGGGATTAAAGGCGTGCGCCGCCACTGCCCGGCGACTATGTGAATCTTAGACAAATAGTTCTACTATATTATTTGGGGGAATAATGATATAAACTACAGATAGGTTTTTCTTTCTGGAACCTAGAGCCTAATCCATGCTAGGTACTAACTCTACCACTGAGTCATAGTCTGAGCCCCTCCCTGGGGGATTCTAGGCAGGGGCTCTACCACTGAGCCACACCCCCAGCCCCTCCCCGGGGGATTCTAGGCAGGGGCTCTACCACTGAGCCACACCCCCAGCCCCTCACTGGGGGATTCTAGGCAGGGGCTCTACCACTGAGCCACGCCCCCAGCCCCTCACTGGGGGATTCTAGGCAGGGGCTCTACCACTGAGCCACGCCCCCAGCCCCTCACAGGGGATTCTAGGCAGGGGCTCTACCACTGAGTCACACCCCCAGCCCCTCACTGGGGGATTCTAGGCAGGGGCTCTACCACTGAGCCATGACCCTAACCACAGATGCAATTTTTTTCAAGTATTTTCCTCCAGTAGTTGGTTGACTTAGTTGAGTTGGGACCTGTAGGGAGAGAGGGCAAATGTAAGCCATTCACACAGGAAGCTAAGCCTTTTCTTTGGGACAGCCACCTCTGCCCTCACTTCTGCAGGCAGGCAAGACCTGGATCTCCAGTGGCTGCACCCAGAGCTGTGCCTGCACAGGTGGGGTCATCGAGTGCCAGAATTTCATCTGCCCGTCAGGGTCCCACTGCCAGCACAATGAGGATGGCAGCAGTGACTGTGCAGCCAACAGTAAGGGAGCCATGGGGGAGCGGGAAGGTGGAAAGGGTGCCCCATAGCTTGAAAGAGTTAGAGGCAGGGCTGGGATGAGGGTGGTCAGAAGCACCCCAGTGGGGAAGATTCCAGAAGACCAATAGTGGGGCTGAGGTCCTTTTCAATAGTCACACTTCTTGACAGAACTGGAAAAATGTACCATCTTTGGAGACCCCTATTACCACACGTTCGATGGCTTCACCTACCACTTCCTGGGTCGTATGAACTACTATCTCATAAAGACAGTGGACAAGCTCCCAAAAGGGATTGAGCCCCTGATCATAGAGGGGCGCAACAAAATATCCCCCAAAGGGAGCTCAACCTTGCATGAAGTGACCACCATTGTCTATGACTATAAAATCCAGCTCCAAGAAGACCTGGTAGTCTTGGTGAGTAGGAGGCAGGGCCGGGCCTGAAGGAGCCCAAGGAGACTACTGTAGGCCGCTTGGGGCTGGCAAAACCCAAGTGCCCCATTGTCAGGAAGCTTGTCGGAAGTCAGAGTTGGAGTTACTTCATGGAGAAAGATGGCACAGGGCAGTGGGACTAAGCACAAGGCTGAGAGGGACGAGAGAAAGACGAGATGGGGGAGGGGCGACGCACGTGTGAAAATGGAGCTGGATCCCCACAGTGCTGATTTAGGAAAAGCTTTCTTTGACACTTATTTAGTATTTACGTATTTGTGTGTGTGTGTGTCTATGTGTGTGTGTCTATGTGTGTGTGTCTATGTGTGTGTGTATGTGTGTGTCTATGTGTGTGTGTATTTGTGTGTGTCTATGTGTGTGTGTATTTGTGTGTGTATGTATGTGTGTGTGTCTATGTGTGTGTGTATTTGTGTGTGTCTATGTGTGTGTGTGTGTGTGTGTGTATGTGTGTGTCTGTGTGTGTGTGTATGTGTGTATGTGTATGTGTGTGTATGTGTGTGTGTATGTGTGTCTGTGTATGTGTGTGTATGTGTATGTGTGTGTGTATGTGTGTCTATGTGTGTATGTATGTGTGTGTGTCTATGTGTGTGTGTGTCTATGTGAATATATGCCATACATGTATGAGTACCCACAGAGGCCAGGAGAAGGTGTCGTATACTCTGCAGGTAAACTTACAGGTAGTTGTGAGCAGCCCCACAAGGATTCTGGGAAACAAATGCAGCTCTCTAGAGGAACCACAAGCTCTGTTAACCAGTGAGCCATCTCTCTAGCACCTACACTTATATCACTTGTGTATACGAATGGGCACACATGTGCCGTGGTGCACCCGCGGAGGTCAGAGGACAACTCGGAGGAGTCTGTTCTCTCCTTGCACCATGTGGGTCCTGGAAATCAGACTCGGGCCTTCTGGGTTAGTGACAAGAGCTCAAGGAAGGAACTGGGGTACCAAAGGGAGGTCTCTAGCACTGGGGCGGTGAAGATTGGGACAGCATCATGGCGTGGTGAGGAGAGTTGGGAAAGGTAGGCACAGACAGGAGCAGCAGAAGGGGCGGCCGTGCTCTGCAGCCAGCCGCAGTCTTCCATCTTAAGGTCAACAGTGAAAAGGTGGCGGTCCCCTACAACCCAAACAAGCACCTGCGGGTCATCTTGCGGGCTCAGCGGCTGCTTCTCGTCTCTGACTTTGAAATGGTGGTGGAATTTGACGGAAAGCACAGTGCAGGTAACAGACGGGGACACAGACTGCAGATGGCTCTCTCTGTGCCCAGTGCTAGCTCACACCTGTAACCCCAGCCCACAGGAGCAGAGGCAGGAGGGGCTTCCATGCTAGCTAGGGCGTACAGTCTGTCTCAAAGACACCAATCAAACCCAAACCAAAAAAAAACAGTACAGGGTGTTGTGGAGCACATGTAATCTTAGCAGTTGGGAGGTAGATACAGGAGTATCAGGAGTTTGAGGCTAACCTCAGCTACATAGATGGTTTGAGTCCAGCTTGGGCTATATGAGACCTATATGAAACAAAAGCCAACCAACCAAAACAACAGCAAATAAAAAATGAAAATAAAACCATTACAGAAAATAGGAGCCCCATTTCTGCGATGGAAGATGGAAAGGCACAGCTCAGACAGACAGGTCGTGGGAAGAAGTTATACTCAGGAATAGAGCCCTCAGCTTCAGAGTGGCACTCATTATGACAGGAGGACAGAGCTGAGCTCACTATAGGGCACCTCCTTCTTCCTGCAGTGATCTCCTTGCCTACCATGTACCGTGGGCTGATACGGGGCCTGTGTGGAAACTATGACAAGGACCAAACCAATGAATTCATGTTGCCCAGTGGAGTGCTCACCTCAAATGTCCATGTCTTTGGCAACAGTTGGGAGGTGAAGGCACTGCATGCCTTCTTCCGATTCCCAAGGTGAGGGCTGGGGATCAGGGAGATGAGCAAGACTCTTTCACTGGAGATGTGACATAGGACCTCATACATGCAACCACCGGGAATTAAAGTACTCATTACTGAGCCACGCCCCCAGCCCCTCCCTGGGGGATTCTAAGCAGGGGCTCTACCACTGAGCCATGCCCCAGCCCCTCACTGGGGGATTCTAGGCAGGGGCTCTACCGCTGAGCCACGCCCCCAGCCCCTCCCTGGGGGATTCTAGGCAAGGGCTCTACCACTGAGCCATGCCCCCAGCCCCTCACTGGGGGATTCTAGGCAGGTGCTCTACCACTGAACCACACCCCCAGTCCCTCACTGGGGGATTCTAGGCAGGGGCTCTACCACTGAGCCATGCCCCCAGCCCCTCCCTGGGGGATTCTAGGCAGGGGCTCTCCCACTGAGCCACACCCCCAGCCCCTCACTGGGAGATTCTCTTCAGGTAACCTCCCTCTGAGCTGGATCTCTCCTAGCCAGCAAGTCTGTTTTCCATTCCTTTTACCCTCTGGTCCTCAGCACAGAGGCACCTTCTGTCACTTGGTCTATTTACTGACCATTGGGAACAGCTGCTCATTGGAAATACCCATGGTGCCCTTGTCCTTCACTACTTCCCTAGACTTGTTCTTTCTCCTTCCTGAGCCTCACGTAGCCCCTTGCCATCCCTACTTCAGGGCCCTACCAGGAGAAGAGGGAAGAGACGAAGAGCCTGACCTTCTCCGATCAGAATGCAGCCCAGAGCATACTGCACTCATCAGCAGTACCCAGGCCTGTAGGGTGCTGGTGGACCCCCAGGGCCCCTTTGCTGCCTGTCACCAGATTATAGCTCCAGAACCCTTCGAGCAGTGAGTCGCAGGCCCAGTACTTACATTCCAGATCCTGCTGTGGTTTTCTTTTCTGACCCCTGCAGCTCTGCTGGCTTGGTTCTTTTCTCTTATGACCTCGTTTCCTGCTGACTCCTGTATTCTGTCTGCTGTCTTTCTGCCATCAAATGCTTTACCACACCCCCAGCTGTACCTGTAGCCCACCGACTTTCTGTGTGAGGTTCCAGGCTCCTTTTCTCTATTTTTAATCTGTTTTATTCTGATTTATTTGGGTCTCATGTAACCTAGGCTAGCACATATCTAAAGATGACCTTGAACTTCTGATCTTTCTGCCTCCACCTCCCAAGTGCTGAGATTATAGGTGAGTACCGCCATGCCTGGTGAATGTGGTACAGGAGATGGAATCCAGATCTTCATACATGCTAAGCAAATACTTTACAACTAAGCTGCATCCCCATCTTGCTTGCTTTTATCTATCTATCCATCCATCCAGGGGGATTGGGGGGGGAAGGGGATATGTTCGTTCAGTGTACAAACCATGTACACCTATGTAGGTCACAGATCCACTTCAAATTTCCTTCCAGAGCCATCCACCTCAGTTTTTATCTTTTGCTTTCTTTCCTTTTGTGTGAGTGTGGATGTGGATATGTATTGCCAGGGAACTAGAGTTGAAAATGGGACGTCCTGTCCTGTCACGCTCTGCCTTATTCCATTGAGACCGAACCTCTGCAACTGAACCTGAAGCTCACTATTTTTTGGTCAGGCTGTGGGAGAGTGAGCCCCATTGATCCTTCTGTCTTCATTGCTCACAGAGCAGGGGTTCTAGGCATGTGTGTGGGGATTCAAACCCAGATCCTCATCTTGAACAGCAGGTGCTTTTACCCAGTGAGCATCTCCCCAGCTTCTACTGCATCACAGGGTTTCCTAGGGAAAGCAGTGATGGGGGCATTGGCAAAAGTACCTCACTTCTGCCAAATTTTTTTTTCTTTCTTTAACTCTTTGCTGTTTTAAGGTCTAATGCAGCTGACTTCTGGCGATTAACTCCTGACGTTCACCAGCAGGGGATTAAGGAACAAAAGGCTTAATGACTAGGGCTCTTTTCTTTCTGGTTTGGGAGCCCCTCATGACCAGGCAAGAGGCTTGGAGTTTGTTTTCTCTTTCTGAGCCAAAGAGAAAAAGAAGAGGAAAAAAAATTACACTTTGGATGTACAGGAAACAGTTACACTCCAATTTGTATTATTGCTTTTAGCCTTTTATAGCTTTTAGACAGAAAGTTCTCTGTGTAAGAAAGAATTACCTACCTTGTAGATAAAATGTTACATAAAAGGGGAGTTACAGAAGGAACCAGTAGTGAGCTCAAAGCAGTGTTTCATTCTACAATCTCATAAGTTCAAAGCAACAGTTTCCCATGGCCTGGCTTTATCAGAGTGCACACCTGTGGCTCCATCCTTGGACCTGACCTAGAGTGATGTTTTTCCTTGATCACAGATCTGTCCCGAGCCTGTTCTCTTCTTAGAATAATTGTGAAAGCTCATCATATTCCTTATTACGCAGCCTTTAACTATTCTATGAGGAGGGGGCACATCCTATTCTTGATTCTAACTTATTATGTCTTTCTGGCAAAACAACTAAAACTATCTCCTTAAACTTTTTTCTTAAAAATATTTGAATCAAATTAGAAACTCTATAAAGTCATTAATTCATCTAAACAGCATTAGTTTATGAAAGTTCATCCTCGTGTAGATCTGCAGGACATTTGCTCAATTGGGTGGGCTGACGCCCAGGGACCCTTAGGCTATGTAATAGTGACAGGAAAGGCAAATCAGCAGCAAGAAACAGTCCTGGGATGAAGCCGCTAAGGAACCTGCATCTCAGAGGGCACCCATCGCAGCTCATGCAAAATGGTGGGCCATCTCCAGAGCACTCACTTGCATGCCTTCATCTTCCTTAGATGGCTTCTGACATTCTACCTTGTTTTCTGGGATGAAGTTTCTAACTCAAACCCAAGGCTTATCGATTAGGCTAAGCTGGCTGGCCGGTGAGCCCCTGGGACCCTCCTGTCTCCCCTTCCCAACACTGAGTCTTCAAGCACATCACCACACCCTGCTTGTTGTTGACATGGAGACCGGTAAACAAACAGGTCTTGATTCTTGCAATGCAAGCACTGTGTCAGCTGAGCCATCTCCCCAGCTCCCAGCCTCTCACCCCTGGGCTCCCCTCTCTGATAACACGCCTATTCCACCCATCCCCTCTTCCCCAGGCGCTGTATGTCAGATATGTGCACTGGCTGGAAGACCAAAGAAGAAGAGGAGCTTCGATGTCGTGTCCTCAGTGGATATGCCATCATTTGCCAGGAGGCAGGTGCCAACATGACTGGTTGGCGTGACCAGACACACTGTGGTGAGGCTCTGCCCCTGCCCAGTGGCTGCTCTGACTCCTCAGCCTCTTTACCCCCGGTTCAACTCCACTGCTGCCGCCACCCTCACCATGGTCTTCTGGCCTTGGCCTCGGTTCTTCCATCCCGAGGTTCAAGGCCGCAAGTGATTCCAGATGGACCCTTCTCACAACCCTCCTCCACCCTCCAATCCCATTCCTCCTCCTCTCTGTCTCATAATTTTTGTTGCATTTTCTCTTCATTTCACTTTTTTTGTATATGTGTATGTGTGTTGTGTTCATGTGTTTTGGGGTGCATGCATGTATATGTCTGGAAACCAGAGAACAGGAGCCATTTACCTTGTTCTTTTGTTTAGGGGGGCAGTTACATGTATTTCGTGTGTGTGTGTGTGTGTGTGTGTGTGTGTGTGTGTGTGTGTGTGTGTGTGTTGTGTGCGCGCACACACACACACATGTTGGTTCTCCCTTCTACCATGTGGGAGGGATCTAATTCAGGTCACCTTTACCAGCAATCTCACTAAACCCACCTTGTTTTTTTGAGACAGGGACTCTCACTGGGACCCAGAGCCTAGTGATTAGGTTAGGCTGGCTGCTAGTGAGCCCCAAATATCCTCAGGTCTCCACCTCCCCAGAACTGGGATTACCTGCACATGGCACCACACCTGACTAGGAATCGAACTCGGGTCCTTGTGCCTGAGCAGAAGTACTTCCACTGGCTCAGCTATCTCTCAGCTCCCTGCTTCTGTTTTGGGGTGGCTCTTTAAAAATGATTTTGCTCCTTTTTATTTGCCATATACATATGAGTGTTTTGTCTGCGTGCATTCTGTGTACCATGTGTGTCCTAATGCCCACAGAGGCTACACAGTCCCCTGGAACTAGAGTTACAGATGGCTGTGACCGCCATGTGGAGCTGGGAACAGAACCAGTATCCTCAGCAAGTGCTCCTAACTGCAGAGCCATCTCTCCAGCTCCTGTTTTTGGTTTTTTGAGACAGAATCTCACTCTGTAACCCGAGCTGGCCTCAGACTCATGGTGGTCTTTCAACCTCAGCTCTTGAGTGCTGAGATTACAGGACACTATGCCCACCCTCCCGGTGTTCATCTGTTTCCATCGTCTGTGTCCCAGACCTGGCCGTGCTTGTCCCTGTCTGCAGGGAGCTCTTTTTCTTGCCTGCCAGTCCCTTTATCTGTTTGGACCCAAGGCCAGCCAGCTCCTAACTATGCTTCTGCCCCTTCAGCCATGGCGTGTCCTGCCAATACTGTGTACCAGCGCTGCATGACACCCTGCCCAGCATCCTGTGCCAAATTTGTGACCCCCAAGGTCTGTCAAGGCCCCTGTGTGGAAGGCTGTGCCAGCCTCCCAGGCTACATTTACAGTGACACGCAGAGCCTTCCAGTGACGCACTGCGGCTGCACCACCGATGGCATCTATTACAAGGTCTGGGTGGCATAGAGGCCTGGGAGCCCAGGTACAAAGAAGGTGATGTCAGATGAATCTAGACCATCTCCTGTCTTCACCTCCTCTCTTCCAGCTGGGTGACAGCTTTGTCACTAACGACTGCTCCCAGCGCTGTACCTGTGCCAGCCAGGGGATCCTACTGTGTGAGCCCTTTGGCTGCAGAGCTGGAGAGTCCTGCATGGTGGCCAACTTTACTCGGGGCTGCTTCCAGGGTGAGCCTGGGTCCTTCTGCTCTCTAAAGCCAGGGATAGCCTCTCTCCCTATCCTCTGCTGGGTGGGATTCCCGCTTGGTCTCGGGAAGTCTGCACCTTCCTTTGTAGGGAGGGTGAAGGAAAAGAACCCTCTCTTATCTTATTACCTGCCGTGCAGCGCTTGCCCCAGGATCAACTTTAAGCCTTACCTAGTGGGAAGTATGACACCCTACTTTATGAATGGTGAAAATAGGGTGCCATCCAAGCATGGCAGTGGGCATACTTTTAATCCTAGCACGCAGGAGACAGAGGCAGGGGGTCTCTGTGAGTGTGGTCTGGTCTGCACAGAAAGTTCCAGGCCAGACAAAAGTACATAGTGAATATTCCCCCCCCCCTCAAAAGGAAGAGGGTTCCAAGGCTAGAAAGACAGTTTGTAAATTGATTTTTGCATGAACATTAGGGACTTGAGTTGAGTCTGTAAAACCATGTTTAAAAAGCTAAGCATGGCTGAGGGATGGCTCGGTGCTTGGAAGACCCAGCTTCAGTTGCCACTACCCACATGGTAGTTGCCAACTGCCTGTAACTCCAGTCCTGGCCTCTGGGGGCGCCAGATACACACGTGGTACATATACATACAGCAGGCACTCACATGTACGTGTACAATGGATCTCTGGGGATCGCCACGCTTTCTGCCTAGACAGATCAGTGAGCTCTGGGTTTATGAGAGACCCTGTCTCTAAAAAGGACTGAGCAGATGGTAACTGAGGAATGACCACACATACACATGCACACGCATACCAACACACACGAAACTGGGGGTCCCAGGAGGTTAAGCAAATTCTGTAGACCCAGGGTAGCAGGGCTAAAGCTTAGATTGCCAGGTGAACCCCAGGCCAGGCTCCGGTGACTGCTGCCTTCTCCCCTGGGGCCTGTCCCACAGCCAGGTGTCTCGTGCACTGCACTGTGAGTATCCTCTTGGGACCCACTCACCTTTCTGCCCTTGCAGACAGCCCATGTCTGCAGAACCCCTGTCACAATGATGGCCGGTGTGAGGAGCAGGGGGCCACCTTCATCTGCCACTGTGACTTCGGTTATGGAGGAGAATTCTGCACAGAGCCTCAAAATACCACAACCAGAAAAAAGCTAGGTAACAGACATATCCCCATAGCATAATATCTATTATATATTATAGGTATATGATAGAGATGACCATTGATAGGTATAATATAGTCATATTAATCTACCACAAGATATTGCATATAATAAGCAAGACATCACAGACAATATTGTACATTATGTACCATATATGATATATAAAACATATCACATATATGGTTATATATAAATATTTTGGGTGCATTATACTAATATATGTTAAATGTATAATACATAAATTATGTTAATATGCTATATGTTTTAGATAACATGAGTCATATACTATTAGTTATATAATATATTCCATATGATAGTATATTTTACATATTTGAGGGATTTATTTATTTATTTATTTATTTATTTATTTATTTATTTATTTGTTGTGGAGGTCAGAGGACAGCCCAAGGGAATCACCCTCCCTTCCACTGTGTGAAACCTTCAGTCCAGCCCAGGTCTCTAGCCTGGTGCCAAGCACCTTAAGCCATGCATCTGTCTCATCAGGTCATGTATTTTACACCACATGACATGTGTGTAACATTCAGGGATAGTGACACACGCCTGTAATACTAGTATGTTGGAGGTGAAGACAAGAACACTGGGAGTTCAAGGTCACCCTCGGCTACATAGCGAGTTTGAGGCTAGCTGGGTTATATGAGACCTTGTCTCAGAACCCCCTAAAATGTGTGTTATGTAACATATTACATAGGGAATCTAATGGAGATCATGTCGCTGTGTGATCTGCAAAATCAGCAAGACAACAGTGCTCATGGTCTTTCGCCGATGTCCTAGTGGAACAGTCTGGAATCTTGTCTCTGAACCCTAGCACTCCTTTTGTGGTGGTGGTGGTTGTGTGTGTGTGTATGTGTGTGTGTGTGTGTGTGTGTGTGTGTGTGTGTGTGTGTATGTGTGTGTGTGTAGGGAGGGAGAGAGGAAGGGGTCAGTGAGGCAGGAGGGTTGATCACCCTGAGCTCAAGGCCAGTCTACCTAGGCCACATAGTGAGCTCCAGGATAGCCTAGACATGAGCAAGGACCTATCCCAAAAGATCAAGACAGCACATAGGCGAGAGCTCCAGATGGCACCTGCATGGACAGCCCCTGTGAAGCCCTGTGGGAGCTGTGACTGGAAATAGTAAGGACTACTGAGTGAGAACATCCAAACCTCCCAGTCCCTGAGCCTCCTGGAGGGAGAACTAGACACCAAGAAAGTTAGGAGGGCAAGATGCTTTACTTAATCTGACAGTGAAGTAACCAAGAGGCAGTGCTGCTTCCATCATCCCCCAGTCTCCTACCCTCTCACCTGTCCCTGTTGTGCATGGGGGGATGGAGGGGCAGTTGAGTATGCACGGGCTCTGGCAACGGGCCAGAGGACAACGTTGGCTGTGGGTGCTGAGATGTCTATTTAAGACATGGACGCTTAAACCTGACACACTGGCTCAGGGTAAAGGCAGCTGCCTCCAAGCTGATGACCTGAATTGGAGCCCAGGGCCCCACAGAACTAACTCTTGCAGGTAATCCTCTGGCCTCCACAGGAACATGCTCATAAACACTGCCAGGACCACAGGCATGCACTACCACAGCTGGCTGTGGGATCTGTTCTTGTAAGGTAACTTTACCCACGGAGCCAACGCCCCAGGGCCGCTGCTGTTTCCTTTCAGAAGCATCCAGTTTAGCGGCCATCCTGCCAGGAGTGCTCGTGATGGTGTTAGTCCCTGCCTTACTGCCCAGAGTGTATGTTTACATGGCGACAAGAACTTCCCTGGCGAGGAGGAGAAGGAGAGGGTAAGTCCTGGTCTGGGTGGTAAGGGGGGTAGTCAATGGGCGGGGCCTAATGCACACAAAAGCCGTGCTCCCCATCTGTTCCCCCCACTCCCTCTAGGGAGAAACTGTTGAACCGGAGTAGACTTAGGCTGGAGGACACAGGTGAGAACCAGCCCTGGGGGTGTGCGAGTCCTCGGCAAGAGCTGAGTCCTCCTGCAACGTGGGTGTTCTCGCTCTCTTCTCAGATGTTCCGGAGCCTACCTTCAAAGCCACCGAGTTCTAAGTTGTCCTCAAACAGAGAAAAATATTTTATTTTTTTAAATACTTTTTGTTTTATGGTTGTTATTGGGGGGGGGGGGGTGTTATGGGCATGCGCCTGCCACTTGCGTGTCCGGAGGTGAGAAGACAGTCTGTGTGAGTCACTTTCTTTACTCTGTGGGACATGGGGATCAAACTCAGGTCATTAGGCTTCTCAGCAAGCGCCTTCTCCACCGAGATACCTCGATAGGCCCAGGCGTCATGCTTTTAGATACGAATTTCTCCCTGATTGTGGTGGAGGCGGCAAGTCTGGGAGCTGAAGAGAAATAGAAAAGGGAGACAGGTGTGTGTGGATCCCTGAGGGCTGTGCAGGGCATGTCCCCGGGAGAGAACCTCAGGTTTCCGGAAGGAGCATGTCACTCATCGAAAGCCTCAGTCAGATGGCCTGTTCAGCTCTGGAAGGGCACCAGCAACCGAAGAGGCGGGAGGAAGGCTCTGGACGGAAGAGTGAGCTGTAGCCCTAGACTCCTGCACGACAGGAGAAAAGACTCTTCCGGTACACATCTTTTTTTCTTTTCTTTTTTAAGACAAATTATTACATCACTGAGAATGACTCTATACTCCTGATCCTCTTGCCTCTGCCTGTTGAAACTGCAGGTATACATCTCAACACCCTGTTGGTGCTAGGCACAGATCCCAGGGCTCTGTGCATGCTAGACAGACACTCCACCATCTGAGCCACTTCTCCAGCTCCCGTTGTGTGTCCCTTTACTCCAAGAATCCCCATTTTCGAAACATACATATGTGCGAGTACACATGCATGTTCGTGTGTGTACGCATGTGTGCAGGTGTGACGCCATTCATGCAAAGTCATGAACAAACATGCTCCCCCCAGACAGGGAAGCAAGGATGAACCAGAGTAGTGACACCCCTGCAGTCCAGAGTGCTGAGCTGCTGAGTCTGCTGGGATCGCTTGCAGGCATATAGGTGAGTGGCTACTCACAGCAGCGGAAATGACCCAAAGGTAGCTGTGGTGGCTCCTGAAAGCTGGAGCCCTGGCGCTCACTGCACAGCCTGCAGGCGGCTTGGCAGGTCGGAGGGTGTCTCTTCCAGGCAGCTCAGCCTGCCTGAGGGTGTTCTCGGCAGTCCTTGCTGTTCATATAAGCTTGGGAAGGAGCGACCCAGGGCATTCTGTCAGTTTTAGGACTGAATTGTTTACTTCCTGGGCCTTAACGAACTTCTCTTAAGGGCATGAATCATGACTTTGTTTCACTTATTTTATGTGTATGTATATAAAAGAGAGTGACTGCCATATATGTGCACATGGCCATGGAAGCCGGAAGAGAACACTGAAGTCCTTGGAACCGGGGTGACTGGCAGTTGTAAGCCCCATGATGTGGTTGCTGGGAACCGAACTCAGGTCCTCTGGGAGAGCAGCAAGTGCTCTTAGCCCTCTCTCCTGCTCCAGATCCTGAACAAGTAAGTGGCTCTCCAAGACAGGGTGGAAACCCGTTCCACAGGCGCACGCTTTACCGTGCACGCCCATGACACTGTAGTGGTCAGAGGATAGCCTCTGCCACCGTTCCTCAGGCCTCGTCCACCTTTTTTTTTTTGAGACAGTCTGAGGCTAGCTGGCCAGCTGGTTTCCATGGAGCCGCCCATCTCTCCCTCCCGTCTCTCCTCCGCCATCATTGTGGTGCGCATCACCACATCGGACCAATTACATGGGTTCTGGGAACAAACCTCAGGTGCTCATTTATATGGCAAACACTCTACCAAAAGAGCCATCTCTCCAGCACCCCAGCGGGTTTATTTTTTTTATTTTTACTAATGCGCACACATACATGTAGAGGTCAGAAGACAGCAAGCAGGAGCCAGGTCTCTATGCGGGGCTTAGGGACCAAGCTCAGGTCATGCTTGGCAGCAAGCACTTTGACCCGCTGAACCACGTCCCTGCCACGTCCCCATGCCGAGTTATTAAGGTGGCCTCAAGCTTACTGCATCAGCCTCGCCGGTGCAGCGCTCACTGAGCTGAGAGGACTTCGCTGATGAGTTCCTCCACTAGGGGGAAGCAAGGGCAGTCTCTTCATTCCTCCAGGTCTCTAAAGAGCCCTTCAGGAGGTTACTATGGGAACTGTGGGTGGAGTTAGGCTTTGGGAGCCATTCTGACAACCAGGTAGAAGTGACAACCTGGTTCAGCCAAAGGAGGCCAAAGTGTATAATTTGTACTCTGAGAGTCTGCGTCCCCTGGGCTACTCTTTGCTTGGGCTAATGAAGGGAAAGTCGTGGCTGGAATGAAGACAACCAAGCATGGATTAGACTGTAAGGACCTCAAGTAACAGGGCCTGGGCCTGAGTGTGTGGAGGCTGGGAGGACATGAGCCAGGGAGACTTTATTCATCTGTGTGACAGCCATACCTTTCCTGAAGCCAGCCAAACCTAGTATGTGTATGGGAAGGGCCCAGGACAGGAGTGGGGCCTGCCCTGCATGGGCCCGTCTTCCCTCACTGGGACAGAGTAAATACCCTTCCACAGGAAGGCACAGAGCCCCTCTGCAGGCTAGCCTCCTACCTGCAGCCGTTTCTCCACCTGCCCTCCATCTTTGTACTGCTCGGATGCCTTGGCCTGCCTTCATCTTCCTCCTTTCCTGTAGCAGCTCTCTGAAGGTCACCCTATCTAGCCAGGATGTCTGGCAATGAAAGGCAGTAGGCCGGATTAGTGTCCCCGGGGACACTCCCCTTCCTGGTAGTAATGAGCCCTTCCCACCAACCAGAGATATTAAATGTCACCCTGGGAGAGGAGACAAAGGACTTAGTGTGATTCATGCCATAATCCCAGCATTCCAGAGGCTGAGGCAGGAGGATAGTGAGTTCAAGGCTGGTTATGTAGCAAGCCCTGGTTTACAAAATACAAGAAGGAGTAGGGTGTTCTGGAGGCTAGTTCAGTCAGTAAGCAAGATCTAGGACCAGGGTTCTGTTTGCAGTGGAGGAGAGGCCAAAGGCAGTAGTGGTGTGGGCTTACCCTTCTAGAACTGTGGAGGGAAGAAACAATTCCTAGGCCGTGCTGGCTGACCAGGCTAGCCCACTTGGCCAGTTGCAGGGCAATGAGAGAACCTGAAGAGTCTCAGTCTCTGTTTCATTCAATGCATGTGCATGAGTACACACACACACACACACACACACACACACACACACACACACACACACACAACTGAAGAGATGGCTCAGTGGCACTTGCTACTCTTACAGAGGACCAGAGTTATGTTCCCAACACCCATGTCAGACAGCTTATGACAGCCTAAAGCTCCAGCTCCAGGGGCTCTAACATACTCTTCTAGCGTGTGGGAACCAAGGTTCACATGGACCGACGTACCCCTAACACACACACACACACATGCACACACAGGGGAAATGATCCACAGGGACACAGCCTTGGGACACTGTGTGAGGTCCTGCACCCCTCCACACAGCAGTGCCGCTCAATCAGGCTAGCCTGCACTGACCTGCCCTTGCAGGTGTCCCAATGGGAAGGCATACCCAGGAGCAGAGGGGGCTGAGAAAACAGTGGGGAAGTGGAGAGGCTGGAATGGGATACAGACCCATCCTCCTTCCTGTCTGGGAGGAGACGTTAGGGGCAGACACACTGGAGTGCCTCCCCCTCCCCTTCCCAGGAGGCCAGGAAAACCTGCCTGGGCAGCATCCTGAATGGGGGAATTGTCCAGAGAGCTCCCTGGCATATGTACACACATGTGAGGGCCCCCCCTTTCAGCCACTCCCCATCTTCCCCTTCCCCCACAGCCAAGGCTGGCCCTCCCATTACCACTAAGCCAACCCCAGTTATGGATGTCCAGCCTGTGAACACACCTAATTGGACTCCCCACTGTCACCCATACCCCCGTCCTTTTAAAGTAGTTCTAGGGCAGGACTATGGGCTACAGGCTTGGCTTCTCTCACACAACCCCTGCCAGAGCTCAGGAGACAGAGGGGCAGGAGGTGGCAGCCCCACCCCGAAGTGCCCGAGGCTCTTGGCAGGGGCAGCTGGAGCAGTTAGCACCAGCTGCCAGTGACTCATCTCCCACCAACCCAAACAAAACACCTTGGGGCTGGGAACCAACACCCAGCACCTCCCCATACCATAATCCCACCACCTGACCCTCCAAATCCAGACCCCTAGGGGTCCCCTGTTCTCAGAAATCCGGTCTATCCCAGCTCCCAGGCACCCTCGGTACTGAGGCATAGCCCGTTTTCTTTTATTTATAAAAAAAAAAAAAAAAAAGTTTCTTTTTAAATATAATTTAAGAAGCCCCTTCCAAGCACCGTTGTCTGCCTCTGTGGCCTGTCACCACCCTTCTTTCCCTTTTACAACACCCCCCCCCCTCCACTCTGCTCCGCTCACAACACAGCCGGGGGCACTTGGGAGGAGGGAAGGAGGAAAGAGCTGTCTGGGGCTGGGGCATTTCCAAGGCACTGTTCTGGAACACATCAAGGGGTCCTTGTTCGCAACAGGAGATAGTGGAACCAGGTACCCTTCAACGCACAAAATCTGGACAAGGAGAGGGGGGAAAAGGAGGGAAAAAAATAACAAAATAAAAAATAGTAAAACTCCAGAACCTTCAATATGAAGGCAGATGAGGGGCGGGGCATTTACAAGGGAAGAATGATTGCCTTTGGTGGTGACAACAAGTTGGGACATCAAAATCCAATGATTACATCACCGGGTCCTGACAGCCCCTTCCTGCCTCCTGGGAGGATGGCATTTTCCACTCCCAAGTTGGCAGGCTGGCCACCCATTCTCTTTGGTCTGCAGGGACATGCCTGGTGAGGTGGAAGGCGCTTGGGGAAAGAGCCCTCTGGGAAGATGGGAGATTAGAGACGTAGGGCTGTTTCTCTACCCAGTCTTGAGGGAAAGACTCACTCTGAGTATGGGGTTCCCCACCTGGAGGGCACACGTGCGACTCTTCCCATCCCATATGGCACAGTTCCCGAAATCCTGGGTCTCCAGGATTAACAGCCCCGACCCACTCTGTTCAAAGTGCAATCCAATGGGAAGCCGTAATGAGGGAGAGGGGCTCATCTTGTGAGTCCCCACCCAACTCTGCCCCCGGAAAGAAGACTCTGCCATGGCGGCGCTGGGGTGGTGAGTCCTCAGAGGTCAGAACTGCTGGGCTGGTCCTCCTGTCCCACCAGAGGCTCCTGGCTTAGCTTGGGACTTCATATGCTGCACACTGGCCAAGATTTTCTTCTGGTGTCCTGCCAGGGTGACTCCAATTCGGAGAAGGTCCCTATGGAAAAATAGAGGCTGAATGAGTCCAGGGACCAGTCATTCAGGAAGCCCGTAGGCAGAGGATGTCAAGAGTAATCCCCAAGACTTTACCGAGCAGCCTCAGTAGAGGAAGGAAAGAGAAAGTCCTCAAAGAGAACTTAGGGGGAAGGAAGAAGCTGCAGAGATTGCCCTGGAGGAGAAGAAATACAGAAGGGGTCACACAGGTAAAGAGCCAGGCCTCAAAGGGAACACTTTGGCTCAATGAAGATCTTAAGGAGGGACCAGGGGACCTGCCTGGCCAGACATCATCTGGAGTTTTTTTGTTTTTGTTTTTAAACTTTTACATATTAACTGGTTATTTGAGATAAAGTATTGACATGTAGCCCACACTAGCCTCAATTGAAAGCTCCTCCTGCCTCAGCTTCCCAGGAGCTGGGAGCGCAGTGGTTTACTACCTCAGCTACCTCCTCCCGACATAAGTCTATGTCTTTCCCCCATATATCCAAAGCTGGGGCAAGCAAAGGCCTTGGGAGAGAACCAGAGAAGGGAGGAAGGAGGCGCTCCAAGTACAGACAGGCAAGAGAACAGTTATTTGGGAGTTGATAGAATCATAAAACCATTTAACATCAAAGCTGGGAAGGGATTTCCAAATCTCAGTCCCATCCTCTCCTTTTATGGGTGGGAAAAGAGAGCCAGAGTTGACACATTACTGTGAGAGCCGTGTTTGGAATGCAGATAGAAGCACAAAGACAGATACAGGCTGGAAATGGGAAGGGAGATGACCCAGGCTTAAGGAGGCTCCGGAACAAACACTAGCCGGCCACTGGTGTTCTGGGAGGATCCAGACGTGTTTGGTGGGCCGCTCCGGGCATAGTGCTGGACCACCGATATAACAGCCCTTGAAGTTGAACTCTGAGGCCCCTACTGAACGTGAGAATCTGACTCAGCCCCCCATACCCGATGTCCCCAGGCACCACCTGTGTTCTGTGGCCCCACTGTGGTCCCTTCCACTTACTCTGCAGAGATCTGGCTGACCACCTCAAAGGAGCCGAATCCAGCCGCTGCAAAACTTTCCTCGTATCTTCCCATTTTGATGGCTCGAAGCCACTCGCCCACAGAACCGAAAGCAGAGTAGTGAGGCTGTCGCTGGTCTAAGAGAGGATGCGAGGCCCTGGGAGGTGGGGAGGGTAAAGATGGAGACAAGCGCTAAGTCAGACAGCTTTGGGAAGACCAACCCAGACCAGTACATATCCAGTCAAAAGGATGGTTTGTGGCAGAGATCCTTACCCGCCATTCTCCCTGGCCACAATTTTGAGGCTAGCAGGATTCCGGATCATCTTGTCCAGGGCGCTGACCACCTGGGGGAAGCGGGGCCGGGCATTCCGGTCCTTCTGCCAACAGTCCAGCATGAGCTGATGGAGTGAGGTGGGGCAGTCTGGAGGGGGAGGCAGCCGGTAGTCCTGTTCTATAGCATTGATCACCTACGGTGATGAGGAGGGGCCAGGTGAAGCTGGCTCGAGAGAACCATTCACCAAAGGAACCACGGGCACCCCAAAAGCACAGATCCCTGAGTCCCAGGAGGAGGCAAATTGCCTTGGCTGGCAACACTGCCCCACCCCACCCCCTGCAGCTCCCAACACTGCTACACCCAGCTCCATGTGTGTGTCCATGTGTGCATGTGTGTATGGAGGTCAGCGGAGGGTATCTTCCGACACCGCTCTCCACCACCTTTTTAAATTGCATGTATCTATTTAATTGTGGAAGCTGGTGTGCATGTGCAGAGGTCAGAGGACTACTTGAAGGAATCAGTTCTTTCCTTCTACTGTGTTGGTTCTGGGGACTGAACTCAAGTCATCAGACTTACCAACAGGACCACTGAATAACCACTGAGTTCCTGCCAGTTCTTCACTTTCCTTTGCTTGCTTATGTAATGTGCATGAGTGGCTGTGTGTGTGTGCGTGCGTGTGTGTGTGTGTGTGTCTGTGTATGTGTCTCTGTGTGTGTGTCTGTCTGTGTGTGTGTATGTGTCTGTGTGTCTGTGTATGTATGTGTGTCTAGGTGTGTATCTGTGTGTATGTATGTGTCTGTATGTGTGTATGTGTGCATCTGTATGTGTGTGTGTGTGTGTGTGTGTGTGTGTGTGCGCACGCACAACAGAAGTTAATATCAGGTGTCTTCAGTCACTCTCCACCTTATATATTGAGGAAGGGTCTCTCTCTTGAACCCAAAGCTTACTGACTGCTAGTCTAGCTTGATCCAGGATCTCCTGTCTCTACTATCCAAGTGCTGGAATTACAGACAAGGTCCCGCACCTCCCTGAGGTTTATACGAGGGCTCGGGATCTGAATTCCAAGCCTCATTGATTCCATTACAAGTACTTCACCTAAAGGACCATCTTCCTAGCCCCTCCACATTGTTTTTTGAGACAGTGTCTCTCACTGAACCTGGAGTTGCCTGCCTGGCTATGCTGGTGGGCCAATCAAGTTCCCTGGATGTGTCTGTCCCCGACACCCCCTGGGGTTATGGAAGCCCTTATTCTTGCATGGCAAGCAGTGTATTTGCTGAGTCATCTGCCCTGTAGTCCCTGCAGCCAACTCTTGGATGCAAACATCACCTCTCTTTGTGCCCGTACAGGGATGCGGAAGAGTCTGGGAACCCTATCCCCCACTCCCATACCCAGGATACACGTTAGACTGTCCTCATAGAATGTCCAGGAAATCTTGGTATGATCACTTACGTCCTGGTTGCTCATGTCCCAATATGGCCGTTCCCCAAAAGACATGACCTCCCACATGACAATCCCATAGCTCCAGGCATCACTGGCAGATGTGAATTTCCTGAAGGCAATGGCCTCAGGGGCAGTCCATCGGATGGGAATCTTTCCTCCCTGTGGAAGAAGCAGGAAAAGGTGAACCCAGGCAGCAGCGGGACCCGGGAACATCACTCATGAGGGACAGTGTTATCAACTTGACAGAATCTAGACTCTTCAAGGACGAGCCTGTGGCAGTACCTGAGAGGGATTATCTTAACTGGATTAAACAAGGTTCCCTGCGCTTGGGCCCCTGCACTGAACCAAAAGGATAAATCGAGCTGGCCACACACATTCATTAATTGTTCTATTTCTTGACTGTGGTGCAGTGCGACCACCTGCTTCCAGCTCCTGCCGCCTTGGCTTTGTCACCGTGACAGGCTGTCCCTAGTACTGTGAGCTCAAATAGACCTATCTTAAGTTACCTTTGTCAGAATATTCTATCACAGCCATCGGAAAAGAAACTGAGGCATGCTCCCTGCCCCTTCAGCCCATCCCTCCACCCCCATCACCAACTCTGCATTTCTCCCCCACTTCCAGTCCCACACCCATCCCTCTCTTGTCTTGTTTTGTGATGTTTTCTAGAAACAGAGTCACCTGCTGCCCATGTGTGCCTCCAGCTCCCTAGCTCCCTATGTAGCCAAAGATGAACTTCTCCGATCCTCCAGCCTTCACTTCCTCTGTGGTGGGATTACAGGTGCACACCACCCAATCTGGTTTTCTCTTTCTTTCTTTTTATTTTTTTATTTTTTCTGAGACAGGGTTTCTCTGTGTAGCCTTGGCCGTCCTGGAACTCACTCTGTAGACCAGGCTGGCCTCAAACTCAGAAATCCACCTGCCTCTGCCTCCCAAGTGCTGGGATTAAAGGTGTGCGCCACCACCACCCGGCTTCTCTTTCTTTCTATCTAGGATCCAGCCAGATAGCACAGGCTAGCCACCATCACACAGCTTCCCTCTCTCGACCTCCTCTGTGTTGGAATGATAGGCGTCATCCCAACTGCCACTTCTCCCAGCTGGTCTCATTTCTTCCTGGCCTCCAATCTCCCACCTCCACGACTGTGTCCTCACACATCGGAACCTGTATTCTCCCCTGGGGAGGAGCAAAGCTGCCTGGGCTTTCTCCAACCAACCCACCTCCCCGTGTAAATGCTCAGCTGGTATCCCTGGCCCCGGGCTCACCAGGGAGCTTGTGTAGGTGGGGTCAGAGGAGTTCTCCTCCAAGAACCTGGAGAGGCCGAAGTCGGACACCTTGCAGACCAGGTTACTATTGACCAGGATGTTGCGAGCAGCCAGGTCTCGATGGACGTAGCTCATCTCGGCCAGGTACCGCATGCCTGAGGCGATGCCCCGAAGCATGCCCACCAGCTGGATGACGGTGAACTGCCCATCGTTCAGCTGAAGGGGAGACAAGAGAGAGAGGCTTGTTCAGGATGGATCGCTGGTGGTTTACCCTCCTCGCCTCTGCCTTCACACAGCCGTCACGATCTTGGCTCATCTACAAGGCAACGCAGTTCTCTCGGGCAGCCCAACTAGTCTTCCTAAATTATCCTGGCCATGGCAACACCTTAGCACCGTGTCTCATCACGACCTCATATTTTGGTTTTTGCTTTTGAGACAAAGTCTTGCTTATAGCCCTGGATGGCCCAGAACTTATGACAATCCTCCGACATCCATCTGCCAAGCGCCGGGGATGCAGGCGTGGACCAATCCTGCCTCCTGGTTTTTCTTCATTTTAAAGGTGTGCACTCGCCACTCCCACATGATGCAGAGATGCTTTTAAAGCCCTCCTCCTACGTCTCAATCTGCCTTCTTTTTGACAGGATCTCCGTATATATCTCCAGCTGGTTAACCCAGAAATTACCACGTGGCCCAAGCTGGCCTTGAAATGTTCATTCTCCTGCCTCAACCTATTAGTATGTGCCACCATGCTCTGCTTTTAATTATTTAATTATTTATTTTGATTTTTTTTTTTCTGAGACAGGGTCTCAATCTGTAGCCCAAGTCAGCCCAAAGTTGTGGCAATCCTCCTGGCTCAGCTTCCCAAGTTCTGGGATTATGCATGCAAGCCATCACTAATGGCTTCAGCTAACATTTTTATTCTAATGAAGTCCTTAGATTTGATAGGTACAGCTGGGCCAGTTAGGAGTGTACTCTGAGCTGCCTGTCAATGGCGAAAAGGCCTAAGATCAACTTCATGTGAACATAAGAGAGCAGGATGAAATGGAGGAACACGGTGACAAAGATGAGGTCTGGTGCTGAACCTTGATATGTATTCGTTTTGCCCTCACTGCTATACCAACCAGAATAACAAAACTAAGTGGAGCCCATCTAGGTTTAACTGAACCTAAAACCTCATAAGCACTATACCACTGAGCCACGCCCCCAGCCCCTCCCTGGGGGATTCTAGGCAGGTGCTCTACCACTGAGCCACGCCCCCAGCCCCTCACTGGGGGATTCTAGGCAGGTGCTCTACCACTGAGCCACGCCCCCAGCCCGTCACTGGGGGATTCTAGGCAGGTGCTCTACCACTGAGCCACGCCCCCAGCCCCTCACTGGGGGATTCTAGGCAGGGGCTCTACCACTGAGCCACGCCCCCAGCCCCTCACTGGGGGATTCTAGGCAGGGGCTCCACCACTGAGGCACATCCCTAGGCCCTCACTGCGGGGTTCTACATAGGCAATCTACCATGAAACCACATCAATAGCCCTTTCCCCCCTTATTGTTTTGAGATAGACTCTCTTAAACTTGCCCAGGCAGGTCTTGAACTTGTGATCCTGTGCCACATTCTCCTAAGTAGCTAGGATAACAGGCAACATACTGGTTATTTGTATCTCCCTAAATCCTAGAGAGTCCTTGATACGAGACTGGCATGCTAAGGAGCTGTAATATTTGTCCCTCAGAATGTTGCCCCTTCTGGATCCGTGGCTTCTTCCCTATAGAGTCATTTAACTTGTGTTCCTGTATTTCCTGTAACCAAATCTCTTTCTGATGTCCTGATAAATTGGAAATTAGACATCTGTGGCTGGTTCACACAGGGGAGCTGTGCTACACACTGCTTGGGTCCCATTGAGGGAGACCCACCCAGGATACTATGGATGCTGAGGCAGACCCACAAAGGGCAGTGTGACCCCTCAACATTGACAGGAGTCTATGCTGTGTAGGACTTGTTGCAGAGTAAGGAAGATGAGTGTGAGAAAAGACTGCAGAAGAGAAAGAGTTAATTGGGAGAGGAGGGAAAGCATGTTCAGGGCCAGTGTAGACAGAAACTCAGAATGATGAATAAACAGAAAGGGAGGCTGGTAGTAGAAGCCCGTCTAGAATCCCCCAGGGAGGGGCTGGGGGCGTGGCTCAGTGGTAGAGCCCCTGCCTAGAATCCCCCAGTGAGGGGCTGGGGGCGTGGCTCAGTGGTAGAGCCTCTGCCTAGAATCCCCCAGTGAGGGGCTGGGGGCGTGGCTCAGTGGTAGAGCCCCTGCCTAGAATCCCCCAGTGAGGGGCTAGGGGTGTGGCTCAGTGTGAGCACCCGCCTAGAATCCCCCAGTGAGAGGCTGGGTATGTGGTTCTTCAATACAGTTTGTGGAGCCTATATGAGACCCTGGTTTGAATCTCCAGTAATGTTCAAAAATAAATCAAATAATTCAGTCACTGTTTAAGATCTGGCTTGGTTTTTTTTTTTTTCCATGTTTGAAACTATTTAGCTTTTTCTTTCTGGAGGTAGAGTCTTGCTATGCAATGCAGTCTAAGCTGCCTAGAACTGGCTTTGTATCCCCAGGTTGATGGAAACTCACAAGCTTCCTGCCTCAGCAACTCCAACGCTAGGATTGCAGGCACGAATTCTGCTTTATCCTGTTTTCTGAGTTCAGCTCTCCCTGCCTCCTCATCCCCCTACCCCACCCCGACCCCCGAGGAATATGTAGCGGTTGTGAAGGTGGGTGGGGTGGCTCACCCGCAGAAAGGAGTCCAGGGCTCCGTTCTCCATGAATTCCGTGAGGATCATGACCGGCACGCTGTTGGTGACCACACCCTCGAGGCGGATGATGTTGGGATGCTCGAACTGACCCATGATGGAGGCCTCGCTCAGGAACTCACGCCTCTGGCGCTCCGTGTAGCCACCCTTGAGGGTCTTGATAGCCACACAGCTCTCCTTTTTCCCTGGTGCCTTCAGCCGACCACGGCACACCTCACCGAACTCACCTTCAGCCACAATGTACAGGGTCAGTTTTTCTCCTGTTCTGACCCATTTGTTTCCTTCCCACCGCCCAGGCTTCTACTTTTGTGGTGTGGGTGTGTGTGCGCGCGCGCACATGACTGTGATAGCGGCCGTGCAGCAACATCCGGTGTTTTCTTCTACCTCTCCCACCTTCTTTCTTTTGTAATTATATTTTATGGTTATGCATGCGTGTTCATGTGTGGGAGAAGGAACATGTGATGTTCAGAGGACAATGTTCAGTAATTAGTTCTCTCCTCCCAGCATGTGGGTCCCTGGCAGGTCATCAGCCTTGGCTGCAGTCACCTTTATCCTCTGAGCTATCCTGTAGCCCTGGCCAGCCTGGAACTTGCTATGTACACCAGGTTAGCTTCAACCAAAAGAGTACCCTGCCTCTGCCTCCTGAGTGCTGGAATTAAAGATGTGTGCCACCACACCAAGCAATCCACTGATTTCTTGAGAGGGTCTCTCACTGAACCCAGAGCTCAAGTTTGGCTAGGCTGATAAGCTGGCCCATGAGCATCACAGACCCTCTGTGTGTCCCTTCTGGCCCCCCACACTGGCCCCACCCCACCCCCACCCTTCACCCCAGCACTGAGATTACAAGCATGCGCTGCTGTCCACAGCTTTTCCACATGGGTCTGGGGATCGAACTCAGGTCCTCACGTTTGTACGGCAGACGCTCTACTCTCTGAGCCACCTCCAAAGCTCCCTGACTTGTTCGTCTTACCTGCACCAATTACCTCTTCAATCTTGACATAGGAGACATCAATCTCTTTGGCAAATTCCCTCACGGCCTCATTAGGGTCTTCATAAGTGAAGGGATCGATGTAGACCTTGGTACCTAAGGAGTCACACAGGAGCCCATCAACCAGGAAGGAAATCCCTCTGGACCAGCGTGTCCTGTTAGCCCGCACTCCTTCCCCCCACCTGTGACCCACATACCGTGCCCGATGAGATACTGCCCGTGTTTATCCGAGTACTCAACTTCCCTCCCATTGCTCTGCTTCCTATAGCCATGAGAAAAGAAGTAAAAAGTAAACTGAGTCATACATCTTTATGCCCAAAGAGAATGGAGTCGGGGTCTGGAAACATTTCCATTGAGAACTGACTGGGAAAGACGGGAAGGTTTGATGTACAATGGCAGTTCTCAACCTGTGGGTCGAGACCCTACGGGGGGTCAAACGACCCTTTCACGGGGGCCATATATTAGATATTCTGGACATCAGTTATTTACACTATGATTCAAAACAGTAGCAAAATTACAGTTAGGAAGAAGCAACGAAAGCAATTTAATGGTTGGGGGTCACCGCAACAGAGGGAACTGTCTTAAAGGCTTGCATCTTAGGCAGGTTGAGAAGCACTGCCGTAGGGTGTGAGAGCAGATGGCCAGAGTCTTTACCTGAGGCAGAGAACTGCAATGATAACGACCACCAGGACCAGGACCACGCCCACAACAGCAGTGCCTGCAATCAGGGCCAGCTGCTCCCGCCAGCTCTCGCTCTCTGGGGAGAAGAGGTCAGGTAAAGATGAGAGTTCCTGACTCCCTAGCTCCACCATCAAGCCATGATCGGGGGTCTCCTGGGCTGACTCCACCTCAGCCCAGTACGAGCCAAGCGACTAATGAGCTCAGACTGAGGACAGTGGAGTAAGCGTCTGAGCTGTGTTATAGTCAGTGATGTTGTGGGAATTTTTTGTTTGGTGTGTGTGTACACATTTGGAGGTGATCACACACAACTTTTATGTGTGTGCTTCGGTTCCAAACTTAAGTCCACATGCTTGCCTACCAATCAAACACTTTACTGAGCCATCTCCTCTCCAGGGACATTTTGATTTTGTTTTATGACATGTTTTGATGTCCTTTTTTTTGTTTGTTTGTTTTTTGAGACAGGGTTTCTCTGTGTAGCCCTGGCTGTCCTGGAACTCACTCTGTAGACCAGGCTAGCCTCGAACTCAGAAATCCGCCTGTCTCTGCCTCCCAAGTGCTGGGATTAAAGGCGTGCGCCACCACTGCCCCTGTTTTGATGTCCTTAACGAAGAAAATCTTATTTGGGTGAGAGTCCGTAGCATACACCTGTAATCCCATTCAGGAGGCTGAGGCAGGAGAAGAGAGCTCGACACCAGACTGGGCTACAATAGCATGTTCTGGTTCAGTGTTGACAATTTAGCAAAACCCTAACTCAAAATAAAAACAAAGGCCGGGATATAGCTCAGTGGTAGAGTGCTGGGCTAGAGTATACAGGGTCCATCAGCACTGAGAAAAGACAAAAGTCGGCCGGGCAGTGGTGTGTGTGTGTGTGTGTGTGTGTGTGTGTGTGTGTGTGTGGGCACAAAACATACATGCAGGGCAAAGATCCCCTGAAACTAGAGTTGCAGATGGCTTTTAGCTGCTGTGTGGGTGCTAGGAATCGAACCTGGGTCCCCTGAAAGAGAAACCAGTGCTCTCAGTGGCTGAGCCATCACTCCAGCCCAGTGGTTCTCAACCTGTGGGTCAAGACCCCTTTGGGGTCCAATGGCCTTTTCATGGGGGTCATATATCAGATAGCCTGCATTCCAAATGTTTACATTATGCTTTATAACAGTAGCAGAATTACAGTTATGCCGTAGCAACAAAATAATTCTATGGTGCGGGGTCACCAGAACATGAGGAACTGTATTTTTAAAGGGTCAAAGCGCCAGGCAGTGGTGGCGCATGCCTTTAATCCCAGCACTTGGGAGGCAGAGGCAGAGGCAGGTGGATCTCTGAGTTCGAGGCCAGCCTGGTCTACAGAGTGAGTTCCAGGACAGCCAGGGCTACACAGAGAAACCCTGCTGCTAAGAATGAAGAGCCTAGCAGGCTTCACAGCCAGAGCACGGTTTAGTTTCTCTATTCTAGGTTCTATGATGTCTTTGCTGGCCAGGGTTTATCACTGAAGGATAAAAGCGAGGCAGATGACTTTGCAGGTACTGCAGCAAGCCGTGCCTGATGGGGGGCAACCCTCCCAACCTCCACCAGAAACCCCAAACTCACCATTCAGTTGAGTCTGACTGTGATGCTCTTGGCCAAAGGGACCGTAGCCAGCCTCAGACCGTGCGCGTACCTGGACCAGGTAGCTGGCTCCCCGCTTCAGCCCCCGGAGCTCAGCTCGGTTTTCTGATGTCTTCAGGAAACTTACACTGCTGGGACCCTCTGCGCCCTGTACAGGAGGAGGAAGAAATGGGCCGTAAGATAATTCCCCTTCTCTGCTGCTTCCCGCCACCCCCCCATTCCCACTTTATCCTACCGTGTGGCATCATTTAATCCTAGCAGCTTTATTTTGTTCTCTTTGGGGTGCTGGAACTCAAACCTAAAACATCTCACATGCCAAACAAGTACTCTACCACTGAGCCACGCCCCAGCCCCTCCCTGGGGGATTCTAGGCAGGTGCTCTACCACTGAGCCACACCCCCAGCCCCTCACTGGGGGATTCTAGGCAGGGGCTCTACCACTGAGCCACGCCCCAGCCCCTCCCTGGGGGATTCTAGGCAGGGGCTCTGCCACGGAGCCACGCCCCCAGCCCCTCACTGGAGATTCTAGGCAGGTGCTCTACCACTGAGCCATTCTGACAACCCTTTACAGTGGTTCTATGTGCCTGGTGTAGAACTATATTTATTTATGTATATATATTTATTGATTTTCTTTTTAAAATAAAATTTTATATTTGCACATTTATTTATTTATTGTTTATATATTTATTTATTACATTTACTTATTTATATTATATTTTACAACTATTTTACAGATAACGGTAACTGAGGCTTAGAGAGGCCCAAGGGCTGGCCTGTGGTTGTAGAATTAATAAACAGTCAACGTGAAAGTGCAGCGCTCACGAGATGTCTTCAAAACCAGGTATCCCAGCTCTGGTTCAATGCCCACTAGTCCCCCTACCTGGGACAGAGCCTAGTCTTACCTTCTCATGATACTTGACCTCGTAGTCCAGCACGGCCCCACCGGGTGCTCTGGGGATAGCCCATGACAGGAGCAAGCTGCTGGGTGATGACCGAGTCACTCGGATGTCAGACACTGCAGGAGGCACTGCAAGAGAAAGAAACCCAGTGCGCCCTGCTGCAAAGTCTAGCAGTGAACGGTTTCCAACGCTTGCCCCACGCACACCCCCACAGTGCTGGGGATGGCTCGGGCCCTACACGTGCCAGACGAACCGAATCAGATCACAAACCCTAGGGGGTTTTTCCCCCGAGTTTTCCCCCAGAGGCTATACCTAGCAATCTCTTCTAATATCTGTACGAATTCATTCTGCGGAGCTGGAGATGGCTCCGTGGTTAAGAGCCCTTACTGCTCTTGCAGAGGACCCGGGTCTGGTTCCCAGCACCCACATCCAGTAGCTCACCGCAGCCTGTGACTGCAGTTCCAGGGGATCCAACACCCTCTTTTGGCCTCCTTGGGCACTCCACACATATGGTTCACACAAATACTTGCAGGCACACACATATAAATTAATACATCTTTGAAAAAAAATAATTCCCTTTGAGCACTCTGGAAGCAGAGACAAGAGAATGCTGAGTTTGAAGCTAGCCTGAGCTACACTGCTTTCTCAAAAAAAAAAAAAAAAAGTAAAAGAAATAATTCTGGGTCTGGAATGATGGGCCCAGTAAGCAAATCGCCTGGTGCACAAAAATTTGTATCCCCGCCGGGCAGTGGTGGTGCACGCCTTTAATCCCAGCACTTGGGAGGCAGAGGCAGGCGGATTTCTGAGTTCAAGGCCAGCCTGGTCTACAGAGTGAGTTCCAGGACAGCCAGGGCTACAGAGAGAAACCCTGTCTCAAAAAATAAACAAACAAAAAAATTTAGATTCCCCATCATCCAGGTAGATGCTGGGCAGACATCTCAGTCACTTGTAATCCCAGAGCACAGGAGGCAGAGTCAGTAACTAAGGCCTTCTTTCTCTCTGTGAGGTAGTCTCAGCTAGTAGCTCAGGCTGGCCCTGAACTTCTGATCTTTCTGCCTCCGACTCCCAACCAAATACTGGGATTATAAATGTCGCTTCTTTCTTTCTTTCTTTCTTTCTTTCTTTCTTTCTTTCTTTCTTTCTTTCTTTCTTTCTTTCTTTCTTTCTTCTTTTTTCCTTCTTTCTTTTTTTCTTTCTTTCTTTCTTTCTTTCTTTCTTTCTTTCTTTCTTTCTTTCTTTCTTTCTTTCTTTCTTTCTTTCTCTCCTTTTAAAATTTATTAAAGCTGGAGCTGGAGAGATGGCTCAGCGGTTAAGAGCACTGGCTGCTGTTCCAGAGGTCCTGAGATCAATTCCCAGCAACCGCATGGTGGCTCACAATCATCTGAAATGGGACCAAATGCCCTTTTCTGGTGTGTCTGAAGACAGCAACAATGTACTCATAAGATAAATAAAAAATTTTTTTAAAAATTTATTAAGGCATAGTAACTGCATAGAAGGCTTTATTATGGCATTCTCATATGAACACATAATATAGTTTGGTCACATTATCCCCTCTATTACTTTTAAAAATCATTCTTTTTCTGTCCCCTGGTCTTACCCTCACGGTCAGTGGTGACATTGACAGGCTCAAAAGGAGGTGGTCCGGTGGCTAAGGCAGACACACCATTCAAAGCAGCAACCTCAAAGGTATAGGTGACATCAGGACGCAGCCCTCGGACTGCCACCCAGGGTTCAACCAGGTCTCGAGGACCAGGGTCGAAGGTCAGGTCGCCCCCACAGGGCAAACAGGAACCCCCAGGACGACACTCTCGGCAGCGTACAGCATAAGTGAGGTCCTCTCGGCCTCCGGACTCAAGGGGAGCACTCCATTCCAGGCGCAAGGAGGAACCATTCAGATGGTGGACCACGCTTCTTGGAGCAGAGGGTGGGGCTATGGGAAAAGAGAATCAGGTAGAGGGTAGAAGGGGAACTACCCTAAAGGACAGACAGTCACACTAATCTGAAGGGTTAGAGGTGAGGTTAAAACTAGGAAGCATGTGGGCGTGATGGGCTATCTTCAGCAACTTGACATAGCCTAAAATCACTTGGGAAAAGTATTGATGAGATATTGTCTATGTTAAGTTGGCCTATAGGCGTGTATGTACAGGATTCTCTTGATTATGTTAAGTAATATGGGAGAACCCAGCCCACTGTAGGTGGCGCCATTCCCTACCAAGTAGGTCCTGAACTATGTGGGAACAGAGAAATCAAGCTGAGCACAAGCAAGCAAACAGTCCAGCAAACATTCATTTCTCTGTTCTTGACTCTAGATGTGATATGCCTGGCTGTTTCTGCCTTGACTTCCCCATGCCAATGGACTACAACCTGGAGTTAAGCTAAAATAAATTCCTTCCTCCCTTAATGGTTTCTTATCATGGTATTTTACCAAAGCAACAGAAAACTGTATCAGGGACCATGCAGGGAGTCCAGACACTCCCTTCCTCCCAATGAACTACACACAGGACAACATCAGATGTCCTTCACCCCTGGACAATGGAAACTTACCGGTGCAAGGTGAACTCCGGGGGTCTGAGCGGGCCCGGTAATACCCAATACGGCACAGGCAGACAGAAGACCCAATGTTATTCGAGTGGCTGTTGGCTGGGCATGGTAAGCAAGACTCTTCTCCTATTTGGGGCTTGAAGGTCCCCTGGCCACAGGCTAAGGGAGAGAACAAAGATGTCTATCAAAAAAACCAAAACAAGGGCTGGAGAGATGGCTCAGCGGTTAAGAGCACTGACTGTTCTTCCAGAGGTCCTGAGTTCAATTCCCAGCAACTACATGGTGGCTCACAACCATCTGTAATGGGATCTGATGCCCTCTTCTGGTGTGTCTGAAGACAGCGGCAGTCTGAAAATGAGCTACAGTGTACTCATATACATAAAATAAATAAAAAAATCTTTAAAAAAACAAAACAAAAACAAAAACAAAACCTGCACGCAGAGCTTGGGAATGAATGAGAGACTGGCCACTTAGAGGAAAAAGGGGTCATCCCTCACTCTGCCGAACCCTGACCGTGGCAGTCTGGTGAAACCCCCTCATAATATTTTATTAGCTAATTGACGTATAGATTGCATCTTATATATCCTGACCTCATATATAGCTACTTATTTTTGCCACTTATTTTTTTATGTGGCAAAAGCTGAACTTTCAAAGCAGAAACACAGTTTTAGAAATAATAAACATCCAGGGGGCTGGAGAGATGGCTCAGCGATTAAGAGCACTGACTGCTCTTCCGAAGGTCCTGAGTTCAAATCCCAGCAACCACATGGTGGCTCACAACCATCCATAATGAGATCTGACGCCCTCTTCTGGGTGTCTGAAGACAGCTACAGTGTACTTACATATAATAATAAATAAATCTTTGAAAAAAAAAAAAATAAACATCCATAAAGGTACTCCAGCCTGAGACAGACAGACAGACACAGCAAAGTTGCCTTTAGGAGAACTGGTCCCAGGAGTCAAAGATGGTCCTTTCTTCTCCTCATTTTGCTATCACCTACTCACTAACTTTAACTGTGGCACATTCTTGGAAATACTAGACGATTTTATTGCCTACAAGTATTATCTACAAATGAGTTTGTCAAAATCTCCTTCCCTTCATCATCTAGGGACATCCTGCACATATTTAAGAGTACCAGGATTATATTCAAGCGTGAAATCTTGATCCAGGCTAATTTAAATTTTCAACCTATACACGATGCAAAATGGTCTCATAAAAAAATAAGTGCCACATAAAAAAATAAGTGACCCATATATAGCTAGGGATAACCTTGCCCTTCTGAGTTATCTGTCTCTACCTCCCAAGTGCTGGGACAGAGCCCAGGGCTTTGGGCACATCAGGCAAGCTCTCTCCCACAATCCCAGCCATCGGAATAATTTTGAACGCACACTGCCAAGTATATAGAATTTCTAAAAAAAAAAAAAAAAAAATACAAGATAGCTAACATGATGTGTGAAGCATTAAGAAAGCACACACAAGTGGTAGAAGTCGGACATTTTTCCCCTCCTGTAATTACAGACAGCACTTGGAAGCCAGAGGCAAGTTCAAGGCCAGCCTAAGCTATATAGTAAGACTCTGTTTCTCAGAAACAAAAATAAGGGCTGGAGAGATGACTCAGAGGTTACGAGCACACACCGCTCTTGCAGAGGTTCTGAGTTCAGCTCCCAGCACCTCTACTTGGTAGCTCACAGCAGCAGCCTATAATTCCAGCCCCAGGGGAGACACGATGCTCATGTATACATGACCTCACATATACAAATAATTTGAAATATATTTTTAAATTATAAAAACAGAAACAAGCCAACAACAACAACAAAAACCCAAAGAAGATAAAAGCCAGTTATAGTCATACACTCGGGAGGCCAAGGCAGGAGGATTCTTGAGCTGGACAGCAGCCCGCGGTATAAATCAAGACCTAATCCCTATACAAAAACAAAAACCACAAACAAAATACCAGGAGATGCAGTGGATGGCCTCAGGACCTCCAGAACACCAAAGTCATGAGCAAAGACGATGTTTTAGCTTGTAGCAGCACCCAGAGCGGGCTCTGTAAAGTCCTGTGTTTAGGATGGTATGTAAAACCTCAGATTCCAATCCAAAGGCATGGAGTTGCCAACATTTCCAAAAGTAATGACTGGCTAATTTTAGGTGGACATTTGTGAAAAATGAAGTCATTTACGAGACGGCAAGCTGGTTCAAGGGCTAAAAGTGCTTGCCACCAAGTCTAATGACCTGACTGAATGCCTGCAAGCTGACCTCTGACCTCTGACCACACAGGGCCTTGAGGGCACAGGCCACGGCCCCTACCAAACACATACAAAATAAGCAAATCTCTAAACAAATCAAACAAATGAAAACACAAATCTGAAGACCTGAATTTGAATCACAGGCACCTGCATTTAAAAGATAATAATGATTATGTAACAACAAAACCCAACCCAAACCACCCCACCAAAAGAAACATCCAAAAGGCTGAGGAAATAAAATAGCTCGGCTCGTAGAGTGCTCGGTTCAAATCCTCAGCGCTACCATTATTAAAAAAAAAAAAAAGCAAGCCGAATTCCAGGGACAGAGAAGCAACTTCATATCAGAAATTCACAACAAATAAAATTAAATGGAGCTCATAAAGTTATTTTCCACCACCCAACAAGGTATCCCAGTAGGGAAGCTCAAGGGCTGGATAGAGGTGCCCCTGAGTCTCGTCCCTGGGATCCGCTCGATAGAAGAGAGAATGGACTTCCAAATGTTGTGCTCTGGAGTCTAGAGCCTACTACCAATCAGCCAATCAACGGAATTAACAGAATTCTAAATACTACTTTCTACTATACTAAGAATAAAATCTGGGGGTGGGGGGAAGCCCCAAATCCTAAGGGATGAGAGCAGGAGGAAATGCGTCCTGGCCCCACCTGAGACAGGTAAGCTTCCTGGGTTCTCCCGTTCTCACCTACCTCTGCATACTTTGTTCCCTTCCGCAGCCTCGTACCCTGGCCCGCAGCTGCAGCCTGTGACCTGCTGCTCAGCCCACTGACCATCTTCCCGACAGTAGAGGCTGGGGCTAGGGTTGGCGGTAGAGACAGCATTGGCCACGCAGCTACCTGCCACCGGCACCACGAGCTCCCGAGGCACTGTCTCCGGGAAGTAGGTCAAGTTCGTGATCAGCTGGGAGCATTTCTTGTAAAAGAGATGCAAGGAGAGCAGGGCCATGCAGGCTCCTTGGTCCTGGAAAGCCAGGTAGAAGCCAGCTTTGCTGAGCGGACCCAGGCGCAGCGTCTTGATGTTAACTTTCCCTGTTGCTTCAGCTCCAGGGCGCTTCCGAGTCAGATGTTCTGCGGCCACCGTGTCCACCTGCCAGGAGAACCCACGTTCACCACCACTGTCCCAGGTCCTCTGGGATCTCTGGTGGACGACCTTCTTTTTTTTTTTTTTTTTTTTTTGAGACAGGGTTTCTTTGTGTGGTCCTGGCTGTCCTGGAACTCACTCTGTAGACCAGGCTGGCCTCGAACTCAGAAATCCACCTGCCTCTGCCTCCCAAGTGCTGGGATTAAAGGCGTGCACCACCACTGCCCAGCGACGACCTTTATAGATCCCTTCAACCATACCTTCCATGATATGTATTTTACATGTGTGTGTGTATACATGTATGTATGTATGTATATACACACATATATATACACACACATATACATATGTACATTTATCTATATGGAGAGAGAATATATAGACCATATATAAAATGTATATATAGAATGTACACATACACGTATATAAAGTGTATATACATTTATACATATACACATGTATATATACATATGTGCATGTGTATATTTACACATATACATGTATACACAAATACATATGTGTGTATACATACATATTATGTATACACATACAACATATATTCATATGTGTGTTTCACATGCATAAATGTATACATACACACATATGTATGCAGTTATGCACACATACATATATACATATATGCATATACAATATATTCTCTATATATATATATGTTTGTGTGTGTGTATGTATATATTTATACACATACACACACATAAATATATGGTCTCCCGTAGTCCAAGCTGGTCTCAAACTTGCTGTGTAGCCAAAGTTTTCCAAGACAGGGTTTCTCGGTGTAGCCCTGGCTGTCCTGGGGCACACTCTTTAGACCAGGCTGGCCTTGAACTGGGAGAGATCCTCTTGCCTCCACCTCTTAAGTGCTGGGATGACAGGCAGGCACCACTGTCCTTACTTGGGCAATGCTTGGTCCGGCCCAGGGCTCTGTGACTGCTAAGCCAGCACTCACAATAGAGCGACTTGCCCAGCTCCAGTGCACTTCTCTGCCATCCGCTAAAGCTGAGCTACAGTTCCTCCAACCCTGCCCTGCCTCAGTTTCCCAATGATTCATTTGTTCTATGAATATTCGTAGATACCTGTGCCGTGACCTCAGAGCCAAGGAGAAATGAAAGAATCACAGAGAGATACTGTGTGGGGCGGGAGCCAGGGCGAGGGTAGCCACCCACTTTGGGGGCTAAGATTCTCACCTAGATGCTAACATCCATGGAAAATCAATAACTAGTTCTAGGTGAAGATTTGTAAAACTGCAAATTCATCTTTTAGGGGTGGGGACATAGAGGAGTTGACTCATGCAGGGGGCCTTGGGTTCAGTCTCTAACATGTGCCTGTGATCCCAGCCCTGGGGTGTGGGGGCAGGAGGAGCAGGAGTTTATGGTCACCCTTGGCTGCTTAAGAGAATTTCAAGTCAGCCTGAGCTATAGGTGAGATCTTGTCTCAAAAACCAAACACAACCTAGAGAGATGGCTCAGCAGCTAAAGGCATTTGCTGCTCTTGCAGAGGCCTAGGGTTCAATTCCCAGCACCCACATGGTGGCTCACCAGGGTCTCTGACATCCTCTCCTGGCCTCTGCAGGCGCCAGCCATGCACATGGCTCACAGGCACACACATGTAGGCAAACACTCAGACACAGAAAATAAAAACAAATAAGTTTTAGGATGTATATATGAACAAAAACCAAAACCTGACCATGGTGGCACACACTTTTGACCCCAGCCTTCAAGAGGCAGACAGACAGGTCTCTGAGTTCAAGGCTAACTTGATGTACCTAGTGAGAGAGACTCTATCAAGGAACAAAGAAAGAAAGAACAAAAGAAAGAAAGTTAACAAAACCAAAACAGAAGGAAGGAAAGGAAAGAGAAAGAAAAACACGACGGTTGGAGAGATAGCTCAGTAGTCAAGAGCATGTGTTCCTCTTACAGAGGACCCGATACCCAGCAACCACAATGTGGCTCACAACCATCTTTAACTCCAGTTCCAGACAAACCAACACCTCTTCTGACCTCCTCGGGCACCAAGCCTGCACATGGGGCGCACATAAATACATGCAGGCAAAACATCCACACATAAAAAATAATGAATAAGCCTAATAAAAATTTTTAAAAGACAAAAGCAACAAAAAAGCAGGGCTGGTACGACGGCTGGGAGGTAAAGGGTGCTGGCCACCAAGGGTAAGGATCTGAGTTCTATCCCCGGAACCCCACTGAGAGGAGAGAAACAGCTCCTGACAGTTGTCTCCGACGACTCCACACAATCACTGTGACGTAATCATGCATGCACACAACACATATGTACATACATACATGTATACACACATAAATAAGTGTTTGAAAGATGTCAGGTGTGATGTTATACGCCTGTAACCCCAACACTTGGGAGGTGGAGGCAGGAGGATCAGGTGTTTCAGGCTAGCTCGGGGTTCCTTCTGCCCTCAAAGCCCAGGCTTTGGGACCCTTTTCTGGGGTAACAAAGCGGAGGAGCTGAACCCAAGGATTACTTTGAGTCCAGTAGTTTCAAAGCCAGTCTGGGCAGCACAGCGATAGCTCAATTTTTAGGGAGGCAAGATGTGGCTGGTGCTGGAAACTGGAATTTAAAAGACAAGGCTGGAGTGATATCTCAGTAGTTAAGAGCATTTGACATTACAGAGGACATGGGTTCGATTCCCAGAACCTATGTGGCAGTTCTCACAACTACCAGTATTTCCAATTTCAGGATACCTATGCTACAAACATGCTACAAAAATAAGTCAAATAAATAAATAAATAAGAAAGACATGATGGTGCACACCTTCATCCCAGTGCTTGGGAGACAGAGGCTGGTGGATCTCTGTAAGTTCAAAGCCAGCCTGATCTACAGAGTGAGTTCCTGGACAGCCAGGGCTACATAGGTAGACTTTGTCTCAAAATACAACAAAGAAATTAATTAAAAAGACAGCCAGGAGCCAATTATAATGGCACCCACCTATAAGCCCAGCACTCAGGAGGTAGAGGCAAGAGGATCAGGAGTTCAAGGCCAGCCTTAGCTGGGCAGTGAATTTGAGGCTAGCCTGGGCTACACAAGACCCTGTCTCAAGAACAAACAAGGCGAACAAAGAAAAAGACAGGCAAGAGCTTTGTGTGGAGGAACCAGAAAGAAGCGAGAAGTAGCAGGTAATATACAGATCTGGGGGTGTGGGAGGACTCGATACAGACAGATGCAAATGAGTAAGGAAGGCCGCAGCAGTGAGCGGGTCAGCAGGTAGGTCTGCAGAGATGAAGCAGCGTGAAGTTGGACCTCCCTACACAGGACAGGCAGTTCACCTGTACCCTTCCCTTCTATCCACACACCTCCACCTCTTGACTTAACAGCTTGTAGCCCTATGGATTCCCCCAGGCTGTTGAGCCCCACTGTGGTACCTTGATGTAGGGGTTCTCCATCCAGGCCGGCGTGTGGGCCGTGGCAGTATCAGCTTCGCTCTCATAGTAGAAGACAGTGAATGTCTCCTTGCAGGAGCGACTGGCTCTCGGCAGGGACAGGCATTCCATCATGGTGAAGCGGATTGTGGCATACACGTGGACAGCACCTCGCCTTGGGACCCAGCCAGTGCGTAACCAGTGTGCCTGGCCCCCTGGACGCTTCATGTCGCATACCTCATAGGTGCGCACGCTGTGCTGTTCCTCGTCCAGGCCACTTAGCTCCTCCCACTGTGCAGAAAAGGAAGCTGTCAGTCAGGGCCTCTAGCGTGGGTCAGAGTGGCTACAGGAAACAAGTATCTCGGAGTGTTTCTGTGCAACCTCCTGCCTCAGTCCCCCACCCCAGCACTTACCTGGCCCTCAGCCTGAGGGTAAGTAACCCATTTCAGATCCGCCGTTTCCAGTTTTGTGTTCAACAGGGTCTCTAAGACAGAGAGACAAAGTCAGTCCCTTGGGGAGGTGAACGTGAGAAGTAGAGCCGACAACTTGCTGGGAACAAACGGGAATGAGAGGGAGCGGTGCGTTGTCTTTTTAGTTCCAAGAGGTAGCAAAATTTATTCTCTTGGGCCAAGGAGATAAAGACACTTGCCACCAAGCCTGCAGACCTGAGCTTCATTCTTGGGACCCACACGGTGGAAGGAGAGAGCCAACCCTCACAAATTGCCCTCTGAGTGTGACGCAAGTACAGCGGCACAAGAGAACTCTTCTTCTTCCTCTTTGTCCTCCACCTCACATAAAGAAAATCGTGTGTGTGTGTGTGTGTGTGTGTGTGTATACACGCTTCCCAGTGCCAACTCTCCCATCAGCAGCTGGTGGGCACTGGACAGCTTCTAGATTTCCCCGGAGGGGCTGTGCCCAGAAAAATGAGGGAAATATGCTGGAAGTTAAAAGTGCATACAACTCAGGAAGCGTGAGGAAGAAGGTCGCTCTTGGGCTGAATCTCAGCATTTGCCAGAGAGTCAGGGAAGGCAGGACAAGGCTCAGCTATAGTGCTTGCTTTGTGTGGTCAGGTTCTAGGCTTCACCCGTAGCATCACAAAAGAAAAAAGAAAAGAAGACAGTTCTGGGCCTGGTAGCACATTCCTATAAGCCCAGCACTTGGGAGGTGGAGACAGAAAGATCGAGAGTTCAAGACCAGACCCCACCACATAGTGAGTTTGTGCCTAATCTGAATTACATGAGATCTCTCATCTAGAAACAAAAAACAGGACAAACCCTGGTCCTGGCCTTGCCCCCTGGGGCAGAGAACAGGCTAAGGTTTCCTCCAGGCCTGTCTTAGGCTCCACACTCTCTCCCTTGCCTAAGTGCCAAAATTGGCTTCCATCCCAACTCTATTTCTCATCCCAGTCCCAGCCCCCTTTTCACACCAGACACCCCAATCCTTCTTCAAGGTGGTGCCCTACCCTGAGGCAGAGCACCTCCCCCATTTGCTACCACCAGAGAAGTAAGTTCTAGAAGCCTGCACTCTGGGGGTTCCTGACTCGCTTGCTCGGCTCCCTCTGGCAGAGGCCGAGCCACATCTGGACTTGGTTAGGAGAAAAAAAGGAGGCGATTTCCAGGGATGGGGGGGCTGTGTGTGAACACACCTGGCAGGGCTCTGGGATCATCTGAGGGGAGCGGACATGGTGCCGACCCAGTGAGGGATTAGGAGAAGTGCAGAGACCTCTCGAAATACAACCGGGAGGGAGGACTGGGGAATCCCCTGGTGAAGTTAGGGCAACCTGGGAGGGGGCAGGAGTCTGGGAACCACATGCGTGTTGAGAGTGGGCCTCCAGGGGAGCCAGCAGAACACCTGGGACCAGGTCCCGCCCTCCCCTTTGGCGCGTTGGTAGAGGAGTGCCCGGGTCGATGAAGGAGGCATCTCCTCAAAGTTCCCGGTGATGTCTCTGGGTGTGGGGGGCAGGCAGGAACCTGACCAGCTGGAGGCAAAGCCTAGGGGCCCCTCTCCTGGGTGGCAGGAGACAGCGGAGCACATTGGGGACAGGATGCCCGTGGTTCTGGGAAGGGGGTGGATAGAGGCTGCCGTCCCCACCCTTCATTGTTCCAGCCTGGATGGCGTTTTCCTGTCTCCAATTTACACACTGTCTGTGCTGCAAACGGGCTGCTCTTCAGCCTGCTAAGCTGAACACACAGACTCACTTTCCCGGAGCCTGGATCACACCTGTTTGCCTCCAGCTCACTTCTGTCACCAGTTCCCAGACCCATCTCTCACCTCCAACCCTCCAGGGCTCCATTTCCGGGTCGTCATCCCCCTTCCCCCACCCCACCTCTCAGTTTACACCTTCTTTAGGGCCTGTGGCCCTGGATAAACTAATTAACATTTTTAAAGCTTCAGTTTGTCACCTGTAAAAATAGGGAAACAAGAACTGGCTTTTGGCTGGGCAAAATAACAGTAAAATAAACGCACTTGGCACAGGTGTAGGGACAGGCTTGAGAACCATCCAGGTAACGCTGGTGAGAAGGGGCATTTCCTGTTGGCATCTGTCCTTCCCGCCAGACACACTACATGGGTTCTCTGCCCATTTGACTTCCTCCTCTCCAGGAGCCCAAAGTCTTTCGTCACCCCCACCCAATTCCCACACTTTGATCAGCCCAGAGCAGCACTGCCCAGCCTAGACTGAGCAGGATTTTCCAAACTCCTTTGATTCCATCGCTTCAGCAAGCAATCGCCCCCACTCCCGTAGCCCACTCCCCAAATACTCCTTTGATTCTAAGCAGCAAGGGAGGTTGTGGGGGAGCCAAATTCATTGAAAAGAGATTAGGGAAGCAGGGAAGGGGGGGTTACCGGTCCTGTGCAGCCCCCAAGAGGGATTGTGGAGTTAGGGGCTCACAGCTCTGAAGAGGCATTTGGAGAGGAATACAGAAGGAAAAAAAAAAAACAACAACAGAAATCTGAGGCGGGCTAGGAGGTGGCCAGCTGGGGTGAATTAGGGCGACACGGGCCAGTGTTGGGCAGTTTCTGAGGGCTTGCATGGCTGGGAGAAAGCCACGGCCTTGGGAAAAGTTGAGGTCTAGATGGCATTTAAAAGGTTAGGTATAGCCTTGAGAAAAACAAGAAAAGAATCAGCACGAGGTCAGTAGCCTGGCCAGCCATTTGAGACGTGAAGATGGGGCCATGCTGACTGGGGTGTGGGGTTGCAGAGTCCAGGTGTGAACGCTAGAGAATTGGCAGTGGGGGTCGTTTTACGGCCTAGCTGTGGTCTGCCTCGCCTGCAAAAGTACCCCTTCAGGAACGTTCCCCTGGAGTTTAGCCAGAGGTGGAGGGGGGAATAAAAACTTTGGGAGATAGTTTTGAACATTAGAGTGGACAGGAAAAGAAAGGCTGTCAGGGTCCTTTGGCATCAGGACTGAGAGTTTAGAAAGCCGGGTAAGGAAAGGTCCCGGGTCTGAGCTCTCGACTCCATCTCTTTCCCAAACAAAAGAAAAACCCCACTCCCCGCCAGGCCGCCTCCTCCCCGCCCCCTCCCGTTCCAGTGCTATTGGTCCGAAGTGTTTAAGGGGTGCCGGAGTTGGGATAGGGAGAGGCCAGCTTCTGCACTCTGAGGTACAACTTTGGGGACCCCAAGAACAGGGGACACCCCCCCAAGGAAACTCACCTTCTAAAGCAGTGGCGAGGGAAACCCAGCACAGCAGCGCTCTGAGCTCCATGGCGCCGCCTCACTTTGGCTGAGTACGATCCGAGTTTGGGGGGCCCTGGCCCCCCCAGGTCTGACCCTCCCCTGGGCGGGTGCACACCGACTCTGCTGCTGGGACTTTCCGTCGAGGGCCTCTCAGCGATGGCCCATGCGGGCGCGCCGGGCACCCGCGCTCAGGTGCGGCCCCCACGTCCCCGCCGCAGCGCGCGCGCGCGGGGAGGCCAGTCTTGAGGGGGGACGTCCTGGCAGTGGCCGTCGCTGGGCGGGCGGAGATCGGGACGTGGCTGAGAGTTAGGGGTCCCTTCGGGGCTTCAGGGGTCCCGCCCTGGCTGGCTGGGGTGGGCCGATTGCTCGCGGTGTCCCTCGCTCCCTGGAGTAGTTGGTAGCTCTCGCGCCGCCGGGCTGAGTGCGCCGATCGCGGTCAAAGAGGGTGGAAGCCAAAGTGGGAATCGAGCGGGAGGGAGGGAGACAGGCTGGGCCAGGGCTGGGCCGAGTTGAGACTGAGTCGGGCGGCGCCTGGCCTAGGAGGGAGGGGCGCATAAGAGGCGGAGACAGTCCCTTGTCAGAGTTCCCCCCCCTCGCCCCATCTCCCAACACCCTGGAGCCCGGGCTTCTCTGGGAGGGGGGTGGGCAGGGGAGCTGATTGGCTCCTATGCTGCTGAATAATTCATGAGGGGGGGGCGCCCGAACTGAGCCTGTCGGGAAGTTAGGAGAAAGTTTGCAAGAGGGGGAGGGGCGATATGTGTGGAACTTAGGGATTGTCCAGGGGTGCTGGGTGTCCCGTGCCTACTAGGCCTGACTGTGCATGTTGGGGCAGTAGCCCAGGAACCCTCGGGACTGGCTTGAACCTAGCAGGCCTCACAGATGTGTGCGTAAATGCGCACGCCCCACACACAAAGCCTGCTTTGACCTTGCAGCGGGACCTGAGATTCCACATCTGGATGCGCCCCCTGCCACCTAGTTGGAGCAGGGGATTGCATTTGCGAGGAGAAGGTTAAAACTTAGCTTTGGGGTTTGGAGAGCTTCGCAACGGACCTCCGTACCTCAAGCAACAGTCCCAGCGAGCGCTCACACAATCGTTGCGTGCACGTGAAGTCCTGGAGATCCACTGTGCGCGCAGCCTAACGCAGGAGAAAGTGGTCTGAAACCCAAGGAAGTATAGAAAATGTAAATAAAAGGCAGGCGTGTCAGAGAGGGCGAGGGATCTCCGAAACACCTCATTCCATTTTTTTTTAGGAGGGGGACACTTCCCCACCGCCTGCAGCCTTGACCTCCAGGGCGGGAGTAGGGACCGCTGTGGCTCTTTCCTGAGGCTGTTTCCTGTCTGGCTCCTGGGGGCCCTCGGGATGGCTGGGAGGGCCCTTCCTTTCATTTGCTAGCACCCCCTCTCATCCATCAGTTTGAGGGGAGGGTCCAGGAAAGATCTTCTCCCATCTACATCAGGGCACCAGTAGTGCGGGGCGCAGGATGGTTGGATGAGAGAGGTGCTGCTACCGAAGTCGGTCCCATAAGGACTGCCATAAGGAGACTTTAATTTAAGGTACAGGGTCTGGAAACTCTGAGGTAGGAGTCTGGGACACCTGGAAGTCTGCCAAATACCCTAAGAGAGCAAGCACGCGCGCACGCGCACACACACACACACACACACACACACACACACACACACACACACCGCAGCGGACGCAGGAGACCCGTGATGACCTCTTGTCCCCATGCACTTATCTTCCTGCTGCAAGTAGTACTCCCCACCCCCCTGCCCTTCCTCACTGCCCTGCCTGGGTCCCGCTCCGGGGTGGGGGGTCAGCCAGGGCAGGAAACAGCCGGCTTGGCTGGAGCCAGGCTGACCGGCTAGATCTGGGAGTCCCCTCCTTCTTCCTCATGCAGACTCAGGCTCCCCTTCTCTTCTCCACAGACACCCCCTTTTTTTTTTGCAGGTATTATTCTGCATCTGGATCTTCCAGTCTTTCTGAGTCGTGGCTTGTTCTCACCCTAGGAGCCACCATCAGCAGCCCACTTCAAGCCTTTGATGGCTTAAAATTTTCACATTTAGTGGGATAAGCAATTCATTAGTATGCAGAGAGGATTAACTAACGCCTCAATAGTGGAGAGACAAGCAGCCGTGGGCGAGGTGAAGCAGGCGTGGAGGAAGGTGGAGGAAGGTGCTGCTGATGGGACCCGGCTGAAAAGATGAAAGAGCCCGCCAGACTCGTCCACAACCCGAAGATAGAGTATCAACAAGAATGAGTCCTGGGCTGGCCTCTCTCCTGCTATCAGTAGAGTGTTTGGAAAACAGCTTCTCTGGCACCCAGAAAGCCCCGAGTTCCATCCCCATCCCTGCATAGATCCAATGTGGTCATACTGGACTACACTGCAAGTCTTACACACACACACACACACACACACACACACACACACACACACACACAGCTGGTGAAAATCCCGTGATTTCCCTTTTCCATGCAAGTGACGCCCGAGATCTTTACTCCCCTGGTCAGGAAGCACCCTCCATTTATCCTGTATGTATGAGGTCATTCCTTCCACTCTCTGGACCACCAGAAACTCCTGCTGCCAGCACCGAGTTGCTCAGTTGTCTGCTGCAGGTGAGAACTCGCCTTAGCCCAGAATCAATGTTTGTCCCAAAGAGACCCAATCAAATCTCAAACCTTTCTCCTTCTTTGTCTTCGTCTTCGTCTTCGTCTTCATCTTCGTCTTCGTCTTCTGCTTCTGCTTCTGCTTCTTCTGCTTCTGCTTCTCTTCTCAGTATTAGGGCATTTGGAGGAACAGAGAGATGGCTCTGTGGTAAAAGTGCCAGCTGCCAAAGTGGACAATTTGAGTTTGAATTCCAGGAAAAACATAGTGGAAGGAGAAAACCCATTCCCAGAAGTTATCTGTCATCTGACCTCCACTCAAACACTGTGGCATTCACCAGCTCCCACCTAACACAATAAATATATAAATTAAAAAATATAATTATGAAAATTTTAAAGGCGCTGGAGAGATGGCTCAGCAGTGAAGGGCACCTATTACCTTCACCGAGGATGTCATGGGTTTGGTTCCTAGCACCCACATGCTGGTTCACAAGCATCTGTAACTCCAGTTCCAGAGGATCCAATGCCCTCTTTGAACCTCTGTGGGCCCCAGGCACACATGTGGTATGTAGACATGCATGCAGGCAAACATGCATGCCCATAAGACAAAATTGAATAATCTAAAAAAAAAAAAATGAAAACAAAAACTATGGAGCCCTTCACCGATTTCACACTGCAAGTGCTAACAGTCCCCTCCGTTTCCAGCCCATAGCAATCAGGTTTTTACTCTCCTACACTGTCAGGCCAATAATTGTGCATAAATAGTCTCCCTGCCTGGAAATAACATTAGGAGTCTTTGTTTTTCTTTATTCCAGCCCAAACAAACCTCATTTTTTATATACAGTTGAGTATGACCTTGAACGTTTGATCCCCCTGCCTCCAAGGCCCGAATGTTGGGGTTACAGACATGTACCATCCCATGTGAGGTGCTCAGGATTGACCACCCCCCAACACCCCAGCTTCAAGCATGCTAGGTAAGCTTTCTCTCTCTCTCTCTCTCTCTCTCTCTCTCTCTCTCTCTCTCTCTCTCTCTCCCCACACAGACTGAGCAACAACCCTGGCCTAGGAGTCCCTTTCCCATTGTGACAGTTTGTTTTGAGCCCTCACAGAGATAAGGCTTTTCCTATATGTAAACCGGGCTTAGTGGTGCAGGCCTGTAATCCCTGGCACTCTGGAAGCAGAAGCAAGATTGCCGGGATCTGGAGACCAGTTTGCCCTGCCTAGTGAGTTCTAGGCCCCTCAGTAAAATCTCGTCTCAAAAAAAAAAAAAAAAAGATAAGGAGGGCGGAGGTGGGGTGGGTTGGGGAGAGGAGGCAAGAACAAGAACAAAGAATATAATGACAGAAGTATACATATGACAATGCCATAACAAAACACGTTAAAAACTTAATAAGATGTTGACAAAATGGCTCAAGGATAAAAGGGCTTGTTTGCTGTGAAACCTGATGACTCGAGTTTGAGCCCCAGGACCTACCACGTAGTAGGAGCAAACCCCCACATAGTAGGAGCGAACCCCCACAAAGTTGTCCTTTGTACACACGTGTGAGTACACACCCACAGGCACACACATACACACCCCAAACGTAATAAAAAACAAAACCCCAAAATCAATAAGAACAAAGCCTGGAAAACTCCCTGTACATTTGAAACAACAGAGAACAGAGGAGCTATGGGCCTCCTTTAACCGTTAAAAGCTGTAGTCCCCACCTGAGCCAGCAGCCTAGCCACGCCTCCCTTGGCTCAC
>CM052721.1:15368059-15421068 GCA_028551405.1 Uromys caudimaculatus
CACACACACACACACACACACACACACACACACACACACGTATGCTCTTCTTAGCATGCTGTATTGGCTGGTTTTGTGTCAACTTGACACAAGTTGGAGTTATCACAGAGAAAGGAGCTTCAGGTGAGGAAATGCCTCCATGAGATCCAGCTGTAAGGCATTTTCTCAATTAGTGATCAAGGGGGGAGGGCCCCTTGTGGGTGGTGCCATCTATGGGCTGGTAGTCTTGGGTTCTATAAGAGAGCAGGCTGAGCAAGCCAGGAGAAGCAAGCCAGTAAGAAACATCCCTCCATGGCCTCTGCATCAGCTCCTGCTTCCTGACCTGCTTGAGTTCCAGTCTTGACTTCCTTTGGTGATGAACAGCAATGTGCAAATGTAAGCTGAATAAACCCTTTCCTCCCCAACTTGCATCTTGGTCATGAATTTGTGCAGGAATAGAAACCCTGACTAAGACACATGCAGAGGCCAGAAGCTGATCACAGGTGTTTTGCTCTATTGCTGTTAACCCTGTCTATGGTGACAGAGTTTCTCACCGAGCCTAGAGCTCTCTAGGATGGCTGCACTCTGGACAGAGAGCCTCAGGGACTCTGTCCATGCTTCCTCCCCGCCCCATCGTGCTAAGGTCACAGGTATGTGCCCCCATGGCTTTTACACCTGGGGCAAAGCATCAAAATTCAGTTCCTCATGTTTGCAAGGCAAATGCTTCACCCACTGAGCCATCCTCCACCAGCACTCCTCCCCCCACCCCCATTCTCTGTTGACACAGCAGCCTCACATGTAACTGAAAATGGCTTTTAACTCCTGCTCTTCCTCAGTGGCGCTCTCACAGGCATGCACCACCTCCCCCAGCTTATGTGGAGCTAGGGATAGGGAGATTGAACCAGGGCTGTGTGCACAGTAGGCAAACACTCTCCCAGCTGAGCTACAGCCCCAGCTCTGAACAGTTCTTCGGTGAATCATGGGACGACAACACTTGTAGCTACCTGGAATTGGACAGTCCTCTTGTTTAGCATCATTTTTCATTGCTGTTAATTACGGAGACAGTGGCTGCTCACATGTCCCAGGCTGGACTGAAACTTTTGGTATAGGCAAGGGTCACTCTGAATGCCTGATCCTTTTGTCTGTACCCCCCCACAGCTCATATATATATATGTGTGTGTGTGTGTGTGTGTGTGTGTGTGTGTGTGTGTATGTGTGTATATGTATGCATATGCATATATACATACACGTGTGTGTGTGTGTGTGTGTGTGTGTGTGTGTGTGTGTGTGTAATTTGATAAGGCCAAGCATGGTGGTGCATGCCTTTGATGCCAGCACTCAGAAAGCAGAGGTAGGCAGAGAGAGTTCTGTGAGTTCAAGGCAACCTAGTCTACAGAGCGAGTTCCAGCACAGCCAGGGCTATGTAGAAAACAAAACAAAACAAAAAACAACCAACCAACAAAAAGGGGTCTGGTAGAGGTATTGACATGGTTGAAGTGAATTGCAAAGCTCAAAGAATTTTTCCTGGTTTTGAGACAAAATCTTCATATGCAGCCTGGGCCGATCTTGAGCTCAAGATTCTCCTGTTTTCACATCCACTGAGGCTGGGATTGCAGGTGCGTGGCATCACACCCTCTCAATACCTTCTCAAACCATTTGTTTGATGTTTAGTGAAAGCATGCGCGCGCACGCGCACACACACACACACACACCCACACACACAGAGGCAACAGCAAGACATGGAGATCAGAAGTGACTTGCAAGAGTTGGTGCTCAGGGCTGTGGAGATGTCTCCTTGGTTAAGAGCAGAGGACCTGTGTTCAGTTCCCAGCACTCACATGATAGCTGAAAACCATCCTTAACTACAGTTTGTGGGATCTCTGCTTCCTTTTCTTATCTTCGTAGCCACCAGGCACGCCTGTGGTGCACAGACACACATGCAGGCAAGACACTCATGCACAGAAAAAAAAAAGGGGCTTGCTTCTCTCCTCCCACCATGTGGGTCCCAAGGATCGGATTCAGGTCCTGCACCTTGGTGGCTAAACCATCTCAGTGACTCTTTCTGTTTGTTCGAGAAAAGGTCTCATGTGGCCCTGCCTGGCTGGCCTCAAACTCCTTATGTAGCAGAAGCTGGCTTTAAACACCTGCTTCTGCCTTCCAGATGCTAGACTTACAAGCTATGAGCCACCACACCCAGCAAACAGTACATATGTAACAGGAAGATGGAAATGACACAGGGGCAGCTGGTGACATGGCTTAGTAGCAGGTCAAATGCCTAGCCTGTACAGTCAGGTGTTCTACGGCCAGCACAACGGATAACAAAACCAAACCACCACCAAAGCATCTCACAGGAGGAATGTTTACAACAAATATCATTTTTCTAGCTAGTATAATATGTACGCCAGTGTTTATCACTTAGACGTTTATAGGGGCTGTCAAGACAGCTCAGTGGTTATAAGCTCTTGCTCTTCTTGGTTTGGTTCCCTGCACCCACATTTGGCACAGCTCACAACCACCTATAACTCCAGCGTAGAAGACCCAATGCCCTCTTCTGGCCTCCTCCGACACCTGTACACACGGGAATACACACACAGATACACATACACTCACATGCACACGTGCATGCGTGCGCGCACACCAAAAATAAAATTTAAGTTAAATTACAAATCATGTGCAAGGCCAGAGAGATGGCACAGTGATTAAGAACACTGGCTTCTAGTCAGAGACCTAGGTTCGATTCCCAGCACCCATATAGTGACTTACAACTGTCAATAATTTCAGTTCCAGGGGGTCTGACGCCCTCTTCTGGCCTCCTGGGGAATTGCATGCACATGGTGCACAGACATACATGCAGACAAAATTCATACACATGAAATAAAAATAAATACCTTCCTTCCATTTTTGTTTGTTTGGTTGTTGGTAGTGGTGGTTTTTGAGAGAGAGAGAGTTCTCTGTGTTGCCCCGCTGTCTTGAACTCTCTCTGTAGTCCAGGCTGGCCTTGAACTGAGAGATCCACCTGCCTCTGCCTCCCAAGTACTGGGACTAAAGGCATGGATTAAAGGTGTGTGCCACCACTATGTAGTTATAAATGTATCTTTTAAAAAATTATTTATATAAGTGCTGTCTGAGTGTACACTGGAATGCTAGTAGACAGCATCAGATCCCATTACAGATGGTTGTGAACCACCTTGTGGTTGCTGGGAATTGAACTCAGGACCTCTGGAAGAGCAGCCAGTGCTCTTAACCATTAAGTCATCTCTCCATCTCCTATAAATACTTTTTTTTTTTTAAGTTGCAATTGGCGGTGACTTCCCAACTTATAGAAACTTCAAGAAGCATACAACAGACCCACTTCTGACTTGTCTTCAGCAAACCTTCTAGAATACAACATATAGAAAGCTGTCACAGAGCGGGGCAGTGGTGGCACACGCCTTTAGTCCCAGCACGTGGGTGGCAGAGGCAGGTGGATCTCTGAGTTCAAGGCCAGCCTGGTCTACAGAGTGAGTTCCAGGACAGCCAGGGCTACACAGAAACCTTGTCTCGGAAAACAAAGAAGGGGGGGGCCCAAAGAGACTGAGTCCTGTGGGGCTGTAGTGACGGTGCTGAGGGACACGGAAGGACACAATCAGGAAGAGGTAGGAGCTGCTTCAACAGGCATAGATGGCTTAGACCAGTGTACAAACAGATTAGAAGAAACAAGCCAAGGAACGGACCCTCTCGGTTTCACTAGGAGGCAAACTCGGGTAGATTCTCATTGAGCCAGAGTCTCTAGGGGGCAAATTGACAAAAGATCAACTGTGACGCTGGCGAGCATAGGACTGAACTAGCAGCTTATCATAGAGGTTACAAAATTAACAAACAAAACCCTGCCAGGTACAGTTGTTTCTTCTGTATTCCCAGGGGGAAGTAGGTTTCCGGGGATAGGAGCCTTCCCGGCCAGGAGCAGCTGCAGGTGAGGACCATGCACTGCAACTGAGAAACCTCACGTAGAATTGGCCTTCTCCTGATGTTAAGAAGCCTATGGGCTTGAGCACCGGTTGGAGGCAGGTGTGTCTGGTTCCTGGTGGCCTCCGGAGTAAAAGAGGCAATTAAGCATCATTTGGCGGATAGAGATAGAAAACGATGCAGGTTAAAGAGATTAAGCTCAGAGTGGGCAGGCTTCCCGAGGATACTATGTATATTTCTTCCAGGGGGTGGAGTTTGACAGTGTTTGTCCAAACAGCCCGACTCAGCAGCCAGATGTTACCTATGGGGGGACACTGGCAATGCCTGCAATGTTGTTAAGCTAAGAATCTATAGCCTAAAAGAGGCGGACACAGGTGTCGCTCTAAGGAATACAGGTTTAGCTTAAGAAAACAACCTTTGGCCCAAAGCCAAACTAAGCATCCCTTAGCTGACCCCTCACCCCAAGTTTAAAATAACAATTGTAGCCAGTTGGTGGTGGTACACGCTTTTAATCCCAGCACTCTGGAGGCAGAGGCAGGTGGATTTCTGAGTTCAAGGACAGTCTGGTCTACAGTGTGAGTTTTAGGATAGCCAGGGCTCCACAGAGAAACCCTGTCTTGAAAAACCAAAATCCTAACCCTGTCTCGAAACAATAACAACAACAAAAAAAAAACAAAACCAAAAAACCCCACCAAAATCCAAAAGGAAAAAAAAGAAGAAAGAAAGGAAGAGAGAGAGAAAGAAAGAAAGAAAAGAAAGAAAAAGAAAAAAAAGTTGTAGAACTCAGAAATGCCTCACCATTACAAAGAACTAAATCAGTCAGGACCCCCCAACTATGCTACTTACTGTGCCCTGTGGGGATTGAGATCCAGGACAAATGTCTGAGGTGCATATTTTACATACCAAAGTGGACCTGGCCTCCAGGTTTTCCCAGCATCCCTCAGTCCCTACCTAGCATACTCAACCCTCTACCCTGAACCTTCCATTTATGTACATATATACATTTATATAAGTATATACATTTATAGACATATATACATTATATACATATATTTATACATGAATATATTTTATATACATGTATTTTATATATTCCATTTATATATGTTATATGTTTTATATAATATATAATAAATACAAATACATATGTATATAATTTTTTTAAAAAAAGAAATATTTATGAGGCTGGAGAGATGGGCTCAGTGGCTAAGACCACTTATTGTTTTTGCAGAGGACCCATGTTGGTTCCTAGCACCTACACAGTGGCTCCCAATCCTCCGAAACTCCAGTTCCAGGGGATCTTACACCCTCTTCTAGCCTCCAAGAGCCTATATACCCATGAGCATGACTGTTTTCCGTTAGCAGCCAGGAGATTTCATTGGATCCCCTGGAACTGGAGTTATGGGTAGTTCTGAGCCACCATACGTATGCTGGGAACTGAAACCAGATTCTCTGTGAAAGCAGCAAGCTCTCTTAGCCACTGTGCTGTCTGCCACCTCTCCAGCTCATAGTATCTCCTTAGTTTCTAATTTGTATTTGTTTTTCGAGACAGGGTTTCTCTGTGTAGCCCTGGCTGTCCCAGAACTCACTCTGTAGACCAGGCTGGCCTGGAACTCAGGGATCCAACTGCCTCTGCCTCCAGAGTGCTGGGATTAAAGGCGTGCATCTTTCTAATTACTGTGATTGCTTGAGCCTTGATAAGAGCAGAGGGTTCACCACGGTTCTCTCTCTAATCCCACTTTACACTATGGGATGGAGGCTCAGGACATTACATGGTCGTTGTGTTCCTGCTCATCCCCTGTTAAAAGGTTCCATTATACCTGGATAACATAATGCTAACCCTTAAGTGGTTTACAGGCTTAGAGACTGTCTTAGTCAGGGTTTCTATTCCTGCACAAACATCATGACCAAGAAGCAAGTTGGGGAGGAAAGGGTTTATTCGGCTTACACTTCCATGCTGCTGTTCATCACTAAAGGAAGTCGGGACTGGAACTCAAGCAGGTCAGGAAGCAGGAGCTGATGCAGAGGCCATGGAGGGATGTTTCTTACTGGCTTGCTTCTCCTGGCTTGCTCAGCCTGCTCTCTTATAGAACCCAAGACTACCAGCCCAGGGATGGCACCACCCACAAGGGGCCCTTCCCCCCTTGATCACTAATTGAGAAAATACCTTACAGCTGGATCTCATGGAGGCATTTTCTCAACTGAAACTCCTTTCTCTGTGATAACTCCAACTTGTGTCAAGTTGACACACAAAACCAGCCAGTACAGAGACCCATTGGAGAAACTTGTGAGCACACTTACAGCCGGAGAGATGGCTCAGTGGTTAAGAGGACTGGCTGCTCTTCCAAAGGATCTTCAGTTCAATTCCCAGCAACTACATGGCAGCTCCCAACTGTCTGTAACTCCAGTTCCAAGGGATCCAATGCCCTCACACAGACACACATGCATGTAAAACACCAATGCACATACCAATTTCAGAGTAATAGAAGGGGAAAAAAAAGACAGGAAATCAGATCACAAAAGGATACAAGTGCCAGGTACAGCTGAGACACACTAGGTTGAAATGCCAGCACTCTATATGCCAGCCTGAGACTTGAGATCTTGAGACCCAAAAGAAGCCCAGGGGCGTGGCTGCAGTCTTTAATGGCAGCATTTGGGAGGCTGAGGATGAGGATTGTGGAGAGTTCACGGGCAGCCTAGCTAAAGACTGAAACCTTGTCTCAAGAAACAAACAAGTAAATAAAATAACAGACTCCTGTAATCCCAGCACTGGGAGGTGAAGGCAGGAAGATCAAACCCACCCTTGAGTATATATTGAGTTCAAGGGCAGTCTGACCCTGTGTCAGAACATGAAATAAATCCAAACGGTAAGAACCGGCTTGAAGATGGCTCAGTGGATAAAGTGCTCGCTCTACAAACATGAGGGCCTGAGTTCAAATCCACAGAACTCACATAAACAGTGAGATGTGGTAGTCCACATCTGTAATCCCCACTCTTAAGCTCTGCCGGGAATTGACAGATAAAGACAGAAAATACTCTGGAAGTGTAGGGCTAGCTACCCTGGTGTGTATACTGGTGAATGATAAAGGAGACTCTGTGTCAAACAGGGTAGAAGGTGAGGACCAATGCCAGAAGCTGTCCACATGAACACCATAGTGCTTACATATCCACGTTCATGCACACAAACATGTGTAAGCGCGCACACACACACACACACACACACAGTAAATAACATTTAAAAAGAGGCTCATAACCCATCAAAGGCACCGAGACCAGCTGACCCACTGTTTCTTCTGTTGGTGTCAGCATAAAGATGGGCGTCCGTCCCACCTGCGAGGATGTGATAGCCCCCAGCCCTGCCTCACTGGCAGGGGTCCAGCCCAAGTTGAGGTGCCATTCTTTGGTGAGGCAACACCTTTTCTTTTTCTACCCCCATCTCTCTCTGTCTGTCTGTCTGTCTCTCCCCACCCCTCCCCTCTCGTCTTGCTTTTTTTTTTTTTTTTTTTCAAGACAGGGTTTCTCTGTGTAGCCCTGGCTGTCCTGGAACTCACTCTGTAGACCAGGCTGGCCTCGAACTCAGAAATCCACCTGCCTCTGCCTCCCAAGTGCTGGGATTAAAGGTGTGCGCCACCACTGCCCGGCCTTGCTTTTGTTTTGTTTTTTGAGACACAGTTTCTGGCTGTCCTGGAACTCTCTCTATAGATCAGGCGGATCTGGAACTCAAGGGATTTGTCCGCTTCTACCTGCTGGGTGCTGGGATCAAAGGCGTGCGCCACCACACTGGTGTATGCAGCTTAAGCTAACACCTTCCAGTCACTGTTAAAAGGGGCTGCTCCCACCACCACTGCGGAGAAGCCTCTTCACCTTGCCTCCAACCTTGTCAGGGAGAAGAAGGGACCTAGGCTGCTGTTGGGCTGTCAGAGAGTAGAGAGAACCTACTGGAACCTAATGGAGGAGAGCCGGATAAGGCAGAGCTTGCTGGTGTGTGTGTGTATGTGTGTGTGTGTGTGTGTGTGTGTATGTGTGTGTGTGTGTGTGTGTGTGTGTGTGTGTGTGTGTGTGTGTGTGTGTGTGTGTAGGGGCATATAGAAGAGGAGGGAGGCTGAGAGACTAGGGGCCAGAGTTTAAGGTGGCAGGGGATTGGAAAGGTGGAGGAAGGGAGGGTGGAGAGTTAGTGGGAGGCTCATTGTCCTGGTGGGGGGAAGTCTTTTGTTTCCTCTCTTCCCTTGGCAGCCTGTCAGGATGTGAGGCCAAGCCCCCTCCCATGCCAATATCTCCGGCCCCAACCATTAGACTGCTCTTTCCTTTACTATTGTGTTCCGATGGGAAAGGGGGCGGGGGCAGGGGCCGGCTGGAGACTAGCTCTGGTTGAGACTATGAGAACTATTAGTGGTTAGGGGTAGATTACTAGGAGTTCTAGAAGGACCTAAAGAACCAGAGCTAGCCAGGTCAGCTTGGCAGGGTAAGATCTGTGTTGGGGAGGAGCAGGAAGCCAGGCCCCGGGTGGGGCCACCACAGAGGGTTGCAGGTCGGGCCAGGGGGAGGTAGGCTGGGTCCCAGAGGAGATGACGCAGGGCTTCAGGCGTCTCCCAGCCCCCACTATTCTCGCCTGGGAGCCAGACAGCACACCTGAACCCCAAGACTGCCCCCACCCCCTCCATTCTCTGAGGTTGATATCACCCCACCAAGCTTGCAAATTCAGGTGTCCCCGGGCCCTCCAAGGTCCGGTTCCCTTGACGCTCTCCCTCCTCCCCAGGATCTAGTAGGATTCACGGAGGAACCCTGGAATGTCATTCCTCCCCTCTGCTCCCTCCTGGCTCCTGGACTTTTTTTTTTTTTTGCTCCATCAGCTGTCCTGCAGGAAGGGCGCCCTGCTCAGCCTCGCCTCCCTTCCCGAGCCTTTTGTTTGCTGGGTTTTCAGGAAATTGGAGGGGTGGTGGCCAAGGGCTCATCTGCCCTAGGGACCTGGACACGGTTGTGGTGGAGGGGGTAGGGACAGAATCAGCCGACTCTGGGGAACTCACGGTGGGAGGGAGGGAGGATTGGAGGCATCGCCAGGAAATTATATGAGGTCTCGTTCAGAGTTCCCGGGTTGATTGGACTTCCTGATCGGACAAGGAAAGGAGTGTGTGTGTGTGTTTGGAAATGAGAGGCTGGGCTGACATGAGGTCACTTTAATAAGTTGGCAAAGTGTTGACACAAAGGGGAAAGAACGGTTACTGAAGTTCATCCTCTTGCCTTGGATCCTGGGACTCCGGAGAAGTGCGGAGGTAGCAGGTAGTCAGATCATACCACCTCTTGAGGTTTAGGTGGTTGGGTTTTTGTTTGTTTTCTTGCTTGCTTTTCCTCTTTTTTAAAAACTAGGGAGAGGGACGTTCAGCTCGTAGACCCAGAATTCCCGCCTTCCCAGCATACAACCGCAGAAGCCACGCCGGTGTGGACACTCTGGCGCATCGGCGTCTTCTCGTTGATTGCCCTCTCTGAAGCCGCCCCGGGCGCCGCCACATTCCCTTTCTTGAGGGCGGGGCCTGTGCAGTCACGTGAAGAGTAAGATTGGCGTCTGCTTACAGTGGGGGTCGGGGAATCAGTTTCTACAACTGCAGTCTAAAGGAATGACTATTTATTTATTTACTTGTTTATTTATTTATTTATTTGAGACAGGTCTGGCTACGTAGTTCAGGCTGCCCTTGAACTTGAGGTCCACCGGCCTCTGACTTGTCAGTGCTGAGGTGAGCCAGCCACCATGCCCAGTTTGAGGCTGGTGAGTGTCTTAATTCTGAAAGGGGAAAAGAGAGACTAAATAACTAGATTAATCCTGTGCTGTGGTCTTGGACAAAGCGTTTTTGTCTGCATTTATGTGCCCCACGTGCACGCACCCCAAAGAGTTCAGGAGAAGGGGTCAGGTTCCTTAGATCTGGAGTTATAGATGTTTGTGAGCCACCATGTGGGTTCTGGGAACCAAAGTTGGGTCCTCAGTAAAAGCAAGGAGTGCTCTTAACTGCTGAGCTATCTCTCCAGTCCTGGGCAAAATATTTCTCAACTGACCTATGTTTGTATGTGAAGTGGAACAGAGCCGGGCAGTGGTGGCCCACGCCTTTAATCTCAGCACTTGGGAGGCAGAGGCAGGTGGATTTCTGAGTTCGAGGCCAGCCTGGTCTACAGAGTGAGTTCCAGGATAGCCAGGGCTACACAGAGAAACCCTGTCTCAAAAGACCAAAAAAAAAAAAGTGGAACAGAATTTGACCCAAAGGAGCAAGCAAAGCCTACAGATGCAGGACAGGGACAGCTGCTCTGACAGCTAATCTTCATTGTCAGCTTGACAGGATCTAGTGTCACCAACGAAGCAAATCTCTGGGTAGGTTTGTGAGGAATTTTCCAGACAGCTTAACTGAGGTGGGGAGACACATCCTCACTGTGGCCTGGCATTTTACTGTAGGCTGGGGACTGAATGAAAAGAATTGAGCTGAGGACTAGCCTTCATCTCTCTGCTTCCTGACTGTAAACGCAGTGTGACCCAGCTGCCTCTTGCTCCAACAGTGAGCCAGAATAATCGCCTCCTTGGGTTGCTTTTGTCACAGGAATGTGAAAAGAAATGAATACAGAGATCAAGACTTCTCATCCAGTTCCAGCTACCCTGAGGACATTCGCTAGCCCAAGAGAATCTCAGTCTTCTTCGTTTGTGACAAAAGCAGCCCTTATGTCACTGAAGAGAGCCACCTCCACGGCTGTTATCAAAACCCATCTTAGTGTTATCTTTAGCAAAGCTACTGGGAGACTAATCAGATTTTGACCCGAAGGTTAAGGCAGCAAAGCTACAGATGCAGAACAGGGAACTTTGGTTCCCAGGACCCACATGGTGGCTCACAAACATCTGTGACTCCAGTTCTAGGGGACCTGATGCCTTCTCCTGAACTCTTTGGGCACCACACGTGCACATGGGGCACATGCATGCAGCTGTGTGGCTTCCAGAGGCTCTGATTGTTAATTAAAGTGAAGCTAATTGGGACGGATATGGTCTGACATGCCCTCAGGAAGCAGAGACAGGTAGAGTTCAAGGCCAGCCTGGTCTACATAGTGAGTTCCAAGCCACCAGAGGCTACATTAGTGAGACCTTGTCTTTTAAAAAAAAAAAAAAGAAAGAAAGAAAAAGAAAGAAAAGAAAAAAACCCAATGGTGGCAGCTCCTCCCCCTCCTTTCTCCTCTTTCTCAGTGCTTTGAGATAGGTTCTAATGTAGACTATACTGGCCTCAAAACTCTCTGTGTAGACAAGGATGGCCTGGAACCCTACTCCTCCTGAGTGGTGGGATTACAAGCATGAACTACACGACCAGTATAGTTTATTTGGTTTCTCCTCTCTTCCAGGGAGAGAGGCTCATTATGAGAGGGTGTGATCCTGCCCTGACAGGCTGTCTGACATTGGAGTTGATTCTGTGCTGCTTACTGAAGACAATTCGCTGGATGAAGTTTTCCCGTGGTAACAGTCAGAGGATAATACCCTAGTGCTATAATACAGGTGTATTTATACCTCTGATATTCAGTTGAGTGCCAGCAGGAGGGCCAGGAGTTCAAGACCTACCTGGGCTACATGAAACCCAGTCTCAAAAATAACAGACAAAGCCACACTTAAAACATAAACAAGAGCAGCCAGATGTGGTGGCGTACGCCTTTCATTTCAGCCCTTGGGAGGCAGAGGCAGGTGGATCTCTGAGTTTGAAGCCAGTCAGGTCTACAAAACAAGTTCCAAGATAGCCAGGGCTACACAGAGAAACCTTGTCTTAAAATTTTCAAAACAGCAGGGCAGTGGTGGCACACGCCTTTAATCCGAGCACTTGGGAGGCAGAGGCAGGTGGATTTCTGAGTTCGAGGCCAGCCTGGTCTACAGAGTGAGTTCCAGGACAGCCAGGGCTACATAGAGAAACCCTGTCTCGAAAAACAAAAAAACAAAACAAAAAAATTTCAAAACAAAACAAAACAAAAAACCAAAACCCCAAAAACCAAAAACCAAACCAACCAACAAAACAACATAATCAAGAAAGAACAAGGCGGGCATGGTGGTGAGAGACCTCTAATTCCAGCACTTGGGAGAGGAGGCAGGAAGCTCAGGAATTCACAGTCATCCTCAGCTACGCAGCCTGGGTTACTTAAGAGCCATCTCAAACAATCACACAAACTGGGGGACCAGAGCTCAGTTTTTATTGGCATGGTCAGCATGGGGGTAACCACATCCGAGCTTTTAGAAATTTCAAAAAAAATCGCCAAATATTGTCTGAAGCATGGGTGGATGCCAAATGTGTCCTTGGTAGAGCCACAGCCCGTGTGCCAGTCTGTGTCCACAGGTGTTCATATGCCCGTGGAAGCCTAGGTCACGTGTCTTTCCCAGTGACTGTCCACTTTATTTCTGTCACTGAGCCTGGAGCTCACCAGTGCAAGTAAGCTGAGCCCCAGGGATCCTGTCTGCCTCCCCAGCATCTGGCCTTTTAAAAATCTTTTACATGAGTTCTGGGGATCAGAACTTGGGTCTTTGTGCTTGCACGACAAGCCCTTTTGGTAGGTCTGAGCCCCAGCCTCTCCTATGGGAACGTGAGACTCCATAACTGTGTTCATTTCTGGAGGTCCAATTAACAGAGTGATCGTGGATCTCTACAAAAGTTCAGAACGTGTCTCCAAGGGGGACCAGTGTGGTGGCTCAGTGGGTAAAGGTACTTGCTGCTCTTGCAGAGGACCCAGCTTCGGTTCCCATCAACGCCGTGGTGGTTCACATCGGTACCTCCAGTCCCATGGGATCCAGCACTCTCTTCTGACCTCCATGGGCACCAGGTGCACACATAATGCACATACATACATGCAGATAAAACATTCACAATATTAAAAAAAAAATCTAAAAATAAAAGTAAGCTTCCCATCTTCAGTTCCCTAATCTAATAAAACCACAATAGTCACAGAACGGTTATACATATTTAATACAATCGTGAGTGAGGGGGAAAAAATCACTGAATATGTATGTATTGGACTAAAGAGTCAACACTGTACAAGTACTATAGCATCACTTAGTGTGCCTGAGGCTATGTGTTTAATCCCAGGGTGGGGTGGGGGCAGTGCTCTTTTAGAAAAATAAATATTAGCATCAGGCTGTGCAGTTACTTATCTGTAATCCGGAGGATCAAAAGCATGACGTCTTCTTCAGCTATGTATTGAAATAGGGCTAGCCCAGCCTCCATAAAGAGCGCCCCTCCCCGCCCCCTGCGAGTATACACGATTAGTTCATCTCTCAAGGGCTCTTTTAGAAGAGATGTCTTAGGCCGGGCAGTGGTGGCGCACACCTTTAATCTCAGCACTTGGGAGGCAGAAGCAGGCGGATTTCTGAGTTCGAGGCCAGCCTGGTCTACAGAGGGAGTTCCAGGACAGCCAGGGCTACACAGAGAAACCCTGTCTTGAAAAAAACCATAAAAAAAAAAAAAAAAAAAAGAGATGTCTTAGTTAAGTCCCGTTTTATAGATGAGGAAGCGCCGTTGGTAAGACCTGTAAAGGCTGGGGAGGGGAACACCAATTGGAATTTGGGGGTCACAGTTACATGATCTCCGCAGACAGGCACAAAAGCAAACAGGGTTACCTGCTTATCCATCCGGACCTGCGTCTGGATGGAGGTTCACGGCTCCCTCCGGTGGCCGAAGAGAAGAGCGCAGCCTGCGGGCTGAAACTGGACGAGGAGCGGGTCTCCTCTAGACGTGAAAGGGAAGCCCGAGGACATTCTGGGTCTCTGGAGAAACTGGAATAGTAGAACTCCGGAAGGAGCCGACCGACGTCGCTTGCAGTTCCCCAGTACATACCTGAGTCAGGTGCCGCGGTTCCGCCCACTCCACTTTTCCGCAGTCGCAACGCGTCCCTTTCAGATACTCCTGGGGGCGCCTCGGAGCTCGCAGTGCAGTCAGACCCGCACCTCGGGCATCTGTTAGCATTCTGGTAACGGGGGGCTGAGTGGATCGTGACCCACTACCTTGCAGAAGATAGCCGGGACGCACGTGGAACAGTTTGGCTTGCACAGCCAGCCTACGAGGGTGTGGGCGGGGCTTGCGCGTAGACCACACCTTGGAGGCGGGGCTTGAATCGGGACCAATGGGACGCCTTGCTGGGGAGGGCAGGCTCCGGGCCTGACATCCCGGTAGCCCGCTGGCTTTTTCCGGCTCCCTCGCCCCCTCGGGTACATAGCAGAGCCCCCCAGGCGCGCTGGGATCACACCGGAGCAGCTTCATTCCTAGGGTGGTGAGTGAGCACCCTGCCGCACCCAGCTGCAGGGTGCGCTTGGCCGGCCGGAGCCAGATGCCTGGCCCCCCAGGCATCCAGTTACTGGAGCAAGTGGACAAGAGCGGGTGGGTGGGGGAGGAGGACCCTGGGGACCCTGTGTGGCGTGATGCCAGGCTGCCTGCATTTGTGTTTGGACAATCGGTGGCTCTGTTTGGATTGATAGAGTTTGGAAGGCTCATTGTAGAGATTAGAAAAATCTGGTCAGGATTGAGATGGGTTGAGGGACAGGGGTGATGGAGGGTGGAGCTTTGAGAGGTTTGAAAGTTTCTTTTCTTTTCTTTTTTTCTTTTTCTTTTTGGTTTTTCGAGACAGGATTTCTCTGTGTAGCCCTGGCTGTCCTGGAACTCCCTCTGTAGACCAGGCTGGCCTCGAACTCAGAAATCCACCTGCCTCTGCCTCCCAAGTGCAGGGATTAAAGGCGTGCGCCACCACTGCCCAGCTGAAAGTTTCTTATTGCCTATATGTGAGATGCTGTAAGGAGGGTACTCGCGAGGAGCAGCTTAGGTCTTGGGAGGAGGTGTTTACTGGTAGTAGCTAACTTCCCTTTGAGGAGATCTTCCCCTCTTGTTGCCCGAGCGCGGAGGATGACACAGCCTAAGAACTGAAAGGGGCCCTGATTACTTAAACACCAGGGTTCAAGAGTGTGTGAAAGTTGCTGGGACAGTTCTGAGTTTCTGCGCCGTGTGTGTGTGTGTGTGTGTGTGTGTGTGTGTATCTTTTGCAACTCTTTAGAGGAAGCTCTGAGTGTTTAGGGTTTCGTTTAGGGGGAGAGGTTCTGTGGAATTGCTATCTAGTCACTAAAACCTCTTTTTACAGGTCGCCTAGCCCTTTTGTGGCTTCCTCTGCGGGTGCTCAGCCATGGCCAGTGAGAGCTCCCCTCTTTTGGCCTACCGGCTTCTGGGGGAAGAGGGGACTGCCTTCCCTCCCAATGGAGCTGGAGCATCTGGAGTGGCATCAGCCCGCAAGCTCTCCACCTTCCTGGGTGTGGTGGTGCCCACGGTCCTGTCCATGTTTAGTATAGTCGTGTTTTTAAGGATTGGTGAGTAGAGGTAGGAATTACCGGGAAGGGGCTGAGGCTAGGGGCGAACCCTAGTACCTGTGGTCAGATGGAGGGTGGAAGGAAAAGACCCTTGTGGCCTTGTGTGTGGCTTTGCTGTGGGACTCTGCTGCCCAGTAGGGTGGGGAATTAACCATCCCTTGTGACCTGCTTTTCTCCCCCTGTTCAGGGTTCGTGGTGGGCCACGCTGGGTTGTTGCAGGCCTTGGTCATGCTTCTGGTTGCTTACGTCATTCTGGCACTAACAGTCCTCTCCGTATGTGCCATTGCCACCAACGGAGCTGTGAGAGGGGGTGGAGCCTACTGTATCCTCCAACCTAGATGGACTGGGTCTGGGTTGTTCTGTCCTCCGAGGTTCAAGAGGGGACGGGGCCAATATCATCTGTCTGAAAATAGGCCAAATGTTAATGAATAGTAAGTCGCAGGTAAAGGTGAGTAGCGTTCTGCCTTCATGTCTGATCTGCTAACAGTGTCAGCAGGTAGCATCTTTAAGGGCAGAGAATGTGTGTAGCTCAGTGGTAGAGTGCTTGCCTAGCATGCGTGAAGTTCGGGGTTCGATCCCCAGTCCTTCCCTCAGTGATAGTCATTCTACAGATGATGAAAGAAGATGCCAGGTGGGGAAATGCAGCCTCTCACCCTAGATACCGGGAGATGGAAGCAGGAGGGTCAAAAGCCCAAGAGGACTCTGGGCTACAGAATGAATTTGAGGTCAGCCTGGGCAACTGATTGAGACCTTGTCTCAAAATAAAAAAAGAGTGGAGCCCGGTGATACATGCCTCTAATTCTGAGGAGTGGAGGCAGGAGGATGAGGAGTTCCAGGTCATTTAACCCATAGTGAGTTGAAAGCCACCAGGGCTACTTGAGACCTTTATCAAAAATGTACAAGGCAGTGGTTGGAGTGATGTCTCAGGGGTTTAGAGCACTGGCTGCTCTTCCAGAGGACCTTGGTTCGATTCTCAGCACCCATGTGGGCAGCTCACAACTGTCTGTAACTCCAGTTCCAGATGTTCTGCCACCGTCACACACACATACAGACATACATGCAGGCAAAACACCAGTGCACATGAAATGAATTATTTTTAAAAATTAAAAACAAACCAACAAAATAAAGAGTAAGAAGAGAGGGCTTGCCTTACGGAAGTGAGGAAATGGGGCAGGTTGCATAGTTTTTTTTTTTTTTTGGTTTTTCGAGACAAGGTTTCTCTGTGTAGCCCTGGCTGTCCTGGAACTCACTCTGTAGACCAGGCTGGCGTTGAACTCAGAAATCCGCCTGCCTCTGCCTCCCGAGTGCTGGGATTACAGGCCTGCGCCATCACTGCTGATGCTTGCAGGAAACCCAGAAGTGAAGCTGCTGTGGCGTCAACACAGGACCCCTTCCTCCATTTCAGTTTCTTTTCCCTTAACGCTCAATTCCCTGCTTCCACTTTTAGTCATGATCAGCAGGACCCTGGGGCCGGAGGTTGGTGGCAGTATCGGCCTCATGTTCTACCTGGCTAACGTCTGTGGCTGTGCCGTGTCCCTGCTGGGACTGGTGGAGTCTATACTGGATGTCTTCGGGGCAGGTCTGTGCTCTCCCCAACCTGGTCTGGGTGGTGCTGGGCTTCTCGGGGTCTGGGATTGTGGGGTTATGTCTCCCAAGATGCACACGCTGACTCTTCTCTTCCCGTACGGATGTGCGGGCAACCCAGTGCTTGTCTCTGTCCCCAGGCATGTCCAACCTGCAGCCCTCTGGCACCAAGGATAGCTATGAATGCTCCCAACACAGAATTTTAAGCTTGCTTCAAACATTAGGTTCTTTTTTAGATGTGCATATTTTTTCTTTTCTTTCTGTTTTTCGGGGGGCGGGCGTGTGTGGAGTGTGTGTGTGATGTGTGTGCATGTGTGGGTGAGCCTGCTTGAGTATGCCTGTGTAGAGGTCAAAGGTCAATGCTGGTTATCTTCCCTTATCACTCTTTCCTTTGTTTATTTATTTGTAAATATCCATTAATTTTTTATTGCTGCATATATGATGGGGGACACACACACTATGGTTGAGTGTGGAGGTCATAGGATAACTTTGTGGAGTCAGTTCTCTCCTTTATGCCATTTTAGGGGACCAAACTGAGTTTGCTCAGCGATATTGTTTCCTCACTGAGCCATCCTGCTTGTCCTATTTATGGTTTTGAGCACTGTGATTATTAAAGAAAAGTAAGAAATAGCTCTTAAGCCAGTGGTGGTGCACACCTTTAGTGCCAGCACTTAGGAAGCAACACACACACACACACACACACACACACACACACACACACACACACACACGTATGGGGATTTATTAGAAGGACTTACAGGCTGTGGTTCAGCTAATCCAACAATGGCTGCCTGTGAGTGGAAGGTCCAAGAATCCAGGAGTTGTTCAGTCTGGGTGTCTCCGCTGGTTTTCAGTATAAACCAGAATCCTGAAGAAGTTAGGTTCTACTGAAGGAGTGGACTTGCTATCGAGGATGAGAGCAATGAGAGAGCATCCTTCACCCGTGTCCTATATATAGGCTGCCAACGGAAAGTACGGCCCAGATTAAAGTTTTATCTTCCCACTTCCAAGAGCCCAATTAGAAGTGCGTCTTCTGCCAGGCAGTGTAGCACACACCTTCATCTCAGTACGTGGGAGGCAGAGAGAGGCAGATCTTGGTGAGCATGAGGCCAGCCTGGTCTACACAATGAGTTGTAGGATAGCCAGAGCTACATAGTGAGATCCTGTTTCAAAAAAAAAAAAAAAAAAGGAATAAGAAAAAGGCTCATGTATCCCAAACTATCCTGAAGATAACACTGGACTTCTGACTCTTGTGTCTCCACCTTCCAGTAGTGGCACAGACATGTGCCACTGTGACTGGTTTTGCAGGCCCTCTACCAACTGAGCTACAGGTACAGCCTCTCTCTCTCTCTCTCTCTCTCTCTCTCTCTCTCTCTGTCTGTGTGTCTGTGTGTCTGTGTGTCTGTGTGTGTGTGTGTGTGTGTATACACCCTGGCCTTCCTGTGGAGGTCAGAAGACAACTTGTGAGAACTGCTTTTTTTCCTTCTCCTGTGAGGGACCTGGGCATTGAACTCAGTTTGTCAGACTTAGCAGCAGGTGTGTCGCCTCCTGAGTCATCTTACTGTCTTTTTATGAGTTTTTTTTTTTGGTACTTTGGGAAGTTCTCTTTGGGAAGCAGGATTTGTCAATGAAAATGTCACATTGCAAAGTCAAAAGATTGGACATGCCTGGTTCTAGTCAGAGAGACCAGCCTGGTGGTCTGTAAACTGCCATAGCAAGATTGGTCCCCACCAGGGAGAGCAAAGATGCTGGAATTATCCTGAGAAGCGATGTAGGATAAATGAAGTCTCTAGTAGTAGGTTGATGGAGGGGGTCATAGTTGGGGCAGGGTATCTCCTTGGTGTCCACACCTCTTAACTCAATCCTGCCTCTCTGCAGATGTCACAGGCTCCAGTGGGATCCAGGTTCTACCCCAGGGTTATGGCTGGAGTCTGCTGTACGCCTCCCTTCTGCTGGGCCTCGTGGGTGTTGTGTGCACTTTGGGCGCTGGGCTCTATGCCCGAGCTTCCTTTCTTACATTCCTGCTGGTTTCTGGCTCGCTGGCCTCCGTGCTGGTCAGCTTTGTGGCCGTGGGACCCAGGAACATCCCGTTAGCCCCTCGCCCAGGCACCAATGGTTCCTCTGTGCCACACCGGCATGGCCACTTCACTGGGTTCAACGGAAGCACCCTACAGGACAACTTAGGCGGTGAGTTGAACACCGTAGTGCCAGGGGCCTTGTATGAGAGCTGGGCCTTAGCATCCCCGGAGGAGGGAGGGGCTGGGGAGATGCTTCAGCAGTTAGGAGTACCAGGCACCCATGTCAGGCAGTTCGTAGCTCCAGCTTCCTCACGAGATAGGCTGTCATTCCCAAGCCTTCTTGGGCACCTACATACATCTGTCCCCACCCCCCATAAGAAAATATACAAATAAGTCTTAAGAACAAGAATCCCTTCAGTTTGCCGTGGATGTAGCTCAGCTGGCAGAGCACTTACCTAGCGTGCACAAAGCCCTGGGTTCTACTCCCAGCACCTCAGAAGCCACCCATAATGGTGCATGCCTGGAATCCCAGCACTCAGGAAGCAGAGGCGAGAACATCGCATGTTCGTTGTCATCCTTGGCTTCACAGTGGGTTAGAGGCCAGCCTGGGATCCAATGAGGTCCTGTCATGAAGCAAAGGAAGGAACAGACTAAGGGTGGGGAATCTGGGGAAGGCACAAGCAAGACCTGCAGGTGCTCTGAGCTGGGTGGGTGAATTCAGTTAGTAGAGGGGGTAGGAGAAGCCTGTGAGAAAGGAAAATAGACAGGGAGGTGACACACGGCCCCCCACGTGGGCTGCACTGCTGTCCAAGTCAGGGCTGTGGAGGGGATATCAACATGAGTTGGCCGGGCTGAGATGTCTGGATCCTTTGGAGGACTCCTGATCTCTCGCCCCACCCCTAGCTGGCTACGCGGAGGACTACACCACAGGCGCCATGATGACTTTTGCCAGTGTCTTTGCTGTCCTCTTCAATGGCTGTACCGGCATCATGGCTGGGGCCAACATGTCAGGTGAGAGTCTGCTCTTGGGAGTATCGTGGGGGTGTGGTCAGGCTGCCAGCGTGAGAGAGATGGGTGTGATAGGAGAGCTGGCCTCTCTCTCTCTGCTCCTGTCCCTCCAGGGGAGCTGAAGGACCCCAGCCGGGCAATTCCCTTGGGCACAATCATTGCAGTGGCCTATACCTTCTTCATCTACCTCCTGCTGTTCTTCCTCTCCAGCTTCACTTGTGACAGGTACATGGTGGTGGGAGCTGACAGACTCTCACTGAGGTTGGGTGTGGGAACAAGATGGTATTCTGGATCACCACAGGTTGGCCAGTAGGTACCCAGGATGTGGGGGTGGAGGGACAGGTCGAGATGGCTTCTCCCATTGGTGCTACCCATGGCAGAGGGCTAGTGGCACACACCTTTAATCCCAGCACTCCTGAGGCAGAGGCAGGTGGATCTCTGAGTTTGAGGCCAGCCTTGTCTACAGAGTGAGTTCCAGGACAGCCAGGGTTACACAGAGAAACCCTATCTCAAAAGTGTGTGTGTGTGTGTACATTCCTTCTCAAGGCTGAAGGAAGGTATCAGGTACACCTCCCTCATTTATTTATTTATTTATTTATTTATTTATTTATTTATTTATTTATTTTTGAGGCAAAGTGTCTCTGTATAGCCCTGGCTAGCCAGGAACTATGTAGACCAGGTTGGCCTCAAACTCATGGAGACCCACCTGCCTCTGCCTCCTGAGTGCTGAGATTAAAGGCATGCACCACCACCACTGCCCAGCTTCTTTTTATTTTTAGGTAGAGTCTCTCACTGAACCTGGACAGCTGTTTTTTGTTTTTTTGTTTTTGTTTTTAATTGTTTGTTTTGTTGGCTGGGCTGGTAGACACCAAGCCCCAGGGATCCTCCTGTCTCCTCTGGGGTTACAACCATGCTCAGCATGTGACATGGCTGCCGATATGCAGACTCAGGTCCTCATGGCTACCAGAACATTCCCCTAACCACTGAGCTATCTCTCCAGCCCTTTGTTGTACTCTTGAGGCATGAACTGGCCTTGGATCAGCGATTCTCTAGTCCCTTCTGCAGATGTATGCTCTCAGTGGCCTAACGCAGTTCTTTTTCTGACAAGGTCTGACCCCGTGACCTTACACTCATAGCAATCCTCCAGCCTCAGGCTCCTGAGTGCTAGGATTACAGGTGTGAGTCATCAGGCCAGGATCGAGGACCTAACTTCTTTTCTTTGTTTTTGAGAGCCTCATATAACCCAGACTGGCCACAAACTCTCTCTAGTAGTGGGTCTCGACCTGTGGGTTTGGACCCCCCTCGTGTGTGTGGGTGTAAACGACTCACGGGGGTCACCTAAGACCATCGGAAAACACAGACATTTACATCATGATTCGTAACAGTAGCAAAATTGTAGTTGAGAAGTAGCAACAAAAATAATTTTATGGTGGGGGGGGGGTCACCCCAACCTGAGGAACTGTATTTAAGGGTCTCGGCATTGGGAAGGTTGAGAACCACAGCCCTGTACATAGCTGAGGCTGGTCCAGAGCCCGAGATCCTCCTGCCTCCATTTCCTGAATGCTAGGAGTACAAGGCCCCTCCTAGGACCTGGCTCTAGGAACACAATGTCACAAGGACCTTTTCTCGTGAGGACCTTAGGATGGCAGCTCACTGACCAGCCCTTCCTCCTCCCTGTCTTCCTGGCTAGGGCCCTGCTTCAGGAAGACTATGGCTTCTTCCGTGACATCAGCTTGTGGCCCCCGCTCGTGTTGATTGGCATCTACGCCACGGCCCTCTCAGCCTCCATGAGCTCTCTCATCGGTGCCTCCCGGATCCTGCATGCCCTAGCTCAGGATGACCTCTTCGGTGTGGTACCTTCTGGGTCTGCCGAGCTGCTCTGAGTGTGCCCTCCTGGATCTGTCTCTGTCCCCTCTAGGCCCAGACTGACGAGTCTGTTGTGATTCTGTTTTTTACAGGGGTCATCTTGGCACCAGCCAAGGTTGTATCTGGAGGGGGCAACCCCTGGGGTGCCGTCCTGTATTCCTGGGGCCTGGTGCAGGTGAGTGTTCCTTGGAGCTGGCCTGTCTCCCCCTCTCTAGCTAGCCGACTCACAAACCATCTTAGGTCTGGTTCAGAAGTGTAAATGAAATCGAGGATATAGGCCAGCATAGCGGTGCGTCCCAGGAATCTGGATTTGGAGATGGAGGGAAGGGGACAGAGGGAAACATTGAGGCCAGCCTGAGTTGTGCAATAGGACCCTGCCTAAAATCAAACTAATAACATAGAGTGGGTAGTCCAAGCACGTAGGAGGCAAGAGGTACATGGATTGCAACAAGCGTGAGCCAGGCTAGCTAATCAGAGCAAGATCTTGTCTCATAAAAACAAAGCCATACACACACACACACACACAAGGGGTGGGGGGACGGAGAGACAGACTGGCACCCCTTTTGGTGAACTGTCATTTACTTTTGTTTATTTATGTTGAGACAGTCCCATTTTGTAGCCCTGGCTGCCATGTATACCAGAATAGCCTAGAACTTAAAAGATCTGCCTGCCTATGCTTCCTGAGTGCTGGGATTAAAGATGTGCCTGGTCACAATTAATTTATTAATTTTATTTGGCAGTCCTAAGGATCAAATCTAGCATCTTACACATACTGAGTCCTCTATGGCTGAGTTTTATCCCCCACCCTATTTGTTTTACTTTTGAGACAGGGTCTTTCTGTGTAGCCCAGGTATACTGGCTGGTTTTGTGTGTCAACTTGACACAAGCTGGAGTTATCCCAGAGAAAAGAGTTTCAGTTGAGAAAATGCCTCCATGAGATCCAGGCATTTTCTCAATTAGTGATCAAGGGGGGAGGGCCCCTTGTGGGTGGTGCCATCCCTGGGCTGATAGTCTTGGGTTCTATAAGAAAGCAAGCTGAGCAAGCCAGGGGAAGCAAGCCAGTAGGAAACATCCCTCCATGGCCTCTGCATCAGCTCCTGCTTCCTGACCTGCTTGAGTTCCAGTCCTGACTTCCTTTGGTGATGAACAGCAGTGTGGAAGTGTAAGCTGAATAAACCCTTTCCTCCCCAACTTGCTTCTTGGTCATGATGTCTGTGCAGGAATAGAAACCCTGACTAAGACACCAGGCTAGCCTTAAACTCACTGTGTAGCCCAGGCTGGCCCACAACTCTTGCCTTTCCTCCTGAGTTCTGGGAGTGCACTGGCATTTCTAGTATACATTGACCTTTCTTGGGGGACACTGGCATTTTTTGGAACTTCATGCGGGTAAACTGGCTTTATATAGAGAGTTCCTTGGCACCTCTATGGTTACACAGATATTGCAGAGAGGTCCATGGGCATTCTGGTTTTGTTTTTATATTTTTAGGCTTTGGGGGATAAGCTTGGTCTTGCATACCATGCCTTGCCTGTTTTGCATGGTGCTGGGGATGAATCCCAGGGCCTCATAAATGCCAGGCAGGCGTTCTGTCAGCTGAATGATGTCCCCAGCTTTGCAATGGCAAAGCTTTTGTGTGTTGTTTGTTTGGTTTTTGGTTTTTGGTTTGTTTTGTTTGAAACAAGGTCTTACTACTCTGTAGCCCTAACCAACCTGGAACTTGCTATGTAGACTGTCTGAGAACTCACAGAGAAATACCTGACTTGGGGACCCCTAGGATTGAAGACGTGGGCCACCACACCTGTCCTAATCCCTTCCATTTTTTTCTCTTTGTGCACACGGGTGCCCAAACTTGAGTGCGCGTATGTGCATGCATGTGTGTGGAGGTCTGAGGCCACCTCAGGAGAATCGATTCTCTCCCTCCAGTATGTGATCCCAGGGATTGAATTCAGGTCATCAGGCTGAGCAGCAGACAGCTTTCTCCACTGAGCCATCTGGCCAGCTCTTGGAATGGACACTTTCGATTAGTGCTTACGTCTTGGTTCTTTCCCAGCTGGTGCTGCTGGCTGGGAAGCTGAACACATTGGCTGCTGTGGTCACCGTCTTCTACTTGGTGGCATATGCTGCGGTGGACCTGTCTTGCTTGAGTCTAGAGTGGGCATCAGCCCCTAACTTCCGGTGAGAAATAAAGCTTAGAGAACAAGGAGGAAGAATGGGAAGGGTGGAGCCTCAAGAGGGGCGGGGCGCGGACTAGTGAGTGACAGGCAAGTGTCGGGGGAGGGGCAGCCCTGAGTGCTTTTCCCTCTTTCTGTCTGTCTACCCATCCCAGCCCCACCTTCAGCCTGTTCTCCTGGCACACCTGCTTGCTCGGGGTGGCCTCCTGCCTGCTGATGATGTTCCTCATTAGTCCTGGGGCCGCCGGTGGGTCCCTTCTTCTCATGGGCCTGCTTTCCGCTCTTCTCACCGCACGAGGAGGACCCAGCAGTTGGGGCTATGTCAGCCAAGCCTTGCTTTTCCACCAGGTTGGGGACCATTGAGGAAGGGTGGGAGGCAGTCTCGGGAAGCTCCCTGCTCCCACCCCAGAGGGTTGGTGTTTCCGTCTGAGAAGAACTGAATGGTAACTTCGCTGGTACTCCTCCTCTTGCCCACCTCCACCTGCTTCTCAGGTGCGGAAGTACTTGCTCCGACTGGATGTCCGCAAGGAGCACGTGAAGTTCTGGAGGCCCCAGCTGCTGCTCCTGGTGGGAAACCCCCGGGGTGCCCTGCCTCTGCTGCGTCTGGCCAACCAGCTAAAGAAGGGAGGACTCTACGTGTTGGGCCATGTCACTCTGGGAGACCTTGGTGAGTGACTATCTTGCTCCCTCTTGACCTTCCTCTTCTGTCTCAGATGCCTCATGTTTCTGTCAAGACCCATGCAGGCTTTGAACTCTAGGAAGGAGTAAATGATTTAAATAACCCAGTATATTGCTGAGCCACGCCCCCAGCCCCTCACTGGAGGATTCTAGGCGGGGGCTCTACCACTGAGCCACGCCCCCAGACCCTCCCTGGGGGCTTCTAGGCAGAGGCTCTACCACTAAGTCACACCCCCAACCCCTCACTGGGGAATTCTAGGCAGGTGCTCTGTTGATGAAATACAGCCCCTGGCTGGAGAAATGGCTCAGCAATTAAGAGCACTGACTGCTCTTCCAGAGATCCTGAGTTCAATTCCCAGCAACCACATGGTGGCTCACAACCATCTGTAATGGGATTGATGCCCTCTTCTAGTGTGTGTGAAGACAGTTATGGTGTACTCACGTAAATAAATAAATCTACAAAAAGAAAGAAAAGAAATACAGCCCTGACTCTAGTAAAGAGTAAACGAGCCAATAGTTGTTGCCCCTACCCTGTATCTGTCTCTGTCTTTCGCTGTCTCTGTCTTTGCCTCTCTGTCTTTCTCTCTCTGTCTATGTCTGCCTGTCTCTGTCTCTCTGTCTCTCCCACCCCCCTCTCCTGTTTTTGGACTGCTGAGGATTGAACCCAGTACCTTGCACATGCTGGGCAAACACTTCACTATCAACCTATATTGCCAGCCATTGTTTTTGTGAGGGAGGTCTCCCTGGGAAGTCCAGGCTGGTCTTGAATTTATTACCTTCCCGCCTCAGTCCCCTGAGCACTGGGGTGAAGTGTGGGTCACTGTGACTGTCATCACCTCTCTCTTTACTTTCTCTGCAGACTCTTTACCATCAGACCCTGTGCAGCCGCAGTATGGCGCATGGCTGAGCCTGGTGGACCGTGCCCAAGTGAAGGCCTTCGTGGATCTCACCCTATCACCCTCCGTGCGTCAGGGGGCTCAGCATCTACTACGGATCTCTGGTCTTGGTGAGCTACTTCTCTCTTACTCTCTTTAGGCTCCCTGAATGTCCTCTTTCCATCTCTGTGCCCTAGGGAAGCCACTAGATTGTAGATTGCAAAAGGAACACACTATATAGTGTAGATAAGACAGTAGCCAAAGATAATAGCAGTAGACTGTCCGACAGTGGCCACATTGTCTGATTGGAGATATGGCATAGACGGGGCATGACACTGGTGGTTGGCTTAAAATAATTACATTTAGCCGGATGGTGGTGGCACACGCCTTTAATCCTAGCACTCAGAAGGCTGAGACAATTGGATCTCTAAGTTCCAGGCCAGCCTGGTCTACAGAGTAAGTTCCCCATGACAGCCAAGACTACACAGAGAAACCCTGTCTTCACACAAAACAAAACAAACAAAAATTACATTTAATCGTGTGTGTTTGTGTATGTGTGTGTGGTGTGTGTATATGTGTGTGTGGTGTGCATGTTTGTGTGTGTATATGTGTGCATGTTTGTGGTGTGCGTGTGTGTATATGTTGTGTGTTTGTGGTGTGCATGTGTGTGTGTTGTGTGTATATGTGTGTCTGTGTGTGTGTGTTGTGCATGTATGTGTGTTTTGTGTGTGTATATGTGTGTGTTTGTGTGTGTCTGTGTGTCTGTGTGTGTGTGTGTGACAGACAGGAAGAGTCACAGATCTGACAGTGCTCCACTTACCTGAAAGCATCACTCTCATACACCCTCGGCATCCTTTGTGACGCTCGGATCCTATAACTCCTCCTTCCTGATTGATACCTGATTGTTGGTGGTAGGGTCTGGCTGTAAAGCCCGGCCTGACCTAGAACTCTTGCCTCAGACTCCCAAGCACTAGGAATGCAGGCGTAAGCCACTACCCTGGCTGCTTTTCTACTGCAGAGCCCTTCCAGGCCTTACTCAGTTGACCACACCAGTATTCAGGGGTCTTGCTTTCTGTGAGTTCTGGTGGTTAGCATCCATCTGGTTTACCTGTGGCAACACCACCCCAAACTTTCTGGATCTCAGACACTAAGCAGGGTTAAGTCTAGTTAGCATTTGGATGGGAGAAATTCTGTTTTAATGGACAGCCTAAGCCTCAAACAATTTTCCAACTCTCCTTGAAAAACTATTCTCCAGAGCCCAAATATTTGAAGTTTTGCTTCAAAAAAAGAGAGCAGAGGACATAGCTCAGCTTACAGAGTTCTTAGCTAGCATGCAAAAAGCCCTGGGTTCCATTCTCAGCACCTCACCTTGTAAAGTAGTTTAAACGTAGACTTTGCATAAGTTAGACAGGGGCTCTACCACTGAGCCACGCCCCAGCCCCTCACTGGGGGATTCTAGGCAGGTGCTCTACCACTGAACCACGCCCCCAGCCCCTCACTGAGAGATTCTAGCAGGGGCTCTACCACTGAGCCACGCCCCCAGCCCCTCAACGGGGGTGGGGGATGGGGGGTGGATTCTAATAATACTTTAATTCTAATAATAGTTTACAGCTAAGCTTAATTTTAGCCTTTTTTTTTTTTTTTGATAAGGGTATCACTAAGTTGCCCAGGAAGACCTTGAATTTGTAAGTTTTAGGTTTTTGGTTTTGTTTTGTTTTTTCTGTTGTTTTTTTTTTGGGGGTGGGGTGGGGTTGAGACAGGGTTTCTCAGTGTATCCCTAGCTGTCCTGAAACTCACTTTGTAGACTGACAGGGATCCTCCTGCCTCTGTCTCCTGTGTGCTGAGAATATAGGTATGTGCCACTATCTCCTGAGACCTTGAATTTTAGATCCTCGGGTTTCAACCTCCCACACAGCTAGGATTATAGGTCTACACCAGCAGGCTGTCTAGCTCTGTGACTCGTATGGCTGGGCCTGCAGCCTTGTACCCCAGGCACCTCTGATCCCAAGACTAGTGTCTGTCATCTCAGCAACAACCTCCTTCTCCACCAGCAGTCAGTCAGGCCAAAGGTCAACAGCATTGAACTTAGCACTGCTTGGTGCAAAGCAGGGCTCTGGTAGAGGCTAGGGTGGTGGATGATTAGTTGGCTTGCAGGGTCAGGTAAAGCTCCCTCCTGCTGGGAGGTTTGTGGTATAACTACCATTTACCCCTAGAGCACCTGAGGCCCTTAGCTTTTCTTCTGCAAAGGGGCCCCTTAGCAGGAAGGAAAAGGTGTGTCTGGGAGGGGGTGGCTTACCAGGCATAGCTGTTGCTGTGTAAGTAGAAGGAGTTGTGTTAGGGTCCCCAGCACCATGTCAAAGCCGGGCACCTCTGGGCACATCTAATTCCAGCATTGGCAAGATGGAGACAGGAAGGCTCTTGGGGCCAACCAGGCAATGAGCTCCAGATTCTATAAGACCCTGACTCAAAAAAGAAGGCTGAGGGCTGGCAAGATGGCTCTGTTGATGGGTTGAAAACCTGAATTCAATTTTTGGTACCCACATAAAGATAAAACTGACCCCATAAAATTGTCCTCTGACCCGCACATGAATACCTTAGCATGCATGCCCCCCTCTTCATGCACAACGCATGACGATGATGAAGATAAAGGTAGAGGCCAGGTATCTGGGCACACACCTTTAACCCCAACACTTCGGAGATACAGGCCAGCCAGGGATACACAGTGAGACCTTGTTTCAAAAAAGAAGGGGAAAAAGCAATTAACTTTTTTTGATGGGGTGTCACTAAATTGTCCAGGCTGGCTTTGAACTTATGATGCCCTTGCCTTAATTGGTTGAATGCTGGGATTATAGGCATGAGCTACCATATCATGCAAATGAAGTTTCTGAGGCAGTATTATGGTGGGATCTTGGATAGCCTGGGCAACATAAGGAAAATCTGGTCTCAAAAACAAGTAAAAAAACAAAAGAAAAACTCCAAAGGTTAGTCAGGAATTTGAGAGGCCATGCTTTACCTACTGCACCACTGGGACTTCTTGGACAGATTTGGGTCATTGAACTCACTCCAAGCCCAGCTAGGAAGGTTAGAGAACGGCTGCAGGCCAATGACTTCACTGCGTGGAGGCCTGAGGTTGGTTCCTTATCTCTGAAAGGGGCAGAATGAATAGTATTTATCTCAGAGTGTTACCGCAGGGTTCAAATGAGGTAAATGAGTGCTTTCTCCAGGGTGTGGCCTCTGAGAAACAGCCAGACGCTTTCTGCTTCCTTTGGGTACCAGACCGATGTCCCTTGAGCTTTGAAGTAGGAAGCTGCAAAGAGTAGGATAGCCCCGTCCTCCCCTTTATGGGCCTGGGATGTCTTTGCTGGAGATTGACATCATGAACTTGAATGGTCAGGTTCTCTGATTTCATTTTACGAAGGCCTGGTGATGCAGGCTGTAATCCCAGCTACTCAGGAGGCTGAAGCCAGGAGGGCTGAAAGTTCAGAGCCAGCCTGGGCTACAGAAGAAGCCTCATTTCCTCAGTAGAGGTCAACTTGAATCTCTAGGTTTTTGCTTGTTTGTTTTCTGGTTGAGACAGGGTCTCGCTCTGTAGCCTAAGCTGCCCGGAACTCACTGTGTGGCCTAGGCTAGCATCAAACTTATAGCAATCCTCCTGCCTCAGCCTCTTGGTTGCTGAGGCAGGAAGGCTGGAGCCATTCTGCCTGGTTGAAATGGCCTCTCCTAACATGAAACAGATGAGCTGCTTAAGGCCTGTAGTTGATGCCCGCCAACCCTAGCACTAAAAGACCCCAGAGCTGGGGCTGTAGCTCACTTACCTAGCCCTGAGGTCCCTCCCAGCACTCCACGAACTTCATGGGGTAGTGGTGATGAACACCAATAATCCCAGCACTTGGAGGAGCATGTAAGAAGATCAGAAGTTCAAGGTTATCTTCTGCCACACAGAGTTCAAAGATAAGCCCAGGATGCCTGGGACCTTGTCTTGAAAACCAAAAAGCCTTGAGTGAGCGCCTTAAATTCCAGTGCTCAGAAGACAGAGGCAAGTGGATTTCTATGAGTTTGTGCTCAGCCAGGTCTATGTAGTGAGTTGCAGCCCTGTCAATACTTCGTGAAACCCTGTATTAGAATGGTAATAGCAAGAAAGTAAGCAAGACAACAACCCCCCCCCCAAACAAAACCTAAACAAAATCTAAGATGGGGCTTGGAATATAACTGTTATTGATTGAGAGTAAAACTAGGTTTGCTGTCTAGTACCACTCCCCCCAAAGGGGGGGAGATCCTAAAGTGAACTTTACCTATTTAAAGTGGAAGAGATTATTCCTAGAGATAGTCAAATAAATGCATGTGAAAGTGTTTAGCAAAGCCAAATCATTGTGCAAACGTGTGTATAATGTTTGCAGTAAGGACCGCAGCCAAGGAGGATGTCATACCTCATGGCTGACCTAAGTGTGAGTGGGCGCGTTTTATGTGGTGTAAACTCAGTCCTCAGCCTGATTTCTGTTCCTTCCTGCCTCCCTTCTCTGCCCCTAGGCGGCATGAAGCCCAACACGTTGGTGCTCGGTTTTTATGATGACACCCCACCGCAGGACCATTTTCTAACAGACCCAGCCTTCTCTGAGCCTGCAGAGGGCACCAGAGAGGGCGGGTCGCCCGCCCTGAGCACACTGTTCCCTCCTCCTCGGGCTCCTGGGAGCCCCAGGGCTCTCAGTCCCCAAGACTACGTGGCCACGGTGGCAGATGCTCTCAAGATGAACAAGAATGTGGTTCTCGCCCGAGCTTGTGGGGCTTTGCCCCCTGAGCGGTTAAGCCGGGGTTCCGGTAGCAGCGCTCAGCTACATCACGTGGATGTGTGGCCCTTGAACCTGCTGAGGCCCCGGGGTGGGCCTGGCTACGTGGACGTCTGTGGCCTTTTTCTGTTGCAGATGGCTACCATCTTAAGCATGGTGCCTGCCTGGCACAGTGCCCGGCTCCGGATCTTCCTGTGCTTGGGGCCCAGGGAGGCTCCTGGGGCAGCAGAGGGAAGGCTCCGGGCCCTGTTGAGTCAACTCAGGATCCGGGCAGAGGTGCAAGAGGTGGTGTGGGGTGAAGGGGCCGAGACTGGAGAGCCTGAGGAAGAAGAGGAAGGGGACTTTGTGAATGGTGGTCGAGGAGATGAAGAAGCTGAGGCTCTAGCTTGCAGTGCCAATGCCCTGGTGCGCGCCCAGCAGGGGCGAGGCACAGGAGGAGGCCCTGGGGGACCCGAAGGAAGGGATGGGGAGGAGGGACCCACCACAGCCCTTACCTTCCTGTACCTGCCTCGACCGCCTGCTGATTCTGCCCGCTACCCCAGATACCTGGCACTGTTGGAGATCCTGAGTCGTGATCTGGGTCCCACCCTTCTTATCCATGGTGTCACTCCAGTAACCTGTACTGATCTCTGATGCCTGTTTATACAGGGTTGGATAGAGAGGGCCCAGGTCCATTCTGAACAATGGACGCCCCTCCCCCCGCCCCCAATGGGCCCTGCCCTTTGGATGATGTTTTAAGGGGACCATGGTCTCCTTCGGGCGGGGAACGGACATAGTACACTAATTCTAGGTGGCTGCCCCATTGTAGGGGAGGACATTGCAGCCCTGTCCCTGGTCTGCCTCTGCTTCCTTCACTGGTGCCTTGACCAGAGGGGCTGGTCTCTTCTGTGACTCTAGGCTACCTCAGTGTCCCCATCCTGGCCACAGACGCACCGCCTCCTTCTCCCCCACTTCCTTGGGTGGTGATGTTTGTGTTTTGTTTTATTTTTCTAACTACTGATCATAAATAAAAGACCAAAACACTATGGGCTGGTGGAGCACTGCTGGTGGGTAGGTGAGAGGGAGCCGGGTAAGAAGGGAGAGATCTGTAAGGGGGTGGAGGCCAGGAGCTTTCAGCATCCGGGCCAAGAGGCTGCCACGTGCAGGACTGAGGCAGGGATCAGAGAGAATTGCTGGGCCAGAGCCTCTCTAAGCGGCCTGCAGCCCACCCAGTGGCATGGCTCCGGAGGAGGGCGGTCCTCTCCTAACAGGAGGGGGCCAGAGAGAGGAAGGATCGCAGAATAAGGCTTGGGAGGCCACGTGACCCTCCCCAGGAATGTGGTGACGTCAGGGGGCGTGGTTGCCTCCAAAATTGGGGAGGAAGGGAGGAAAAAAGCCAGAAAAAGTTTCTTTGCGGGAGTCCCAAACGGGGCGTGGGACGGAAAGGGAGGGAAGGGGCTCAAGGCTCCAGGCTCTGGGCTTGTGGGGGCCCTGACCTCTGTCTGGAGTGGAGTAACTCTATTCCAGACCATGTCGGGGCCCACCTGGCTTCCCCCGAAGCAGCCAGAGCCCTCCAGAGTCCCTCAGGGGAGAGCGCTGCCCAGAGGCGCCTTGGGGCCGCCAACGGCCCACGGAGCAAGTAAGTGTTCCCCTCTCACACAGCGGGAGTGGCAGAAGATCCGATGGCCATCTTCCTTCACCTTCTTTCCTTTGCCTGTCTGCTTCCTGCTGTCCCTTCCCCAAGCCAGAGGCCCCTGCTCTTGTGCAGCTTTCCCTAACTCTTGGTCCAGTTCCAGACTCCCAGGTACGTGAAGGAGAGCCGCCCCGAGAAGGGCAGCTTTAACAAGGTACTCTTCTCTAGTCCCACCTCTCCTCTCTCCCTTTAGCGCTCCAGCCTCACCCCAGGGTCAACTTTTGCCCCCTCCCACCCGAACAATGTTATCAGCCTCCGGGGGTTCCGGAAGATCGGGGGCCTACTTGGGTGGGATCCCATGGAGCACCCCAGCGCCTGCAGGTGAGAATTGGAGATGAGGGTAGGTTCTCTCGGAGTCAAGGTGAGAGAAGCCTAGTTAGGGGTTGTGATCTGTATTTATTCTTCCTGCTTTGGCTCCGTCCCAGGGGCTCCCGCCAGACAGGGGAGTCATCCGCCCTGGAAGTCTGGATGCTGAGATAGATTCGCTCACCAGCATGTTGGCTGATCTGGACGGGGGTCGCAGTCACGTTCCTAGACGACCAGACAGACAGGTGACTTCCTGTGTTCTGTCTCTGCCTCCCATCCTCAGCCAGTTCCCTGCTGTAGATTCTCAGCCTCAGTTTACCCTCTTCACTCCCCACTTACCCTCTTTGCAACTAATAAATACCTGGTTTAAGGAATCACGAACTTCTCCTTGTTAGGCCTAGCCCGTGGGAACTTGTCAAAAGTCCCTGTTTCCCTGGGTTTCCTAGGGAAGCATGCATGAGTCTTGGATCTGGCCTTACTGTCTGTGCATTGCTTGTCTTCCCAGGCTTTTGAGGCTCCCCCACCCCATGGTTACCGCGGAGGCTCCCTGAAGCCCAGTGGAGGTGCTATTCCAACCCCGATGCTCCCAGCATCCCCCTATGGCGGACCTACCCCAGCCTCCTATGCGACGGCGAGCACTCCAGCTGGCCCTGCTTTCCCTGTACAAGTGAAGGTGGCTCAACCTGTGAGAGGCTGCGGGCTGCCCAGGCGGGGGGCCTCTCAGGCCTCTGGGCCTCTTCCAGGCCCCCACTTTCCTCTGACAGGTCGTGGTGAAGTCTGGGGGCCTGGCTATAGGAGCCACCGAGAGCCAGGACCGGGGGTTAAGGAGGGAGTCCATAACCCTGCAGGAGGAGGAAGAGGAGGTGGGCATGAGCCTCAGGTAAGCCGAAGGCGGGGGCACTGTGGTTGGCGCTCATCGTAGGTCACTGGGCATTGATTAGGTAGCGTGCAGGCTGAGGAATACTAAGATGCTGTTTTTAGGAGATTCCGTTCAGTGCTTGCTTAGTATGCAGGGATCCCAAGGTTCTAGACCCAGCACAGTATAATCCAGGCACCGTGCAGGGAGAGGCAGGAGGATCAGTAAATTAAGGTCAGATTTGGCTACGTAATGAGTTTCAGGCCAGCCTAGGCTATATGAGACACTGTCTCAAATATAAATAAATGAATAAGTCAATCCTGGTTTTAAGTACTCAAGGATCAAGATGTCCAAAGAGAAGGAGCTTCCTTCCCCCATCAGCTTCTGAGAGATGTTCTCGGAGGAGATTTTGGGGTTCCCGACCTTGTGGGCTATTTATGGTATCTGAGACTATAGACAGCACCTTAAAGCCTGATTCTCACTGTAGGGCCCCTTAAGCCAACCTCCAGAAGAGGAGCTGGAGAGACTGACCAAGAAATTGGTGCATGACATGAGCCACCCTCCCAGTGGGGAGTACTTTGGTGAGCTGACCTGGTGGGTAGGATGGAAACAGGGAGAAGACAGTGGCTCTGCGTTGTGGGTCTGTGGGGACTGATCTCGTTCCTCTCTGTCCTCAGGTCGGTGTGGTGGCTGTGGCGAAGATGTGGTTGGCGATGGAGCTGGGGTTGTGGCCCTGGACCGTGTCTTCCATATTGGTTGCTTTGTGTGTTCTACCTGTCGGGCCCAGCTCCGGGGCCAGCACTTCTATGCCGTGGAGAGGCGGGCATATTGTGAGAACTGCTACGTGGTGAGCAGCTAGGCTGTGAGGGGGTGGAGCTAAACGAAGCATCAAGATGGACAGGCAGGTTCCCATCTAAGAGAGGGCCAGATACTCAGCCGGGTGGGACTGGAAGCTGGGGTCTCAAGCTGAGGTACGAGAAGGAAGGAGCTAAATGTGGTGGCCCGGGCCTGTCTGGAGGAGAACCTGAGCTACAAAGCAAGTTTGAAGCCAGCCCGAGACCCAGGTTTCCAAAGATCAATTGGTCCATCCACCAAAAGTTTTGGGTTTTGTTTCTTTGATTGATTGTTTATTGTTTTGAGATAATATGCCCCATGTCCCAGGCTGGCCTGAAACTCTTATGTATAGCTAAGGAATGTCCTCCTCCCTCTATCCGTGAGATATGGGGATTCCAGGTGCGGGCCACCAGATCCATTCTTTGTGGTGCTAGGAATGGAAGCCAGGGCTTCGTGCATGCTGGACAAACACTTTACCAGCTGAGCTACTGCCCCAGACTAAGGATTGAGTTAAATGTGGAGACTGAAGGAGGAAAGGACAGTTCCTCTTTCCAAGTGGGTGGCCTCCTTCGTCCTCCCTTCCTCCCTTCGAGACCAACTCTCACTATATAGCCCAGGCTGGTCCTGAAGTTCCGGTCCTTCTGCCTCAGCCTCCCGAGAGCTGGGAAGCCATATGTGCCCTGTCCCAGCCGGAAGGCATTTTAGAGCTGAGGTTATTTGTGAAATCTGACAGCATTCCTCAGAGGCAAGCATTACTCACTAAAGAGGAAGTATGTGGAGACCAACTTCCTTGTCTAGAGGCTTCAATGCTGCTATGCGACCTCAGAAGTGCTAAGTCTACCTTCAACTGAATCCCTTGCAGGGAACTACACACAGCAGATGGTTGGGCAGAGAGGAAGCCTTCCTGGCTGGAGTGGCTTCTCCCCCCTGACCTGCCTTCTTCTTTTTTCTATTAGGCCACCCTGGAGAAATGTTCCACCTGCTCTGAACCCATCCTGGACCGAATTCTGCGGGCTATGGGGAAGGCTTACCACCCTGGTTGCTTCACCTGTGTGGTGTGCCACCGTGGTCTCGATGGCATCCCTTTCACTGTGGACGCCACCAGCCAGATCCACTGCATTGAAGATTTCCACAGGTCTTGACTCAGAATGTCTGCTCTGACCTAGTTCTTCATATCCCAGGGTCTGCCTCTTCTGCTCCCACTTTCTGGTCCTCTCTGTCTTTGACACCACTTTCTTCCCCAAGACCGAAACACATCTCTTCAATCCTTCTCACCCTCCACCCCTGCCCCTTCTACTTTTATTGGGCTCCATTATGGGCCTCCTGAGGGGTGCCAGGGAGGGAGGCACCTGACAGCCTCTTTGGTTTCCCTCCACTGCAGGAAGTTTGCCCCGAGATGCTCGGTGTGTGGTGGGGCCATCATGCCAGAACCAGGTCAGGAGGAGACGGTGAGAATCGTTGCTCTGGACCGAAGTTTCCACATTGGCTGTTACAAGTGTGAGGTGAGGGACTCCCTGGGCAAGAGCGAGAGCCTTGCAGAGCCCGGGAAGCCGGGGTCAAAGCGCAGTGGGAAAAGTCACAGAGCTCCCAAGGTCATAAAGGCTTTGCTTCTCCTCACAGGAGTGTGGACTGCTGCTGTCCTCTGAGGGTGAGTGTCAAGGCTGCTACCCGCTGGATGGGCACATCCTGTGCAAGGCTTGTAGCGCCTGGCGCATCCAAGAGCTCTCAGCCACCGTCAGCACCGACTGTTGAGTCCTCCGAGAAGTACCTGCTGGGATCTCAGCCCCCATCCATCACCTCCCCCAACATCTGCCCTTGGTGTTTGCCACCAGATGTTGTCTCTTCTTCCTCTCTTCATGAAATAATAATCCCTGGCGTGTTTAAAAGCACTTGCAAGTCTGTTCTTTCTTTGGATTGAATAGGATGAGGCCGGTAAACCTCGAACCCTAGCACTCACAAGGCAGAGGCAGACTCTGTGAGTTTGGGGCCAGCTTGGTCTACATACTAAGTTCCAGGACAGTAAGGGCTACAAAATGAGGTCCTGCATATATTTTATCTTTTGTTAACTCTCAACCTATACTTTTGTTGTTGTTACATAAATTAACCCATTATAGGCTAGGGATGTCTCAGATGGTGGGATTTCTACTGGTCTTTCAAGTCCTTCAGACTTCTGATGGCAGATATAACAGCAGAAGTGGTGTCGCAGGTCCAGGACCCACCAGCCGCTGTTCTCATGCAGAAAGTACTGTGCCAGATGCCGGTGGCCTGTTTTCTTCATCTTGGTCTTGCTCCAGAAGGAGCAAATCTACTTGATATGTTTATTGATTTCAATTTTCTGTGCCGTTTTCCAGAGGGAGGCATCATAGTGGGTCCTGTGTTTACTAACGATGCTGACCTGCTTGGTACATTTAGCCACAATGCCATGACATAGGCCAAAGCCTGAAGAGGTAGATTTTTTTTTTTTTTTTTTTTTTTGGTTTTTGGAGACAGGGTTTCTCTGTGTAGCCCTAGCTGTCCTGGAACTTACTCTATAGACCAGGCTGGCCTGGAACTCAGAAATCCGCCTGCCTCTGCCTCCCAAGTGCTGGGATTAAAGGCATGCACCACCACTGCCCGGTGAAGAGGTAGTTTTATAAAGGACGAATTATAAAGCATCCCAGGCTACCCTTGGATTGAAACATAGCTGAGGTCGTTCTCAAACTCTGGATCCCCCGCCTTCGTTTCTCCAGTGCTGGGACTGCGGTAGTGGGACGCTGCATCTGGCTACTTTTTTTGTGGGGGATGGGAGGGTGCTAGAGACTCATACACGCTAAGCAAATGCTCTACCACTGAACTGTACCCTCAGCCCCCCTCTTCTTTCTTGGCTTATTTCTTCCTAAACCCAGGTCCTGTCATAAGGTAGGCAGGCATTCTATCATTGAGCTGTGGGTCTCATTGCTTCCCTCCTCCTCCTCCTCCTCCTCCTCTTTCTTGAGACAGGGTTTCTCTGTGTAGCCCTGGCTGGGCTGGAACTCCCTCTGTAGACTAGGTTGACCTTGAACTCAGAGATCCACCTGCCTCTGCCTCTAGAGTGCTGGAATTAGAGGTATGTTCCACCATGTTTCCCTCTTCTTAAATTATGTGTGGTGGTACAGGCCTTTAATCCCAGCACTCAGGAGGCAGAGACAGGAAGGTCTCTTTGAGTTTCAGGCCAGCCTGGTCTACAGAGGGAGTTCCAGGACAGCCAGGGCTACACAGAGAAGCCCTGTCTTGGAAAAAAAAGTTGTGAGTATACGAATCTGTGTATCAATGTGTGGGTTTATGTACATTTGAGTGTGGTGTCCTTGCAATCCAGAGAGGTCAACAGATCCCTAGGAACTGCAGCTAACAACCTTCGAGCTGCCAGACACATGGGAGCTGGAAATCCAACTCTGGTTTTCTGCGAGAGCAAAAAGTGCTCTTAATCACTGAACCACATTTCCAACCCCTTTTGGAAAATGTTTTTGAGACAGGGTTTCAGTAAATTGCCAAGGCTGGCTTTGAACTCATTCTGCAACCAACTCTGTGCCAACATAGCTGTCTATACTAAGTTTTTTAAATGCCCCCTTGTAAAGACACCTTAATAGATGCTGGATTTTTTTTTTTTCCCCTTCGAGCAAAACTGTGGCATGCTCCCTTGTTTAGCTTAGTACTCTATTCATGAAGAAGGGCTTAGTGTTATCTTGGGGAATTAGGAAGTTCAACTGGGAACCAGTGGATCTTGGTGGTTGTTACCAGACTGCAACGGGAAGATTCCCATTAAAGTATTGGGCATTAAGATTGAGATTTACAAGCTTTGCGTAAGTATTAGGCTCCTCTAAGAAAAGCAGGAAGAACGCATTTTATAGATAGCACATACTGTAGGTTTCTGCAGAAGAAAATGGTAGGAGATGCCTTTAAAATGGTTGCTTCTATTCCCTAGACATCCAATCGTCCCCAAACCCATCCATAGCGTGAGGAGGGGGCAAATCCGCCCTGGAGGAGGTCAAGAGGTGCCCCAGCCCAGGGCTCTTGCAAAGCAACCTCTGAGTGTAAACTAGCTCCCACTCAGGAGACGTATACAGACAGGGAGCGAAACTTTTTTTTTTTTTTTTTTTTGGTTTTTCGAGAGGGAGCGAAACTTAACTTCTCCATTCCCCTCATTTTCAAAAACGGCACGAGCACGTTCAGAAAGCCTGGCTTGGCCCAGCCCAGCTTCCGTAGCTCCCAGTGCTCGGGCGATTTTGTCGCAAAACCGCGCGAGACTTCCGCGTCTCCACCCTTTTCCCGTCATTCCTTTAATCTCTCTAGGTTTTAGTTTGGTCGGGGGGTCTTGTTTGTAGTTGGAGGCCGAGCTCCGGGGGTGACGTAAGGTGCGCGCGCGACTCCTCTAACCCTCCGCGGTCCCGCTCTCACCTTTCCATTCGTCTCCGGGCTGAGAATCCCCGCGTCTCCTTCAAACCCTCTTTGCGGTCCATTGTCGCGCGTTCCGGTCCGCCCGGAAAACAAGCCCGCCGGCGCGCGCTTCCAACGGCCCCGACCGCTGCCAGGTGGGGGAGGGGAAGGAAAGGCCCGGGTGGCGGGATCGCAAGGAGAGGACTGTGCCCGGGGGCTTCGGGGGTGGACAAGGGGGAACCCCTGGGGTCAGTGAAACTGTCGGAGCGATCGCCCTGCCCGGGATGGCAGGCCGGCCTCGGCGGGAGGGAGGCGGGCGTGCTGCCCCCGGGGGACTGTCCCTCCTCTGGTCCTTGTTCATCATCACCGTGTCCACCTGCCGCCGGGCCCCAGGCCTCCTCTGACAGCACCATGGGTGACAGTGATGATGAATACGATCGAAGACGCAGGGACAAATTTCGAAGAGAGCGCAGCGACTATGACCGTTCCCGGGAAAGAGATGAAAGACGGCGAGGGGACGATTGGAATGACCGGTGAGACAATATTAACGTCCTTCCCCTCCATGCCCCCCACCCCCACCCCGCACAACTTTTCCGCGCCGCAATGTTTTTCCGTTCCCCCTTGTCTTCCTTGCTTTTTCCGTTACAAAATCTTGTTAGGATGTAAACTACCGTTGAGCCATTTCTATAGTTCTGTCAATTCACTCTTGGCTCGGATTTTGAGCCTTTAACATTTTGAGCCCGATGCTTTTAAGATCAAAGCGACAGCCAGTATTGGTGGTGGACAGGAGCTCCACACAGCTGGTTGGACCACTGCGTCTTCCGTGCAGGCTACATAGGGAGACCCTATCTCAAACCGAAATAATAAGAAAGCACAAACTGAGCGGTAGACTAAGAGTCTGAGTGGGAAAGAGTCTTTATACCGACAGGACTTTGTATCCCCACCCCTTCGATTGAAAAGAGTTTTTTAACAACCCGGTTGGCCTGAAACTTGTAGGTAGCTGAGGATCACATTAAACTTCTGCTTCTGTCCACCTTTCCTAATACAGGAATTATGGGAATGTTCTATCACATCCTGTTTAAGAGATTTTTAAAATGGGTAATTGAGATGAGAAGAAATGTGGAAGTTTCTTTTTTTAATGTAAAAAATGTTTATGGGGCTTTGCTTACATTATGTCTGTGCACCTCATTCGTGCCTGGTGCCCATGGAGGCCAGTAGAAAGCATTAAATCCTCTGGGAAATGGGCAGTAATTGCTCTGTGGATGCTGGGACTCAAACCCTAGGCCTCTGCAAAAGGAACCAACCAGTGCTTTTAACTGCGGGGCCAGCTCTCCACCTCCCTTACTTTTTTTTTTTTTTTTTTTTTTAATTAAAAACAACAAAAATAGAGAGTTAAAAGCTCAACTTGCAAACAGATTTCTATATTTGTTTAAGTGCTCTATTTGCATGTATATCTGCATGACAGAAGAGGGCATCTGATCCCAGTAGAGAGGGCTGTGAGCCACCCTGTGGGTGATGGGGCAGGGCCTCTGGGTGAGTAGCCAGTGCTCTCAACTGCTGAGTCATCTCTCTGGAAACACCTTTCTTTCTTTCTTTCTTTCTTTCTTTCTTTCTTTCTTTCTTTCTTTCTTTCTTTCTTTCTTTCTTAAGATTTATTTATTTTATGTATGTGAGTACACTGTAGCTATCATCAGACACCCCAGAAGAGGGCATCAGATCTCATTACAGATGGTTGTGAGCCACCATGTGGTTGCTGGGAATTGAACTCAGGACCTCTGTAAGAGCAATCAGTGCTCTTAACTGCTGAGCCATCTCTCCAGCCCGAAACACATTTCTTGAAAGGAATTTGAAGTGACTTTTTGTGGTAGAATTTAAGAGACTGAGACCAGCGAGGGCTACGTGGTGAGACTCCCTCTCAATAAATAAGTAAATACGAAATTAAGCCAGCTTGCCAGTCAGCACTTTGAAAACGTGGAAAAGATGAAGCCTAGTGTGGGTGTGATTGTGTGAGTATGTGGGTGGTACATGCATATGAGTGTTTGCAATCTGTGGAGGCTAAAGGTATTCTTTCTCTCTGGAGCTGGAATACCGGCCGGCATCTGTCTGTGAGTGGCTTGCCATGTGTGCTCGGAGCCAAACTCGGGTCCCCTGCAGGAAGAGCAGGTGCCCTTAACCACTAAGTCATTTCTCCAGCCCCTAGCACATTTTTAAAAATTAATTATTTAATTTTTGGTATGTTTTTCAAGATAGGGTTTCTCTGTACAGCCCTGGCTGTCCTGGAACTTGCTCTGTAGACCAGGCTGGCCTCTAACTCAGAGATCCACCTGCCTCTGCGTGCCAAGCGCTGGAATTAAAGATGTGCACCACTATGCTTGGCAACTTGGGTTTTTTGTGGTTTTGTTTTTAATATGTGTTTGCCTACATGATTTCCATGCACCACATGCATGCAGTGCCTGATAGCTGTCGGAAGCCAGAACAGAGTGTTGTTGTATCCTTGGAACTGGAACTGACAGGAGGATGTGAGCCAGTGTGTGGGTGGATCCTAGGAGCCGAGCCACCTCGCTAGCCTGCTTGCACTTTAGCTTTTGAGACTGGGTCTCATGTAGAATAAGCTGACCCAGAACTTGATACTCCTGCCTTAAGCCTCTTCAGGGCTGGAAATAGAAGTGTGAGCCACCATGCCCAGCTTCTCCTTAGTACTTCTTTAAGAAAGAAGAAAATCAAATTTGCTTTTCTGAGTCTGTAGCTAGATGAAGTCCTTAAATTGTGTGAGGCCAAAGTGGCTTTGGTTTCATGTCACAAATAGGCATGATCATTGCAAAGTACCTAAGGTTCTGAGGAGCAGATGATGACCGTCTAGATAGTGTTTTGGAGAGCCACAGGAAAGAGACACTTGGCTAGACTTCTAGGGGATTCCCTAGACAGAGGTGATGTGAACTGCTTGAGGTCAGTCGGCGTGACACGGTTCAGACAGGAGCACGTGCTCTTGGTTGATGCAGCGGCTCTCCAACTGTCTAGAGACATTGCTGTTTTTCTTAGTGGAGCTGCAGGGATGCTGGTTAAAGCCGCTGTTACCTTAGGACAGAAATCCTGAAATGGATGCGGGCTTGAAGGAAGAGCGGTCGTTAGTGGCCCTGGTAGCGCCTCTGTTTTGTTTCTGGTTAGGTTTTCAGAATGAGCAATGGATGAGAATGCATAAAAGAGCGTTGTGCTAAGTGGGTAGTCACTGCCTTCAGCAGAGCAGCTGTGTGACTGACTGGGGAGCCTGAAGTGGTTTTTCACAGGTGCCGGGTTTTATTGGAGCATTGTCAACACTGGGGCTTCACACTTAGTGTTCGGCAGACATGTGCGGGGGGAAAATAGTCTAAGAGAAGTTGTTACTGAGGGGAAAGCTGTCAGTATTTGTTGCTAGTGGAACTTGTTGGTAGAAACTCATTTTAGACAACTGTATCTACCAGTATGAGCACCACAGTGTCCTGATGTTTAGACTTTTCTGAGATGCGTAGTCTTTGATGCAGTATGGCTTGATCCTGTATAGTGAGAAATGCCGGGAGCTGCTTAAGATCTGGTAGCACAGTGATGTGGACGTAACAATTGGAGGGCAGTGAGCACTGTAGGCAGGTGGTTTACAGAGCCACAGCGCTAGCTGCTGGTGTGGTTCTGAGGAGACAGCCGACACACTTCACTGTTTAGAAACAGGCTCTTACGTAGCCCAGGTTTATCACATACACTGTGGAGCTGCCTCCATTTTCTTCTTCTAATTTTTTTTTTTTTTTTTTTTTTTTTTTTTGGTGTTTTTCAAGACAGGGTTTCTCTGTGTAGCCCTGGCTGTCCTGGAACTCACTCTGTAGATCAGGCTGACCTCGAACTCAGAAATCCACCTCCCTCTGCCTCCCAAGTGCTGGGATTAAAGGTGTGTGCCAGCACTGCCCGGAAGCAAGGGGTTTTTTGTTTGTTTGTTTTGTTTGTTTTTTAAGAAAATGCTTATTTTTCATAGAAACATGTAATTAACTTGGCATGGTGATATAGGCTGATAATCTCATCTTCTCTTGAAGCTGAAGCAGGAGGATCTCAAGTTGGAGATGTGCCTGTAGGGGCAGCCTGTGCCGTTTCAGGGCACTGCACTGCCTCGTGTACAGTGAGTTCAGGGCCAGCCCGTATAGCTTAGGGACACCATCTCGAGTTTTCTGAAAGGGAAGCAGGGCTGGGGCCTAGCATCACTCAGTGGTAGAATGAATTTGAGAAGTACTAGATTCAGTCTTTGTGTCTGCAGAGTAACTTATATTAATGTATACTTTTAAGATTCATAGATGCTAAATACTCGCTTTAAGGTAGGTGTAGTGATGTGTCCTTGTGATCTCAGCACTTGGGAGATTAGCAGTACAGGGTGATGAGCTTAGTTGATGTAGGGAGTTCAAGGCCAGCTTGTGTGTGAACCACTGCAGCTGTCAGGCTACTGTGTCTTTTTGTTTGTGTGTCTGCAGTGCTTGAGGGTAGAGCCACGGCCTGTGTTGTCTAGGCAGGCATTGCAACTGATGGGCAGCTCCATCTTTGCTATTGTAACTTGTCCTTACTTCCAGAGAGTGGGACCGAGGCCGAGAGCGCCGCAGTCGGGGTGAATATCGAGACTACGACAGGAACCGAAGGGAGCGCTTCTCTCCCCCTCGACACGAACTTAGTCCCCCACAGAAGCGCATGCGGAGAGACTGGTGAGGTGGCATCACTTTCTTTTTCTACCCTCAGGTCCCTCAGGCCTCAGCCCTGCTCCTGCTGAAAGCTGGCTGCTTCCTTGCCTCAGTCATCCCACATACCCAGCGTTCCTTTGTCCCTTTTATCCCTTGGGTGAGAGACCATATTCTCCGCGTGCCCCTCCTCGTGCCCTTGTCCGTGTTCTGGAGAGGTAGCTCTGGTTCCTTCTGTGTCTGACTTTTGTGTCCCCCACCCTCAGGGATGAGCACAGCTCTGACCCATACCACAGTGGCTATGACATGCCCTATGCTGGGGGGGGTGGGGGACCAACTTACGGCCCCCCTCAGCCCTGGGGCCACCCAGACGTCCACATCATGCAGCACCATGTTCTGCCTATCCAGGCCAGGTAAAGCACGGGGTTCTGGGGAGGAGGGAAGTGCCAGGTTTGGGGGGAATGTCTGGGGTTGTGGGAGACTATGGTTGGAGCCTGGGAAAGGATAGGTTCTGGGGTGCCTACATGCTTGGAGTTGTGGGCATTGGGCACAGGAAGGGGTGACTGACTACCTGGGCTCTCCCTCTCCCTCACAAATGGGCACTCCCTCCCTCCAGGCTGGGCAGCATTGCAGAGATTGACTTGGGTGTGCCACCACCCATAATGAAGTCCTTCAAAGAATTCCTCCTGTCTCTGGATGACTCTGTGGATGAGACCGAGGCAGTCAAACGCTACAATGACTACAAGCTGGACTTCCGAAGGCAGCAGATGCAGGACTTTTTCCTGGCTCATAAAGACGAGGAGTGGTGAGTGCCCCTGCTTGCCTGCCCCTTTGCCCTGGCCCGTTTCTCTGGTCTGACTGGAGGATGCAGCCCCGTGTCCTCTGGTTCTCCCCACCGTGGCACTTCCTGGGAGTGGGGAAGGGGGGGGACACTGTTGGCTGGTGGGACCCTACCCACCTCCTTCTCTGCCTTCCTCACTGGGACACCTCCAGGCAGCTGGCCAGAGCTACTTAGCCTCTTGGTACAGCACACAGACTGCGATCCTCTTGTTGGTGTGGGTCATTGTCATCCCTAGTCACCAGGACCCAGTGTGGCCGTGGTCTCCCAAAGGCAACGAGTGAAGCCAGACAAGAACAGCCAAGATCTCAGGGTCGTTTGACAGAAAAAAAGAATTTGAATTTTTTTTTCCTTATGTGGATGTTTTAATTTTAATCAACCATCTTTTCCCCCCTCCTGCTCCTCCTCCTCATCCTCTTTCTGCTCCTCCTCCTTGAAAAGAGCCAGAACTGGGAACTACACCCGCTCATCGACGGAGCTCGGAGCAAACCCACCTCCACCCCCACCATACCCAGCCCATACATGAGCCCCCGGGCTGAGCGGCGGGGCCGGCCAGGCAGACAGGCAGGGCACCGCTGTGCACAATGCAGTGGTCTAGCTGAATGTATTGCTCAGGCAGCTAGTCAGTCAGGGCCCCCACCGCGGAGGCCCGCGGGGGCGGGGCTTCTAGGCCGGTCACCCCAGCCAGGAGCCAGCGGGCAGCCCGCCAGCCAGCATGGGCCCTGGGCGCCACTAGTTAAATCTTGAGCTCTGTTTGACCAAGCAGCCAAGGTAAAGATCCTGGAGGTGACGCCTGCGGCTTTCCTCTCTGCTCAGCCTGTCCTGCTCTGTCTCCTGTCCCCTCTGACTGCCCTGTGTGTCTTGGGATCACTGTGCACCTTCCATTCTTTCTCTGTCCGTGTTCTTGCTCTCTGCTAAACACTTTCTGTTGCTGTTTTCTCAACCTGTCTGTCTTTGTTTTAGATTTCGGGGCCCTCACATTTCCCCCTTCTCCTTTTCTCCTACCCCTAATTTCTTCTGCCTTTGTTTTTCTCCCCTGCCCTCAGAGGCCCTATTAAAATGTTTTCTTCTTCATACTCTGCCCAGATTCTAACCCTCCAGCCCTCTTCTATCATGGGCCTACCTGAGGCTATGCAGGCACTTGGCCTCTCTTTGCTCTTTCTGCCCCTTCTGCCTTTCTTCCCACGAGGGGAGAGTGGTGTCCCGCCTTTGGCCTTTTCTATCTGGTACACTTCAGGTTTCCTTCTGGCTCCACCTGGGGTGGAGGGAGTTGGCGGGGAACCTCATCTGGGCTTGGCCAGGAGAGGGAGGTTCTCTGGGGCTCCTGCTCCCTTAGCTTTTTTCTGAAGCTACGGGAAAGGGCACTTGTCAGGCTAGTGCTTTCCAGAGGCTTACAGCAGTAGAGCTGCCTCGTAACCCTGGCCTTCCCCAGAGCTGTGGTCCTCCTAACCCAGAGCTCTCAATTCCTGGTTCTCCCCCAGATCCTTCCAGAGCATAGCCTCTGGTTCCTTTTGGGGTGTTGGGTGGTTTTAGTGCACCCCTTTCTTTATGACCCGCTGTGGGTGTGAGAGGCTGTGCCCTGCCTTTCTTGGGCCCCTCCCCCATTCTTGTCTTGGCTGTTGGTAACTGTTTTGTCTCTCCCACCCTGCTTGCTTTCTTCTCCAGGTTCCGATCTAAGTACCACCCTGATGAGGTGGGAAAGCGGCGGCAGGAGGCCCGGGGGGCCCTGCAGAACCGACTGAAGGTGTTCCTGTCCCTCATGGAGAGTGGCTGGTTTGATAACCTTCTCTTGGACATAGACAAAGCTGATGCCATTGTCAAGATGCTAGATGCAGGTATGGGCTTAAAAAGGGCAGGGAGAAAAAAAAGGCAGGGAGGTCTTAGCTGGGAATAGAAACCAGAGCCCTTGGGTTGTGACCTCTACTGCTGTTGTTGGTAGCTGTCATTAAGATGGAAGGTGGCACAGAGAACGATCTCCGCATTTTGGAGCAGGAGGAGGAGGAGGAACAGGCAGGCAAGACTGGGGAGACCAGCAAGAAAGAGGAAGGCCGTGCTGGACCAGCCCTGGGGGACGGAGAACGAAAGGCCAATGAGAAGGATGAGAAGAAAGAAGATGGAAAACAGGTTGAGAGGCAGGGCCTGAGGGAACCGGAAGCTCCTCTGGGGATGGTGGGGTGGGTGGCTGATGCAGCCAGCAGGGAAGATTGACAGTGTCAGAACTGTCTCATAGGCTGAGAATGACAGTTCCAACGATGATAAAACTAAAAAATCTGAGGGCGATGGGGACAAAGAGGAGAAGAAGGAAGAGCCTGAGAAGGAAGCTAAGAAGGTGAGGTGTGTTTTTCATGAGGCCAAGATGTTGGGCCGCATCCTGGGGGTCTTGATGGCCTACTCCTGTTGCTTCCACAGAGCAAGAAGCGGAACAGGAAGCGCAGTGGTGATGACAGCTTCGATGAGGGCAGTGTATCCGAGTCCGAGTCTGAGTCTGAGAGTGGCCAAGCTGAGGAAGAGAAAGAGGAGGCTGGTGCTTGTCACTTTCTTGCTTCTGCTCCTTTGTTGTACTGTGTTGGGTGAAGGTGTGTGTGTGCACGCACATGTGTGTGTATGAGTGTGTGTGTGTAAATGCACCTTTAGCCGGGCAGTGGTGGTGCACGCCTTTAATCCCAGCACTTGGGAGGCAGAGGCAGGTGGATTTCTGAGTTCGAGGCCAGCCTGGTCTACAGAGTGAGTTCCAGGACAGCCAGGGCTATACAGAGAAACCCTGTCTCGAAAAACCAAATAAATAAATAAATAAATAAATAAATAAATAAATAAATAAATAAATAGTAAATGCATCTTTATAAATAGTGTTAATTGTGTATCCTGGCTAGCTCCCAAATAAACGAGACAAGACTGAGACGTACTTGGTAGACTTTACAGTACAGTAGCTGAGCAGTAACTAACCTGCTCTGCTCTTATTAGCTGATCTGTTTACCTCCCAGGCAAAAGGCAAAATCCCCAAGACACTTGGATTTTTGTACTGATTTGGCTCTCTGCTCCAGATGTGGTCCTATGGTGTCTCTCCCCACTCCTCTAACCCCTGGTGAATTCTCCCTTCTCTCTCTCTCCCTGGCTGGGATTGGAAGTCCAGCCCTATTCTAGCCCTGTTCTCTTCTCTGTTCAGCCATTGGCTGATTAGCTTTTATTGACAAGTCAGAGAATAAATGGGGAGAGATGTTTACACCAACATTCAGGCAGGAGATACTTTGATTAAGCATTACAGTGCCATGTCTGAATTGCAACCAGATGTTGAGCAGAGAAATCAGCATTTGAATAATACAAGGATAATCTTTACACTGTGTGTGTGTGTGTGTGTGTGTGTGTGTGTGTGTGTGTGTGTGTGTGTGTGAGTGAGTGTGGGGGGGGATTCTGATTGGTAGGGGCTTTTTAGTATGATGTCTGTTTTTAAATGCTGCTTACATACTATATTTATAATAAAGTACTCATTACTGCTTTTGCGTAGAAGAAGCACTTAAAGAAAAGGAGAAGCCCAAGGAAGAGGAGAGGGAGAGGCCCAAGGACGCCGCAGGGCTGGAGTGTAAGCCCCGGCCCTTGCACAAGACGTGCTCTCTCTTCATGCGCAACATCGCGCCCAACATTTCCAGGGCAGAGATCATTTCTGTGAGTGGGGACGTCGGTCTTAGGGCAGGGTTGGTGTGAGTCCCAGGTCTTTCAGGTGGCAGACTGCCTTTGGCATGGGGGGGCCTGGTCCCTGTGGAGCCCCGCCCCTTGAGGCCCGGTTCAGTGTGCGTTGTGGTTCTTGGGTGCTGGCCTTTCCTTCTTGGGGGATGCAAGGCACTCGGTTAGGGTTCAGCAGTGGAGATGAGGGAAAGGAGTGAATTGAGTTCCCCCTCTGTGGCTTTCTCTTCCCTTGATTCTTTTGACTCTTGCAGCTTTGTAAACGATACCCGGGCTTTATGCGAGTGGCACTGTCAGAGCCCCAGCCAGAGAGGAGGTAAGAAGCTGGACACCTTGGGATGGTGTAAGGTAGTGAGTGACCACACTGGCTCTGTTCTGGGAGAGTGCTGATAAACTTTCTTACGTAGGTTTTTCCGCCGTGGCTGGGTGACTTTTGACCGAAGTGTTAACATTAAGGAGATATGTTGGAACCTGCAGAACATCCGAGTGAGTGTTGGGCTCTGCTTGTCCATTTCTTCCATGTCCACTCATAGCCGTGAGGCTTCACCACAGGCTTCACCTCTGTCTGAGAAGCTATGGGACTGTGACCATGGTTCAGTCCCCTTTGGGGAGCTTGGGTTTAAGGGTCTCTGTAGGGCCCATTCTTCAGGGTGCAACTTCTGGGGTAGTCATTGGCCTCCTTGTTGATAGCTCCGGGAGTGTGAACTGAGTCCTGGTGTGAACAGAGACCTGACCCGTCGTGTCCGCAACATAAATGGCATTACACAGCACAAGCAGATAGTGCGAAATGACATCAAGTTGGCGGCCAAGCTGATCCACACGCTGGATGACAGGACCCAGCTCTGGGCCTCTGAGCCTGGGACGCCTCCTGTGCCTACAGTCAGTGTACCCAATGGTTCCCTGTGCTCCCTCTGACCTCTTCAGCTTGTTTTCCTGACCCCTGGTCCTACCCATAAGCCCCCTTGTCTGCCCCTTTGTCTGGATGCTGTCTCCTCCAGCTTCCAACAGCATAGTCATTAGTGGGGTAGGGTGGGAGAGATTAGGAAGGTGGGAGCGGTAGGAGACGGGTTTGTCAGTGATGCAGATCCTGCTTCTCCAGGGCCCAGTTTCTGGGCTGACTTCTCTGCCTCACTGTCCGTCTCATCCTTGCCAGAGCCTGCCATCGCAAAACCCCATCCTTAAGAACATCACCGACTACCTGATTGAGGAAGTGAGTGCTGAGGAGGAGGAGCTTCTGGGGAGCAGTGGAGGACCCCCTCCCGAGGAGCCTCCCAAGGAAGGCAACCCGGCCGAGATCAATGTGGAGCGGGATGAGAAACTGATCAAGGTGCCAGCTCTGACCATCTGCAGCGTGGCCAGGGGCATGCACGCGTGCGTGGTGGGTCTGTCTGTATGAGGGCTGAGTAGTGACCTTGTGTGTCCTCCTTCCCACCCTGCCCCCAGGTCTTGGATAAACTTCTTCTCTATTTGCGTATTGTGCATTCTCTGGATTACTATAACACCTGTGAGTACCCCAATGAAGACGAGATGCCCAACCGCTGTGGCATAATCCACGTCCGGGGGCCCATGCCTCCCAACCGAATCAGTCATGGAGAAGGTATACTCGGGGCCCTCACTGCCTCTTTCATGACCAACCTGTCTCCTGTCCCTCCTCTTACCCCTTGCTCCAGTTCCCCTCTCTCTCAGCTGCTTTTGTCATCCACACAGTGCTGGAGTGGCAGAAGACATTTGAGGAAAAACTGACTCCACTGCTGAGTGTGCGTGAATCCCTCTCTGAGGAAGAGGCCCAGAAGATGGGTCGTAAAGACCCAGAGCAGGAAGTAGAAAAGTTTGTCACCTCCAACACGCAGGAACTGGGCAAGGATAAGTGGCTATGTCCTCTCAGTGGCAAGAAGTTCAAGGTCTGGGATGTGAAAAGAGTCGGTAGGGTGGACTGGGAGGCGGGCTTGGGTAGCGAGACCCCTAAAAGACTGGAGGAGGCGGCTCCTTCCAGAGGGGTCGGGGGGGGGGGGGGACTGCAGCATGCTGCCCTCATCTCCTCCACCCAGGGCCCAGAGTTTGTGCGCAAACACATCTTCAATAAGCATGCCGAGAAGATCGAGGAGGTGAAGAAGGAGGTGGCGTTCTTCAACAACTTCCTCACAGATGCCAAGCGCCCAGCTTTGCCTGAGATCAAGCCAGCTCAGCCCCCTGGCCCTGCCCAGAGTAAGATACGATCTGTGGTGGCTCCTTCATTCTTCTGTGAGACTTGTACCAACCTTCAGGCCCATTCCTAGAATTCTTGTCAGCCCCTTTCCTCCCCCCGCAGTAATTCATGTTCCTGTCCATGTTGTACTCCCCCCAGGCCTGACCCCAGGACTTCCCTACCCACATCAGACACCACAGGGCTTGATGCCATACGGTCAGCCTCGGCCTCCTATCTTGGGTTATGGAGGTGAGTGTGGGAAGGCAGTGCAGAGGGTTGGTGTTTGTAGGGGGCGACAAAGCTTAGCTGAGGTCAGGTTTTAGTTCACCCTGGGTCTTTGTCATAGCTGGTGCTGTCCGCCCCGCAGTCCCAACAGGAGGGCCTCCATACCCCCATGCTCCGTATGGTGCCGGCCGTGGGAACTATGATGCTTTTCGAGGTCAAGGCGGTTACCCTGGGAAACCTCGGAACAGGTGAGCATGAAAGATGCCCAAGCTGCTTCCCCGTCCGTCCTCTGACTGTAGGGACAGACATCTGTTCACACTTCCTGTATCTCACAGGATGGTTCGAGGAGACCCAAGGGCCATAGTGGAGTATCGGGACCTGGATGCCCCAGATGATGTTGATTTCTTTTGAGCCATCCATGTCCCTTCCTGCATCGCTACATCTGTACCTGTGACCACTTTATCCCATCAGCTGAGAATTTTTTTGTATGTTATTTTACCTGCTAGTAAAAACACTGATAGTGTCTGTTAACTGTGTGCAGTATACCCCTTCCCAAACAGGCTGGGCAATAGTAAGCTGAATTATGCCAATTTATTATTTTTCAGAACAGTATCTCTGACCCCTGCTGGCCTAGTAGAACTTGCTGTGTAGACCAGGTTGGCTTTGAACTCAGATTCACCTGCCCGGGTCAGTTGCACCTGGCCCAAACTTCTGATGCTGAAGACGTCTCTGCTTCGGGGGCCTGTGATAAGTAAATAGGTGTCTGTGATGAATCTCAGTTCTGGGGTCTGTCCAACAGTGCAGGCAAGGCGTGTTGATTCAGGTCTGTCTGGTCAAGCACAGGTTGTAGAAAGAGTTGGAATCAAAGACACAGTCTACCTTTCGCCAGCCCACCCACCCAGCAGCTTGCAGTTCACGACGGTTTTTCGGAGTGCCCCAGTAGTGTGGGTCCAGAGTCAAGACATAGGCTTCCATTCCTGGCCCCTCACAGATTCCCAGCAGGGCCTTGGACTGAGCATCTGCATCTCCTCCCACCATTACTGGGCCCCCACCCGCTGTGAAATGTAAATAAAGCGGCTCCAATTCTCCCCTAAGCCCTGCTCCGCGGGGCAAGTGGCATAGGCGTCCCTGAGGTCCTCCGAAGTGTTCTAGACAGAGACTGGCCTCCACACAGCCGATCCAGTTCCTGGAGCCCCGGAACCCGGGGGGCTTGTCGCCCATGTCCTCTAGGGCTCCCTGCAAGGCTGCCAGCCCAGGCACACCCGAGGACTGGCCCTTTGGCCAGGAGCACAGTGTCTGCAGGGTGCGGTAGCCGCATCCCCAGCCACGGTCATCCAGTCCATCGCAACCGTAGTGATAGTAAAGGTAGTGGCCTGAGAGGAGGGCCAGTCGGGCGGGATCCTGGCAGGGCACAGCCAGGCCCAGGTGCACGTCCTTCAGCAGCTCCAGGGTGCTTGGTAGAGTAGCTGTCACCGAGGCAGGGCGAATTCGGGGTTCCTGGTGTTTTCTGGGACTAGCTACGGGCAGTGTGGGCACGCAGAACCGGGAACTCTCACCAAGCAGGCTAGTAGCAGGAAAGATGATTCCACAAGCAGACACCGCCTTCCGAGCCTTCTAAAAGGCGCCGGCAAACCAGCCTTGCTGCGCAGTCGCAAGAACCGCCCCTAGGCGCGGAATTCGCGCCTACTTCCGCCGGATGCTGTGGGCGGGGCACATCAGTGTTGACCAATCCTGAAGCTTCTGTTCCCAAGTGTCTGACTTCCCCCGCCCCAACTTTCCGCCGGTTGCACAGACTCTCGTGGCTGTAAGAGTTTATTGGCGGCCCAGAGGGGCGAAGGCACCGCGGGGAGGGGAGCTCAGCCCAAGACATGCAGAAGATGGGGAGCCCCTAGTGGGAGGAAGTCGGGGCGGGGTGGACAGGGCCTGGGGGCTCGGTTGTATTATGTCCCAGCCCTTAAATAAATATATATAACAGCTAGGGGCTCGGGCAGGGCGGCAGGACCTGGGGTCCCCCAAGGGGTCACAGGTCTGAGCAGCGCTCCTGCTTGCTATAGTGGTCGAACTGGTTCTTCCAGTGCACCATGTAGGAGCTCCAGCGGTGGAACTCGGCCTTCCACTGGCGCTCTGCCTCGTCCAGCGTGTCTGCGGCCGGGGCACCCCGCAAAAGTGGGAGGAAGAAACGGAACAGGTCGGATAGTGGAGATCGGTCGTGAGTGCGCCGGCATACACGCATTGTCGGAGGCCGAGCGGGGTGGTGGAAAGAGAACAGTGGATGATCCGGAGAATGAAGTGTAGCAGGAAGGAGGAGGAGAGAAATCACCGGAAGACGGAGGGGAGGGTCAGGATCAGAATGGGAGGTGGGTCCATGGGTTGGTGGGGAAAAGAGAGAAGATACAGACATGGTTGGCGATTATAAGGCCCATTGGCTGGCGCCACTAGCCCCGGATCCTTCTCCCCTCTACATCAGGCCCAAGCTCCAAAGGATAATTTTTACATTTAAAAGAAAAAAAAAAAAAAACCCTGGATTTTGAATTTTTGTTTAACAATGATCCCTGAGTCTGTCCGGTTTGTCTCGGCTTGAGAGTGGAGTAGAGTGCTGTATCCCTGAGAGGGGCCCCTTCTTCTCAGCCACACACCAGAGTAAGTGTGCTCTGAGGCCAGAAGGGAAAAGGGTTGTGGTTATAGCCACGGAAGCCCGGAGTGGAGGAGGAAAAGGAAGAAGAGGAGGGACAGGGATAAGTCGGGCCCAGGCCTCGGGGCAGCCTCCCCACGGGCGGGGCTTGGGCAGGTGCAGGGAGCCTCCGTGGCTGGGGGAGGTGGAGAAGAGAGGGATTACACCCTGTGTTTTGCACCCCTTCTCTCTCCCCTCCTTCCAACCCTTGCCGCCTTGTGCATTCCCTGCTCCCCCACCCCACGCGCCTACCGGTGGCGCTGAGCAATTTGGGGAGAAAGCGATTCCAGAAGGCGCAGGTCTGGGCGCGCAGTCCCCGCCGCACCTCCAAGGGCTTCAGGTTCAGGCTCACGTATTGCTGCGCTGCAGTGGTGTACTGTGGCCACTGCGGAGACTTGGAGTCTCGAGGGTCATTGGGGTCCC
>CM052721.1:15421168-15451957 GCA_028551405.1 Uromys caudimaculatus
AGAGGAATAAGGAATGAAGACGCGGATCCTCTTCCTGACTCTGGACCCTCTTCAACCCCTCCCCCCCCTTCTCCCTACCCCCTCCAGCCAGCCCCCCCCCCATGTGAGTGTGTGTGTGTGTGTGTGTGTGTGTGTGTGAGAGAGAGAGAGAGAGAGAGAGAGAGAGAGAGAGAGAGAGAGAGAGAGAGAGAGTTAATTATTCAATCTGGCAATGCTTCTGCCTCAGTTTCCCAGAGTGCAGGGATTCCAGACATGGGACACCAGGTTCCCTTTTCATTTTAAGTACCTTCCACTACCTAGGGAAGTTTTCTTTCAACTGGACGTCTCCAGTCTTTCTCCACTTCCCTTTGTTTTCAAATCCTTTCTAGCTGGGTGTGGTGCTACCAGTTTTAATCCCAGCACCCAGGAGGCAGAGGCAGGCTAATTTTTCTGAGTTTGAGGCCAGCCTGATCTACGTGGAGAATTCCAGGCCAGCCAGTGCTACATAGTGAGACCCTATTTTAAAATAAAAATTCTAGGAGTGTGCATTTAGCTGTGTAGGTAGATGCAGTCCTGTCTCTACAAATACTACTTTTACTTTGGCTAACACAAAAATCTGATGCACCCAAGGGTTTATGCGTGCTAGGCAAGTAAGTACTAACTGAGCTACACCCCTCGAAACCTCTAATGCCTTTCTCTGTCTTGTCTTTAAGATATCGATATCATCATCATCATCATGTGTGTGTGTGTGTGTGTGTGTGTGTGTGTGTGTGTGTGTGTGAGAGAGAGAGAGAGAGAGAGAGAGAGAGATTGATTAATTTGGAGGTCAGAGGGTAGCTTTGTGGAGTTGGTTCTCTCCACCTCTGGGTTTCAAGGACCCAACTGAGATAGGCACACACGGCAATCCCTTTTACCTGTTGAATACCAGTTGTCTCACTGTCTTAGAGTGCTGGGGTGGCCTCATATACATTTGCCTTTCAGCCTTCTGCCACTGAGTCATACATCCAGCACTCGCCCCATTCCCAGCCCTTACAGGGCCTCTCGCTATGTGGTCCCAGCCTGTCTGGAACTGTAAGATTAGAATGCCCTCTGCCTCCTGAGTCTTGGGATGAAAGGTCTCCAGCTGTTTTGTCTCTTAAGGACACCCCGGTCTGCCTACATCACCTGTGACTTTCTCTCCATCCCCTTTCCTTTGTTGGATGTTTCTTTTTTTCACTACTGTCCATGGGCACCCCTTTCCCCTGGACCCCCAGAGGCCATCCCCACTCCAATACCACTGACCCTGTGCGGGCAAAATTGGTCCAGTATTTCATAAGTCGCTGAGCAAAGATTCTCTCCTCCATGGTGTAGTTCAGCGAGGGATCCAGGGGGAGCCCAAAGATGAACTCGATTTCATAGCCATGGGGCACCCCCATCCAGAGGGGCCAAGTCAATGTGGAGGCGCGGTGTTCAAAGACGTAGGCATAGACCCGGGCCCCTTGGGCAGCCAGTCGCCCAGCCAGCTGGGCCACAGGGCACACAACGTTGTGGTCGCCTACCACCGCACTCATGGCATCTCTCAGGTGGGCAGGGTCCTCAGGGTGCAGCCAGTCTGTATAATGCAGGACCACAGCCTCGGCCGCCAGGTCACTTGCTTGGGGTACACCGATCCGCACCCCAGCCAGGAACTGGGCCCGGCTGATGAGAGATTCATTGTCTTTGCTGAAGCCTGGGACCCCGTAAACCAGAAAGTAGGAGCCCTCGTCCTTCACCACACCCACCAGCACCTGAGGATAGTTGGAGATGGGGGGAAAGGTGGAGAGATGATAGAGAGGCAGACAGAGACAGATGAGCAAACTAATAGCCCAAGAGACGAACCATTACAAAGCCAGGATTGTGTAGAACGGAGAGCCGGGAAGGGAGGGGCAAGGATGGAGGAAGAAAAAAAAAATATACCCATAGTTTCTCTTGCCTGGCAACCACTTTGGGGTCTGAACACTCGGCAGGGAAGGACTGACTTTGGGACCCACAAACTTGGACCTCTAACAGTGGATCTGCAGTAAGCCCTCATGCCTGGGTCCCTGGGAAAGGGGAAGGACAGATGAAACCCAGAAGAATCTGGTCTGCCCCATCAGCCATTAGTCACCTGCAGGTCTTGAAAATCTCCAGTATTGATGAGGGCCTCCGGCGTGTCACTGAGGAAGTCCCCGTCTACCACAGGCACGAAGGAAAATCGGAAGATACTTTCTTGAGGCAGTACGTGCCACTCGTGGTCCACCAGGTCCTGTGCTGGCCTTGTCCTCAAGCAGGCTATCAGCTCGGTGTCATTGCCACCAGTGCCACCTGGGGGACAGCCTACGAGGCGGGCCAGCAGGGTGGCCCTGCGCCTGGCCTCGCCAGCACTCACAGTGGCCCAAGGCCCGTTGGGTGTGCCACTCTGGAGGACAGCCCTGTGGAAGAGGCTCCTGCTGGGCAGGGACAGAATGTGCATGCCCACTGAGGCTGCACCTGCACTCTCCCCAAACAGAGTCACTGACATCGGGTCTCCCCCAAAGGCTGCAATATTTTCTTGCACCCATTGCAAGGCAAGCCGTTGATCCAGCAGGCCTACATTGCCAGGGGCTTCTCTGCTCCCTGGTAGGGCCAAGAAGCCAAAGGTTCCCACTCGGTAGTTCATAGATACCAACACGGTTCCCTCCACCTGGGCCAGGAAACGGCCGTCATACACGTCTAAGGAGGATGAGCCGCTGTAGAAGCCACCCCCATAGATCCAGATGAGGACAGGGGTGGGAGAGGTAGGCCTGGGGTATGGTGTCCACACATTAAGATACAGGCAATCTTCACTCAGCTCTCGGTTGGGGTTCCACATCTCAGTACCCTCAAACCCAGGGTACAGGGTGTCCACGTATTGGTAGCAGACATTTTGGAAGGTGGTAGCATCCAACACTCCCGACCAGGGCCGCTTGGGCTCTGGTGGCATAAATCTACGTGAGCCCACAGGTGGCTCTGCAAAGGGGATGCCCAGAAAAGCTGAGACTGGGCCTCCAGGGGCCTTCAGGCGGATGCCCCTCAGCTGGCCCCCTCGGACCCTCACCAGCAGCTGCGGGTCTTCCCGTCCCTCAGCCCTTGCCCCTCCTCCCAGGAGGGAGAGGAGGAGGAAGAGGAGTGGAGAAGCCAGGGAGGGTATATGCAGGGGATACCAGAGAGGTCTCATGACTGCCAGGTCAGGCTGATGTCTGCGGGAGAAAGAAAGGGAAAGAATAAAGACTGGAGCAGCTCTGCGGGAGATTAAGAAACAGTCTTGAGGGTTATCAAGGAGTTGCAGAGGAGGTGGGGCAGATTGGTAAGGGGAGGGGAGAAATGGAGTCAAGCTCGGAGACAGGACACAGGCAGACAAACACAAGATCAGACACACACACACCCATCCCGCGACAATGCAGCCAGCTGAGATAAGGCTGGCTGACACATAGTCTCCCCTGCCCAGCAAGTTCCAAGACCTCCCATACCTCTTTCCCCTGCTGCTTGGGCTAAGACCCCTAGTATACAGCAGAGGGTTGGAAAGGCCTTGTACAGGCCCCGGGACAGGTGCGGGGGCCCTCAGAGACGGGTGGGGCCCTTCAGGAGCTTGCAAGTTATCATAAGAAAGCACAGCCCAAGCCTGTCCTGGGTTGGCCAAAGCCTTCTGAGGGGTAGGGGTGGGTTGGGCATTCAAGGAATCGAGAGTCCCAGGTTAGGAAGGCATCTTGGAATCTTGTCCGGTCCACACCTTGCCCCACCCTGCTCCGCCTCGTTTTCTTTCTGGTACGGCCGGTTGGTACCCGTTTGTTTTACATCAGCCGCACCCCTCTCACCTGACTCCAGCCAACTGGCTCACTGACCCCTTGAGAGGCTCCCCAGAACTCAAGCCCCTATTGCACCCCCATATTGCAATGCCCTCCGTTGCCAACCGGGAGCAGTAGAGACCAAGAAGAGGCCAGAGCTCCCCGCCCCGAGCCTTGGTGTGGGGGGATCTGGAGGATCGTGAGCGTCGCAGAGGGGACTGAAGGGCGAGCCAGGACGTCTGTGATCCGGGAGCTCCGGAGATCCCCTCAGCAAAGGCAGGGGCGCTATTTTGGGGGCAACAGCTGCTGTAGTTCCGGCATCTCCAGCCAAGAGATCAAAATTCCCCGAGTCGGAATTACCCCCTCCGGGCGTTCACCCATCACCCAGACAGTCCTGGTCGCTTGGATCTGGGGATAGTGGCGTTGTTGGAGATTAACCAGGAAACCCGAGTGGGGCTAATTATAACTCGGGGCTTCCGCTGAGCCTTCTTTTAGAGAGAGAGAGAGAGAGAGAGAGAGAGAGAGAGAGAGAGAGAGAGAGAGGAGAGAGAGAGAGAGAGCGAGAGCGCAGGAGGGGATCCTGGAGCTGGCAAAGGTAGGAACCTTTGGGTAGGAACGTTGGGGTCGCAGCCCTCGGGATGGGGGGTGGTGCATTCAGGATGTCAGTAACCTGCGCAGTTTGGGCTCCGCCCCAAACAGGGGGCGTCTTCCAATGTCCCCAGACTTTGAAGAGAGTGGGGAAGGGGCCTTCAGGGGGTCCCTGCAGGAAGAGAGCGCAGAGGCAGCGGCAGGCCCAGCGAGCATCATCAGTAAGTATGCAGCCGCTAGCGGGAGTTTCAGAGGAGTGCGAGGCAGTGGAGGGGCCGCTCTGGGCAGGCCCCGCGGGGCAGGAGGTGCAGTAGGAGCTCTGTTGGGGGGCTTCGATCGTTCTAAGGATCGCACGGTTTCCCCGGGATGAGGATTGGTCCCGAGCCGGTGGAGGGTCCCGGGTGGGTTGGGAGACTCACCTGAGGCGGCCAAGCCGGGCCGGGTCGGGCCGCGCCGGGAGCTGGAGGCGGCCAATGTTCCCCGGCGCAGGCTGAGCCGACAGTGACAGCCGCCTCCGGCCCCCCGCACACACCCCTCCGGGCCGCACGGCGCCCCCGCCCGCCCACTGTCTCCGCCCCCGCCCCTCCCCGCTCCCCCGGGCTGCCACCTCCCCTCCTCCCTCCCTTCAAGCCCCGAGACCCCGGGGAGAGGGGGCCCAGACACACTCCGGTGGTAGATTCAGACAGAACGACAGACCGCAGACCCACAGCGGCAGGGTAGACACCCACGTGACAGATAGATGGACCGCAGCCTGCGGAGACACCAGACACCGCTCACGCAGGCGACAGTCTCCTGCGGTGACAAGTCACAGACAGACCGACTTTCACGGACGGAAGGACACACTGACAGCTCTGATCCAGAAAGATCAGAGGCCTAATACTTTAGCATCTGTAACCACGACAAAGTATGGCTGGGGGCGGGGGGGGGAGATAATAGGAGAAGAGACACGAGAAAGCCTGGCTGAGGACCCCTTCAGCTGTCACGGGTAGAAAAGATGACGTGGGACATCTCTGTGGAGACGAAAGGACACCTGTGGGAACACATACAGAAACATAGGCTCTTCCTTATAGGAAGAGACCCCTGAGGGCAAGAAGAGGTGACGCGGGGACAGCTGAGAAGCCAGGCCACATAGTGGCAAACAGAAGGCTGTGGGGGAGAGGCTACTCTGCTGCAGCAGTGGAAACTTCCGGAACCCCCAAGAGTGGGCTTGAGCTAATTCCCCTGACCGGTGACATCCGGCTGTCATCATAAGGGTCCGGCCGGGCCATGACATCACCGGGCCAAGCTTTCATTGGTCGTTGTGGCTAGCAGGTGGGAGCGGCCAGCCCTTGGAGCCCCCAGCCTGTTTGGGACTCCCTTGACCACACGCCCAGCCTTCTAGGGAGTCTCCCACTTAGCTACACCCGAGTGACGGTGGGAAGTGTGCAGTTTTGTGCCCACGCGAGATCACTACGTGAAAGGGACAACTGGCTCACGGGGTGGGTGGGGGGCATCTGGCTCTGGAGCCTGCCGGCCGCTGCTGCGTGGGTGACTGGCCTGCACGCGTGAGCGTGGGGACGTGCGTGCGCGTACGCGATGTGGGCGCTGCGTGGATCGATGGGGGGGTAGGGGCACACGTGCACGCATGCTCGCTGTGGACGCCGGGATCTTTCCCTCGAACCCCAGACACGCATCGGTCACTTCTTCCGAGCAAGGGGCAAGGGCGTGCTGTTTTGCAGAAGGTTGGCCCAGGAGACACCAGCGCAGAGTCCAGCCTCGCCCAGATGTGCGATTTTCATCTCTCCAAACTGCGACACCCCCCCACCCCCCGTGTCCCTGGAGAACCTGGCCACTGCATGCCGGGAAACTCTTCTGCAGTCTAGCTCACCCGCGACGGGTCCGTGCTGACTTATAACACTATCGCCTGGTGGCGCTAGAGGCTGTCATTCGGGCCTAGAGGACTGGGGTGGGACCAACCCTTGATTATCTCTTTTCTGGTTTATCTGGAAAGAGGGATAGACAAGGATGTGTTATTGTTTATGTGGGAAAGAAAGAGTCTAACGCGACTTCTGAGCATGGTAATGGTAGATTATTAAAACCATGAAGGGGAATGGGTGATGAATGAGCCTAGACCTGTCCAGTCAGTCTTGAAGCTCAGAGACTTTTAGCCCATAAACAGGGTCCAGTTAGTGACGGTATCTTGTTCCTTTGTCCAATTGTTCCAGAAACAGGTGACGCTGGGCAATTTATCTCTTAACCTCTTAACCTTTGTAATTATTAGTTTGTTGTACCGAAGGAAAGATGCTGGGACAAGAATAAACTATCGCACTTGGGAGGCAGAGACAGGTGGATTTCTGAGGTCGAGGCTAAGCTGGTCTACAGAGTGAGTTCCAGCACAGTCAGGGCTACACAGAGAAACCCTGTCTCGAAAAACCAAAAAAAAAAAAAAAAAAAAAAAAAAAGAATAAACTATCTATGGGCCTCAGGGTTATCATAAACCCACAACACCTTAGATAGCTTAGTAAGCAAAAGGACAGGAAGAGGTGGGTGAGATGACCCAGTCAGTCAAGACGTTTGTGACTAAACATTATAAATGAAGTTTCAAACTTAGGACCCCCGTGGTTGAGGGAGAGAACCAACTCCCTGAAAGGTGTCCTCTGACCTCTGCATGTGCACCACGGCATGTACCCTACCCCCCCATAAATTACCCTACACCCTATAAATAAGTGCAAGAAGAAGAAGAAGAAGAAGAAGCAGCTCTGAAGACAGCCGTGTAAGGCTGGCACATTGCACTTGCTCTCTAGGATCAGTTGCTTTTACAAGGAACCTGGTGTTCCTTTCACAGTACCTTGCTTTATCATCTTCAGCAAATGACTCCCAACTTATGGTGTAATAAAGCTACAGGAACATTAACCATCACGTCTGCACTCCCCAAAACAGGATGAATGACATTCCCGCTCCGTTCAAGGCCATTTCCTGGAAACTGACACACAATCCTTGAGTCTCCATTCTACGGGCCAAGGCGTTATTTGCTATGAACGAGGTCCAGATATGTTGTCTGGATGTCTGGACTGATCTAAAATTTGACTGTATTTAAAATTTTTTGTTTGTTTGTTTGTTTTTGTTTTTTTCGAGACAGGGTTTCTCTGTGTATCCCTGGCTGTCCTGGAACTCACTCTGAAGACCAGGCTGGCCTCAAACTCAGAAATCCACCTGCCTCTGCCTCCCAAGTGCTGGGATTAAAGGCGTGTGCCACCACTGCCCGGCTATTTAAAACATTTTAATTACACTTGATTTTCTAACTTTGTGTGAATAAGTGTAGAGGTCAGAAGGCAGTTTGTGGGAATCAACTCTCTCCTAGCACATGGGTCCTAGGGATGAAACACAGGTCTTTGCAGCAAGCCTGTTTACCCACTAAGCCATCTTGTCAGTCCCTTGGCTGTCTTAATAAAGAAGACCAGATACTAGGGGACATTGCCTATTTGCTAAATGCTAAATGATACCTTCCTTTGTCTTTGTCATCACAGGTCTGAAACATATCCAAAAATCTTCGGATTTGGAAGATGCCCCATGTCTTTCACAAAATCCGCATCCCAAGTTTGTAACCTGTGCTCCTTAGTTGGTGCTCTAGGATTTGCGTGGGTTCTCATTCCATGCCTGGATCGTCCACTGGAGGGCGCTGTTTGAGATCTGTAATCCTGTTGGAGGAGGAACACTTATAACGTCCACTGGAGGGCGCTGTTTGATACTTTTAAGACTATTAGAGAAGGCACATCCAGAGTGGAGGTCTTTGAGGTCACTGTGGAGTGGGAGAGGTTTAGGACAAGGGGTTCTAAACAGGGAAGTTCTATTCAGGGGACACTTAGGTTCTTCCAGGGCAGGATGACAGGGATGGGTTCTGGCCAACGTCATCCTAGGTTTGTTCTGCCCAAGACTGGGGGGTGTCCGAAGCAGCCATTGAGTGACTCCCATGAATCTAGGTTGGGGCTCTACAAGAGCGGGGAATCTGAGGCCAGGCAAGGGACATATGTCCCTTACTTAAGGTTGTCCTAAAATTCAAGGGTAGGGGCGTGGCTCAGTGATAGAGCCCCTGCCTAGAATCCCCCAGGGAGGGGCTGGGGGCGTGGCTCAGTGGTAGAGCCCCTGCCTAGAATCCCCCAGTGAGGGAACAGGGTGTGGCTCAGAGGTAGAGTATGTTGGTTTAGGATGTGGAAAATCCTGGGTTTTTATCCCTGCCCAGCACAGGGGAAGTCAAGGAAGACAATGTCCCATTACTTCAGGAGAAGCCTTAACCTTGGATTACACTTTTGAAACCCAGATGACTGAAGGGGACTATCTTTTATACAGTGGTGGGAATAGCATTTTGGAATATCTTTTTATCTTATTTAAAATATTGTATTTTGATATTTATATACAGTTTCTCCTCTCTCTGTGGGGGGTGTGTGTGTGTGCATATGTGTTCACAAGTGTGCCATGTCACATGTGTGGTGGTCAGAGGATAAGTTTTAGGAGTGGAATGGAACTTGGGTCATCGGGCCTGATGCATGTTGGGAAGTGCTTTACCTTTGAGCTATAACTGCAGTGACTGCAGATGTTTGTCATGTGTAGTGGTTATTCCTGATGTCAACTTGACTCTATCTGGAGTGAATTACAATCCAGAATTAGAAGGCTCACCTGTGATCCAGATCTTGAGTCTGGAGGACACAAGTTTCAGGTGTGGTGGTGCTCACGCCTCTAATCTGGGCCACACCTGCTGCTGGAGAGCTGCATAAGGACATTGGAAGGAGGAAGAATCAATCTTTGCCTGTGAGCCTTGTGGGACTAAGCGACTGCTAGATCCTTGGGTTTTCATTCACAGCTGCTGCCGACCATTGTTGGGGAGTTTGACTACAGACTGTAAGTCATCAACAAACTCCCTTACTATATAGAGACTACCCATAAGCTCTGTGACTCTAGAGAACCCTGACTAATACACCATGGTACCCAGGAGAGGTGAGAGAGTATCATAACGGAGTTAACAGTAGTTTAACGCAGACTCGGGTGGCCTCAGAGTCTCTGAGCAAGTTCTTCCCCTGCTGTAGCCTCCACTTGTCCATGGCCCAGACCTTTTCTGAAGCTTTCCCTGCCACCGTTGTTGTTGAGTTCTTGGGGTTTCCAGATGAATTGGGGAGGAAGGGGAGGGTGGGCAAGTTTGGGTGGTAGAGAGTGGGACTGTAAGTACTTATTATTATGTACTTATTTACGGTTAAGATCTCACCTCCTTTTACCTTCCTCTCTTACCAGGATACCTGTGGCTCTCAGGCCCTCCTTCTGTCCCCGCCCCCTCCAGAGAATGAGCTGGAAGGATTCTCTGTTTTGGAATCTCAATCTTTGAGAGCTGTTCTACTTTCATTTCTGTTGCTATGACGAAACTCCCTAAGAAAAAACCAGCTTAATAGAGAAGGGATTATTTGAGCTCTTGAGGTTACTATCCATTACTCCGGGGTTGTCACAGTAGGAGGGCACAGCTAGTGACATCATATCCATGGTCGAGAGCAGAGATAAAGGGATGCATGTAGTTCACTCGCTTGCCCAGCTGGATTTCTTCACTCTTAGGTAGCTTAGGGAATGGTGCTGCCCACAGTGGGCTAATTCTCTCCACATCAATTCCCTTAAGACAATCCCACAGAGATGCTGACCAACTCAATGTAAGTAACTCCTCATTTAAGGTTCTTTTTTCAGGTGACTCTAGATTATGTCAAGTTGACAGTTAAAGCTAGCCATCATAAATGCCATGGGGTCCTAGAAAATAAAGAAAGGTCCTCAGAAAACTCAAAGTTATCCCCAGTTCTCCCTCCCTCATGTACCTGCATCCTTCCTTCAAATGCTGAAGACACTTGTCATCTACAATTTTAACACTGTGAGCCTCCCCCCTCCCACCAATGGGGCTCAAGAGAACCAGAGAAGTAGAGAGACACACAGGTAGAGTCAAAATGAGGGGAGAGGGCTGTCATAGTTTTTACCAGCTTGACACAAACCTAGACATATCTGGGTGGGAAACTCAGTAGAGGGACTGCCTCCATTAGACTGACCTGTGGGAACATTTGTGAAGTATTTTCTTAATTGCCAGCTGATGTAGGAGGGTCCAGCCTACTGTGGTTGATGCCATCTTTGCATAGATAGGCCTGGGCTATCTAAGAGAAGCAGGCAGAGGAAGCTAAGAGGGCAAGCCAGAGAGTCGTGTTCCTCCGTGATCTGAGCTTCCGTTTCTGCCTCCAGGTTCCTGCCTTAGTTTCTCTAGATGTCAGACTGTAACCTCTAATCAAGTAAACCTCTCCTCACCACAGCCGCTGTCGGTCAGCATTTTATCACGTTATCTGTTGTGTTTGGACATATGCGAGTGGCAGGCATGTGGATGTCAGAGATCCTTAATTGGATCTACCTTATTCCTGAGGCAAGGTCACTCAGTCGAACCCAGAGCTCATCGATGTGGTTCCTCTTACTAACCAGGCAGCCTTACTACATGCACGTAGCATTTACCCGGGATCTGAGGTTACAAACTATAGTTCTTATGCTTGTTCGACCAGCATCTTAATCATAGAGGCATCTCCCCAGCCCTGGGAGGTACTTTTCTGAAGTCACAGAAGGGGTGGGTGGCTCACTAAACACCCTGGCTTCAAGGTTAGAGTTTTCATATAAAGTCCAGAGTCTCCCACTTACTGCCTGATGAAACCTAGGAAGTAAACAGTCATTATCTGTGTGGTCATAATCTGTGGGTGATGTCTCTGCCTGTTTCGGCTTCCTGCCTATTCGATTGCCTTGATAACAAAGGCTGACTATAGCAACAGTCTGAGTATTAAATGAGATGATATTTAGTGGTGTGTTTGTGGGGGGTTGGTTAGCAAAGGAGACCCCCCCAAGTCCTAATATGGAACTAACAACAAGTCAGGGCCACTCAACACCCTACCTTGGTACCCCCAACATCACAGAAATGCTAAGCTAGGAGCTCTAGCTGGCCTTAGGATACCTGGCCACAAGGCTAACTTGACGTCTTCCTCCAGTCAAGGCAGGGAGGTCTCAGGCAGGTCCTCCCTTTCCTGTGCCTCTCGGTGTACATACCAGATGTCTCTTGAGGCATGGTCAAAGTCATTGAAGCAACCTAGGCTTCCGATGTGACGCTCAGTTGGCCTGCTGATACCTGTTGAAGGGCTGGGAGTAGCTCTTCAGCTGTTGACCACGGATAGCACTTCACGTGATCTCATTTAGCTGTTCCCAAGCAGACGTCCAAGATGCACAGCAAACCTGTAAACAGAAACCTTGTCAGGATGCCCAGAGCCTTTGGGAACCTGGGTTCTGGGAGCAGGCAGCAAGCCAGGGATGCATTAGGAGGCCTAAGACCTGCTCTTCTATCCAGTTTTGAGAGGAATTTTGATTTCTTTGTTCTGGAGCCACCGTTTCCTGTAGCTCAGGCTATCCTCAAACTTGCCACGCAGCCAGGGGTGACCATGCGAACCTCCACAGGAGAAAGTTCTAGGGTTACAGCGTGTACCACTCTATGATGAAGGTCGTGCCATCCTGTTCTGCCTCCCTTTTGTGGCTGCTTAGACAGTTATCAGCTCTCTACCTTCTTTCTCCACAGTCCCGTCTACCTCAGCAACACACCTGAGATTTCCAGGCCGTGACCAGGGTCCGGATGTAGCAACCAAAATAATTAGCAAGTGATGTCTAAAATAACTACCATGCTCTGCCAGGAATGAACGTCTCAAGGTTACTCTGCCCTTTATCTAACTTTGTGCAAAGTATGTTTTTTTTTTTTTTAAAAGCTCCCAATACATTTATTTATTTAATTGGCTTAATCAGCACAATTGTCAATAATTACCTTCCATGGATCATTACGATGCCACACCCAACTTATACGGCCGGCCGCTGGGACAGGACACAGGACACAGGGCTTTACAGGTGCTAGCAAGTGTGGGGATGGAGCACATCCCCAGTCCTCAGAAGTGTTTGTGTGTAGGTATGTACGTATTTATTTAGAGACAGGGTCACCAAGGCTGGCTGGAATTCACAACCCTTCTCCCCTCAGCCTCCCACGAGCGGGGATTAAAGGTGTGTGCCACCGCACCCAGCATCATTTCTTAGTTGCTAACTCGTTCTCATTATTCTGCCTAGGGAAACTTGGGTGTTATGATGGTCCAATGGTTCCTTTGGTGGCAAAAATCAGGTTTATTTGGGGATGCTTCAAGGGACAGGGCTAGGCAGTGACAAGAGTTCTACCTGCAGCTGTATTGTTTTTGTAAATACATTTATTTATTTAATACATTTATTTAGCGTGTGTGTGCGTGTGCGCGTGTGCGTGTGTGCGTGTGTGCGCGTGTGCGCGCGTGCGTGCGTGCGTGCGTGTGTGCGTGTGCGCGTGTGTGCGTGTGTGCGTGTGCGTGTGTGCGCGTGTGCGTGTGTGCGTGTGTGTGTGCGCGTGTGTGCGCGTGTGCGTGTGTGCGTGTGAGAGAGAGAGTGCCATAGTGTATGAGGGTATAAATGGAGTCCAGAGGACAACTTTCAGAAGTCAGCTCTCTCCTCACCGTGTGGGTCCCAGGGATCAAATTCCTCATATTACAAGACCTGGCATAATGTGTCCATACCCAGTGAACCATCTTGACGGCCCATTAAATAATTCTATTTCCTAAGCCACATCTATCGATTTCTTAAGAATGTAGTTATTGAGTTCCCTGCCCCCCACTTCCTCTCTTCTGGTTAGATTTTATTACCTCTCTAAGTATGTACCTTTGTACTGTTAAACCATTTAATACATTTATTAATTAACTACTCAGCTTTAACTGAGCTCGGTGGCTCTCTGAGAAAGCTCTCTGTGAAAATTCCAGCCTCACTGAATCACAGGTCTGACTTCTCAGAGTAACCTCAGGTAGTATCTTTATGCTGCCAAGGTTTAATTAAGAAGCTTCACACTTACTTAGGATTTTAGCACCGGGAGGGGCACACGTGTGCCGCAGCCTGCCTGTGTGGAGGACAGGACAACCTTTGAGAGTTCTCTTTTTCCATCACGTGGGTTCTGGGGGATCGGACTCAGGTTGTCAGGTTTGGGGGCCAACACCTTTACCCACCAAGTGAGCCATCTGCCTGCTTCTGTTGTCAAACTGATTAATGTATAATTCACACACACACACACACACACACACACACACACACACACACACACACACACACACACACACATCAGAGGGAGGGTATATATTACCTCCCTTTGAACCTCAACAGGAACTCTCTGTAGCTCAGGCTGTCCTGGAACTCACTCTGTAGACCAGGTTGGCCTCAGACTCACAGAGATCTGGCTGCCTCTGCCTTTGCCTCCTGAGTGCTGGGATTAAAGATATGTGCTACCACTGGGCTATATGACTTTTCCCCTTCCTGTCTTGGTCCTGGGAAGGAACTTCAGGGTTTGCAAATACTACACAAGCGCTGTATCACTAAGGCAATCCAGTTCCTCATTATCTTTCTTTTTTATTTTTTTTTAAAAAAGATTTATTTATTATATATAAGTACACTGTGACTGTCTTCAGACACTTTTTCTTCTTGCTCCAGCCCTGCTCGTTCCAGCCTCACTTGCTGATGCTGTCTTCAGACACCCCAGAAGAGGGCATCAGATTTAATTACAGATGGTTGTGAGCCACCATGTGGTTACTGGGATTTGAACTCAGGACCTTTGGAAGAGCAGTCAGTGCTCTTAACCGCTGAGCCATCTCTCCAGACCTTATTTAGGTTTTTCAGTGTGTTTGACATGTGGTTTCCCCTATACGCTTGTGACCCTCTTTATTTCTTCAGAATTATTTAGTGATTCGAGTCTTCTCAACTCTTTTACTTCTTAGTCCATCCACCTGAATAAAGTTTTGACAAGTTTGTTGATGTTCCAAAGAACCACGTTTTGAACTTGATGTGGTGGATTACCATTACAATTTGGTCTCTGTTGCTGTGGTAAAATGCTCTGGCTAAAAACAACGTGGGGGCAGAAAGGGCTTGTACAGCTTACACTTACAGATCACACTTCTGGTGAGGGAAGTCCAGGGCTGGAACCCCAGATAGGAACCTAGAGGCAGGACCATGGAGGAATGCTGTTTGCTGGCTGCTTCTCTGCCTTGCTCACAAGTTCATGTTCAGGTAGCTGTTTACACAGCTCAGGACCACCTACTTAGGGAATGACGCTGCCCACAGTGGGCTGGGTCATTTAACAACCAAAACAACCCCCACAGCATACCCACAGGCCCTTCTGATCTAGGCAACTCCTCAAATGGAGTTTCCCTCTTCCTAGGAGACTCAAGTGTGAGTCAAATTGACAGGAAAAACTGAGCAGGATTTCTACATCTATAAAATCATAGCACATGGAAGGCAGAGATAGGAGGATTAGGAGTTCAGGCTCACTCTCCACTAGGTGTACGGAGTTGAAGGCCAGCCTGGGCTATATGGCATTTTGTGTGAAAGACAGAAAATGATTTTTTAAAAAAAGACATTTTCATTTTTGTTTCCTTACTGATCTTCTTTCTCACTCCCTTTCTCTTTTCCCACCTGATTTTTTCTCTTTCTTCTCTCTCTTTTTTGAGGAAGAGTATCTCTCTTCCTCTTTCTCCCTGAGACAGATCTCCTCTGACCCTCAGTCTCACTATACTGACCAGGCTGCTGTGGAACCCACTATACTGCCTTTGTAGCTCAGGGTGGCTTTAACTTACGAACATTCTGCCTTATCCAAGTGCTTGGATATAGACTCACTTGTGTGTCACCATGGTGGCTTCAGCCCTGTGTGTTGGTTAGGGTTTATGTCCGTATGTAATCTATGGTATAGAGATATTTCTTTCTCTCATATATGTATGTGTGTGTATTGCACATATTATCTTGTGTGTGTATATATACATGTGTGTATGAATATATATCATATATATTCATTCCAGAAGATGTTACAGAGCCATTTTGGAAGAGGGAAATTCAATTGAGAAAATACCCCCACCAGATTGGCCTGCAGTGCATTTTCTTGATCAGTGATTGATGCTGGAGGGCGTAGCACACAGGGGGCGGTGCTACCCTGTGTGGGTGGTCCTGGATGGTGTAAGAAATCAGGCTGAGCAAAGCCATAGGGAGCGAGTCAGTGAGCCTGGTCTCCCATAGCTACTATTTTAGTTCTTGCCTCCAGGTTCCTGTCCTGACTCCCCTGAATGATAGACTACGAGCTGTAAGCTGAAATAAACCCTTCCACCAACCAGAGAGTTTTGGTCGTGTGTTTTATCACAGCAATAGAAACCTTGCTACGCTGTGAACATTAACTATGTTGCTCTGTTTGCAAAGCAGGAGCCACCCAGTGGCCCCTTTGGTATCTCCAGGACAGCGACAATTGCTCCTGCTGCAATGTGCAGGGTGGGCAGCTGTAAAATAACTCCTGGCTGCCCACACTCGGGGAGGAAGACACTAAGAAAAAAGAGAACGGCACCAGAGAGAGCTGAGACCTGATCCCCAGTTCCGTTTCTGCTTGGCTTTTCGAAAACTCAGGCTGCCCAGGGTTGCCTTTCAAAGTCTCTCTGAAAGAACAATTAAGCACTGGAGATGTGTTTGCGAAAGCTTTCTTCGCAAGTCATAAACCCATAAACGACGTCACTTCGCGGTGTTAACTCACTGAACACGTCCTTCTGAGAGGTTAAACTCTGAGCTTAACTTTATGAGGCTATTAATTTTTACCAGAATCAGGAACAATAGATAATGCCTGATCTTGTATGGCTGATGGAAGCTGGCCTTGGGCACCCTGGAGTTAAGCACTTGGTTTTGTACTCAGTGTCAGAAAATATGAATAAAACACTACTGGTTGTTTTTTTAAAATTAAAAAAAAATGTGTTAGATAAAAAATGGTTAGATTTTAGGTGAGATATTTCTCTTTCTCATATATGTGTGTGTGTGTATGTGTGTGTGTGCGTGTGTGTACATATCATCCTGTGTATATGTCTTAGTCAGGGTTTCTATTCCTGCACAAACACCATGACCAAGAAGCAAGTTGGGGAGGAAAGGGTTTATTCAGCTTACACTTCCACACTGCTGTTCATCACCAGAGGAAGTCAGGACTGGAACTCAAGCAGGTCAGGAAGCAGGAGCTGATGCAGAGGCCATGGAGGGATGTTTCTTACTGGCTGGCTTGCTTCTCCTGGCTTGCTCAGCTTGCTTTCTTATAGAACCCAAGACTACCAGCCCAGGGATGGCGCCACCCACAAGGGGCCTCCCCCCTTGATCACTAATTGAGAAAATGCCTTACATTTCATGGATCTCATGGAGGCATTTCCTCAACTGAAGCTCCTTTCTCTGTGATAACCCCAGCTTATGTCAAGTTGACACAAAACCAGCCAGTATAGTATATGTTTATATGCATGTGTGGATATATCCTATATATATGAATAATATCCTATATATATGTATAATATATATGAGAGAAAAATCTCTCTTTGTCTCTGACTGTCTCTCTCTCTCTCTCTCTCTCTCTCTCTCTCTCACACACACACACACACACACACACACACACTACACACCAAAAAAAAAAACCAGAGGATGCTCATCCATTAGAGCCCTTCTTTCTTTTTTTGTTTTTTTCGAGACAGGGTTCCTCTGTGTAGCCCTGGCTGTCCTGGAACTCACTCTGTAGACCAGGCTGGCCTTGAACTCAGAAATCCGCCTGCCTCTGCCTCCCAAGTGCTGGGATTAAAGGTGTGCGCCACCACTGCCCGGTATTAGAGCTCTTCTTATTCTGTGCTGGAGTTCTTTCTAATTTTTCCTTCCTAAATATATATTTGTTATTTGTTCTGCTATACACAAACACACATACACACAGAGAGAGGGAGAACAAGTAGAAAACAAAACATTCATATAAAGTAAATGGGTTGTGGTAATGTAGTCATCTGCAAATATATCTTTATTCTCAATATTGCCTTTTTTCTTTTGAGATAGGGTCTCACGGTGTAGTCCTGGCTGGCCTGTAACTTTCTACGTAGACCAAGCTGTTCTCCACCTCAGAGAGTCCACATACCGCTGCCTATTGAGCGCTGGGATTAAGGCGTATGCCACCACACCTGGCCTCTCAAAATTGCTTTAATGCTTCATTTTAAGATGCTGAGAAAGCCATTCATGGTGGCACATGCCTTTAACCCCAGCTTTGTGGGGCAGAGGCAGACAGATCTCTGTGAGTTCAAGGCCAGCCTGGTTTACCCAGAGAGTTCTAGGACAGCTAGGCTTGCATAGAGAGACCCTGTCTCAAAACAGACAAAAACAATATTAAAGGCTAGTTAGATGGCTCAGCTGTACTTGCCACCAAGGCTGGTCCCTGCGACCCACACATGGTGGCAGAGGATAACTGACTCTCCTGAGCTGTCCTCGGACCTTCACATGGTAAGCTACGGTATTTGCGCTCCAAACATACAAACAGACACATGTAATTTTAAAAAAGAGATGCTGAGGGCTGTCGGGGTGGTATATAGTTGTCACCTTAACACTTGGGACATAGGAGGACCAGTAGTTCAGGGTCAGTCTTGTCTACATAACATGTTTGAGCCAGCCTGGACTATATGAAACCTGACTCAAAGCTACAATAAGAGCCAACAAGATGGCTGGGTGGGTAAAGATGCTTGCCACCAAGCCTGGTGACCTGAGTTTGAATCTGGGACCCACACGACTGAAAGGGAGCATCGACTCTCACAAGCTGTCCTCTGGTCTCCACACACAAACTGTGCTAGGCGGCCTCCAGCAGATATAATAAAAATTAAACACCGGGCAGTGGTGGCGCACGCCTTTAATCCCAGCACTTGGGAGGCAGAGGCAGGTAGATTTCTGAGTTCGAGGCCAGCCTGGTCTACAGAGTGAGTTCCAGGACAGCCAGGACACAGAAAAACCCTATCTTGAAAAACCAAAAAATAAAAAATAAAAAAATAAAAAAAATTAAACAACAAACAAAAGAAAATGAAATACAGTGATGATTTTATTCTACCATCTTTAAATTTTCTTCTTATTTTTAAAATTATTCTATCATCTTGCCCTCAACCCAAATACTTTTTACTGTGGTCACAAAATGGCCAGAGAGAGACATAAGCTGCAACCATCTGTGTTTCTCGCATGATCTCAGTGTCTAGAGGCACTTGTATCGAAACCATCGCCTTCCCATTGATAGAAGGATATTCCCATGAGCACTATGATAATTTTAATTGTCAACTTCACACACCCTAGCATCATTTGGGAGAAGAGCCCCAATAAGGAGATCATCTACCTTGGGTTGGCCTGTGGGTATGTCTGTGGGAGGTTGTCTTAAGTTAATCGATGTGGGAAGATCCAGCCCACTAGGGGTGGCACCATTCCCTAGGCAGGGGGTCCTGAACTGTGTAGAAATCAAGCAAGCAATTTTATACCTACATTCATTTTTCTCTGCTTTTGACTGTGGATGTGATGTCACTAGCTGCCTCAAGATCCTGCCTCGACTTCCCCACAGTGGTGGACTGTGACATGGGATTGTTAGGCATTAAACTACTTTCTCTCCTAAGTTTCTTTTTCCCCAGGCAATTTTATCACAGAAATAGAAACGAAACTAGAGTAAGCAGCTTGCCAACTCTGTCCAGCCCAAAGAGGAGTTTCCTTCTTTCAATGTGACCACCATGTCCAGTTTCTCCAGCACAATGAAGGAATGCTCCTTCAACAGCTCAGGGACTTCACCAACATCCTTGACCAAATGAGGCTGTCCCCCTGCCCAAGCTCCTGAAAGGAAGTTTCCCACAACAGGCCTTGTCCCCATTTGTACAGCTCTGGCAAAGCTTACCAGGGACTCCATTTCATCTACCAGTTCCACTGTAGGAATTAAAAGTTTTTAATACTTAATTAAGTAGTGTATATGCACGTGTGTGTGTGTGTGTGTGTGTGTGTGTGTGTGTGTGTGCGTGTGAGCCAGAGAGCAACATCAACTGTTCTCCCTTAGGTGCTGTCCATATTTTTGTTTTTATTCTCCATTGTGTGTGTGTGTGTACATGTGTGTTTGCACGTGTGTCAGTGCATGTGGGAGGGCACTTGTGTGCCCATGTATGTGGAGGCAATCCAAGGTTGATGTCTGGATTCATCAGAAATAGCTCTTCTACCTTACTCAAGGAGACAGGGTATCTCAATCAAACCCAGAGTTCAGTGACATGGCTAATCTTGCTCTCTAGCTTGTTCTGGGAATCCCTTGTCTCTGCCTCCCAGGGCTGGAACTATAGGTGCTCCTTGCCTGAAATTTACATGAGTTTCCAGAGATCTAAATTTCAGTCCTCAACCCTGCAGGGCAAGCACTTTAAACCACTGAGCTGCCTCCCCAGACCCACCTTGTTTTTTTGAGGCAGATCCTTCATTGAACCTGGAGCTTGCCAAGTAGGGCTGGGCTGGCTGGCCAGTGGGCCTTAGGGATCTTCCCATCTCTACCTCCCCAGGTTTGGGGTTACAAGTGTATACCATAGTGCCTGGTTTATGTCACGTGTTCTGAGTGTTGACCTCTGGACCGCTCCTTGTGCTTATACTTTACCCACAGATCAATGTCCCCAGCTCTCACTGTTAGAATCTCTCTCTCTCTCTCTCTCTCTCTCTCTCTCTCTTTTTTTTTTAAATATTTATTTATATATATGAGTACACTGTAGCTGTCTTCGGACACACCAGATTCTATTACAGATGGTTGTGAGCCACCATGTGGTTGCTGGGAATTAAACTCTGGACCTCTGGAAGAGCAGTCGATGCTCTTAACTGCTGAACCATCTCTCCAGCCCCCACTGTTAGAATCTTGATTAGCAGAAACCATAATCACCCCAGGAATCCCATCTGTGGTATATTGTGTTACTTATCAGAAATATTTACTTTCACTCCCTGGGCCAATTCTATGTCCCTGCCTCACTGATATCAGACTTGGCTTATGACTTCCATTGCCTCTCCCTGATATCTTTAATATCCTTTCCCGTCACCCTGTCCTGTCTGTTCCAAGAAAAGCACATGACTTGTTTTAGCCAGCAGAACATGTGGTCACACAGCATCATTAAAGGTACACAACCTTTAAAAGGAAGATGTTGATCACAATGGTTAGCTTTTATGATCAACTTGACACCGTCTAGAATCACTGGGGAGGACAGCAGAGAGATCATCTGCTTTGTGTTGGCCTGTGAAGTATTTTCTTATGTTAATTGATGTGAAAAGAGTCAGTCCACAGTGGGCGACACTATTCCCTTGGCAGGGAATCCTCAGCTATGTGAGTGTAGAGAAATGATTGGAGTGAGCAAGTGAACATGGATACATTGAATTCTCTCTGCTCTTGAGTGTGGACTTGATACAAGTAGCTGCTTCAGGTTCCTGCCTTCACCTCCCCACAGTGATAGATTGTAACATGGAATTGTGAGCCAGATAAACCACTTTCTTCCCTAAGTTACATTTTGTCAAGTTATATTATCATAGCTATGGAAATGAAATCAGGGCAGTGGTTTTCCATCTTGGGTGAGATAAACAGTGTTTCCCAAACAAGTTTCTCCATCATCCTAGATCCCAGAGGAGGGGACAGACACTGGGGTGACTAAGTCCCATGAATGACAAACTTTTGTGCTTGTAAAACAATGACCTTGGATGGGCTGTTTGTTACTGTAACATAACCTGATGTTTCCTAACTGATACATCAACGCTCACAGCAAGGAAGGCACTTTACCAATTGAACTGTCTCTCCAGCCTTTAAACTTTTTTATTTAAGGGACTGGAGAGACGTTTGGTGGTTAAGGGTGGGTACTGCTCTCATGGATGATCTAAATTCATCTCTCAGCACCCACGTTGGGCAGTTCACAACTGCCTCTAATGACTCCATCTCCGGGAGAGCTAATGTCCTCTTCGTTCTTCTGGGGCACTTGCCCTCACATGTAAGCAGACCCTCCTTCAGATATGCACGTAATTAACAAATAAAAAGTAAATCATTGGGGCTGAAGAGATGGCTCAGTGGTTAAGAGCATTGACTGCTCTTCCAGAGGTCCTGAGTTCAATTCTCAGCAACCACATGGCAGCTCACAACCATCTGTATCTCTTCTGGTGTGCATGAAGACAGCTACAGTGTACTCATAAAATAAAGAAACAAATCTTTTTTTTTTTAAAAAAAGGTAAATTGCTGGGCAGTGGTGGTGTACGCCTTTAATCCCAGCACTTGGGAGGCAGAGGCAGGTGGGTTTCTGAGTTCGAGGCCAGCCTGGTCTACAGAGTGAGTTCCAGGACAGCCAGGGCTACACAGAGGAAACCCTGTCTCAGAAAAAAAAAAAAAAAAAAAAGGTAAATCATTAATGTTTTTTTTTTTACTTTTTATTAGACTGATCACTAAGGAGGTAGGTAGATTTATTTTTTAAAACCATGTGTATTAGGAAGGGTGTATGTGTCCGAAGGCACTCACATGGAGCTCAGGGTACCTTTCAGGATTTCCCCAGTGTCCCATCATGTGAGCTCCAGGGAGTGAACTCAGGCCATTAGTCTTGCTGGCAAGCACTCTTATCCATGGACCCATCTCACAGGCTCTGCTCTTATTTTTTGTTTGTTGTTTATTTTGGTGCGGTATCTCACTATATAGCCTAGGCTGGTCTAGAACTTGCTTTGTTGACCAGGCTGACCTCCTAACTTTTAGCGATCATCTATAATCCCGGTACTCGGGAGGCTGGAGGAGCTTGAGCTATGTAGAGAGATCCTGTCTCAAAAAACCAAAACAACAAAATCTAAGACAACAACCAATTTTCTATGGCTGTGGGGACTGCTCACTGGTTAAGCCCCCCCCCCCCCGTGTCCACACGCATGAAGGCTGGAGTTTGGGTCCCCAGAACACATGTAGATGCAGCCCATAATTCCAATATTGGAAGATTGGAGGTAGAGATGGGGTGCCCAGAGAAAGCCAGCTAGAAGACTAGTCACATCAGTGAGCTCTGGGTTTGACTGAGCTGCCCTACCTCAATGAATAAAGTAGAAGAGAAACTGAGCATGATTTCTGACATAATTTCAGCCTCCATATACATGTACACACACATGCATGACTATCTCCATGCATGTGTCTACACACATGTAAAACATACATGCCACATACATGCACATGAAAATGGGGAAATGTATCTCTTTCTTATGTTACTGGGGATTGAACCCAGTGCCTTGTGCAGTACTTTAGAAGGCTACTACTAAGTTGTGCCTTTAACCATAAACTATATTTTTTCTAATTACCTTCAAACACACAGAGAAAATACACTTCCTTTTTTTATTCATCATTTTATTTATTTACATTTTCAAATGATATCCCCTTCCCGGTTACCCCTCACAAACCCCCATCCCATCCCCCTCCTCCCTGTCCTTTGCCTCTATGAGGGTGCTCCTCCACCCACTCACCAAACCACCAACCAATGAAAATACACTTTCCAATCACTTTCAAATTGTCAAAGGTAAACAAAGGTGGATGCACAGTACAGTGGTCATGACAGATTTAAAAGACTTAGAGAGACCTTGTCTCAAACAAGAAAGGTACAGTGCACGCCTTTAGTCCCTGCCCTAGGAGGCAGAAGCAGGTGAATTTATGAGTTCCAGATCAGGCTGGTCTACAGAGTGAATTCCAGGACAGCCAGGGCTACACATAGAAACCTTGTCTCAAATAATAATAACAAAAAAGATTTATTTAAAAATTTTCTATTTATGACTGTGTGTGTGTGTACTTATGTGTGTGTGTCCGCGTGTATGGGAGAGCATGTGTATGAATATATTTATCTACAGAGGTCAGAAGGGGGGAGCCAGATTCCCCAAATCTGGAGTTACAGGCGATTCTGACTCATCTCACATGCGTACTAGGAACGGAACTCAGGTTGGCCTCTGACCTCCACACGCATGCGCGTTCACTGGATCAGTGATGAGGGGGAGCATCTTGCTTACTTCATGGCCCGTGGGAGGGAGAGGGAAGATGTTGGGAGTTGCCTTTGTGGGCATGCCCGGATACCTCAAAGACCTCCCGCTAAGCCTCAGCTTGTGCATTAGTTACCAAATCCCGCACATAAACCACCGAAGGGAAAAATATTTATTTGAGATCACTGTTTTAGAGGGCTCAGAGCATCACCGCGGGACGGTGTGGTGGCACAAAATAGGAAACCAAGGAAGACAGACAGACAGACTGGAACAACCTATGTGACAAGGGTCTGCCCCACTAACCTACTTCTATCTAGGTTCTCCCATCCCTTCCTCCTCTCTTCTTCTCCCCCTCCCTTTCACTACGGATTCCAGACTTGCCTGGAACTCACAATCCTCCTGCCTCCACCTCCCAAGATGCCATCTGTGCCACACACCTGGTGTTCATGCCTTTTCGTTCTGATTTGAACATGGTAGTCCACAGTGTGACTATTCTATGATTTCCTGGTGGCATCTCCACCCCAAACCCCCGCCAAGGTTGAACCGACATTATGGAGCCGTCTACACAATCACGGCATACCCGGCCCTCATTGTCTTGCAGAGTGTCCATAACTCAACTTGGGTGGCCGCCATTTTTTTCTTCCTGGAGCTGTAATTAATCAGAGGGCAACAGGTCTCTGTGGGAATGCTTGCCTGAACAGAGAAGACAGTGGGCAGGAGGTTGTGGGGTCTGGAATTCTTTAACAAGGTGCACGTGTGTATCTGAGTGTATGCATGGGCACTGCATCCATGCAGGAATCCTTAGAGGTCAGAGGAGGGCTACGGATTCACTGGAACTGAAGTTACAGGTGGTTATGAGCCAACTCACACAGGTGTTGTAAAGCAAACCGGGGTTCTCCACAAGAGCAGAACCTGCTCCTGCTTGCTCCGCCGTCTCCCAGCTCCTCAGTCAGAATCACGATAGATGGACTGGGGTAAAGTGCTTGCAAGCATTCCGGAGGCGCAGGGTTTGATCCCTAGTGTCACTCAAATTAAGAAAAAAATCAAATCACCTGTTGTTTTTCTTTTTTAGAATGTGTTCTTGCACACTTTCATATGCGGTAAATGGTTATAAGCTGAGTAATGTACTTTGGGGTTTTTGTTTTGTTTTGTTTTTTTGGTTTTTTTCGAGACAGGGTTTCTCTGTGCAGCCCTGGCTGTCCTGGAACTCACTCTGTAGACCAGGCTGACCTCGAACTCAGAAATCCGCCTGCCTCTGCCTCCCAAGTGCTGGGATGAAAGGCGTGCGCCGCCGCGGCCCGGCTGAGCAGTGCACTTTGATCGTATTTCTTCCATTGTCCTTCCTTATCTCTTCCTCCTCCCACCCAACCCTTCCTCCCCCAAAGCCCCCCACTCTTGTATGTGTCATTTTTAATTATTTTGTGTATGTGTGCGCGCACGCGTGTACGCGTGTTCGTAACACACCATCACCTCCCCACCCCCCATCTCCCCACCCTCACTCCCTCACTTCCTACCTTATTTTTCCAGACAAGGTCTCTCACTGAGCTGGAGCTCCCACATTGGTGAGAGCTGCCCAGTGAGCCTCTGGGACCTGCCTGTCTCTCTCCCCAGGCCCAGTGTTACACTGTCTTGCCTATGGGCTCTGGAGGATTTGAACTCTCCCTCCATTGCCTTCAACGCTAAACCAGCATTTTTGTTCCCGTGGCTAGCTGTCTTTCCTTTCCTGGGACCCAGTCCAGCTCTTCTGATCGTGAAAAGACTTCGGGTTAAATTCTGCGTTATTCCCCAGTGGACTCACAGTCCCAGAGTCCCACAGCTGTGGAGAGAGGGCAGAGGGGACTTGAAGCGAAGCTGAAAGGCTCACCCCAAGCCGAGGCTTCATTCAGGTGTATCTTCTCCAGGAGCCAGGGGGAAGAGGCGTCGTCGTTCTTGGACGGGATGGAGCCATGGGGGACTGGCAGGCCAAGGGTGGGGCTCTCCCTCCTGGCCCATAGTAGGCATGTCCTAGCTTCCTGTTCCCTCCCTGTCTACAGCACTGAGGTCCGGGTAGCGGGGAGAAGAGAGGGAGACTGCGCAGCTCAAAGGTGCAGTTGTTTCATTTTCATGCCTGGCGGGGCAGAAAACCGGGGGGGGGGGGCCAGGATCCGCGGCTCACAGCTTCCACACCTCCCAAGTGGCTCGGCTCCCAGCCTGCTGCCGCCCATGTTGCTGCTCAGTCTCCTCTGGCTCCTCAGAGCCTCCCCTGGGGAAGCAGGTGAGGGGGCAGCTTCAGGGAGAGAGGGGCTGGTGAGACCCTCGGGACTCCTGAGCAAGGATGGGGGCGGGGGGTTGGCTGTGAGGCCTGCAGAGCAGGGGCGCGGGGGGTGGGGTGGGCGGGGAGTGTCATCTCTCCTATCTCTGGTTGCAGAGGCTAGAGCGGGAGGACAGGGTTCTGGTGCTCACGCCTGCATCCTGTGGGCAGCAGCTGAACTGAGAATGCTGCTTGGATTCTGCTTGCTGTCTCCCTCCCTGCAGCTGCCAGCGCTCCTCAGTCTCCCCCCAACTCCCGAGTCCCTTTCAGGGGGAATTCTTCCTCCTTGTCCTGACACCTTTGCCCTGTCTATCATCATTCACCATCACCATCACCATCACCACCATCACCACCATCATCATCATCACCACCACCACCTGCCCTTCCTCTCTCTTCCTGCTTCTGCTTCTCTCTCCCCCTGCCCTCTCCTCTCTCCTCCTCTCTCTCTTTCCTCTTCACTCTCTCCCCCTTTCTCTCCTCTCTCCTCTGCCTTTTGCTGCCCACCTCTCCTTGGGAAACCTCGTAGCCTGCCTTGCTTTGCTCCCGGGCTCTCCCAGGCTGGAGAGGCACAGTGGTTATCAGGGCACAGTGCTTACCCAGTGTGCAGGAGAGGCTCCCAGGCTGGATCACCAGCACCTCCTCCCCAAAGGAATAAAAAAAACGAGCAAAGGGAAAAAAATAGTGTAGCCCCAAGGCAGTGTGGAGCTCACACCCCAGGCCCCCCTGAGACTACCCAGTGTGGGGCTCACACCTCAGGGCCCCCCAGTTCCCTCCTCTCTGTCCTTTAGTGTTTATCTCTGCTGCAGCCCAACCACAGAGCACCCCAGCCTGCTGGAACCTTCAGCTCATTTTGCTCCCCTGCAGGCGACTGCTTTAGCTGACAGGGACCCTGCTGGAGAATCCTCTTGCTCCCTGCTTCCCCAGCGGCTGGGCTGAGAGTTGACACCTCAGGTCACAGGAAGGACATGCCCTGACACATGTGTTCCGTGTAACGACTGAAGGGGTCCTAGCTAGGAGTGTTGTATATACCTGTAATCCTAGCACTCATGAGGCTGAGGCATGACAGCTGAGGGCACCTACTGTGATTGACAGTTTTGCCAGGGAGAGATACATTTATGTATTTGGAGAGACCGGGAGGAAGCTTGTTGGGCCAGTGTCATGGCTTAGCACGTAAAGATGCTTGCTGCCAAATCTGATCCACGCTGCACTGTGGGTACATGCTCACTCCCTTATATATGTAATGAAATAAAATAAAATTTGTTTTGATACGCCAAGTAATGCAGTAGCCAGGGCAGAACCACTGTATAAAATGTGTATCTCCCACCATGTGTCGCAGACCACAGAGGCCAGAGAACACAGTGGAACTGAGGTTACCTCAGGCGGCCTTCAGTTGCCTGATGGATGCTGGGAACCAAACTCACGATGTCAGGAAGATCAGCAAGCTCTCTTACACCCTGTGCTGTGTCTCTCCAGCTCCTTCAGGGTGTGTTTCTGTGCTTACTGCTGACCTTGAAGCCTTAAACTCACCAGATCTGCTAATCTGCTCGGACATCTTTTTCTGGATGCTTCCTCCTCTTCCAGGTCCCTTCACGTGGTCCTCTCTGCCCATCCCTTAGTCTGAGTAGTCTGTGAACTCCTGCTCTCCTTTGAGTGCCCTCTCCAGCCCTTCCCTCTTGAGTACTGATTTCTGTTTCTATGGTATGGGTCACTCCTCAGCCCAGCTCTGGAGGCCTCCTAATTTGGAAAGAAAGGGCAGGCATTGGTTAAAAGGCGGGACCCAAAATCCCAGAGGGCTGGAAGACTCTAGACAACAGTGGGAAGGAAGGACACATGTGGGGAGGAAGGCTTATTTGGTAGAGTGCTCACCTAGCAAGCACGGACACCATAATGCTGGGTACGATTCATCACACCTGAGATCAAGGTGTAAGGATTAGGATCTCAAGTTCATCCTGGCCTATGTAGTGAGCCAGAGACTGCTCTGGGCTGCATGAGACCCTGTTTGAAAAGAGCAAAATCAAGGCTGGAGAGATGGCTCAGTAGGTTGGGGCGCTTGTTTTGCAGGCATAAGGACTGGCGTTCATAGACTCAGTACTCGTGCAAAAAGCTGGGAGGAGCTGTGTGTGCCCGCAACTGCAGCACTCGGGCCAGAGACAGTGGATCTCGAGGGTCTGCCAGCTAACAAGCCAGTGTAGCTAAAACAACGAGCTTCTAGTTCATAAGAGACCCTGTCTCAAGACATTAAGGTAGAAGTCAGCAAAGGGAGACATCTGGTGTGCTGCTCTGACCTTTGCATACATATACCTACACACTCACCATGCATGCACCACACACACACACACACACACACACACACACACACACACACACACTGCATACACGTAGCACATACACACACTGCATATACATAACACCCACACCCACACACACACACACACACAAACCATACATATAACACACAGAAATCACATACGTATCACATACACAAAATTCATATAGCACACACACAAATCACATACATATACATACACACATACAAACTACATACACAGAAGACACATACAAACCACATATACATAATATATACACACAAATAATGTACATATAACATATACATAACACACACAGAAAACACAAACACATAACATAAACACACAAACCACACACAACACACACACACAAACTACATGCACGTAACAGACACAAATACACTCACAACACATACATATGCAGAACACAAACAAACCACATTCACATAACACACAGATCGCACACATATTACACACACACGTACACACAGACTTCATATATGTAACACCCCCACCACCAGGAAAAAAGCAGACAGACAGACAGGAAGGAAGGAGAGGAGAGGGGGAGAAAGAAAGGAAGGAAGGAAGAAAGGTAAGAAAGAAAGAAAGAAAGAAAGAAAGAAAGAAAGAAAGAAAGAAAGAAAGAAAGAACTGAATTGGACACCCAGCAGCCATTAAGGAATTGAGGGCTCCTCACCCCCACTTCCCCGGAACAGACTCAAAAGGCCCTAGCTTCGAGGTCCTCCCGTAGGAGACGCACACCCTGGTCTTTGTGACATGGGTGTGGAAGCTGAGAAGTGACCCCCTAGTGTTACTGAAGGAGTGACTGATGAATTCACCCGTGGATTCCTCTGTTCTGCCGACACAGGAATTCCATCTGTGACCACAGCCACCTCTAGCTCACAGCTGCCTGGTGAGGAAGCAGCCAGCATGACTCTCGGCAGTACTCTGCATGCTGGGGGTACGCTTCAGTGGCTTCTCAGCCCCCACCAATCCCCTAATCCAGCTCCCGACAACAGGGAACACACACCCAGGGCTGCTGGCATGCCCAATAACTTTAAGCCCACTTATGAGTCATTGTTCAGCTCTCCCATCAGTCCTGACACCGTGACAGCCCCAATGTCCAAGTCTGTTATCAAGGTTGAGACCAGTCCTCCTACCGTCTTGGTCTACATGTCCACCACCGAGTGCGTTCAGCTCTCCGGCTTCACAATCCCCATCACTACCTGTGCACCCTTCACCAGCTCTTTTACCACCACTGCCAGGACTGACAAGCCAACGACAACCATGACTACTATGGCACCTAGTGTCTCTGTCGGGATGGTGACCTCATCCATGACCTCTGCTTCCACTGTTACAGACATGGGTGACACATCCACAATAATGTCCCCACCTTCTTCTTCTGTCTCAACCATATACACAACCCAAGGCTCTCTGACCTCTTCGACCACAGGGAGCACAGAAATGATCACCATGACCCCAACAGGTATCCATAGGACACCATCTCTCACTCCAGGAGTTATTTATCTGTCTGCTACTGCTCCTTCTCAAATTCTCACAAAAACCTCCTTAACGACAGACACTGATAACATTGCCCCGCCCAGCACCAGTTTCTTGGTCACCTCAGACATTATTACCAAACCGTTTCCTACAGCAAGCAATTCACTCAAAACAGAAACTTCCTCCACCCATTCCCAGGGCTCCACCAATAAATCAACATTGATTGCTTCTGTTGCTAAGGAAACAACCAGTCATTCAGGTGAGCCATCTGTGGGGATGACAATAATAAGCTCTGGGAGAACCACACAGAAGCTCATAAGTGACACTCCCAGAGAGGCTGTCAGCACAGCATCTTCTCACCCAACCACACCAACAGCGACATCCGCCAACATGGTGATGACTACTGCATCCAACATGGCTGCCTCAAAGACCACCAGCCATGTAACATCACCAACTAAGTTTCTGCATTCTGCTTCTTCTGATACTGACTCAACCTTCAGAACACCCATACCTGGGATGATCTCAATTTCCAATCCCTCAGGTCTCATGGGGACATCTCAAACCACAGACATGCCATCTTCCCATGGTGCAGGCATCCTTACCATTATATCAGCAGCTACCAGCCACCTGCCTGCAGACACGCCAGGTTTCATGGCTACAATGACAAGTCTCCGGTCAACAAAAACACCTTCTACCATGTCAGCCCCCTATGTGACACTCATATCTGAAACCCTGTCACCTAGTAAAGACATCCAAACCCTTACAACGACAAGTCTCACCACGTCATCTATGGGTGACACTGTTCCGGAGGGCACCGTGACAGACTTCACCTCAGTCCACGCAACACCTGAGTCCACCCTGACACCCACCACCCTCACCACATCCACAGAGCCTCCTCCTCCCACCTCAGCTGTGACTGGAACAGGTCAGCAGCCCTTCCCCAGCCTAGCTGCCATACCCACTAGGAAAACCACAGTGAGTCCTGCCACAGCTCTTCCTACAGGGTCACTCATGACAGACACAGCTGTGACTTCCCCATTCACAACGTCGGTCACGGTCACAGGCCCACTCACATATGGCAGATCCACAAGCTCCTCCCACATCACCTCTGGTATGGAGACCTCTCACATGAATTCAGCTCCATCTTCTATGTCTGTCTCACAACCAGATGCCACTAGCAGCACTCTCAACTCCCCGGTGTCTGCCTTGGTGACCTCACTCCCAAGCACTAATGCCACATCGGCAGCTACACCTCAGGTCTCCTTCCCCAACTCTGTTCCTAGCTCTGTTACCCATTCCCCCTCCCACATCACCTCTCCTACCTCCACCTTAGCCACAAGGACCCCAGACTCCTCTGCCACACCCACCTGGGCCTCCCTGCTCACTTCAGAAACCAGCAATGCTGTCACCACAGAGCTGGTCACCATGACCACCCTGACTC
>CM052721.1:15452457-15488220 GCA_028551405.1 Uromys caudimaculatus
CACTAATTGAGAAAATGCCTTACAGCTGGATCTCATGGAGGTATTTTCTCAACTGAAACTCCTCTCTCTGTGATAACTTCAGCTTGTGTCAAGTTGACACACAAAACTAGCCAGTATACCCCCTCAGCTCCTTCAGTCTCTTCTCCAACTCCTCCATCCGGGACCCCACGCTCAGTCCAACGGTTGGCTGTGAGCATCCACCTCTGTATTTGTCAGGCTCTGCCTGAGCCTCTCTGGAGACAGCTTATCACCTCTTCCATCAGCAAACACTTCCCAGCATCCACAAGAACATCCGGGTTTGGTGGCTGTATATGGGATGGATCCCCAGGTGGGGCAGTCTCTGGATGGCCTTTCCTTCAGTCTCTGCTCCACACTTTGTCTCTATATTTCCTCCTGTGAGTATTTTGTTCACCCTTCTAAGAAACACTGAAGCATCCACATTTGGGTCTTCCTTCTTCTTAGGCTTCATACGGTCTGTGAATTGAATCTTGGGTATTCGAAACTTTTGGGCTAATATCCACTTATCAGTGAGTTTTGTTTGTTCTTTTGTGACTGAGTTACCTCACTCAGGATGATATTTTCAAGTTCTATCCATTTGCCTGCGAATTTCATGAAGTCATTGTTTTTAATAGCTGAGTAGGAGGAAAACAGCCTTAGATCAATATGACAAAACAATTTGAAAGGAGATGGTGAGAATTCTTGCCTAGGAAAACAAATCCCCAGATTCCATCACCAGCACCCTAGAAAACTCAGCATGATGGTTCAATGCCTATAATCCTAACACCCAGGTGGCAGAGACAGGAGGATCAGAAGTTCCAGGTTATCTTCAGCTATATCGAGAGTTCAAAGCTAGCTTCACGTACATGAGACCCCGTGTCAAAACCAAACAGAAAAAAAGCAGGGCTCCAACAAGATGACGTCACACTCCAGACCTAAGTTCAAGCTCTAGATCCAAATAAAGGGGGAAGGGGAGGAGAGAAGCAACTCCGCAGAGTCCCCTCTGACCCCCACACATAGTCCGAGGCACGAGCCTGCCCCTCCTTAAGCACAACACAATATAACCACAATAAATAGTAACAAGATTTAAAAATAAATAAAACGAGAAGAAACCAGCTGGGGGAAAAATGGGAAGGTAATCTCGTGTGTGGGTGATAAGATATTTGCCTATGAGAGGGAGACAACCTTTGAAACTTGTATAAGGTGAGGAGAGGAAGTGCTGCTTTGTACAGAGCATCATAAAGTCACTCACAGAGCAAACACTGCCCAGCAAGGATCGGCTTCTCTAGGGCAGGTCCTCGGGACCAGACAGGATGAATAAAATATTTATAGAGCATTTCATGGAATGGGAGCAGTGTTAAAAGAGCCACCACCCACTCTGGTGCTGAGGTTACTGGGGTAGGAGGAGCCGCACCTGGGGGTGGTGCTGCAGAGCCACGGAGGCTCCCCCTGTCCAGGGCGATGAGGCTGTAGTCTGGGGAGAGGTCCTGGTGTGTGGGTGTGGTATCTGCTCCAGAGCAGCGCCGGAAGCGTAGCTAACCTCACAAAGGCTTAGAGCGGTGGTTCTCAACCTCCCCAGTGCTGCAACCCTTTAACACAGTTCCTCCCACTGTGGTTGACCCCCAACCATGAATTTTTGTCGTTGTTACTTCGTGACTGTGATTTTGCTACTGTTGTGAATCATAAGGTAAATATCTGTGTTTGCCAATGGTCTTAGGTGACCTCTGTGAAAAGGTCATTTGATGCCCCCAAAGGGGTCCTGACCCACACTTTGAGAACAAATACAGAAGGAGCGGGGCTCACAGAGCTTTGGAAAGAGGTGCTTATTGCTATAGATGTCCCAAGACTGGAGAAGCTAGCCTGTCCCCAGGAGTGTGGGTACTAATACAGTATCTTACTTCTCCCTGTGGCTGTGACAAAATAAAAGGGAGGGGGTGATTTCAGATGGGCTTACAGTATGGTGGGGTACAGTTCCTCATGGCGGGGATGGCAGGGCAGCCGGAGTGTGAGACAGCTGGTTACATTGTATCGCATTGTATCTTCCTGACAATGGAGTCAGAAAACAGAGAGAGGTGAATGCTGGTGCTCAGCTGCTCACTTTCTCCTTTTCCACTTTTAATTTGGCTATTACATTTATTCATGTGGTTGTGGGCACTGGGCTTGTGGAGGTCAGTTCTCTTATGTGAGTCCTGGGATTGGACTCAGGTGGGTTGTCAGGCTTGGTGGCAAGCACCCTTGGATCCATTTTGCTGCACCTCTCTTTTTTTTTTTTTTCGAGACAGGGTTTCTCTGTGTAGCCCTGACTGTCCTGGAACTCACTCTGTAGACCAGGCTGGCCTCGAACTCAGAAATCCACCTGCCTCTGCCTCCCGAGTGCTGGGATTAAAGGCGTGTGCCACCACTGCCCGGCTTCCTCTCTTCTTTTCTCCTTGGTGGTACTTGGAATTGAACCTAGGACCTCCCGGGTAGGCAAGCACCCTCTCACTGAGCCTCATCCCCAGGCCTCATTTTACTTTGTATTTTGAGCCAGGCTAAGTTGCATAGGCTGTTCTTGAACTCACTCTGTACCCCAGGCAGGCCTTGAATTTGTGATCTTCATGTCTCAGCCTCCTAGGCAGCTGAAATTCCAAGCCTGCACCACCCCGTCTGGCTTCAGCTAACATTCACATTGACATGCAGAAAAGGGTTTCTGGCACTTTCTGTTTTCTGTTTCTGTGGGAATACCGAGACCCAGAGGCCACTGACAATTTCTTCAAGGTCACCCATCTTTCACAAGGAGGAGTCAGGATTTGAACCTGAGTCTTTTAGGTCCAGAGCCCTTAGTTTTCACCATGTTATAGTTGTCTTTCTTTCTTTCTTTCGTTCTTTCTTTCTTTCTTAAAAAGATTTATTTATTTTGTATATGTAAGTACACTGTAGCTGTCTTCAGACACTTTTTCTTCTGGCTCTGGCCCCACTCGCTCGCTCACTGTAGCTGTCTTCAGACACCCCAGAAGAGGGCATTGGATCCCATTACAGATGGTTGTGAGCCACCATGTGGTTGTTGGGATTTGAACTCAGGACCTCTGGAAGAGCAGTCAGTGCTCTTAACTGCTGAGCCATCTCTCCAGCCCCTCTGTGTCATTTTCTTGTGACTGCTCTAACAAATGACCCCAGGCTGGTGGTTTAAAAACAGACATTTATTCTCTTAAGATGTGGAGGGAAGAAATCTAAATATGAACATCCTGGGGGCTTACTTCCTCAAAAGCTTGTTGGAGACATGCTTCCTTGCTTCTCGCAGCACCTGGGGTGTCTAACAGTCTTTGGCTCATGGCTGCATCGCTCCAGTCTCTGCCCCGTCTGCATCCTGTGCAGGTCAAGTCTCCTAATCCAGCTCTGCCTGTGCAGGTGCCCCAGATAAGGCAGATCAAATAAAATGTTTACGGGGGATTTAATAAGATGGGAATTGAGTCCTCTTAGAAGAACACTGCTATTTGGATTTCAGACCCACCCAAACCCAGTATTGAGATCTTGAGCATAATTACACCTGCAGAAAAATTATTGCCACATAAGACCATATCCACAGTTACCCAGGGTCAGGACCCGTCCACGCCTCGTGGTGTACTGGATCGTTTTATGTCAACTTGACGCAAGCTAAAGACACCTGAGAGGAGGGAACTTGCACTGAGAAAATGCATCCGTGAGATCCAGCTGTAAAGACATTTTCTTAGTGATTGATAGGGGGAGGGCCCAGCCCATGGTGGATGGGGCCATCCCTGGGTTGGTGGTCCTGGGTTCTATAAGCAAGCAAGCTGAGCAATGCAAGAGGAGCAAGCCAGTAAGCAGCACCCCTCCATGGCCTTTGTCTGCATCAGCTCCTGCCTCCAGGTTCCTGCTCTCCCTGAGTTCCTATTCTGACTTCCTTCAATGAACAGCAATGTGGAAGTGTAAGTCAAATAAAAAGCCCTTTCCACCGTAACTTGATTTTTGGTCACTGTATTACATCACAACTATAGTAACCCTCACTAAGATGGGTGGGAAGGATGGGGATACAGTATTCAGTGAACTATACTGGGTGTCAGAAGCAGACTCAGAGGGAAGAGGGCTCTGGCTTGAAGAAGGCAGCAGGCAAAGGCAGGAGCGACCCTACCTGCTGACATGGGAAAATGAGGAATTTATCTTGCCACAAGGGTGTGCCGAGGAAGGAATGAGAGAGGGTGGTCCCATCTCATTCAGCATCACAACCCTGGTAGATATAAAGGAACTTTCAGAAAAGGAATAAAAGGCTGGGCTGTGGCTCAGTTGGTACGGTCGGTGCCTGCCTAGTGTACATAAAGCAGTGGGTTCAAGCCCCAGCACCTAAATAAACCAGGGCAAGTGGTGCAAGCTAGTATCCCAGTACTTGGGAGGTGGAGGCAGGAAGATCAGGATTTCAAGGTCATCCTTGGGTACTTAGGGAATTCAAGGACAGTCTGTGGCGCGCGCGCGCGCGCGCACACACACACACACACACACACACAGAAGAGGAGAGAAAAGAAGGCACGTGAGGCCCAAACCATTGGAGACATGCAGCGTAGGACAGAGTATGCACCCATGACAACTGGCCGAAGCTCACCCATGTCCCTTACCACAGTTTTAGCACACACTAGACTATTCCAGAGTGAGCAGCGTGGTGATAGCAGTCACCGTCTCCAGTTCTCGGTGTGAAATGGATGGCAGAGAACTGTAGTGCACAGAGTCACAGCCATGTCCAGGTTGACCTCAGAGGTGCCTGAGTCCCCTTGGTACACACAACTACAGGGGCCTCCCATGTTGCCGCTGCCTCTTCAGGGCGATGGCATGGGGAAGTTCTGTGCTTGCTTGGCTGACACGCATATGCATGTTTTGGAGAAGGTCGGAGAGCTCGGGCCTCAGCCCTCTTCTCCCAAGGTGACTTCTAGTGTGAAACGTTTGTCCACATGTGTGTGGTGTGGTCACCTGCAGCAGCACACATGGAGGCCAGAGGTTGACTACAGACATCCTTCTCAGTTTCTTCTCTGCCTTAGTTTTTGAGATGGGGGATGGGGAGTGGCTGTGGGTGTGAGTGTGGGTCTTAACTGAACTTAGAGGTTGCTGTGTTGGCTGACAAGTCCCAGGAATCTGCCTGTCAGCCCCCATGCTGGAGTTACAACACCTCACCTGGATTACATGGGTGCTGGGGATTTGAACTCAGGACTTCATGCTTGCACAACAAGCTTCTTGCCCACTGAGCCATCTCCCCAGTTTCTTTCTTTCTCAATGTCTTGCTATGTAGCTCAGGTTGCCCTGGAATTCAGCCTGGAGCCCAGGCTAGGTTCATATTTGCAGTCCTCCGGTCTTAGCTTCCCAAGTGCTGGGATTGCAGGCATGAGCTAGGCCTCAGTCTTAGACAAAAAGGAAAAACCCAGACACACATACACCGAAGAAGAAATAAACACTGTGAACTGCTCAAGAAGGTTCTCCATATGTTTCATGAGCTACCATGTCATAATGTTAGATAGAATAAGAAAGTCCTTAATAAGCTAAGCCATGATGACACATGCCTGCAATTCTAGCATGCTGGAGGCTGAGGCAGGAGGATTGTGAGTTCAAGGTTGGTCCACCCAGCACCTGGAGGCGGAGGCAGAGAGGCGAAGGCAGAGAGGCGGAGGCAGGTGAATCTCTGTGAGTTTGACGCCAGCCGGTTCTACAGAGAAAGTTCCAGGCAAGGCTACATAGAGAAACCCTGTCTTGAAAAACCACACACACACACACACACACACACACACACACACACACACACACACACACACAATCATAACTATATCTTCATTGTAGAGAATTTAAAACAAATGAAAGGCTATCTTTCAAATGTACCGCTCAAATAAACAGTTAATATTTGAATGTATTTCTGAATGTGTATTCACTTTATTTTATTTCCACAGACAGTTGACTTTTGCATAATTTTTGAAGCTAGAAATTGGACTAAGGACTTAGTGCATTTGAGGCAAGCACTCTACCCCTGAGCGGCACCTGGGCACACACAAATGGGCACACACGTGTATTTAACTTTTTTAAAAACATTCATTTATTTGTGTATGTGTCAGGCATGTGGAGGTCAGAGGCCGACTATAGGGAGTTGTTTTCTCTTTCCACCATGTACGATGAAACTCAGGTCTTCAGACTTGGTGCCTGGCACCTTTGCCCACTGAGCCATCCCACCAGCCCATGTGTGTCTTTGGAGACAGGGTCTCACTAGGTAGCCCCGGTTCCCCTTGAACTCGTGACCCTCATGGCTTCAGTCTTGTGTTACTTTCTGGGGATAAATCAACAAACACCTGGTCCCCCTCGGTAGGTTACCTGTGACAGAACCAGAGTTTCTTGGGCTTAGGGTGACCCCAAATGGCTGCATCACCAAAACAATATCCCAACCCGGCATGAGTAATGACTTTTCCAAAGCTCCATAGATAATAAATACCTAACAGGCAGCTTAAGGAGAGAAGGGTCTATCTGCTTCCCAGGTTACAGCCTATCATGGCGGGAAGGCATGATGGCTGGAGTTTGAGGTAACTGGTCGCATCCAGTCAGCAGTCAGGGAAGCAGAGAGCTGGTGCTCAGCTCGCTCTTGCTCTCGCTGTTGTTCTCTTCTTTCTATGGGACCCGGACACCAGCCCATGGGATGGTCCCGCCCATTTTGGGTAGGTCTTCACGTCGCACTCAACCTTCTGTATGTAACAAGCTGGGATGACAGGCAGTTGTGGGAGACAAGGTGAGGGGCTGTTAACAGGTCAGATACAAACACCTGATAATTACGTTCCTCAACTACGTAGCCCAGGCTAGCCTCAAATCCATGGTGCTTCTCCTTGGCTCTCTCAAATGCTGGGATTATAAGTGCGGACTGCCACCGCTGTTTCTGGCAGCGTATGCTTTAATGGCTGCCTTCTATCGCATCCTATGACCATTCTGCAAAATCGCCCTGTTTGTCTGTTCTCAGCATATGTGTCCCAACCTTTCACAAGTGTAAATGGTGAAGTGTTATTCATTCCAGTATAAACCTTTTATATGTGCATCAGATCACCCTATGAACGGTGACTACAGATGACATCGTGAAAGTGACATGACTGTCACTGTGGTTCCTGGTACATGTTTTCGAGCTATCCTTTAGGTGTATGAACAAGACCAAAAGAATGGCTGCCAAGATGCAGCGACCAGTTCTTGAGGAGCTGATGCATTGGTTTTTAATTTTAATTTTATTTTATATTATTTATTCTTCTCTCATATAATACACCCTGACCACATACAATACAATCCTTTTGCTCCCTCCTCCCAGTCTCTCCCTCCTCCCCCCTCCCTCCTCCCCCTCTCCCAGTCCCTCTCACACCTCTCCTCTCTCCCAGATCCACTGCTCCTCTGTTTCCCCTCCAAAAAGAGCAGGCCTCCTAGTCATATGAACAGAACTCGGTATAACAATATACAACAAGACGAGGCATATACTCCCGTGTCAAGGCTGGGTGAAGCAACCCAGTAGGAGGAAAATGTCTCAAGTACAGGCAAAAGAGTCAGAGACAGCCCCACTCCCATTGTTAGGAGTCCAACAACCCCACTTCCACCCCCAAACTAAACAACCACAGCATGTGTCTTAGGCAGGGTTTCTATTCCTGCACAAACATCATGACCACGGAGCAAGTTGGGGAGGAAAGGTTTATTCAGCTTACACTTCCACATTGCTGTTCATCATGAAAGAAAGTCAGGACTGGAACTCAAGCAGGTCAGGAAGCAGGAGCTGATGCAGAGGCCATGGAGGGATGTTTCTTACTGGCTTGCTTGCTTCTCCTGGCTTGCTCAGCCTGCTTTCTTATAGAACCCAAGACTACCAGCCCAGGGATGGCACCACCCACAAGGGGCCCTCCCCCCTTGATCACTAATTGAGAAAATGCCTTACAGCTGGATCTCATGGAGGCATTTTCTCACCTGAAACTCCTTTCTCTGTGATAATTTCAGCTTGTGTCAAGTTGACACACAAAACTAGCCAGTACAGACTCATGCTGTGGATTCAGTCTCTGTTTCTCGGACATTTGAGATTCCACTGATGAGAAGTCTCTGTTTAGGTCTGTACCCCATTTTTAAAGTGGATTGTCTGGTTTGTGGATGTTCAGATGTGGCGTTGGTTAAACTCTTTCTCCATTCTGTAGGGCGTGTCCTAGGGATGGTGTCCTTCGCCTTACGGACGCTTTTCAGTTTCATGATGCCCCATTTATTAATTGTCAAACGTATCCAAAGTTGTCTCCTGTACCAATGCATTCAAGGCTATCGCCCACTTTCTCTTCTTCTCTTCTATTAGATTCAGTGTGTCTGGTTTTATGTTGAGGTCTTTGATCCTCTTGACTTGAGTTTTTTGCAGGGTAATAAATATGATCTATTTTAGCACTCTGGATTCTAATTTTATTTGCATATGCTTGCGTGTGTGTGTGTGTGTGTGTGTGTGTGTGTGTGTGTGTGTGTGTATGTCTATGCCACATGTGTGCAGGTGCCCTCAGAGGCAAGAATGGGCCATTCGAACCCCTGGAGCTGGAGCTGCAGGCAGTTATGAGCTGCCTACTGTGGGTACTGGGAACTGAACTCAGATGCTCTGGAAAGGTGATATTCGCTCTTTATTGCTGAACCTTCTCCCCAGCTCCCAGCTCCCACACTGCCTTTTGAGACAGGGTCTCCTATTGGCCTGGATCTCTCTAACTAGGCTGGGATGACTGGCCAGGAAGCCTCAGAGATCAGCTATTCTCCACTTTTCGAGAACTGGGATTACAAGTCTGAGCTACTTCGCCTGGCTTTAGTTCATTTCTTACAAACTCATGTCCCCATGGGGCAGGCACTTTCTGGACTAAGCTCTCTCCCCACTCCTATTTGTCTGTTTGTTTGTTTCGAGGCTGGGTCTCCTGAAACCCAGGCTGGCCTCAAGTTTGCTCTATAATCCCCAGATCCTCCTGCTTACGGGAATGGATTGCCACGCCTGACCGCCACCGAGGATTACTTTCTACCACTGATGTGATGCTGCCTGGCTTTGTTTCCTGACAAGGTTTATTTACTTTTCTCCCTCTCATAAGCTTCTTGGCCACTTGTGTTTCTCTGGAGGAGAAATGTGCCTTTGCAGCCAGGCGTCCCCTGAATTTCTGTACCGCTCTGGGGAGCTTGCTGCCGAAGCAGGCTAGCTGAATCAGTGAGAGACCCTGTTTCGAGATAAAATAAGACGGGAAGCAATAGAGGAAGGCATCTGACCTCTGACCTCTGATCTTCCCAGACACACACACAAGCTGTGTGTAGCACACAGGAGCATACACAGGCAACACGTACACACACACACACACACACACACACACACAGAGTCACCTTCCTAATTCAGCTTTTCCTGCTAACTTAGGCTAGGAGAGTCTGAATCTTTTTTTTTTTAATCTAAAGATTTATTTATTTTATGTATCTGAGTACACTATTGCTCTCTTCAGACACACCAGAAGAGGGAATCGGATCCCATTACAGATGGTTGTGAGCCACCATGTGGTTGCTAGGATTTGAACTCAGGACCTCTGGAAGAGCAGCCAGTGTTCTTAACCGCTGAGCCATCTCTCCAGCCCCGAGAGAGTCTGAATCTTTTCACCAATGCTCTTATCCCTAGTCCCTTCTCCAGGGGCCTGAGAAAAGTACCAGCAGGGAGGAGCTCACCTGGAGAAAGGTGACAAATGACAGAGTCCAAGTCTCCCCTGAGATAGTGAGTCAGGAAGAGCAGCAGGACAGTTGAGGGCTCAGCTGACAGTGCACACCAGGCTCCCCAGCACCGCACACACCGAGCATGGCAGGGCACGGTAGAAATACTACAGTCCGGAACGGGAGGCAGAACAGCAGTACGTGGCCACCCTTAGCTATATATCAAGTTTGAATCCAGCCTGGGCTACATGATGTCCTGTGTTAAAAAAAAAAAAAAAAAAAAAGTAAGCTCAAAAACTCAACCAACCAATGAGCAAAAGCAAGAGAGGACTCTTAAGGGTCAAGGGTTTCTTAGGTGTTAACAGCAGGGAGAGAAGCTAGAAAGAGGAAGTGTGGCTGGACTCACACCCGCAACCCTGCCCTTGAGAGTTTCCCCTGAATCCAAAAAACAAAGGTAGGGAATAGAAATTGACCAAGGAAAAACTGGATTTATTTATACTTTGGTCACATTAGAGAGAGGGCAGCCTAGTTTCTCTCCGGCTTGCCTGTGGCCATCTTCATAGGAAGCTCTGAGACATTGCTGAGGGTAAGGCTCAGTTCTTAAAGTGGGTTCTGTCCCCAGCACCGCATCCCAGCACTTGGGAGGCCAAGGCAGGAAAAACATGAGGCTAGCCTGGGCTGCATACTAAGACACTCTCTCTCTCTCTCTCTCTCTCTCTCTCTCTCTCTCTCTCTCTCTCTCTCTCTGTTTTCTGGATTTTTGAGACAGGGTTTCTTTGAGACAGGGTTTCTTTGTGTAGCCCTGGCTGTCCTGGAACTCACGCTGTAGACCACGCTGGCCTCGAACTCAGAAATCCACCTGCCTCTGCCTCCCAAGTGCTGGGATGAAAGGTGCAGGCAAAAGTTATTCTTTCTTTCTTTGATTGAGTGTTTTGCCTGCATGGAATATACACCTGTGTGCCCCCACGAGCACCTGGTGCCTTGGTAGGCCAAAGAGGCTTTGGACCTCCTGGATCTGGAGTAACACACAGAGTGAGCTGCTTTGTGGATGCTGGGCATGAAACCCAGGTTCTTCAAAAGAGAAGCCAGTGCTCTTAGCCGCCGAGCCATCTCTCTAGCGCTGAGACTCTGTCTTAATAAAAGAAGACAACAGTTACCAAAGGAACACGGACTTTGGGTCCCCTACCTGGGACAGAATGCTCTTTACCCTGATGGCATTTACAGCCTGGAAGAACAAAGACATTCCCTAGGCTGTCGGGAAGTCAGTGAATTTGATTTGCACTGCCTGTAGTCCTGACAGATTGAGTGCTGGTTGCCCTGCTTCTCCTGATAGGCCGAGGGCTGGCACTCTAGCTGCTAGTCAGTAAAAACCACCTGTCCTCGCCTCTGTTCATCCTCTCTGAGTCAGTTAGGGAGAGTGACCATAAACTGCATTTATATCCCTTTTATTGTTTGACTAATCACAGCTACAATGTTCCTTTGTTTCGGCGTAAAAAGTCCAGTAAAATTCCTGATTACATCGAAGAAACTCCTTTTTAATCTGTTTCGTGCTGGAGGGGAACACCACAGCTTGAGTATTACCTCCTCCCGTAAGTCTTTGTGAACTAGAGCCAGAGGGACTCTGAGTGCCCACCCTCACTGACTACCGGGGTCTTTGCAATGTATCTCTCTCCCTCTCCCTCTCCCCTTCCTTCTCTGTCTCCCTCCCCTTCCTCTCCCCTCTCCCCTCTCTTTTTCCTTCTCCTCTTCTTCTCTCTCACTCTCTGAGATAGAACCTTCTGTAGCCCAGGCTGGCCCAGAATGCAGAATGTTTCAGAGGATGGCCTTGAAAGGCAATGGTCCCCTTGCCGCCATCTTCTGATAGGGCTAACTGTATGCTAGGCAAGCACTCTACCAATCAAGCTGCCTCTGCAGCTCTTCCTTTGGATCTTTGAGCCAAGACCTCACACCGTAGCCCAAGCTACCCCTCATGCTCACTATCTTCTTGCCTCAGCCTCCCGAGTGCTTGAATGACAGGCATACCCCTGCTGCCCCCCCCCCCCCCCCCAGGATCTGTGGTGCTGAGGTTGGAAACCAGAGCCTTGTGCATGCTAGGCAAGCACTCTGACAGCTGAGCCACACACACACACACACACACACACAGCCCTCCTCCCTTTGGTTTTCTTGAAGGTAGGCCTTCACACTGTGGCTCCATCCCAGCCTCGAGCTCATGCTCCTCCTGACCCAGCCCCACAGTTCTGGGATTACGAATGTGTCACCATTGCTGGCCCCTTCCTTTCATCCTTGGGTTGGGGAGGGTTTGGAATTAATTTGTCTTTAATTCCAGGGCCTGGGGTGGTGCCCGGGGTTGGTTCCGAACAACAGTGTGAGTAGAGCCTTGGAGGGGTGGGCACAGAATCGAGGGGGTTGCTGCTGGTGCACACAGGCAGGGTGGCTTTGGGATGGCTGCCTCTGGGGGGAATGTGGACGGGGATTTGTAAATAGTGAGTCGTGGAGGAGATAGCTGGGCAGAGAGAGGAAAGAAGAGGCATTTCGTGGGAGTCTATCCCTCTGAGCCTCCTCCATCAGGCAGGGGGTTACTTCTTTGAAGTGATTCAACTAAGACTCTTTCTCTTTTAAATTCTTTTTTAATTTTAAAATTCTTCTTCTTCTTCTTTAATCTTTTATTCACAGTTCAGCCACCATCCCCCTCCCGGTCTGCCCTCGGGTCACTCCCCCATCCCACTCCCCCTCCTCTGTCTCCAAGAGGATGTCCCTGCCCCCACCCCACCAGACCTCCCCACTCGCTGATAAACGTTTGTGTTTATTCTTTACACACATTAAATTCTGAGCATGGCTTTCGTTACCTTCACTCCTTCCAGTGCCTACCCCACACACCTCGCCTCTTCTCTAGATCCAGGAAGAAAGAAAGAAAGAAAGAAAGAAAGAAAGAAAGAAAGAAAGAAAGAAAGAAAGAAAGAAAGAAAGAAAGAAAGAAAGAAAGAAGGAAGGAAGGAAGGAAGGAAAGAAGGAAGGAAGGAAGGAAGGAAGGAAGGAAGGAAGGGAACAGGCCTCCCAGGGATATCAATGGAACTTCAAAAATGTCATATAACAAGTTACAACAACACTAGGTACGAACTCTCACATCAAGGCTGATGCGACAATCCAGGAGAAGGAAAATGGTCCCAAGTGCAAACAACGGAGTCAGAGACTCCCCACAATCCCACTGTTAGGTGACCCACAAGAACACCAAGCTATGCAACCAGAGTGAACCCGTACAAGGTCCTCGATTGTCACTTGAATCTCTGAAAGCCCCTGTGAGCCCTGCTTAGTTGATTCTGTGGCGATGTCTCTCTTAATGGGTAAGAGATCACCAGCTTACGATCTCTTTCTCTAGCTGCGTCCTGTATACACCACTGAGGGGAAGCCTGACTCTATCCTGGTAACCGACCAGTCAGCCCTTTTGGCTCCATTAGGCTGAATGACACAAACCTTAGCTCAGGGAGAAAAGAGAGAGCAAAATAACATTGACTGACTTTTTTTTTTTTTTTTTTTTTTAAAGTAGAGACTGAGGGTGTGTCCCAGTGGTGGAAGATTTGCCTAGCAGGAAACCAAACCAAACAAAACACAAAACAGAAACCAACCAAAAAAAAGAAAAAAAAAAAAAAGAGAGAGAAAGAAAACTAAATTGGACCTCGTGGCACAGGCCTGTCATCCCAGTGACTTGGGAGGCTATAAAGCAGGTGAGCTAAAGTCCAAGGCCTGACTGCAGCATTGAGTGAGTTGAAGGCCAATCTGGATAACTTAATGAGAACTCATCTCAGAATAAAAGTAAAAAGACGCTGGCTTCTAACTCACAGACGACCCGCTGGCCTCTGTTTTCCAACACTAAGATTAAAGATCTGTGTCACCATGCCAGCCAGATCCACATCTTTGTCACCTGTTAGGCCCTAACAAAGCCAGCAGGAGAGTGGTGTTCTCTGTCATCACAGGGCCCTGAGAGAAACAGTCACGGAAGTGACAGCTGTGCCAAGACCAACCTCTACCTGTGATTCAGGTAGAGGATGCAGTAATGCTTCAGGTTTTAGAAATTATAAATCATGAATTATAAATTTATGAAAAAGGCAGATTGCTGTTGGTTTTCTCTGTGGGGTTTTTGTTTTATTTTATTTAGAGTACTGGGGATTGAATCTAGGACTTCATTTAGGATAGAAAATGAAGTGTTCTTCCACTGAGCCATGCCCCAGCCCCTCACTGGGGGATTCTAGGCAGGGGCTCTACCACTGAGCCACGCCCCCAGCCCCTCCCTGGGGGATTCTAGGCAGAGGCTCTACCACTGAGCCACGCCCCCAGCCCCTCCCTGGGGGATTCTAGGCAGGGGCTCTACCACTGAGCCACGCCCCCAGCCCCTCCCTGGGGGATTCTAGGCAGGGGCTCTACCACTGAGTCACGCCCCCAGCCCCTCCCTGGGGGATTCTAGGCAGGGGCTCTACCTCTGAGCCACGCCCCCAGCCCCTCCCTGGGGGATTCTAGGCAGGGGCTCTACCACTGAGCCACGCCCCAGCCCATTCTTGGGTAAATGAATAGGAATCAGGTATTATATTCCCGTCCATATCAGCTCCTCTCTCTGTGAATATGCATGCTGTGTGTGTTTGTGTGTGTGTGTGTGTGTGTGTGTGTGTGTGTGTGTGTGTGTGAGTGTGTGTGTAAGAGAGAGAGGGGGAGAGAAGGTCTGTAGGAGACAGAGGTTGACATAGAGATCTTCCTCAATCACTTCCCACTTTAAAAAAGATTTTTTTTTAACTTTTTGAATTTATTCTTCTCTCACACAGTTTATTCTGACTACAGTTTCCACTCCATCCTCCCCCCCAGTCCCTCCTTTGCATCTCCCTTCGCCTCCTCCTCCATTTCCCTTCAGAATACACCAGGTCTCCCAGAGATATCAACTGAACACGGTATATCAAGTTGCAATAAGATCAGGTACCTCCCCTTGTGTTAATGCTGGATGAGGTAACCCAGTAGGAGGGACAGGGTCCCTAAAGCAGGCAAAACGTCTGTTAGGGGTGCCCCAAGAAGAGCAAGCTACACATTAAGACAGGCTCTCTCCCTAAGCATGGAGCTTGCTGCTCTGGCTAGATTGTACAGTAAGGCCTTAGCATCTTGTGGTCTCTGCATCTCCAGTGCCAGGATCAGGGGCATGTCTCACCACACCTGGCTTTTCATGTAGATGCTGACCATCCAAACTCAGGTCCTCACGCTGAAGCTGCAAACTTCCGGCTGACTAAGAAATGTCCACAGCAAACCGGGCAGTGGTGGCGCACACCTTTAATCCCAGCACTCGGGAGGCAGAGACAGGAGGATTTCTGAGTTCGAGGCCAGCCTAGTCTACAGAGTGAGTTCCAGGACAGCCAGGGCTACACAGAGAAACCCTGTCTCGAAAAACCAAAAAAAAGAAAAAAAAAAAAAAAAAGAAATGTCCACAGCTTACTATGACAAATTACCTGACAGCAGCAACTTCAGGGAAGAAAGGTTTACTTTATTCAGTCTGAGATCCCAGCCAGGGGGATGGTACCGCCCACACCCAGGGTAGGCTTTCCCTCCTGATCTATTATTCTCTGGAAACACCCTCAAAGATAGACTCGAAAGAGCGTGTCTAGGTGATTCCAAATCCAGACGAGCTGACAGTGAAGACTGTCTGCCACAATACGTGATGGAAGAAGTTGTGCTGTCCGCCCTCCAGGCACAGGATCACAGCAACTCTGAACTCTGATACTTCTGCACAGCCATAGCCCATAAATGGGATATGGGACTGGGAACTGAGGAGGAGCCGACTGGGAGGCAGGGAGGACCACAGGCTGGCCTGCGGCATTGGTGATGTTTCGGCAAGGGTGTATTTCAGCCCTGGTGTATGCACATGTGTGTAGGGAGAAAGAATACAGAGAGAAATTGCCAATGGAATCGGGTGACTCCATCAGCCTCTGGTGCCCCCTCGGTTCACCAAAAATACTGTTGCTCAGAAGAGAAAGGGGGAGTACTGGGCCATTGGACAATTTACAGGCTAATGGGTCAATTTCTACACACCGGGGAAAGGCTAATTGTGTTTTAGTGGGAGATGGAGCTAGCTCCCATCACTTCCTCAGGAATAACAGGGGGAAAAAAAAGACAAAAATTGATAAATCATCCCTTCTTCTCAAATTTCCCCCCCAAACTAAAACAGGTGTAAAAAGTAGAGGAAGAAACGACGAGCTCCTCAGTCATACGACTTGGTGCGTATGGCTCTACAACACTGCCAAGCAGCACAAATTCAACACATGTAACAGCGTCCACAGAGAGGAAGCAAGAAACAGAAAAAGACACCACCAAACTTAAAAGGAGTTTGGCACTCAAGTCCAAGACAAAGGAAGACCCTAGAATGGAGTGTCAAGAAAACTAGGAGAGGAATTAGAAATCCCGAGTTCAACACCGACATCAGTGATGACTGGAAACTCCCAAAGTTCAGTCCCAAATGAAGGAACAACGCCCATCAGAACCACTTCACACTTACCATCAACACCAAGGACCCCTGAAAACTCTCAAAACGCAGTCCGTACAACCAACGCAGATCCAATCCAGCATCAACAGTCCTCATGCAGGAACCTACAACTTTCCAAAAGAACTCAATTTCCACAGAAACAGCCAGACCTCCTGAGACTTCCTCCATTTCAGCTGAGAACGAGACCTCTACACCTTCCCCAAGCACAGTGATTTCAACTCAAGCAACACAAACAAGTGGTATATCCCAAACCGTCTTCACTCAGGAATCAACACCTTTTCCAACAGAGTCAATTTCCACAGAAACAGCTGTATCACCTCAGAGTACCTACACATCTGTAACTGAGCCTTGTGCATCTCCCTGTAGCCACATTTCAACACAAGAAACTCGACCCACTGAGACCCCTAAAGCCATCTTCACTCAGGAATCTACTACCTACCCAGCCAGCACAATTTCCACAGAAATGGCTGTACCTCCTGACACCTCATCCTCCACAACTCTGACTGACACATCTTCAACCTCCCCAAGTACTCCAATCTCAACACAAGAAACCCATGCAACTGGGACTTCCCAAGCAGTCTTCACTCAGGAATCTACAACCTCGCCAATCAGCTCAACTTCCAAAGAAACAGTTGTCCCTTCTGACACATCCTACACTTCAGCTGTGAGACTTCTACAACCTCCCAAAGCAGCCTGACCGCAACACAAACCACTCAAGCAACGGAGACTTCCCAAACAATCTTCACTTTGGAATCTACACCCTTCCCTACAAGCTCAGTTTCCACAGAAACGGCTGTATCGCCTGAGATCACCCACCCTTCTTCCACGAGGACTCAGTTTATCACTTTGCCACCAAGTAAGTTTCATGTGATCAACTCTGCATTTCTCCCTTAGGTCTTAGTTCTTAATCCTATTTTTCTACGTGGCGCCATGTTGCATGGCTCTGGTCTGTATAGATATCGGTGCATATTTCTCACACTGATACGTGTTGTCCTTGGTATGAGGTTGGCAATGCTGGAGCACCATCTCGGTATGCTTAGGCTGGGTTCAATCTTGTGATCCTTCTGTCTCAGCTCTCGAGTGCTGTGATTACAAGTGTAAGCCGTCTTGCCCAGCAGCTCTTTTGTCTCGTGCTTTCTCCGCTAGTTCCTTGGGACGAGATGGGAATGTAAAGCTGTCCCCTCATCTGTTCCCATTCCCCTTGTCAAGGGCAGGGCCATGATGACACCTCGATGGGAGCAAGAGGTTTTACCCCTGGAGCTTTCTCAATGATCTTTTTGAATTCTGCCCTTTCCCAGAGGATTGCAAGAACGGAAAGTGGATCGGAAGACAGTGTGAATGCCAGCCAGGCTACAAGGGTCAGCTCTGCGACTCCATCTTGTACTCCTTCCCAGTAGGTAATGACTCTTCTGAGACTGCAACCCTCCCTGTGCCCCTTGACCCTTGATAGTGAGATGGCCATGTTGGAATGGCTGACCATTCCCCTGGCGTCACTTCAGGGAGAGGAGATAATGTTATTCCTCTTCTGGTCCTCCTGCCTCTAACGTCAGGGCTATCCTCTCTGGTCTCCCTCCCCTCCAATAGGAGAATTCTCTCCTAACCCTTTGTAAACCTTCCACCTGACTCCCCCGGTCTTCATCTGGCCATTAGCTCTGTGTTATCAAGAGACAAGGGTTGGGGGCTGGGGAGAGAGAGTTCTATCAGTGAAATATTCGGAGTGCAAGTACGGAGCCCCGAGTTTGGATTCCCAGAACCATTGCAAAACTCTGGGCATAGTACTGTGCACCTGTACCCGGACAAAGAGACACCCAGAGCCCTGGGTCTCGCTGAGCAGCCATTCTAACCAAATCAGTGAGCTCCACATCCAGTGAGACCCTGTCTCAAACACTAAAGAGAGGGATACAGGAAGATGTACAGCTAGATGTCTGGTCTCCATATATGCATGTGCACATATGAACATGCACATGTATGAACACACACACACACACACACACACACACACACACACACACACACACACACGAGGGGGTAAAGAGGAGTCTCAGCCACCCTCAGCTGACTCTTGAGTTTCTATCTTTTTTCCCCTCCATGATACCAACAGGCAGAAAGTTTTGCCCACCCCAGAGACATCGCCGAGGGTCCTAAGGGTTGGTGTCTCATGCACCATGTCGCCTTGTCCCACAGAATTCCCCGATGTCTCAACGCGACAGTGACCGTGATAGTAAAAGTGATTGAGCAGAACCTCACAGTTGACATGAAGAAGAATACATCCTCCCAGGCCTTCAAGAACTTCACGGACCTCTTCGTGAGCCAGGTAGGAGCAAGTCCTCAATCAAGTGATGTCTGTGGCTACCTGTCCCAGTGTCTCATCTTAGGAGCCCTTCTCCTCCCAGAATTCTGAGCTGTCCAGAGATAGGACATACTCCATATGATCTCTGGGGTTTTTTTTTTCTTCAGATGAATAAAGCTTACCAGGGTGATGACCTTCCCCAGTACAAAAAAGTGACCATTTCAGAACTGCTGTGGGTGTGGGGTGGGGTGGGGGTGTCCCTCTTTCTCTCCCTACTGCTTCCTCCTACCCTAAGGTTAGGCTATCAGCATCTGTCCAGTCCGGAGCACTCCAGCCCTGAAGCGACAGTCCTGAGTCACCTATCATTTGTTCCTCGTGGTTATTCATTCATGATTTGTTCATCATTCACAAAACTTGTCATGCACCCATAAACTCATCATTGATTCAGCCGTCTGTCATTTGGTCAACCGTCCACTCATGCCTCGTTTGCTCACCCACTTGTCCGTTACTCCGTTCATTGACGTTCTGCCATCACCGTCCATTTACTCATGACAGTCATTCCGTCTGCACACATTCATTCAGAATCTCGTCCGCTCATCTATTCATGTCTGTTCGCTACTTGTGCTCATTCTTTTTTTCATCATGTTTATTCATTCACCATTAGTTTATTCTTTCATTCTTTCACTTTTACAGCCATTCCATTTTTCATTCAGCAGCATTTTATTAAAAGCCAACCCTAGCCAAGGATCACGCACGTGTAATAGTAGACTTGGAAGTTTAGACAGGAAGGTCAGAAGTTGAAGGCCAGCCTGGGCTACACAGTGAATTCCAGGCCAGCCTGAGCTATGTGAAGAAACCCTGCTCCAGCAAAACAGAACAAAAGAAAGTGAAATAAATGAATTGTGCTAGCTGCTTGGAACACACAGTATCCCACTCTTCCCGGAGTACAAAATGGTAGAGCATGGGGGGGGGGGGGGGAAGTACAGAGCCACAGAGGGGAATGAATTCTACAAATCTGAAAGTGCACACAGTAATTTCAGTGCAGGTTAGAGAAATGGCTCATGGCAGTCAGTGAGACAGACTGTCCTTATCAGCAGTTGGCCTGTGAGGGACAGCATTTGATTTGCAAGGGACAGCATCTGGTTAGCTCTATCTGGCTGCAGGGTAGAGAACGGGTGGCCAGAAGTCTACATTGGAGGTGATGGTGTCAGTGACTAGAGAAGGGAGTTTCCCATAAGATTTCCCATGAGGCCATGGGGACTTGCAGAGAGGAAGAAGGGAGGGGTAAGAACTAAGACAGATTTCTGAGCTGCTGAGGCCTGGGGTGCCTGTGCTGAGGTGAGATCTGTGAAGAGGAGGAAGACTGCTGGCTTCTGCTGCCGGTGACCATGACAGATGACTTACCCTGTCTCGAAATTGCTCCCTTCAGCAGCGTCACTGGCCACGTAGTGAGGGGCTTCAAGACTGGGTCCCACCTTTAACAGGAACTCATTCTTTCTTACTCATTCTCCTCCCCATCTCCTTTCTTCCCCTCTTCCTCCTTCCCCTCTTCCTCTTCTCCTTTCCCTCCTTCTCTAAGCCCTGGGTTAAGGCATCAGCCAACACCCTCAACCCTTACTAATGTCTCGAGGCTCCACCAATCGCCTTTCCACCGTTTTTCAGCCTCAGTGACTCATCTTTCACCCAACTGATTTTTATTACATTATTGTGGGTGTTGTGTCTGTGCACACGCGTGGAAGGATGGAGGTCACAGGATAACTGGGAGGAGTTGTGTATCTCCTTCCACCATGTGGACCCGGGAATTGAACTCAGGTCCCGGGGCTTGACTGCAACTGCCTTTAGCTACAGAGCCATCGAGATGATCCAAGCCTCTATTTTTAGATGGAGTGCGGACGGTAAACAGGGATCCAGGGAGAGTCCTGACTCTAGTTGCCATCCCTCACCTGCAGAGTATTGTTTCCAAAATGCTGCCAAGGACTTTGGCCACTACTTTTACCCAGAGGATCTGGACGGGATGCTGGCTTGCGTGAACAATTGCACTCAGGGGACGAAGTCAGAGCTCTACCGTAGCCCAGGCTACTGCCAGCTGCTGTGCTCAGGGCCCCAGTGCGTGTGAGTGCTGACCTCTTACATCCTGGCACCCACTCCTTCTGAGGAAAGGGTGCTTCCTGCCCACAGTCTCCCACAGGGCCGCGGCACCCTGCTCTGTGGATCGTAGATCTGTTCTGTACCCCATCCATCCCTAGTTTCTCTAGCGACGGAGATGCTCGGAAGGCGCGCTCCCGTGTCTTTCACATCTCTGTTACTTTTTCAGGGTTCTCCCGTCACCCTCTGCCCTCTGATGGGGAGGCACGGGGTGTAGATTCAGACATTCGACAATCCAGCCAGGGCTGTTCTGAGAGGGTTCAAGTCATTCGCCCGCTGTCCTGCCACCTGTCGCTCCTCTATTTCTTTGAGCTGTTCATTTCTTCCTTCTTCCTTCCGTTTCTCTTCCTCTCTTTATTTCCTTCCTTCTCTCTTTTATCTTCATGTTTTTAGATCGGGGTCTCAGTAGCCCAGGTTGAACTGGCAGTCACTGTGTAGCCCAGGCTAGCCTCAACCTTAAACCAATCTTCCTTCTTCAACTTCTACCTCCCCGAGTGCCGGGATTCCAGTCCTGACTCATTGTGTCCAGCTTAATCATTAAATTAATGATAAAGTTCCTTTAAATTTGTTAATCAGTCTTACCACATTTCAGCCTTGAACTCTTCCAGCTGTGACCTGGCTACTCTAGTTTCCAAGATAAGTTAAATAATTATCATAAATTAAAGTTCGAAATATCATACATGATAAGAACCCCATTCCGGTGCTACCTGCTGTGAGATTAGGCATGCAAGCAAGCACAGAGCTAGAATGAGAGACTCAGCTCCCTGAAGTCTCCCTGAGTTTCTCTTCTCAATCCTTACAGATTCAGGGAACCTCGCTCCCCCAGATACACAAACCTACCTTTAAGAGAGTTGCCTGGGCTTTGGGTATTTAATTTCCCTTTGAGAGACCTGGTTTAAGGGACCTTGCCTGAGCCTGTGTGTGTCCATAGGTGCCCGAACACAGACACCCACTGGTACTGGGGAAAGACTTGTGAGTCCAGAACCAGCAAGAGATCGATCGTGTATGGCCTCGTGGGCACTGTGCTGGCATTGCTCTTTGTCCTTGTGATCGTCTTGGCTGTCTTCTTCCACCACTCCCAGAGAAGACAGCACAGGTGAGCTCATGAGGCCAGCAACCATAGTGACACAGCGAAAGGACCGGGGGTGATGACACCCCACCCGGAAGTCATGGTCTCAATGTTCTACTGTTAGGTTGTTTTCAGCCTGGCAGTGAAGAAGTCAGCTAAGACCAAACAAGGTGTCTAGCTCCACCCATCCCTGGGCTTCACCAAGGGTGGCTTTTGTATCTGATAGGGTAGGATCGTTTCTTTGAGTGAGAAATGAAAACAGAAACATAAGCACTGAAATGAGATTATACAATAAAATTATATTTTATTATCTAGGCTGCTTTAGAGCTTAACAAGGAAGCTGGGACTGAGCCAGATGGGCTGAGATGTACCTTCCAGGAATTGCCAAGAAATATCCACTAGAATACCTGGGCTAGAAGTGGGCAGAAGGGACTATTGATATGCCCCATTTCACACCCGAGGAGACTGAGGCCCATTAGGGAACTGAGGGATATTTGAGCCTGATCACTGCCCCTGAAGATGGAGAAACCAGGGTGAAGTTAGTCCCCACTTCCTATGGCCGTGACTTCGAAGGGTAGGGAGGCAACTGTCCCAGTCCCCACCTACCCCTCTTCTGTGCAGCCGCTCACTGATGACATTACTGTGTGCAGGTCAACATGCAACCTGTCTCAAGCACGGCAGAGAGAAGGCCTTCCTGGAACTTTCCAGAGCACAGGTCTCGGGGAAGGTAACTGTTTCCGGGGAAGGGTGGAGACAGGGAAGGTGTAGTGGCCATGAGGGAATGGACAAGTCATCCTGATGACGGCACATGTCACATGGTCCTGTGCATCTCAGTCCACTCGCCCCTTGCTCTTCTGTGGTCCCTTGTCCCATGATCCTTCCCTAGTACTCCCTCAAGCCTCTCCGACTGACCTGAAGTCCTTTTTTTATTACATTTATTTAGTGGTGTTGTGGGGACACATGTGTGTACCATGGTATGTAAGCAGAGGTCAGGGGACAACTTTCAGGAGTTAGCCCTTCCCTTCCATGGGGGTCCCTGGATGGGACTCAGGTCACCTCCCCCATCTCACTAAGTTGGCCTTTGACCTTCGCTCCTTCAGTTAGCTTCTCCCCATCAGATCCCCCAGGGCCTCCACTGAGCATTCTCTCCCCTCCATGTCTCTGTCCACCTCACACCACCGTCTGGGACGTTTCATTCCCCACCACCTCTACCAGCACCAAACCAATTGTTTCCATAACCTGTTTGTGACCCCTGCCCTCTCTAGGACTCCCCACCACCCCACCTCCACTTTGTCCTTTAATGTCTTCTGATTCCTGAGCAGGTCAGGGCCCCCTGGGGCTGTGTCTGCCCCTGTCTCTGTCCATACCATGTAACTTCTTCTGCAGACAGTATGACTGCCTCTGCCCAACTCCCCACTAAGCTGGCTTGAACTACCCACCATCCCAGTGTGTGTGTGTGTGTGTGTGTGTGTGTGTGTGTGTGTGTGTGTGTGTGTGTGTACACACATACATGCATGCAGAGGTCAGTCTCGGGCTTGTTCCTTAGCGGCTGTATGAGTTGTTTTGGGGAATAAGGGCCCTCACAGGACCCTGGGTGTCACAGAGTGGGTCAGGCTGGCTGGCATGTGTCACCACACCCAGCTTCATGTGGATTTTATTCTGATGATCAAACTCAGGTCCTAAGTCTTTACAAGGCAAACATTTCACCAGCTGAGCTATCTCTTCAGCTTCCCTCCCCCCAATTCTTCGCTGTCACTGTGTCACCCAGGTAATCTCAGACTAATGACCGTGCAGTATAAACTGGCCTTGAACTTCAGGGACCTCCCAGCTTAGCCTCCCAAGAACCAAGAGACGGGTGTGGGTCACCCCGCCCACACCTTCTGCTTCCTAGATTTTTTTGGCTGCCCCCTATGTACCACCCCTTTCCGAGTGATTCTGGGTAGGCTCAGAGTCATCTCCTGCCCCACAAGACAAGGTGTCAGACATACAGCCTCTCTATGGAGTACCAGATATACCAGTGCCCAGGCTAGGACTGGAGTACATGGCCAGGTATGGCTCAGCCTGGGGGGCTCAGCGAAGGTTTCTGATTTAAGCCTGAGTCTCTAAGCCGAACTCAGAAGTTGGCTTCTGGTTCCTTCCAACAGTCCCCGAGTGCACAGAGAAAGGCCATTCTTAAGCTGGAGGCACTGCTTAAGAAAAGGAGTGGTGTCACACACCTCTAATCCCAGCATTAGGGAGGCCGATGCAGAGCGGTCAACAGTTAGTTCAAGGTCATTTTCTGCTACATAACAAGTTTGAGGCTAGCTGGTTTACATGTCTCAAAGAAAGAAAGAAAGAGAGAGAAAGAAAGAAAGGAAGAAAGGATGGAGAGAGGAAGAAGAAGGAGGAGGAGAAGAAGAAGAAGAAGGAGAAGAAGAAGAGAAGAAGAAAAGAAGAAGAAAAGAAGAAGAAGAAGAAGAAGAAGAAGAAGAAGAAGAAGAAGAAGAAGAAGAAGAAGAAGAAGAAGAAGAAGAAGAAGAAGAAGGAGAAGAAGAAGGAGAAGAAGAAGAAGGGCTATGAAGGGTTTTGAATAAAGTATGTGGTGTTATATATTTGTTCATTCATTCATTTGTCTAGAAGAGGGTCTCACTATGTAGCCCAGGCTAGCTCTGAACTCACAAACTTCCTACCAAGGAAGTCTGCCAAGCGGCTGAGTTGATAGAGATATGGATCACCAAAGCCACGGATGAGTATTAAGTGGTTCACTCAGGTGGATCTGGGGGCGGGGGTGGGGAGAACAACATGGAAGATGGGGTCACTGAGAGGATGAGACGGTTCAGGGAATTAGAGATAGAGGGGAGTGGGGTTGCTGGCAGGCTGGAGAGGGGATCAGGGAGGACAGAGCAACTGAGGCTGACCTCAAGAGTATGGCGGCTGCTACCTGAGTTGGGCACACTGACTCCCTGGACCTGGGGGGGAGGGGTCGCTGAAGGGGGTGGCTCTTAAGGCAGGAGTGGCAGGGAAAGGGACAGAGACTCTGGGACCATCCAGAAGCACAGGCATTACCAGACACTCTAGCACGCCCACTGAGGAGTGGCCAAGATGTTAAGGGAGAAAAACCAGACTCTAGCCTGGAGTCCAGGAAACCGGGCAAGTCTTCGGGGTTCCAGAAGAAGTAGATGTCGTTGACAAATAACAGCCACAGGGACGATGTCTCAGGAAACCTAGGTTGTCTGCTGTGTTTGCTGTTGCTAAGGGCTGGGCAGGCCAGAAGGGTAGAAGGTGATTCAACTGGATGCCACCAGCTCCACTCCCATCCGTCCCGATGACAGCAGCTCCCCGTGGGTATGACTTGTGACCCCTGGGACATAGTACAAAATGGGTAGGGAATGCTATTCTGGTGTCGCTTCCCTGGCACTCCTGCGTCACCCCAGACCCGCTGCCAAGCGCACATCAGGTCCACTAAGAGTCCATCAAGGATTGAATAGTTGAAGTAGTGATCTTCATTTTCCTGCATCCCTCACCCTACACACATTCGGCTTGTTCATGGGTGTCCTGGCCTCCTGTGGGGGGACCCCTCTTACACCCTATCTTGCCCTTCAGGTGGCAGTCTGAAAGAGGACAAATTTGGCCTTGAGAAAGGGTACAGCCACTTCTGGCCCAGCCTGGAGAATGTGGACTCAAACACCAAGGTGACGCAGCTCAGAGTTTCTCCCACGCTGGGACTGACTGCCTCTCTTTCCTACCCTGGGTTCCCCTACTTCCACCCGTCCCTAGCTCCTCCCAACCCTTGTTGACTTCATCTTTGTCTCCTATTCCCTAGCTAAACATTCAGAGACCCAAGATGGTGAAATCAGCAACCTTGTGAGGACTGGAGGCGCCTACTCCTCATCCCCCATCCAAATTTAGACAAGAGAGGGACAGAGTCCCCACTACCAGTATTCCTGCTTGATTAAGATGAAGCTGACACCAGGTCCCAAAGCTGTTCTGAGGTGCTCGGACTCAGTCTGTGGGTCACTGCTGGAAGGCTTATCCAAGCAGCAGAGAACCCAGGGCTGAGAGCTGGGTACCACCGCCTTCTCACCCTCACCTCCATGTTCCAGGAACCCAAAGACTTCTAGGCACCTTAGCATCTTTGTTTGCATGTAGGTATTGTCCTACTCTGGAATTTCCCAATTAATAAAGCAATTCTTCCCCCCCCCCCCATGAGATAGGGTTTCTCTGTGTAGCCCTGACTGTCCTGGAACTCACTCTGTAGACCAGACTGGCTTGAACTCAGAAATCTGCCTGCTTCTGCCTCCCGAGGGCTGGGACTAAAGGTGTGCGCCACCACTGCCCGGCAATAAAGCAATTCTTTAAAGAAGAGTCTTAGGGTTTTTTGTTCTCTTCCTGATGTGTGTGTGTGTGTGGGGGGGTAGGGGATAAATGGTCTTCTGGGTTTCATCTGGGAGTAATGGAGGGAAATAGCGTGTGCCCCTTTCTGGCAGAAGTCTTCCCAGGATTAAACATTCCCTTGCCTCTTCCAACTGGGGCAGGGCCAGGTCCATCTCTGCCTGAGGTTGTGTGAGGGCAGACCAAGCCAGGACCAGGCCTCGGGGATAGAATTCCTCAGGTCCAAGAGCAACAGGTGGGCACCCCCGGGAGGCTAATTACTGAGTGCTTGGTTCCACAGTTCTTCAAGATGAGCAAGGTCACTGCAGGTGGCCATGGGGATTGTGAGAGGGTCTTGCTTACCTCCGAACTCACACACTTACAGACTCCTGAGCATCCCAGGGTGTCATAGCTTGTACTCCGCTGGGGTACCTATAGAACCGAGAGAGGACTTGAGTGGTGGATATTCTTGCCGGGGCACTTGGGCTAAATCCAGGTTATTCCTCTCTCTGGCTAAGACACGCCCTCTTTTTCCATCCCTGTGGAAGAACCAGGAACCCTTTACTTCTTGCTAGCTGCAGCACCACCCCTCTTACCGGAGTGATAAATAATCAGAACACCTATGCACTTGACTGGCTGGAAAGAGAACCGCTCCCTTTGCTCTTTGGCCCAGAGTGGCCAGCACCCCCTTCGTCATACGGGAAGCTCTCAGATGGATTCCTAGTCACACTTACACCGCCCCCTGGCCCCTCAGTATCTCATAGGTCAAAGGTCTCTTGTCTGTTTTTATTTCTGGGTTCCCCGGGCTCGCATTCATTTTGCAGCTTCCAAGAAGAGCGCAAGGCAGGCTCCACCATGCCGATGTCCTGGTGGATGAGGCAGACTGCCACGCTCTGCCTGCTGGCTCTCATCCTCCACTCCCTCCCGCAACACAATGCTGCTGAGAAAGGTGAGTAGCTCCCCCGCCCTACTGCCCTGAGCACCCTGCCCACAAGCCTGCGTTCCTGATGCTAGGCTCAGGCCAGAGCTCCTTCCTCGGTCAAGGGCAGCTGAGAGTTCAACTCCAGCCTTCTCTGAACATCTTTCCTTTCCTCAAATGACCAGTTTGCCTCTCTGGGCTGTCCCCAGGGAGTGACAGTAACAGGTGTCAGTCCACGTAGCTGCTTGGATTAAACAGAATCCTCCCTTTGATGTGGAGTAGACAGCCACCCATGGCAAGCTGGGCCTCTGTTTATCTTCTGAGTGTCCCCATCCGACTCTCTCATCTCCTGTTGCCGAATGCCCTCAAGGTCTGTGCGTGAGGAGAAGGTGGAAGACAAAGTCACATCGTGATATAGACCAGGCTGACCTAAAACTCACAATGTGGCCCATTCTTATCCTCCTGCCTCAGCCTCACATAGACTAGGATGGTACACTTGGCTTTGCAGTTCTTCAGACAACACAGGACACCTGCCTCTGCCTTCTGCCTTCTCTAACCTCTGTCCTGGTTGTTGTCGTCTTCTTCTTCTTCTTCTTCTTCTTCTTCTTCTTCTTCTTCTTCTTCTTCTTCTTCTTCTTCTTCTTCTTCTTCTTCTCCTCCTCCTCCTCCTCCTCCTCCTCCTCCTCCTCCTCCTCCTCCTCCTCCTCCTCCTCTTTCCCCTTCCCCTTCCCCTTCCCCTTCCTCTCCTCCTCCTCCTCTTCTTCCTTCTCCTTCTTCCTCTTCTTCCTCTTCTTTTCTTTTTTTCTTTCTTCCCTCCCTCTCCTCCCTCTTCCCTCTCCCTCTCTCTACCCCATCCCTGTCGCTCTCCCTTTCCCTCCCCCCAAATCGGTGTCTCTAAGCGCCTGCCTTACAAGCAGAGGAAGCCTCAGGGCCACAGCAGGGTGACATGCCTGAAGCTCCAGTTTCTAACTTTCTCATGAACTGGCCACCTGTCGGCTCAACTCCTCTCTGGTCTGTTTCCTCCTCTGAAAAGACAAGGGTTTGTTCATGTTGTGTCAGGAAAGCCTGTTATCCCTGATACTCAAGAAGTTCAAGACCTACTATAGAGTGAGTTCAAGGCCAGCCTCAGCAAATTAGTGAGACCCTGTCTCAAAATAAAAAGTTAAAATAGGGCTGGGAGTTGGGCAGGATAGCACAAGCTTTAGGACTTGGGAGGCAGAGGCAGGTGGATGTCTAAGAATTCGAGGCCAGCCTGTTCTAGAGAGCGAGTCCCAGGACAGCCAGGGCTACAGTGACTCTGTCTCAGATAGAGAGATGAATGGATGGATGGATGGATGGATGGATGGATGGATGGATGGATGGATAGATAGATAAAACAAAAAGAGAACTGGAGATGTAGCTCAGTGGCAAAACACTTGCCTAGAATTGTGCCCTGTGGTACTAGGGCGTGACTGGGCAGTAGAGCACCTGCCCAGGACCCCGAGCCAGGGACCAGGCTGGCTTGTTATGGCTCAGTGGTAGAGCGGCTGCCTGCTGTGTGTAAAGCCCTAGGTTGGGATTTCTTTTTCTTCTTAAAATTCATTTTGCTTCTGAGTATGTGCGTCTGATATGGGTACCCAAAGGGAGCAGAAGCGTTGTTTGGCTCCTTGAGCTGGAGTTACAGGTGTTTGTGGGCTGCCCTGATGTGGGATTCTGGGATCTGAACGTCCAGGCCCCACAGAACAGTAGACACTCTAAACCCCACAGCCATCTCTCCGGTCCCCCCTGGGGGGAGGGGTTGGAATTTCTAAGGATCCATTCATCTTAGTTGCTTAGGACTTGATGGTCCTCAGGACCAGGCTCATGAAAGCAAGAGATGAGAGTAGCTCACACCCAGATTGTCCCCTGCCTGGTCCTAGGGGAGGAAGGGAAACTGAGGCAGAAACAAAACCCACAGACACCAATGTTTCCTCCTCCCCCAATAAGACGACACCTTGGGAAGGTCGGGGGAGGCAGGAAGAGGACTGAGAGTCAGGAGTGGAGTTCTCTCAGTCACCCGTGGACACTATCCCGCCATCATAAACGGCCTGCCCTGGACTTTGTCCTGCTTTGGAACTCACTTTGCCAGGGGCATTGACCACTAGGCCATGGCCCCTACCAGCTCTTCTCTAATGAGGGCTTGGCAAGAAGGACAAAGGGGCAGAACATCTGAGAACAGTTCTTATGAGGTATGGTTTAGGATCCTGTCAGGTCTCCGTAGGGCAGGAGCTTCCTCGTGCTCTGTCACGCCTCCACCCCATTCTCCCTCCTCTCTCTCTCTCTCTCTCTCTCTCTCTCTCTCTCTCTCTCTCTCTCTCTCTCTCGCACTCTTTTGCTCTCTTGCTCTCTGTATCTCTTTTCCACTGTTTTCTCACCCCTGTGGTCCACCCCATATGCTATGACCCATCCATCTCTAGCCTCAGTCTCCCTTTCTATAAAATGGAAGCATCAGAATTCTTTCTGCTCTGTCGAAGGAGCTGGATCAGAGTCCATTAGCATCTAGGTCCTTCTGTGTCCCAAACGCAGGGACCCAGGACACCACGCCTCTTCAAGGCCACTGTCCTTGGCAATGGCAAGAAAGGGTGTAGCTACAGAAATAATTCCCTGACCTCAGCTATGGCCTGCCTGGAAGATGGCCTCTTATCTCGCTCCTATATCTGGATCTATGCGATATCAATGGGATACAATGTCCTCTTGGATTGGCCTAACCCTGTTTTGCCTTGGCAATTACCCTCTTGTCCTCACAGCCATGATGACAGTGACAAAGGCCTAGAGTTTCCTATCCACGACAACGAGTGCCTTCGACCACCACGCTCCAACGGTCCCAGGCACTTGTCCCACCCTTAATCTCTATCACTGCTCTGGTCCAGGGTTGCCATGACAACAACCCACAACCTGGAAGGTTTAGAATGGCAGAGGTTTCTCTTCTCACCGTTCTGGCTGGAGGGATGAAGCAGGGTGCTCGTCTTTTGTTGTTGTGGTTGTGGTTGTGGTTATTTTTGTTGTGGTTGTGGTTGTTGTTGTTGTTGAATTAGAGTCAGCTCTGTCGTTCCATCATGTAGGATCCAGGGACCCAACTCAGGCCACCACTGTAGGCACCAAGCGTTTTTATTCTCTGAGCCATCTCACCAGCCCGCCTCGCTCACTTAAAAGACAACTCTGCAAGGGTCTGTCCCCAAGACTCTCATGGCTGCTGGCAAATCTCTGACGTTTTGTGACCCTCGTCTGCCTCTGCTTCCTTAGACCCCATGCATCCTCCCCATGTCCAGATCTTTCTACAAACACTGGTGATGCCGGGTTTGGGATAATGTGCATGATTTCATTTGGACACAGTACCTTGCCAAGACTATTGTTAAATATGGCTGCTGCAGGCAAAAATAAAACAAAACGGAGAGAGGTCTCCTGAGGGGCTGGGGGATAAGGTTTCAATTCAAATAACAGGAAAAGAAAGACAGGAGATGGGCTGATGAGGGAGCCCCCTCTACTACCTCCCCCCTCCTCCCAGCTCTGTCTCCCTTCCTTCCTTCTTTCCTCCGGTGGCACTGGGGTCCAACTCAGAGCCTCATGCAAGCTAGCCAAGCGCCCTACCACGGAGCTGTAGCCCCAGCTCAAGGCTTTCTTTAGAATTGTCATTGCTGGGCTTGCGAGAATTTACTTGGCTCAGCAGCAAAGCACTTGCCAACCTGATGACCTGAGTTCGATCCCTGGGTCCGACATGGTAGAAGGAGGGGACTGTCTCCCGAAAGTTGTCCTTTGGCTTCCACCCGTGTGCGGTGGCACACAAGGTCATCCAAAGATGGATGGATAATAAACCATGTAACAAAGATTAAAATAATTGCTATTGGCCAGGAATAACACTGGGGGAGACTAGCTGTCGGGGAAGAGGCAGAAGGGACCCCAGTCATTTCTGTCAGGTCCATGTCTTATCTCTGCCACGTCCTTTGTCTGTTTGGCATTTCCCTGCCTCTTTTAAATTCTAAAATCCTCTTTTAGCCTCAGCCTGGGCAATCTATTCCTTAATAATTGGTCATGATTTAAAGTGAAAAATAAAACAATAGAATTAACTGTAAGATCAGAATTGGCTGGCTTGTAACCACAGTGAAGTCTGACGCAGGAAGGGAGTGAACTGGAGGTCACACTGGCTAACTAGTAAGACGCGGTCTCAATGAACAGAAATAGACCACCCAACAAAAGCAAATAGAAGAGGGGCGTATGCCTGCCCACATAGTTCGCTGTGTGCATTATAGGCTAGGATCTGTAGATGAGGAAGGGGTGACGGGGGGGAGAGAGAGAGAGAGAGAGAGAGAGAGAGAGAAAGAGAGAGAGAGATTTCTGAGTTTTGATCACCTTGCTTATCTTATTATATCATCCAGGTCCACTCCTTTTCCTGAAAATTCCGTGAGTTTGTTTTTCTTTACAGCTGAATAATAATCCGTAATGTAAAAACACACATTTATCAGCAGCTGTTAGGTGTGGATATGATATTCAGAAGCTTATTTTGTCAAGTTTCAAGTGTTATAGTGTGCGTGCATGTGTGTGTGTGTCCGTGGTGTGTGCGTGTGTGTGTGTGTGTGTGTCCGTGGTGTGTGCGTGCATGTGTGTGTGGTGTGTCCGTGGTGTGTGTGTGTGTGTGTGTGTGTGTTAAGTGCAGAAAAAATGAAATTGACAGTCAATGAGTAAACCCATATGCGAAGCTCCGTGACTTCAGAATGGCCACTCTGACAGGTACAGATGTTCTGACTGACAGGTACAGATGTTCTGACTGACAGGAACAGATGTTCTGACTGACAGGTACAGATGTTCTGACTGACAGGTACAGATGTTCACTGAGATGCACAGCATTAGGGCCTGGCAGGGGTTGGGGGAAACAGCCCGTTTAAGGAAACCACTCAAACACCTGCCTGTGTCAAAAACCGGCTGTGTGATGTTTTTATTTGTGAGTTCATTACAGTATAGTGACTTTTGGGGGGGGGGCAAAACAAAAGAAACAAAGCAAAGCAGGGTCAGGGAGACAGCAGAGTCCCAAAGTGCTCGTCTTGTGGGCACAATCAGCTACGCTGGATTCCCAGAACCCAGAGAAAAGTCCGGGAGGGGTTGGAGAGATCTCAGTGGATAAGAGCACCCCCATCCGGAGGCACACAACGGTCCTTAGCTGCAGCTGCACGGGGATCTAGCGCCCTCTTCTGGCCACCTCGGGTACTGGACACACATGGACTCTCAGCCACAGTCACAGCCACACACACAGAAGTAGATAACATCTTTTTTTTTTTTTTTTTTTTTTTAAGGTCAGGCTTGGTGGTGCACATTTACAAGCAGGGAGACAGAGACACAAGCACCCTGGGGCTCTCTGACTGTCAGCCTAGCCTAACTGGGCTAGTTTAGACCAATGAGAGGCCCTGTCTCAAAAACAAAAAACAAACAAACAAAAACAGTGCATAGCGCCTGAGAAATGATAGTCAAGTTTGTCCTATGGCCTTCATGGGCATGTACACATATGAACATATACATAACACACACACACACACACGCACACACACACACACACCCTCCAAAAAGTGGAGCCAACATGAAGATCTCTACAGAAATGACTGACAGCCGGATGTGTCTTGTGGTCGGTCCCCCAGCCTGTCCCTGTCTGGTCCACTCTCTTTGCTCCACCCCACCTGTCCCCCTTGCCCCAGATGGCGCTTCCAAAGCTCTTCCCACTACTTGGGAGTCAGCAAGGTCAGGGTTACTGAGAATGGCACAGCTGTCCCCGAGCCTGGTCCCTGACCCTGGGCCTGGCCCTTGTGCGTGTCAGGCGGGGACAAACTGGGTGGTTCTAGAGGAACCTGTTGTGGCCTGGACCTTTGGTCCATCTCTGTTATAAAAACCAACTAGTTCTGGGAGCCACTGGGCCGTCTCGTCTTCCCTCACGATGCTTTGCTCTCTTACCTCTGACCTGTCCAAAAGTATTTCCTGAACTGAAAGACCTCAGTGAGCCCAGGGTCCTCAGATGACAGGCCTGGAGCCGCTCACCTGGTCTCAGACTCGCCATGTAATCAAGATTGGCCGTGAACTTAAGATGCCATCCTCTACCCGTCCCAAGGGCTGCACGGCAGGGGATCGAACTAAGGTTGTAAGGTTTGGAGACAATCTTTACCTAATAAACCATCCTGCTGGCCCCTAATCTCTTTCTTTTTCAGTGAGTTTTAATTGTTTGTCTTTCATTTAGTCTGAGTTGTGAAATGTACTGAAGACAGTTGGGTATGAAACTGTCTTTTAATAGCAATGGAATAGAAACATCTTGGACATTTCCTTCATGTGTTTTGTGTTGGGAGTAAGGTGAACTTGAACAAGTGAACTTAGAGTTATTTTGTGTTTGTAATTTTGAGGACATTATTTTTGACATATCTTTTGGTTCTCTTACTTTTCTTGAATTCAAATTACTTGTGCATTATGCTGTTTAAAGTTGTCCAAAAGAATTCTTATAACTAATAAATTTTTGTACAGTGCTGAAGACTGAGGGCTTAGCACATACTAGGCAAGCACTCTCTCTCCCTGAGCCACACTGGGGGATTCTAGGCAGGGGCTCTACCACTGAGTTATTTCCTCCACCCCCATTCTCTTCCTCAAACTCTTCTAATTTTTATTTTCAGATAGGGTCACAGTAAATTGCCAAGGCTGGCTTTGAACTTGTTCTATAGATGAACAGACCTCAATCTGTGTGTGATCCTTCTTCCTCAGCCTCTTTTGTACTGAGGATCAGAGGCCCGAGTCACCATGTCATGCTGCCATTCTCTATTAATGAGACAAAGTCACCGGCAGTCCTTTCTCCGGTTCCCGTGAGCTGCAGGCTTCTCCAGCCGGACCCACGGGAGCAGCAGTGTCCCTGTCTGACAGCCAGTTCCCGTTCCTTCTCATCTTTTCTTAGTCTCTCTGGCCTGGAGGACTTTGTTCAGAGTCACACACTGACCAGCGCTGGGCTCAATCATCCCGAAGGAGAAGCCGGGGCTGGTCTCTGAGGTCTCTGTGTATCTCTGCGTCCCAGTTAAGGTTACTCTTGTTGTGATGAAACACCATAACCTGAGAAAGGAAAGAGTTCGTTCGGCTGATGCAGAGGTCATGGAGGGTGCTGCTTACTGGTTTGCTCCCCCTGGCTTTCTCTGCTTTTTTATAGAACCCAGGACCACCCAGGGATGGCTCCACTCACAATGGGCCAAGACCTTCCACATCAGTCTTTAAGTAAGAAAGTGCCCTATAGGTTTGCCCTACAGCCTGACCTTATGGCAGCATTGTCTCAGCTGAGGCTCCCTCCTCTGCAGCGACTCTAGCTTGTGTCAAGCTGACACGACATTTGCCAGCACACATTCTTTGCCAGCAAAGCTCTATCTACACTGTAAACTTTGTGTCCATCCATTTCTCGAGAGTCTCATCATGGCATCTCGGGCTCCACCTGCCTTTACCTCTCCTCATTGCTTCCAGAATGTCCTTCCAGACCAATGAGCTTCACGTCACCCAAGAATCCCTTCCCTTTCCCGTCTGGCGTCCAGTGTATTGAAACATTACTCTCAGGGGCAGGGGAGATAGGGTAGTCGTGTAAAGTGCCTGCTACATAAGCTTGGGTACTTGAGTTCAATGCCAGTACTCATGGAAAAGCCAGGTGTGGTGAAGTGCATTTGTAACCCCAGCATTGAGGATGCAGAGACAGGCAGGTCCCCTGGGGTATCCTGGTCATCTAGCCTAGCCAAACAGCAAGCCCTGGGAGAGCCTCAACAAGCAAGGTGAATGGCTCCTGAGAAATGACACTGGAGATTGACCTCTGGCGTTGACATGCATGTGCACAGACATGCACGTACACTGCACACGTGTGTGCTCTGACACTCTCACACACGTGGAAATGGGTCTCCATGTCTCTCGCATTGCCGAGTGCTCGTGGGGGCGTGTTAGTTGTTTGCATATTGCTGCTCTCTTTGGCTGGCTCTGGGCCCCATCTGTAGCTCCTCTTGCTGCTTCCCTCAGCTCTGACACCTCCAACACCTCGGGGTTTCCAGCAGAACCCAAGCTTCATCTCCACAACGCCCCACAAGGCTTCACTGGCTCCCCTAATGTCAGAGGAAGATTCCACACCCCCTATACTCTGGGATCCTTCATGACTCCCAAGCCAGAACCACTTGGCTAACGCTGCTGAGTTCCATTTCCCACGTGGGGTGGGACCTGGTCCTTGTCCTTGAATTACATTATGTAAGCTTTAATTTATTGTTGCTCTTTAAATTTTGAGACAGCCCTGGGTGTACAGGTATATAAAATAGACCTACAAATCAAACATTAACTCATTGTGAGTCATAAAGAAATTTACGTTAAAACAATTATCCGTATATACATAGATTTGCAGTTTATTGAAAATGGAGTCAGGCAGTGGTGGCGCCTTTAATCCCAGCACTTGGGAGGCAGAGGCAGGTGGGTTTCTGAGTTCGAGGCCAGCCTGGTCTACAGAGTGAGTTACAGGACAGCCAGGGTTACACAGAGAAACCCTGTCTCCAACGCCCCTCCCCCAAAAAGGAAAGAAAATGGAAGCAAATTCACCTGCCAATGAAACGGGCGTGTTTGTTTGTCTAACATGATACAGCTTTAAGATATATGAACTTGATAGTAGTTTAATAGAGAAATATTAAATTTTTGCTTTCCACAGCTAAATCACCATTTTCCACAAGAACGCAGCCATATTTATATATGCTTTTATAGATATGTTTGTGTGTGCCCACATATGTGCATGTGGGTGAAAGGTGTTGGTATCCTCCTCAGTTGCTCCC
>CM052721.1:15488720-15511461 GCA_028551405.1 Uromys caudimaculatus
GTAAGCCGGAGGCGAGGTCATGGGCACTCCAGCCCCGCCCACAGCCTTTCCAGGCTTCCTTACCATGCGCACCTGAGCCCATGTATGCCCAGCCTGGTAACCATGGTGCGCTCACTCACTCCCTCTCTGTACACTGGGGTCTGCTCATTCACACAATCTCCCCCACCGTTGTTTTGTTGTTGTTGTTGTTGTTGTTGTTGTTCTTGGGGTGGTGATGGGGGTGGGGGGCAGATCTTTCTATGTAGTTCGGGCTGGCACAGAACTCGCTGTGTAGCCCAGGCTGGCTGAGGGCATTTTAACTAAAGCTCCTGCCTCCTTCTCTTGGGCGCTGGGACCGCAGGCTACAGTAACTGCCTCCACCCCATCACCACCACCCATTGCTCCCAGCCCTCCAGTTGCTCTTGACCTCAGGAAACCTCTGGGGCTTGCACCTCTAATGCTAGCCAGCTAGCCTGGCTTCCCAACCCCCCACCCCTCCTTGGCTCGGCTTCCCTCCCTCCCTCCCTCTGGCTCCCTCCAGGAGGCGCAAACCTAATCAGACTGATTATCGCCCAAGTTCAATTCCACTTTCTCTGGCTCCAACACAGGCTGTAAATTTCCTTCACTGTTGGGCTCCCCTGCGAGACTAGCCTCCCGTCTGACAGCTCCACCTAGGTAGCTGCCGCCTGCCCCCCACCTGCTGTATCATCACAGATGAATCAGACCTGCCCCACCTGGGGTTGCAGCTTAAACTCCAGCTACAGAGGCACATCTCCCTCCTGGGTTATGCGGGATCCCCCCAGGGGGTCTAAAAGACTCATTGTTAATGGACTCGGAGACCTGACACTTTTCCCCCAACTGTCCCCCATCTCGGCAGGCCACTGGCTTTCCTTGTAGCTTATTTATTACACGATAAACTCTGAACCTCAGGCTTAATTTCGGGCTTTGTCCTCCCCGCGCCTTCTGTCTTTACAGAGCGTGACCGGAAAAGAACCGGAGATGGAGAAGAAGCCGGCTTTACTGAGCCCAGGTCTCCTGGGATAGAGAAAGAAGTCTTGTTGACCATTTCTCTTGCTTTGTTTCCTTCCAGAGGAAGGATGTGGGAGGCCTGGCCCTGCTCACGAGGAAAGCAGAGAGAGCTCTAGAGAGGGGAGCAATAATTCAATTAAACAGAGCCTCTGGCTTAACAAGCCAGACTTGCATCTTCTCTATGCAAGGCATGGGGGGAGCGTGTAGGGGGTATGGGGGGGCTGGGGGGAGCCAGGGAAGGAAGACCCTACTCACATGCCCAGACAGGAAAGAGAAAAGGATGAGAATCCCGGAGACTTGGGTAAGAGAGATTTGTTTGTGAATGGCTATATCCCAGAGGGCTTCCTGGAGGAAGTGGAATGGAGTTACAGTCTAGGATGATTCTGGAAGGGGAAGATGATGAGATGTCTATGTAGCAGGCTTTGGGTGGAGTACCATCTCTAGGGACCTTGAAAGAAAACACGCGGATGGGGTGTGACATTTGCTTTGACAAGACAGTGGGGGGTTCTGGGGAGTCAGGCAGGCCCCTGGGGCTGGCCAGCCACTCAACTTAGCAGAAACTGAGGGTTCCAGGTCTGTGATGGTTAGCATGGACTGTGAACTGGACAGAATCTAGAATCACATGAGAGATTGGCCTCTAGAGGTGTCCATGGGTGATTACATTAATTGAAGTGGAAAGATCTGCCCATGTGGGCAACACCATTCCCCTGGCTGGGATGCCGACTGTATCCGACTGTATCCGTGGAGAAAGGGAGCTGAGCATTGCTCTCTGCTTCCTGATTGGGTATGGGGTGTGACGCTGCTTCAAGCTCTCGCCACCATGGACTCCTCGCCAGACTGTCACCCAGAATAAATCCTTTCTTCCTTGAGTTACTTTCATCAGGGTATTTTATCACAGCAACAGGAAAAACACAAAACAAACCTAAGACAAAACTGAGAGGCCAACAATGATAATAAAGCAAAACCCAAGGAGACGCCGTGATGATGAACAGGACCCAAGGTTGACCTATGGTGTGGCCTCCATCTGCATGGCACACATATGCGCGCGCACACGTGTGCACGCATGCACACACACACACACAGACACTTCTAGGAGTCTTTTAAGATGTGTTTGTTTGTACAATGTATGTGTGTGGTATATGTTTATGAAGTGTGTGTGGTGTGTGTGTATGTGTGTGGTGTGTGTAGTGTGTGTGCATGGCGTATGTGTATGTTTACAGGGTATGTGTGTACAAGGTATGTGTGTGGTATATGTGTGTACAGGATGCGTGTGGAGGGGTGTATGTGTTGTATATTTGTGTATGTTTGTATAGTGTGTGTGTGTGGTGCATTTGTATATGTTGTGTGTAGTGTGTATGCATGGGGTGTGTCTGTGTGTTTATATGTGTATGTGTACAGGGTGTTTGTGTACAAGGTGATGTGTTTATAAAAAGATAAAGAGATATAAGATGTTCTATGGAGGGGTAGTCAACTATCGGGGTAGGGGGCGCCTCGGCGGGCCCATGCCACGGCGTCCCTTCCCTCAAGGGACCGGCCACACAACGGCATAGTATAGAATAGAGTTTATTCAGGGCATGGGGAGGGGAGCTAAGAGGGAAGTAGAGGCAGAGAAAGGCAGAGAGAGGGAGAGAGTAGAGAAGTAGAGGCCGGCCATGACCACGTGGAGAGGGGGAGGGAAGGGAATGGGGAGAGAGCAAGAGATCAAGAGAGGGAGGCGGGGTCAAGCAGCCCCTTTTATAGTGAGCCAAGCATACCTGGCTGTTGCCAGGTAACTGTGGGGCAGAGCTTACCTGGCTGTTGCCGGGTAACTGTGGGGCGGGGCTTAGACAGAATGCTAACACAAAGTACATGTGTGTGCAGGATGTATGTGGAGGGGGTGTATGTGTTGTGTGTTTGTGTATGTTTGTATAGTGTGTGTGTGTGTTTGTGTTTATGGTGTGATGTGGTGTATATTTGTGTGTGTTTGGTGTGTGGTGTGTACACGGTAATGTATGTGGTGTATGTGTGTGTGTCTGTACAGGGTGTGTGTGTGTGTGTGTGTGTGTGTGTGTGTGTACATGGCCTGCAGAGGACAGCTTTCAGGAATCTTGTTGAGTCTCATCTTTTCTGCCTTGTGTGTACGCAGGCTAGCTGGCCTAGAAGCTTCCAGGTGCTGCTCCTGGCTCTGCCTCCCACCTTCATGCAGACATAGTGGGATTACAGTGGTGCCCTGCATCCCGCTTTTTACGTGGGTTCAAAGAGGAGCTGAGTCACTGTGCAAGGAAAACACCTTTCCCCACTGAGCCATCTCCCAGCTTGGAGATCTCTATCTCTGATGGAGTCAGGAGCCTGGAAACACTAGGTGAAAAGTTGCTATCTTGTGTGTCCATCTGTGAAACCTCTGTAGACTTCACCATCAGTAACAAAAGCCTGACCTAACTGTGGCCTTTAGGGGTAGAGCCTTCTAGACATGATTAGGGCTATACTGGTCTTCAGTCCCCATGGCTTAGTTCCAGTGGCCTGTTGGAAGAGAGAGAAACCAGAGGGTGTGTGTCCAGGCTCCCTGCCTCTTGGCCTCTGGTGGCCTGTGTCCTCTTGGCGCCCTGAGGATCAGACCCAGTCCTTCCACCTCGTGCCTCCAGAACCATGAACCGAAACAAACCTCTTTCCCTTATAAGGTTACTTTGCCTCGTGCATTTCGTTATAGTCACATGAAGCAGACTAAGTCACCATTATATAAAAGATACAACATAATTGGATTATAAAAGCAGATGAGCTCATTCTGGGAGGAAGAATGAACTGTGAACTCCAGGGTCGGGATGATAAAGCTGAGGATGTGGTTGATTAGGGTGCTTGCCTAGCATAGATTCCGTATCCCAGAAAACTGCCTAGGCGAAGTGTGGTCAGAGAACACTCGTAATCCCAGTACTGGGAAGGCTGAGTCAGAAGCATGGGAAGCTGAAAGCCACCCTCAGCTACATGAGACAGGGAATGGTAACAGGAACAAAGATCAAGAAGAAGCAAGATTAGCCAAAGGGACTGGGGTGTCACAAGAGAGGGGGAGGTACAGAAAAAAGTCGGTAAGTGAGTGGTGTGAGGGTACACTGGGCAGAGAACTGTCAGAGTCCAAGGCAGAGGGAATCACTAACATCAATTTCGCCCTTTAAAAAAAAAATCGTTTCTATTTCTATAAGTGTGTGTGTGTGTGTGTGAGAGAGAGAGAGAGAGAGAGAGAGAGAGAGAGAGAGAGAGAATGTGTCAAGAGGTTACTGTTAAGTGTCTTCTTCTTCAATGCTCTTCGTTTTACATGTCAAACCCTGAGTTCATTTATTTGGCTAACATACCTAGCCAGCTTGCTCTGGGGACTCCCATCTCTGCTTTCTTGAGCCCTGGGGTTATAGGTCAGCCATTTATGCCCATCTGGGTATTTACATGGGCGCTGGGAACCCCAACTCTGGTTTATGAGCTGAGTAGTCTCTCAGACCCCCATCTACTAATATTAAAGTAAGCCTACAAAGGAATGAGCTTTGGGGCAGTGAGATAGCCCAGTGGAACTGCCAGGTCTGTGTTCCATCCAGGGTTAGACCTCTGCAAATTGTCCTCTGACCTCTATGCACACAAAACACACACACACACACACACACACACACACACACACACACACACACATTGTAATTTAAAGGTGTGGTTTTCAATCTCAGGCACAGATCTCTTTCCACTGGGTTGGGACTCAGCCCCTCCCTCACTGCCTAATAAAAGCAATTCGGGCAGGAAGGGTTAATTCACACAGTGGGACAGACAGGATGGCCAGAGTGTGCAGCAGCTGGTTACATGGCGTCTACAGTCCAGAACCCCAGCCCATGGGATGCCGCTGCCCATATTTTCAGGGTGGATCTTCCCTGTTAATCCAGGCTAGGAACTCCCTCATAGATGCTTCCTAGGTGTTTCTAAGTCCTGTCAACTTTAGTCATCGCAATAGCGGAGAGGTGGTGTCTTGATGACTGCGATGAGTTGTGCCGTTAGGCTTGGTGTCTGAGACAGAGAGGTTAAAAGAATTAAATGAATTTTTTTTTTCAGACAGTCTTATGTAGCCCAGGCTGGCCTCAAAGTCTCTACCTAGTGGAGGCTAGACTTGGTCTTCACACTAGGTGTGAAGTGTTGAGATCTGGAGTGCCGGGATTACAGGCTCGCACCCACCCACCTTCCCTGGGTTAGGTGGTCTATAGACTAGAACTGAGGGCTCCTGTATGCTAGATAAGTGCTCAACCAGCCGCCCAGGATGCCTACAAATGAGGCAGAGAGTGGGGCTTCTGCTGGAGGAGGCACACCAGGGCCTCATCCATCCACTGCTCTTCTGTCTGTGAACAGCCCATTTCTCTCTCCAACTGCTAAATATGGAAGGGTCACCAGGGAAAGGGTCTGTGTGTGTGTCGTGTACACCCGTGCTCTCCTACGTGGGTGCATGCGTGTGTGTTTGGTTTGGTTTGGTTTTGAGACAAGGTTTAACTCTGAGCAGTGGGTAGCCTGGAACTCATTACATAATCCTAGTTGTCCTTGAATTTATGATAATCTGCCTTAACCTCCGGAGTGCTGGGATTATAAAATTAAACGGGGCCTCAGGCCGCCCAAGCTAGTCTTCAACTTGATATGTAGCTGAGGATAACCGTGGATTTCTGATCGTCCTGCCTCTACCTCGCCAGAGCTGTGACTACAGGTGTGGACCCAATGCCACGTTTATGTGGTTCTGGGGTGGGAAGCCAGGGTCCTGTGCATGCTAAGCACCACGCTGCGCCCTGGGCCACACCCCACAGACCCATTGTCTTGTAAGCTTCTCAGAACCTCTGTGAGTATCCCCAAAGGAGCCTCTCACAGGGAAGTCGTTCTGTCCCCGGCCAATAGGCGAAGGAGAAAACATAACGAAGGCAGCGTTGCCATGGCAACGTTATGATTTGTTAGTGGAAGACTGTAAATCCCAGGGGAGGCACAGAAATAAGGACCCTTTGAGGTTCAGAAAGGGGGAGAGGTGGTTTTAATGGGGACTGGGAAGCGGTCCTTCTTTAGTGAGGGTAAGGTCAGCTTTGGAAGGTGCCTCGCGCCCTCTGGTGGTCAAGGGTAGTAAAAACAGCTTTGGGGTAGATGGTTCCAGATCTACCTAGGGCAGCTCTGGGAAGGGGGCTTTGCCCAGCCGAAGGGCAAGTTTGCTGTTGTATAGTGCTCTTTTGTTGTTTTATTTTATTTTTTTTAACTGTGTTGGGGAATCTAGCCCCGGGCCTGATTTTTTTTTTTTTTTTTTTTTTTTAGCCCAGACTAGCCTCGTACTCCTTTTATTAATCGACCTTCCAAGTGTCAGGATTATAGGCCTGTATCACACCAGGCCTTAGCGGCACGTTCGAATAAGCACCATGGGCCAATAGGCAAAGGTGCTTGCTACCATTCATGAAATGAATGAGCACAATCCCCTGTGTAATTTTAAAATCCTTAAACGAGCATTATGAGTTCATTTTATTCTATGTTATTTTCATTATAACTACTCCAAGAATATAATTATTATTACGACTTGTGCATTTTGTCCTCAGAGCTCCACACACGTGCAGTGACACACACACATGAAATAAATAACCGTGACTAAGAAATTTCTTTCATCTTCTACTATTTTTTTGTTTGTTTTTTGTTTTTTGTTTTTGTTTTTGTTTTTTGGTTGGTTTTTTTTTTTTTTTTTTTTTTTCGAGACAGGGCTTCTCTGTGTAGCCCTGGCTGTCCTGGAACTCACTCTGTAGACCAGGCTGGCCTCGAACTCAGAAATCCACCTGCCTCTGCCTCCCGAGTGCTGGGATTAAAGGCGTGCGCCGCCACTGCCCAGCAGAAATTTCTTTCAATAGAAAAGAAAAATACAGCTAGGAAAACTGACGGAAAGTGGTGCCTTGGGCGGTTTGATTGCTCATGGGAAGTTCTGTCTCTCCCCAAATTCATGTTTTGCAGCTTCACATGGACACCGTTAAGCCCTCCAGGGTAGAAATGCTTATACCATAGAGCCGGGTAAGTGAAGTCAAGAGCAGTCATGCACACTCGTAGCCCCAGCACTCCAGAGGCTGGAGACAGGAAGATCAGGAGTTCAAGGCCAGACTCTGCTATGCAGTGAGTTTGAGGTCAGCCTGGGCTCCAGGAGAGCCTGTCTCAAAACAATATGCCAGTAAATGGTGATTTGTTTTTTTTATTCTGTCCTTAGAAAGCCAGAGCGTGTACACTTACCAGCACAGACGGCAGGAAGAAGGATAAGACTTCCGGGTCAACCCACAGCTTTAAAAAGCTTAGTTCAGAAAAGAACAAAGGGGCAGTGATGAGATGGCTCTGCGGATAAAGGGGCTTGCCACCAAGCCTGCCAACCTGAGTGGTGGAAGGGGGGAAACTCATAGAAGGAGGAGACTTCTGTAAGTTGTCCCCTGAGGCCCATACCTTGAGCTTTTTAGTTTCTTGAGCTCTCAACTCAAGAAACTAAAACAGGCCGGGCAGTGGTGGCGCACGCCTTTAATTCCAGCACTTGGGAGGCAGAGGCAGGTGGATTTCTGAGTTTGAGGCCAGCCTGGTCTACAGAGTGAGTTCCAGGACAGCCAGGGCTACACAGAGAAACCCTGCCTAGAAAAAGGGGGGGGGGGGGAACAGCTCCTGTTCTGGGTGTGTTCCCTCTCTGTCTGAGCAGGGCCAGGCAGACCCACCCAAGGGGCTTCTTAGGGACACCCCCTTCTTTATCTTCACCCTTTATCAGTAAAGGAGATTGCTGGGTCCTTTGGTGGGGGTGCTGGGGTAGGCAAGCTGACAAGGTAAACCTATATGGCTCAGAAGGTCTGCACAAGGATTGTGATGCAGTTTACGGTACAAGGGTCCGCTATGGCTCCTGAAAACCACAGGTAGGCTGGGAGCGGGCTGTACTGGGTCCTACTTTTTAAGCCTCAAGCCTGGTTCGTTGCTATCTTACCATGTTTTAGACGTTTGACTTGATTATGAATGTGTGTGGCACACAAGTTCCATGGGCTCCGTGTGGAGTTGGAGAACAGCTTATGGGAGTCAATTCCCTCCTACCAGGTAGGTTCTGGGATTTGAACTCTGGTCCTCAGGTTTGGTGGCAAGCACCTTTATTTGCTGAGCCATCTTGCTGTCCCAGCTATTTTAGTACTGTTATTTGAAATATCTCAAGTTGGCAACCTTCGCAGCAAAGGTGTTAACTTCTCTGGAATTCTTGATTTTCAGCAGGCAAGGGGCTTTCACCAAGTGTGAGAGTGAGGGACCCTTGCTGTCCCATGCTCCGAAGCCCACATCCTTTTGTGTTTGTTTGAGACCGGGTCTTACGTATATCAGGTTGCCTGGAACTCACTATATATTGAGGGTGACCTCAAACCCCTGATCTTCCAGCCTCTGTCTCCCAAGTGCTGGAGTTACACTTAGTTTATTAAGTGCTGTGGGTGGAATCCAGGGCCTTGTGGATGCCAGGCAAGCATTCTACCAGCGTGAGCCATATCCAAGTCCACCCCAGTGTGACCTTAACTTCCCTTGTCTTTCTGTGCTGTCTGGTTTCTCCAGTCCTTCCCCTTAGAATAGTATTCTTTTTTTCTAGGAAAAAAAAAAAAAATCCAAAGATGGGGGTGGTGGTACACACCTGTAATACCAACACTCAGGAGGCTGGGATGGAAGGATCTTGAATTTGAAGCTAGCCTAGGCTACATAACAAGACTCTGTCTAAATAAATACATAAGAAAAAACCCAAAAGTACAGTTTTTAATGAGTGTATTACTTTTACACCAGCATGAAGCAGAAATTTGAAAGAGAGAAAAAAAGAAAGATCGACAAAGTGAACCATGTTAAGTCAGGTACCACCGGACGACTTCCTGTCCTCATTTTGATTGACTATCTGGTCTGTGGCATCCAACGTTAGTCCATTCCTCCGTCGGCCACGGTTCACAATGTCCCCTGTGATTCTTTTTTTTCAGATGGGATCCAGCAACTCCCACAGGCCTTAAACTTGCTAAAATCTGAGGCTAGCTAGCATGGAAGCCCCTGGTCTTCTTTCTGGTCTCCAGCTCCCCAGAGTGGGATTACAGCCGTGCTCCACAACCCCAGGCTGCGGATTTCGGATCTCATTCTTCTGTCCCTGCACACCTGTTGCTCTCAGAAAGCCCTTGCCCCGGGAAAACCACAAAAAGCTCTGAGACCTCCTCAAATGCATCTCTAGATGGAGCCTCCTCCAGGAAGCCTGCACTACGCCCTGGGCTCCCAGCTTCAACGGTAAGCAAAGGATCCACGATGAGCCTCGCCCACCGGCCCGATCACCCATCTGCCATTCCTTGCCACATAAACATCCTGATCCAATAAACAAGCTCAGAGAACAGATTCTGGAGCAGTGTCTTGTTTGCAACACGCACTCAAGCTGACAGCTTGAGCCTGGGGCTACCAGACGCCCTGGCCTGTGGCCCCCCAAGACCTTCCTGCGGGAGGCGGGTCTGGCCTTATACTGCCCTGGCCAGAGGGGAGGGAGGGCTCCAGGGTGGGGTGGGGAGGAAGGCGGGGCTTGCGCCCCAGAGTAGCTGTCCCGGGCCGGGGACGGAAGTTGCACCACCACAGTGCGATTACTTTCAGTTTTGTTTTTCTTGCAGGTAGTCAACTGCCGGCGGTAGCGGGATATCGGGGCTCCCCGGGTCCTGCCGGGAGAGTCCAAGATCAGCTGTGGCTGGGTAAGGAAAGCCAGGGGAGGTAGGTGGGGGTAAGAGCCAGGACCCAGAAAAAACGAGGCTGGGGGGAGGGGAGAAATGAAAGGGGAGGGAAGTAAGAAAGCCGAGGAGAGGGAAAGGAAGGGAGGGGACAGAGGGCAGAGGGGACCTGGAAAGCTTCAGAGGACAAGCTTGGAACCAGGTCCTGTCCCTCAACCTCCCCTGTGTCCGGAATCCTACACTCCCTGAGGGTAGACAACCACACCCCCACCCCCACCCCGAGTTTTCCCTCCCAACACTGAGGAAAAGAAAAGCGCAATATCTCCCTCTCCCTCCCTCTCTCTCTCTCCCTTTCTCTCTCTCTCTCTCTCCCTCCCTCTCTCTCTCTCCCTTTCTCTCTCTCTCTCTCTCTCTCTCTCTCTCTCTCTCTCTCTCTCTCTCTCCCCCTCCCCCTCGCCCCTCCCCCCTTTTTCTTTCTTTCCTTTTTTTAAATGCTGGGTCTCTCTGTAGGGCAGACTCAGCAGGAACTCACTATTGTAGCCCCAGGCTATCCTGAAACTCACTTTGTATCCCAGGCTAGCCTCCAATTGGTGTCAGTCTTCCTGTCTCAGGCTCCTGAGTACTAGGATTCCACCAGCTTTCTTTATTAAGTCCCAACGGTGCTGGAGACGTACAGTACCTTCCTTCCAGACGATTCTAGAATGCATCTGGTAGGAAATGGTAAAATTAGAGAAGTCCAGGAGTCAGGCCAGATCCACATGACCCCGAGGTCCAGCAAAAGAAAGAAGATGAACTTTTTCTCCCTGAGCCTTCATCTTGATCTGTGACTACATTCAAAACTAGTTTGGGCAGGAAGTCGAAACACCCCCCCCCCAAAGACTGCGGGGTGCTTGCATGCACCTGACCTATCTGTCCTTTCTGGCTGCCCCTTGAGCCCTAGTACCCACTCATAACAGGACCCCATACCAAGATGAACGCGGTGGAGCTTGCCTGGAATGTGAGCACTCAGGGAAATGAGGCAGGAGGACCACAGCTTGGAGCCAGACCCTAGGAGCGTGGCTGACTTGGTAGAGAACTTGCCTAGCACACAAGAAGCCCCAGGTTCCCTCCCCAGAGCTACATAACCTGGGCGTTTTGGCACACACCTGTAATCCCAGAGCTCCAGAAGTGGAGGCAGGAAGTTCGGAAAGTCAAGGTCATCCTGGGCTACTTGGCAAGTTTGAGGCCAGCCTGGGCTACATGAGACCCAAAGGGCTTGGGCTACACCTACCTTTGGCCTGTGACCTGGTATGTTACTAATTAGATTACTCCATCTCTGAGCCCTGGAGGCTACCTGGTCTCATATTTCCCACAGGCTCAGCACTTCCTACACCGTTTGCATGTTTACATTTCGGTGAGTGTCTAGGACAAAGCAGAAGAAGGCCTTCCCCTCATATCCAGTCCCTCCCACAGCCAGAACTTAACCAAACTTCAGGTAAGTGTGGACACCAGGAAAGAGTAGGGGAGGGGCTGGAATGATGTGTGTTTGGGGGGGGGGGGAGACAGGACCAAGCTAGGGGCGTGGCTTGGGGACCTCTGACCTCTGCCCCTTCCCTTCTAGCATGAATTCTAAAGTCTCCTCCCCAACCCTGCTGGAAGCTCTGAGCAGCGATTTCCTAGCCTGTAAAATCTGCCTGGAGCAGTTACACACACCCAAGACTCTGCCATGCCTACATACCTATTGCCAGGACTGTCTGGCCCAACTGGACATGGGTGGCCTGGTCCGCTGCCCCGAGTGCCGGGAGATTGTGCCTGTACCTCCCGAAGGTGTGGCCGCCTTCAAGACCAACTTCTTTGTCAATGGGCTCTTGGATCTTGTCAAGGCCAGAGCTCCTGGAGACATCCATTCAGGGAAGCCAACCTGCGCTCTGTGCCCTCTGGTGGGAGGCAAGAGCTCTGGGGGACCCGCCACAGCCAGGTGCCTGGACTGTGCTGACGACTTATGCCAGGCCTGTGCCGATGGGCATCGCTGCTCCCGCCAGACCCATAAACACCGCGTGGTTGACTTGGTAGGTTACAGAGCCGGGTGGTATGATGAAGAGGCTCGTGAGCGCCAGGCATCCCAGTGTCCCCAGCACCCAGGGGAAGCCCTCTGCTTCCTCTGTCAACCTTGTTCTCAGTTACTCTGCAAGGATTGCCGTCTGGGTCCCCATATCGATCACCCCTGCTTGCCCCTGGCGGAAGCAGTGCGTTCCAGGAGGCCAGGCCTTGAGGAGTTATTGGCAGGTGTGGACAGCAATCTGGTGGAGCTAGAGGTCACTCGGGTGGCAGAAAAGGAAGCCCTGGCCTTGCTTCGGGAGCAGGCAGCCAGTGTGGGGACTCAGGTGGAGGAGGCAGCTGAACGAACCATCAAGTCCCTGCTGGCCCAGAAGCAGGAAGTGTTGGGACAGCTACGGGCCCTTGTGGAGGCTGCTGAGGAGGCTACCAGGGAGAGGTTGACCAAGATAGAGAGGCAGGAGCAGGTAGCCAAGGCGGCTGCTGCCTTTGCCCGGCGAGTGCTCAGCCTGGGTCTAGAGGCCGAGATCCTTTCGCTAGAGGGAGCAATCACACAGCGCCTGCGCCAGCTTCAAGACTCTCCCTGGACGCCTGGGCCCACGCGCTGTGTGCTGCCCCAGCTGGAGCTCCATCCTGGGCTCCAGGACAAGAACTGCCAGCTGCTCCGACTCTCCTTTGAGGAGCCAAAGCAATCCCAGAAGGACAATGGGAAGGGTGGAGCTGGTACCCAAGGAGGGGATGAAGCTCCAGGCCAAGGGGAAGGTAGAACCAAGATAGGGAAGCAGGGCGGAGCCCAGCCCCTGACTCCCAAAGAAGGCAAAGCCCAGAACCCCCAAGAAGATGACGAAGTCCTCATCGAAAGGGGCAACAGGTCTAACAAGAAGAAAAAGTGCAAAGGCAGAGGCAAGTCCGTTTCTCGGGATCCCAGCCCCATCCTGAGGCCAAACCTAGAAGGTTCAGGCCTCCTCCCTCGGCCCGTTTTTTCCTGGAGTTTCCCCACGAGGATGCCCGGGGACAAGCGCTCCCCACGCATCACCGGACTCTGTCCCTACGGCCCCCAGGAGATCTTGGTGGCAGATGAGCAGAACAGGGTCTTGAAACGCTTCTCCCTCAATGGGGACTACAAGGGCACAGTGCCGGTCCCCGAGGGCTGTTCCCCATGCAGCGTGGCTGCCCTGCAGAACGCAGTGGCTTTTTCCGCCAATGCAAGGCTCTATCTTGTCAGTCCTGAGGGGGAAGTCCAATGGCGCAGATCCCTGAGCCTCACCCAGTCCAGCCACGCTGTGGCCGCAATGCCATGTGGAGACCGGGTAGCTGTCAGTGTGGCCGGCCATGTCGAGGTATACAAGAAAGAAGGCAGCCTGGCGACCCGGTTTATTCCCGGAGGCAAGGCTAGCCGGGGCCAGCGGGCACTGGTGTTCTTGACCACCAGCCCCCAGGGCAATTTTGTAGGGTCAGATTGGCAGCAGAATAGCGTGGTTTTCTGTGATGGCCTAGGTCAGGTGATCTGGGAATACAAGGGCCCTGGGTTACACGGCTGCCAGCCAGGTTCTGTGTCTGTGGATAAGAAGGGCTACATATTTCTGACCCTTCGAGAGGTGAACAAGGTGGTGATCCTGGATCCCAAGGGGTCACTTCTTGGTGACTTCCTAACAGCATACCATGGCCTGGAAAAGCCCCGGGTAACCACCATGGTAGATGGCAAATACTTGGTGGTGTCCCTTAGTAATGGGACCATCCATGTCTTTAGGGTCAAGTTTCCTGACAGTTAGTGGGGGCTTAAGGCTGGGATGGGGGTCAGGCGGGGAGGGAGGGAGGGAGGGCATGATAGATAAGAGCCACTTGTAGGATGAGGTGGCCAAGGGCATTTTCCCAACCAGCAAAAAAAGCAGAACTGCTTGCTCCTTTTGTGATGTACAGGGATAGAAGATACTAAGTGATGCTGGCTGACAGTAGCCTCGAGCACACAGCAGGTGCCAGTGTCAACCAAACCACTTGCTTTTCAATAATTCCTGCAGCTGTGGCTGCTGCTGTAGTTTAGGTGTCTGGATTTGTAGTCTTCAAAACCATTCCTGGTATGGGGTCATGACTCCCCTGTAGAGCACTCGCCTAGAACTCACCAATGAGAGGCTCAATAGTAGAGTGCCTGCCTAGATTCTACCAGTGAGGAGTCAGGGCGTGACTCGCTGTAGAGGGCTTGTCTAGAATCCACCAATGAGGGGCTGGGGGCGTGGCTCAGTGGTAGAGCCCCTGCCTAGAATCCCCCAGGGAGGGGCGGGGCGGGGGCGGGGCTTAGTCTTAGAAGACTTGTCTAGATCAATTCCCAGGCCTATCTTCCTTCCTAAAAAAAACAAAAACAAAACAAAACCTTGGAGCAGGTGAAAGACTCCTAGGGAGATGGCATAAGTCATCCTCCATGTACTTGGAAGACCCAGTACATGCCAGGATGTGTTAGGCATGCTGGAAAGAGGGTGAGAACTGGCCATTCTCACAGGGGGGAATGGGGTGAGAAGAGGCCAGAGATCTCAGAACGGCAGTAACACTAACGTGTTCTGCCAACCCATCAGGGAGCAGATACTCCCTCAGTGAAGTATGGGGTGGGATTCAAGGGGCCAGGGAGTGCAGGCACGAGCAGAGGCCATAGGTGTGAGATTAAATACAGATGCAGCATCAAACACACACACACACCCCTACACACCTGTTATCCCAGCACTTGGGAAGCTGAGGCAGGAGGATCATATGTTTGAGCCTAGCCTGGGCTACATGCAGGAGACTGTAAAAAAAAATAAATCTGGACTCTCTCCCAACTCAAGCACCAGCTTCTGTCCCACAGAAGCACCACCTCTGGCCGCATGTTAAGTGGGTCAGCAAAGAAGCCCACCGTGGGAGGGGGCCTAACTCTTCCAGATGGTGGCTGAGCCGTGTCAGCATCAACACCTGTGGGTCCTGTCCAGACAGGAGGGGTGCCTTGGCTGAGACTGTGATTCTGTGACCATCCTTCACCAAGTGCATGGCCCACACCGTCCTGCCCTTCCAAATCAGACATCTCCCAAGGTCTCAGAAGGCATCAAAGCCCTCAGAAGCCATAATAGTAAGATCCATGCGGTGCCGAATAAGGCTTGCCAGCTGGAGACACAACAGCTGGTGGAAGAGGGGGAGCTTGTGGTTGCTGGTGAAGTCCATCGACACCCCAAGGTTGTCAAAGTCTACATCAACTGGTTCCAGTCGGATGACCAGAAGTTCTTGGAGATACCAGTCTGCCCTGCAATGACCCCCTCAGGAATCTCAGTGACCTGAGGAGTAGCCAGGCTGGCCGGGGTCCCCTCACAAAGGAGATGTCCAGTGTCTGCGGGGGACAGGGTAAGAAGAGTTGGTGAACAGGATATGTCCGAGTATGGCAAAGGAACATCCTGGTGACTTCCTGGGCCCGCGCTGCAGGGACTCTTACAGACCTAGGATATCAGCAAGTCTCAGGCCTTGATGTCCAAGATGCTGGACATTGAGAACAATGTGCCGACCGCGGCATCACCTGGCTGTTGTAAGGTTGGGTCTGAGGGACTCCCTGACACCCTCGCAGGCTGCGAAGGGTGGAGATCTTGGTGGCACTGTTTGGGCGTGACTGTGGTGAGGGCGTGGACGACCTTGAGTGGGTGCTTGGCAAAGACAAGACCACAAGATCTTCACACACACTCCAGCCCCTCCCCCGCCATGAACGGAGAGATCACAGGTGCCGACACCAAGAAAGATGGTGAATTCCAGCTTGCCTGACACGCCTGAAACCACTTCATTCAGGTAAAGCTGGAGGACCTCGAGCCGCCCGCTGACCCCTTCTTCTAAGCAGAGGCACACATGATCCCCTCCCTCCAGAGCCGCTGAATCTTCCCTCCCACCATCTTTGCACCGGCCCAGGTGGGCGGGGCCTGGGAGGCAGAGTTATTTCCAGGTTCATAAAGACTTAACCGTGTTTCCTTAGCTCTAGAATAAGAGAAACACCATATATCTTTTAAGACCATGATGGACCCAGTGGGAAGGCAGTTGTGATGCTTAGATACAGAATGATGGAATTTAATACGCAAGAAGCGGATATATTTAATATATAATCTTAGAGCCAAAACACAAAACCACTCAACGGACAGTTTAGCCAATCTGAAGTTAAATAGGATTTAACTTTTAAATAGGATGTGATATTTAAAGAGGATATGAAATCTCTATAATACTCTTACGCTTTCTATATGTTTCCTACGATCTTGTTTATTAATGCTTTTTGTTAGCTGTCTTGGCAAAATCCCTTTTCAGAAATGTTAGCCTTTATGTGAATGAAGCGGAGTGACGGGAGGGGTGGGGGAGAAGCTGAAGCCGAGAGGCCAGCATGGGATTGGAGTGCCCGAGCAGAATTTGGGAAGTCAGCAGGGACGGAGGGGGGACCTAAGATAGGAGGAGGTGTAAAACTCTGGAGATAGGGTGGAGGTGAGCCGCAGTCACCTCAGTGGTTTTAGTCTGTGGCGGCGTCTTTGGGTGGAGGTGGTAGAGGTGGCTGTGGAGCGCGTGTTTAGCCAGGGGCTGAAGGACACTTAAGGTAGGACTCGTGATGACACAGTGTGTGTGGGATCCAGGGGCCTTTGGGACAAAGTTCAGATGGAAGTTTAGGGATAGAGACATCTTTTTCTGGATAAAGTTTCCTGTTTGTAGAGACCAGTTCAGGGAATCACCAGTGTCCAGATGGTCAACTTTGATTACATATAAATTTTAAAGGCTAGATATGGAGGTGCAAGCCTGGTGTAATCCCCAGGACTCAGGAGGTGGAAGCAGAATTGTGAGTTCAAGGCCAGCCTAGACTCCATAGTGAGATCCTTCAAAACAAAAAGCAGGAGGGGCTATAGCTCTCCATTGGTAGAGTGCTTGCCTAGCATACCCAATCCCTGGGTTTGATCCCCGGCACTGAATAAAAACAGGTATAGCACATGCCTGTAGTCCTGGCGATCAGGTGGAGATGGGAGACTCAGAAGTTCATGGTTATCCTTGGCTACGTAGCAAATTCAAAACCAGCCTAGGCTACAGGAGACCCTTGGCTCTAAAAAAGCGCTCTAAAAAAAAAAAATCCAAAATAAATAAGTTAATATAAAGCTATATACACAGCAAAGCGTAAGGGAAGACATGAGGGCCAGTAAGATTACAAAAACAGAGAATTTTAATTTGGTGAGGAAAATCTGAAATACTGGCATACCGGTTAAAAACGATGCCTATCTGGACAAAGAGCAAAATAGTTTATGCACCCAGGGGAAGTATCTACGAGCAAGGACTTATAAAATGAAGAAGAATTCACCAAATAAAACCGCTGGCATACACCAAAGTTACAAATGTGTTCTGAAGAAACACGTAGATGCCTGGCACTATAAAGCAATGCCTCCCAGAGAGTCATTAGGCAATATTTGTCACAGGAGGGTTTTTTTTTTTTTTTGAATGATTGTAAAACTATGTTAATCTCAGCCTGTCTTGAATCCAACAGGGGCTGAGGGTTAGAGGGCCTGCCTAGAATTCCCCAGTGACTGCTCAATGGAAGAGCACTTACTTGATATTTATTCTATCTCTAGCACTGAGGGTGGGGGAGAAATGTTATCCCCCTGTGGGGGATACATTCTGGGAAAATAATTCAGTAGCAGAAAAATATTTGCAGAGAGACCTTTACTTCACTAACTGGAAACTGCTCCGTGGTGGGGCAACGGCTGAATAGACTGTGGTCTGTTAGAAGAATGAACTTCTGTGAATCACAACTATGAAAAGTATTTGGAAGAAATGGTATGTGATGCAGTCATAAGGGGAGGGAAGAGAGAGCATGGGGCTGGGGAGATAGTTCAGTGGGTAAGAATGCTTGCGATCCATTCTCAAGGACCTGAGTTCAAATCCCCAGCACCCATATAAAAAGCCAAGTGTGGCCACATGTACCCGAGCTATAAGGGTGGGGGGCAGAGTCTGAGACCTGTTTCCTACCAGGCTTGCAGGTTCAGCGAGAGACCCTGTCTCCAGGTAATAGGAGAGTGACAGCGAAGGCATACGCTCACTGGGAAGGAGAGAGCTTGATGATTGGACAGATTCTGATTTCGTAATGTCAGCAACCGGTGGGGCTGTATCTAAATAGCTGCCAGGCAGACAATGGAGTCCTAATCTGTAAATAGTCAATGATTTATTTCGGAGGTTACATCTTTTTGAGTTATTTTGGGCTGGTACTCAGATCTGCACATTTCTATTTCAGTTAGTATTATATGCTTGAATACTTCAAGAAAAAAATATACTTCTATAAATAATATTTAAGAATAATTAGTCAGCCAGATATAGTAGTGCACACTGGTAACTCTAGCACATAGGGTGAGGCAGGAGGATTGCTGTTTTGAGACCGGGTGGTCTCCACAGGTGATGGGATGGCTATGAAGCTCCCAGCCTTCTCCAAGTCTTGAGTCGCCTGACCGTTCTAGACCAAATAGTGAGAATACAGAACCAAGTGGGGTCAGAGCAGTTATAGAAAGGGCCAGACAGTGTGTGTGTTGTCGTTCTCGGTCTGCACAGGTAGGTGCTCATTAAACGTCTGTGAAGCGACTTAATGGGTAGAGAGGGGATCAGACAGCCCTCTGACACCAAAGGTTTCCTAACTCGGTATGCCCCAACCTTAAGCCAGCCGAACTGCAGAAATCTTGGCTGGTGGGAAGTCTCCAGCAGGGGGCACTGTTGTGCCTCCAAAAGCAGAGAGAGAAGATTGGTGTTGCACTTCTTCTAGGAAAGGGAGGAGTAAGAGATAAGATCGTAGGAGCTCCTGTGCCAGTTTTTTTGTGTAGCGGCAGAGATGCAGAGGGGCACGGGAACCGGGATGGTGGGGGAGGGGGTGTAATTCAGTGAGAGATCGTCGGAAATGAAGCCGGGCCTGCCGTCCCAGCAAGTTGGGAGACTGAGGCAGAAAGATAGCATATTCAAGTCCTCCCTCGACAACTTAGCGAAACCATATTTTAAAAAGAGGACTTGGGCTGGTTGGGCCGAGAGGGCTTGCCTAGAATCCCCCAGTGAGGGGCTGGAGTATGACTCGGTGGTAGAGGTTTGCCTAGCGTGCCACCAGAAAGGGGGGCATCTCCTGGTTCTGAAAGATAATCCCACAAATGCTTAAGAGACAGAACCAAGGGAGAACTTGGAAGATGAAGGGAGATGCTAAACTCATAGTTTGTTTATACTCAATATTTGTATTACTTTCCAGAAGTTACACAAACAAGCCACTCAGCAAAACATACAAGTGACCACAGAAGCACAAGGGACCAATAGTCCCGTGGCTAAGGGCCAGGGCCATTCTCAAAGCCAGCTGGGAATCAGCTGCTCTGATTGAGGACCAATTACCCTTGACATTTCGGGAAAGGTTTTTTGTTTTTAATATGGCAAGAGTGGCCATATCTATCTTTGGATAGTTTAGAGAAAATAGGATTTGGGGGAGGTGGGGCAAGATCGTGCTCTTTCACTGGTGAATCTAGTACTCAGTAGTATCATTTCCTTAATCCCTATGGGCACAATTCTGAAGGCACAGGTGGCCAAGGGAAGTTTTAAAAAATGTATTCAAGGAAATGGGTGATGTTGGGGATCTGAGCTGGATAGAGTTTGATTGACGGGTGCCAGGGTCAAGGTGCCTGGTCATCTCTGTGTGGCAGGAAAGCTGAAGGTGGAAGCAGTCAGTCCTCTAAGTGGGGCTTGGAGAGAGGAGGTGCAGAGCTGTGAATAGGGAGAAAGCTGCCTTACCCTAGCTGGTGGCAAAGCTGCCAGCGAGAGCACCCGGAAGTGGGCGCGCCAGAAGGTACCAGAATCAGCCCGTCCAAATTGACTCGTGGACTTAGCATATCAAAATGAACCATGGAGAAAAAAAATGTTAGATCTTAAGGGACTTTCAGACACCTGGGATTGGTGGAACAGAGACGTCAGTGACGTCAGATATTCCTCTCCTCACGTGCCGGGTGAGGTGTCTTGGTGACCAAGTAGAAGAGGCTGGGTGTATACAGGGAAGAGGACCAGAAAAAGGCGGAACTTTGGGAAGACAACACAAGGTGTCTCCAGAGGACGTTGTAGCTAGTTATCTTAGGGATCCAGAGAGAGTGGGTTGAGGAGAAATCCTGAGGGTCAGCCCCGCCCACTTCTCAGTTGCCATGGGACCAAGTGCCTAAGCTGTGAAGCCTTATAGTTGCATATGTTGTACTTCCTGTCTCTAATAAAGTTCTCGAACCACTTCTATATCGATTTCTTTTGTGTACCTCACCTTGTTTGCTTTCTGTGGCAGCAAGAAAGACGACCACGACCCAAAGCAGTCTGGGAAAGAAAGGGTTTATTTTAGCTTGCATCGGCAAGAGAAGAAGAGGCAGGAACCTGATGGCAGGAGCTGATGCAGAGGCCATGGAGGAATGCTTGCTCCACCCTGGCTTGCTCAGTTTGCTTTTTTAATTAATTTATTTATTTTTTAATGTGTGTCACTATTTGTCTTACATGCATGACTGTGTAGTGCCCTCAGAGACCAGAAGTCAGATCCCCATGGTTGTGAGCTGCCATGTGAGTGCCGGGAATTGAAACCAGCTCCTCTGGAAAAGCAGCCAGTGTTCTTAACCACGGAGCCATCCTCTCTAGGCCCCTGGATTGCTCTTTTATGCAACGAAACACAGGCCTATCCGCGTATCACCCTTAACGGGCTGGGCCCTCCTACATCAACTGTCAACCAAGAAAATGTCCCAGAGGCTTCCCTTCTAACCAATTTAATGGAGGCTGCTCCTCACTGACATTCCTTTTCCTGGATGACTCTAACTTGTGTCAAATTTGACAAGCTAGCCAGCACAGTGACTGGGACTGAAAGTACCTCACAGGGGCTGGGGAAATGTCTCTGGGAGTAAAGCATTCCCCAGCATCCATAAAACACCCAGCCTGCTGATGTGTGCCTTTGATCCCAGTGTGGAGAGGCAGAGATGGGCGGAGCCCTGGAGTTCATGGGTTAGCTAGCCTAGCTGAGTCACAGAGCTTCGAGTTCAACAAGAGGCCCTCTCTCAGATGTGTAGTGACAAGATAGCTCAGCAGGTAAGGGCGCTTGTCACCAAGCCAGTTGACTTGAGTTTGATCCCTGGAATCCACCTGGGTAGAAAGATGGGATGACTCCTGCAAGCGGGCCTCTGACTTTCACATGCCCAGTGTGGCTTGTGGATGCTCCTGCCCAAGTACAAACTCAAAATAACACGGGATTGTGTGTGTGTGTGTGTGTGTGTGTGTGTGTGTGTGTGTGTGTAAGAGAGAAACTTAGGAAGACACCCAACATTGACTTCTGGCTTACATGTATGTATACGAACCCCACACACAAACATAGTTACATAGACACACAAACACACAGTAACCCTGCAGAAACAAGGAAGGAGGGATGCCTCTCAGCTCGGTTTCAGGGGTCTCAGTCCAACATGGCAATAGGAGTATGTGACAAAGACTCCTAATATCACAGAGAACCAGGAAGTAGTGCAGACTGAAGCCAGGGGCTCACCCTTGGTGAGATACTTCACCACCATGCCCCACCTCCTAAAGACTCCACCCCCCAACCCCAGCCTTAGCTTGAAGGTGGCGAGATGCCTCTGCAGTTAAAAGCATGCACTGTTCTTGCAGAGGACCTTAGTCCAGCTTCCAGCAGATCCCTTCTTGTGAACCTCCCTAAACTCGAGCTCCAGGGGATTTGACCCCCTCTTTTGGCTTCTGTGGGTACTGCATGCAAGTGTACATACCCATACACAAAGCTGAAAATAAACAGAATCTCAAAACATGAGCCCAGATTCAAACCGAGGACGATGAGCTCCTGGGCATGGAGACTGTTCACCTTGAGAACCTAAGAAGCAGAGAGAGTCAGATTGCCCTGGCCACCTGGTGGTCACTTCCAGGGTGACCACACAGATTCCCTGGAGACATTGTAGGAGGCAGAGTAACCAACACAGTGACTACCTGTGATCCAGCCTCCTCTCAGCTCTGCTGCTTCTGCAGGACAAATGGAGCCCTCCATAGAAATGTGCTGCTTCTGATCTGAGCCTTCCTGAAAGCCAGGCACTGAGCCAACAAGATGGCACATAGGGGAAGATGTGTACCGCCAAGCCAGAAACCCACAGGGCAGAAGGAGAGAAGAGGCTCCCTCGGGCTGTCCTCTGACCTCCACACATATGGAGTGGCGTACACACACGCACCAATCATGTTTTTGTTTATTTGTTATTAAGAGAGACATGGTAGCATGCCCTTACAGTCCTAGCTCTGGAGACGTGGCATCTCTGGACCTCGATGGTTAGTCAGCCTGGCCTACTTGTGAGTCCTAAGCCAATGAGAGACCCTGTCTCAAAAATACGAAGTAAATGGAGCCTGAGGACCGACAGCCATAGCCGTCCTCTAGTTTCCGCTACCTCACGCTGGCTCACACGTGCACAGGTACGCCCACACACAAAACAGGAAGACAGAAGGAACAAAGGAGATGGAGACCTTGAAGAAGGCGGACAGGGAGAGATAGGGAGATAATTCTGAGAGATTTCCCACTCTGGGCTCCCCCTTCCCTCCACTGCTTTGTTCTTCCAGCCAGGACCCCCAACAAGGAGAAAGAATGACAGCCCAGGAGGGAATGCTGTGAATGGCCTGGCTCAGGGACAGCCTCACTGCTGCAGTGACAGCCTACAGAAGAATTCTGCAATTCATTCTCCGATGACTAAGCCCGGACCTGGGCGAACCCAGGGAACATGACTCAGCAGCGAGCTGAGGGGGGCCTGGCGGCGACAGGAGACTGCCTCAGTCCATGTGAGCCAAGATTACAGAGAGGACAACTAGTTCCCAGCTCCAAACCCCAAGGCAGAACGCCTGCCTCTGTGGTCAGATCCACGAGGGGCCCGTGCTCCAAACCACGTGGCTGCGAGCCTCCCTCCAAACCCACTTATCCTGCTGTGCACTGGGGAAGCCATGGCTAGACCAGTGCCTAGTGCCGGGGGGGGGGGGGGGGGGGGGGGGGG
>CM052721.1:15518739-15654541 GCA_028551405.1 Uromys caudimaculatus
ATACATACAATGATCTGAGTGCTTTTGTAGTGTGCAGGAGGCCTTAAGTGTAATCGCCAGCACTGCATCATCATCACCACCACCACCATCATCACTATCATCACCACCACCACCACAATACTATTTATTTAAAAAGAAACTCATAGTATTCAAGGGATACCCTATAATTAACACAGCACACACCTACAGTTGTAGTCCCAGCATTCAGGAGGCGGAGGCAGGAGATCAGGAGTTATGGGCCCAGCCTGGGGTATGGAGTCAGATCCTGTCTCATAAAAACAGAAACAAAGAAAACATAGTGCCGGCAGTTGCTCATCACACGCACGCACACACACACACGCACGCACGCACGCACGCACGCTCTCCTGTCTGCACAGATGCTGGACCTATCTGTCTCTCCGGACAGGAAAGCTCTGTCCAGCCAAACCCTTCCACCTGCTGCGAGGCCACTAACGCGACCCTGAATCAGCCGGGAAAAGCAGTCGGGCGTTCCAGACACAACATGACCTCTCACCTGCAAGGCCCCTGGGATTTTCAGAAAGAGTAACTGGGAGTTTCCAGAACCTTCTGTCCCATCCGCGCATGCTCAAGCCCTGCCGCCCAGCTCCACACTCATTTCCCGGGGTCCGTGAGCCACTTCTAACACAAGACAAGAGCAAAACAAACGTTGGCTCGCCATTTCCTGAAGAAATAACTGCTGGGAACTAAAGTCCTTTGAGATCAGCTCCAGTCATTTCAGTGTGGAGATAAGAGAAGCGCGTCAAAGCAGAGTGGTGTCTGCATGTGCTAGTCTACAGCGGAACTCGTATCTACACAATAGAACTTTATAAAGACATGAAGAGGGCCAACAAAATGGTCACGTGCGTAAAAGGTGCTTGCTGCCAAGCCTTATGACCCAAGTTCAATCCCTGGGTCCCACACAGTGAAAGGAAAGAACCAATTCCCAAAAGTTATCCTCTGGCCTCCACAGGCATGCTCTCCCATAGTACATATAACATTATTTTATGTATAAATAAATAAATTCTTTAAGAAAGAAAATTAAGTCAGGTAGAATGGAATGGTACAGTCCTGTAATTCCAATTTTTGGGAAACTAGGCAAGAGGATCATGAGTTCAAGGCCAGACTGTGCTATATAGTAAGACCATGTCTTAAAAAGACAACCAATAGGGGCTGGAGAGATGGCTCAGTGGTTAAGAGCACTGGCTGCTCTTCCAGATGGACCCAGGTTCAATTCCCAGCACCTGCATGGCAGGTCACAACTGTCTGTAACTCTGGTTCCAAGGGACCTGACACCAGACAGGCATGCAGGCAAAACACCAATGCACATAAAGTACAAATAAATAAATTATAAAAAAGACAAACAACACAGCAAAATTGCATCATTTTCAGGAATATGGGTGGGACTGGAGGTCATGAAGTGAAGTAAGCCAGACTCCGGAAGATGGAGGTTTTGTGATTTTTCACAGATGTGGAATCCAGATGTTTTTAAAATCAGACAATAGAAGGAGAGTTTGAGAAAGAAGGGTTCAGTATGGGGGGCAAGAGAGTAGTAGAACGTGACTGACCAAAGCACATGATACACATATGTGAAAAAGACACACTCACAGTCACACACACATACACATGTACACACGCATGCACACACGCACGTGCGCACTTACACGCGTGCACGTGTTCCACTGAGTCGGGGATGCAGCTGGGAATGTGCTTAGCTGGTGGAGTTTGGCCTAGCATGCATGAACCCCTGGACTCCATCCCCGTGCTGCATAAACTGAATGCCTTGGTGTAAGCCTGAAGCCTCGGTGCCGGGAGGGACGAGGTCATTAGTTCAAGGCCATTCTCTGCTACATCACGAGTCAAAGGCCATTCTGAATTCTATAAGACTCTTCTCAAAAACAAAACCAACAACAGGAACTGGGAGGGTAGCTCAGAGATTAAGACCATTGGCTGCTCTTCCGGAGGACCAGGCACACGTGTTGCATAGAGGCATACACACAGGCAAAACATCCATACACATAAAAATTAAATTAAAATTTAAAGCAACAGCAATACACAAATACATGTAGTGTCGGCACTTGGGAAGCTGAGGCAGGAGGATTGAGTTCAAGGCCATTCTTCAATACAAGGGAGACCCTGCCTTGAAATTTATCATTTTGTACAAAGCACATAAACTTAATAATGAATAAATCGTATATGTCTTTTTAAAGCAAGATTCAGAATGAGAAGGAAAAGCCCATGTTCTCTGAACCTCAAAGCCTGCTTCAGCTGGTTTCTCCAGTCCACCCGGGATCCCTCTGAAGGAGCTTCCTGAGACAGCCAGTTCCTTTCAGGACGTTGAGGGCTCTGCTGCAGGGGCTGAGCTGCAGCTGACCTGGGCACACCCGGGGCTGTCTGGATCTGGAGCCAGATACAAGGGAATAGTGAGCTGGCAGGCCAGGCTGCACCCCTAGGAGTCAAGGTTTAAGCTCTGAATAACGGGGGCCTCATCGGCTGGCCTGGAAGAGTAAGAGAGGAAGTTACCTGGTGCTGGCGCTGACTCATCGAGCAGGTTGGGGCCCGTGAATGACAGGCGGGGAGCAGAGAGGCCTGCCAGGCTCCCCGTGTGCCAGCCTCCATCAGGGCTCCCCCTTTTCCAAGGCCTCCTATGCCATTTCCACCCTCCGTGCTCCATACTCTTACTACACATAGGTCAAGTCTGTGGACTCTTTCTTGCTTTCCCCCAATCTCAATATCCTCCTGGCTGAATTCCCCATTTTCAGAGGTAACTGTCATAGGCGTCTCTAGAAGCTTCTCTTTTTAAATGCCTGCTTGGGAGCTGGCAGGCATAAGGAGTGGGGTGAACAGGGATAACTGTCCAAAAAAAAAAAAAAAATGCATGCGGGCCTGAGTCCAATTCCCAGCACCAACATAAAAGCCATGCACAGTAATATATACAAGCCCACAACCCCAGCTCGGAGGACTCTGGGGCTTTCCACCAGGCAGAGCTAAATCAGTGAGCGCCGGGTTCAGGGAAAGCTCAGAGATCCTGTGAAAAACTAAGGTAGATGATTGTGGAGAGGCATCCGTCAGTAAAACGTTTGCTACACAAACCTCAGGGCTGGAGCTCGGCTCCCCAGCACCACCCTGAAGTGTTGAGTGGCTGTGGGGCTTGGCTGTAATCCCAGAGTTCTGGAGACAGGGACATAAAATCTCTGCAATAAACTGGCTAGCTAGATTAGTGACGTCGGTAAGCTCGGGGTTCAAGTGAGAGACCTGCCTGAAAATATAAGCTGAAGAATTAGAAATGAAGACACCTGTGCGCACACGCGCACACACAAACACACTGAATAAAATGTAAATTAAAATTTTTTTTTTCTTTTTCTAGATACTGTGTATCCTTGGCTGTCCTGGAACTCACTCTTTAGACCAGGCTAGCCTTGAATTCACAGAGATCTGCCTGCCTCTGCCTCCTCGGTGCTGGGATTAATGGCGTGCGCCACCACTGCCTGGCTACAAATAATTAAAATGAAAAAGGTTAACAGTTTTGAAAAAGCGAAACATCTAAACACTATCCTTTCCCTCCATAGACTCTGAGTCTCTCTGAGCCCCAGGACAAAAAAACATTTTTCAGATGAAATCATTTTAATGACCCATTTTAGTCCAGCCTTACCTCCCGTCTCCAGTTATGACCTTCCTGGGAAATTGACTGAATTCTTTCCAGTCCCTTGAGGTCTACACTGAACCCAGCCCCAGGGCTACCAGTGTGACAGAGGACTCTGACTTCACCCTCTGCCTCAGGGCAGCAAGGACTTGAAATACCACACCGGCTGCTGTCACTTCCACGCTAGATGCTTCTAGACAGCTAAAAAACCCAAATCAACCCCAAAACACGCAGGTCCTAGAATTCTGATGAGAATCATCAGATTTTTCTCCAGATATTTCTAAAGGTCCGGATTCAATCCTCTGTATCCACCTGAAAACCAGGCAAGGTAGCACACACCCGAAATCCCACCCCTGGGGAGGGAGATGAGTAGGTCCCAGAAGCACACTGGCCAGTCGAATCAGGGAGCTCCAGGTTCAGTGGTTCAGTGAGAGACACTACCTCAAGCAGAAGGAGGAGGAAGAGGCTGGAGAACTGGCTCAGTGGGTACGAGCACTTCCTCTACAAGCATGAGGAATTGAGTGTAAATTTCAGTGCTCCAGTACAGATCCAGGCGTGGCTATAGATATCTGTCAACCCCCAGCATCTAGCGACAAAGACAGGTCAATTCTGGAAACTCACACTTTTTATCTACTAGTCACCGAGATGTTAAGTCAGATGAAGACATTGTCAAGAAATGACTATAAAGCCAGGCAGTGATGGCGCACGCCTTTAATCTCAGCACTTGGGAGGCAGAGGCAGGCGGATTTCTGAGTTCGAGGCCAGCCTGGTCTACAGAGTGAGTTCCAGGACAGCCAGGGCTACACAGAGAAACCCTGTCTCAAGAAATCAAAAAGAAGGAAGGAAGGAAGAACTATGAATGTCCCAAAGAACCTTTGACTGTGACATCATCTCCTCACAATCCCCAACTTCCAATAATTCTGGGGAATCTTCAAGATCCTGGCTTCTTCAAAGAGTTTTGGTCACAGTAAGTTACCAACTCCTCTGTGTATCCATTTCTTTATGAACAGAGTGGGCAGCGAGCCACGCCCACTCTGAGCACTGTGACAAAGAAATGACGGGTGTGAAGCAGGATTTGGCCAAAGCATTGGCCCACATGCTTTTGCTATGGTCATTGTCAAAATTTGGGGAAGGGAACCCCCAAATCTTAAAAATTAGTGAGCTTTGCAGAGAGGAAAATGACCACACTAGCAAAAGAACCAAACATCATTGCAGACTTTGGGACACAAGTTTATTCACTCTGGGTATCAGTCCTTACTTCAGCCTGCTTTTGTAAACTGGGCTTCATTAATGTTGGGCAGAGGCTCTACCACGGAGCCACGCCCCCAGCCCCTCCATGGGGGATTCTAGGCAGGGGCTCTACCACTGAGCCATGCCCCCAGCCCCTCCCTGGGGGATTCTAGGCAGGGGCTCTATCACTGAGCCACGCCCCCAGCCCCTCACTGGGGGATTCTAGGCAGGTGCTCTACCACTGAGCCACGCCCCCAGCCCCTCACTGGGGGATTCTAGGCAGGTGCTCTACCACTGAGCCATGCCCCCAGCCCCTCCCTGGGGGATTCTACATAGGCCTCTTGTGTTCCTTCTTCAGTTTTGAGCTTTCCTCCTTCCTGATCTACTGCACCCTTCCTGAAAGCAAGCTGTGTCTGAGCCCTGAAGGAAGAAAGAGCTGGCATGGTGGCATACCTGTAACCATCTAATGCCATGACTGGGAAGGCTGAAGTGGAAGGATCAGGAGAGTTCAATGTCTACCTGGACTATATGGCTAGACCTTGTCTCAGAGAGAAGAGACTAGAGAATTAGATACATATCTTCTTTAGTTCCTCAGATAGTAACTCTGAGCTAGCCTTTTCTATCCATCACGGAGTTGTCTGAATTTCCCTAAAATCTACAACCGTCTTCTTGGGCTCTAGAAACCACCTCACCACTGGTGTCTATGGCTGTCCTGGCTTCCACGGTTGAAATTCTGTACCCAGATGCTTCTTCAGGACACCTTTGGACTTACTCTGATCCCTCTGTTCCTCTTTTTTTTTTTTTTTTTTTTTTAAAAAAGTATATTTATTTATTTTATTGTGGGGAGAAGGGAAGCATGCTGTATCATACATGTAGAAGGCAGAGAACAATTTGGGAAGTTGGTTGGGACCGAACTCAGGTTATGGGGGGCTTGGCAGCAAACTCCTTTACTAACTGAGCCATCTCATGGGCCCCGCTGGTCTTAACTCCCTGACTAGGAATTCATCTACCTTATAGCCAGAACATGAGGTAACAGAGAACTTCTCTGTGGTGTCCAAACAGAGGACTCTTCCCAACAAGTCCTCCCCCACAGCTCAGACTCCCATATGCACACCTGGAGGGTGGCATGTAGCTGGGGCTGCCCCAGTGGTCTTGTTTATCCGGCTGAGGCAGGAAGGTCTTGTCTGTCTCATGGATTTCTACTCTCTGGAAAATGGCTTTCCCCAGCTTATGTTTCCTTTCCGGTGGAATTTCTGCTCTTGAGGATGTCATGGACTGCTCCTCAGATCTCCATTTCCTCCTGTCCAGACACGCGCTGGCCACCAGCCAGAGGCTTGACCATTGGCAGGGTAGCCTGGTGCTGCAGACAGTGAAGGTGGGAAGCAGGAAATGGGACTCTTCCGTCACCATCTCTTCCTTGGCGTCCACCATGGACGACGTGTTCCCATGGACAGAAAGCCATCCCGTATGCAGTGGGCAAGTGTGAAGTCATGGTCTGAGCCTGGAGTGGCCAAGTGAGGAAACACACACACACAGAGGGGCAGACCCTTCCACTGTAGACTGTTCTCCTGCTGGTTTGGTATTTAATTTGGTGAAGAACCCAGCAGTGGAGGGAAATGACACTGTGCAGTCAGAGGTTGCACTCAGCAACCAAGGGCAGAAGTGAGTCTACGCAACACCTGGACCAAGTCTCCTTCCATGGTCCTTGCTGTTCCTGTGTGCTCACTCTCTCTCCCTCCCCCCCCCCTTTCTCTCTTGCTCTTTATTGCTCTCTCTCACTCTCACTTTCCCACTCTCCTTCTCTCCCTCCTTCCTTCCATCCCTCCGTCCTTCCTTCTTCTCCTCTTTATTTATTTAAGAGAGAGTCTCAATGTAGCCTGTGCTGGCCTCTAACTTACTATGTAGCCTTTGCTGGTGTGGTGGTTTGAAATAGGTTCGGCCCAGGAAGTGGTACTATTAGGAGGTGTGGCTTGTTGGAGTGGGTGTGGCCTTGGAAGAGTGTGTCGTTATGGGGGTGGACTTTGAGACCCTTCTCCTAGCTTCCTGAAGGTCAGTCTTCTGGCTGCCTTCCCATCAAGATACAGAACTCTTAGCTCCTTCTCCAGCACCATGTCTGCCTGCTGCCATGCTTCCTGCCATGATGATAATGGACTAACCCTCTGAAACTGTAAGCCAGCCCCAACTAAATGTTCTCCTTACAAGTGTTGCCTTGGTCATGGCGTCTTCACAGCAATGGAAAACCTAAGACAGCTGGCCCCTAGCTCCCTACATCACTGAGAATGACCTTGAACTTTTGATCCCCCTGCCTCTGCAGTCCAAGTACAAGGGTTACAGTATTCATCACCATGCCCGGTTTATGCAGTGCTGAAGATTCAGTCCAAGGTTTTGTCTATGCTGGTTGTATCTCCAGCCTCCTAGTTTGTTGAGACAGGGTCTTGCTTTGTAGCCTAGACTGGCCTTGAACTTGAAACCTTCCTGCTCTGGTGTGTTGGGATTATGGGTGTAGACTAGCATGCTGGAGCCAGTGGCATTTGTAAGGTGAGGGAGAGGGACCAGATATGGCTTAAACCTTGCTCTCACTCACATGCTAATTTCAAAAGAGTCCCAGTCTGATTCCTGGCATACATAACACACCTCAGGTTAACCCACTCTTCCAGTCGCTGAGCAGAAGCTACCTCATATCTGCCACCTCAGCTCCCCTTGCCCCCTGCAGCCCCAGCCCCTCCCCCAGGCCCCCAGCAAGGCTGTGCTTCAAAGTGAATTGATATGAATAAGGGTTACTCGCCCTGCCTGCATCAGACCTTACTCATCCTGTCTGATAGCTCCTGACCCAGATTGGGGAGCACAGCAGGGGTGCAGCAGAGCCATCCCAGGAAGGGAGGATAGTGAGTCTCTACACTGGGGAGAGGGGTTCTGGGAGTAGGTGGGGCCACAGCAAGTTCCTGCCTGAAGGTTCTGCTTCAGGTCCAAGTTCCCTCCATAGTAACATGCTGTCATCTTCGGCCTTCATGTAAGTAGTTAATTAGCTAATTAATTAAATAGTTTATATACATGTTTGTTGGTTGGTTGGTTTTGAAGACAGTCTCACGGTGTAGACTTGGCTGGCCTGAGACTCTATGTAGATCAGGCTGACAACAATGTCTCCTGAGCACTGGCATTAAAGGCAGGATCATGTCACTCCTGGCAAACATATGGGTGGGGCCTTCCCTACTACGTTGGATGCCAGTAAAGCCGGAGGAGCTCTTGGTGGCTCTCCAAACTCCCACACTGGTCACCTCCCCTCCCTTCCTCGGTCTCCTACCTGAAGGACTTAATTCATGCACCACACCCCTTTTCGAGAGGGAGTCCAGGCCTCTAGCACCAAGAGCCCAAGGGGTGGAACTGGGGAGAGAATTCAGTGGGTAAGGCACCTACTGTGCAAGCATGAACACCTGAGCTGCAGGCTATATGGGTAATGCCAAAGCCGGGGAAGCAGAGACAGGGGGTCCTCAGACTTGCTAGACAGGCAGTCTAGCTGAATTGGCGGGCTCCAGGGTAAGCAAGAGACAATCTCAAAAAGAAAAAAAGAGGGTTGGCAAAACGAATCAGCTGGCAAGGGTCTGTGCCACCTAGTCTGACAACCGGAGTTCAATCCCTGGGACCTACCTGGTGGAAGAAGAGAACCAAGTCGTCTTCTGACCTCATACACACTGCATGCTGTGAATGTGTATGGGCGCGCGTACACACACACACACACACACACACACACGCACACGCACACACACGAACCACACGGTGGAGCTCCTAGGATGATCTTGAACTTCTTGATCCTGCCTTCACTCCCCAAGTTCTGGGATTCCTGGTGTGCACCATCTTGCCCAGGTTAGTGATGCTGGGATGGAACCCAGGGCTTCATACATGGTAAGCAAACACTTCCAACTTACGCATCCCTACCTCTTGAATGACCTTATTCTGAGGGCTGCCTGAGACCAGAAAGCTAACTGGGACACTCAAACAATGGCAGGGGAGGTCTAGAGAGATGGCTCAGTGGTTAAGAGCACTGACTGCTCTTCCAGAGGTCCTGAGTTCAGTTCCCAGCAACCACATGGTGGCTCACAGCCATCTGTAATGGGATCTCACGCCCTCCTCTGGTGTGTCTGGGGAGAATGACAATGTACTCGCATACATAAAATAAATAAATCTTTAAAAAAAAAAAAAAAGCAAACAATGGCAGGACTCTGGTAGGAATGGATATGGGACTGGAAATGGGAGGGGAGATAGGCAATTAGAGATAGCAGGAAGCATGGGGCAGCCCTTCCTCATGGCCTCCAACCTAGCAGGAACTGGAGGGATGGCTCAGTGGTTAAGAGCACACACTGCTCCTACAGAGGACCCATACATATCTGGGGAGTTGTGTAAACCCATCCTAGAAAAGACCATAAGCAGGGGCTGGGGAGATGGCTCAGTTATAAAGTGCTTGCAGCCCACACATAAGGGCCAGAGTTCAAGGCCCAGACCTCACATAAAAAGCCAGGCATGGTGAGGCACACTGGGCTTGGCACAATCCCAGTGCAGGGCGGGGGGTAGGGATTACTGGGATTTGCTCACCAATCAGAACACCCAAGCAAAGAGCCCCAGGTCACAGTGAGAGACCCTGTCTCCAAAATCAAAGTGGACAGTTCTTGAGAAATGACACCCAAGACTGACCTCTGGCCTTCGCACGTAGAAACACGCATGTATACACAAATATACATAACACGCATAGAAGCTAGTTCATGTTTTTCCAGTTGAATACTGTGTGTGTGTGTGTGTGTGTGTGTGTGTGTGTGTGTGTGTGTGTGTGTGTGAACATGGGTGTCCTGTGGCCTAAGTGTGGAGGATCAGAAGACAATTTACAGGAGTGGATTCTCTCCTTCCACCCTGTGGGTTCTGGGGATTGAACTCAGGTCATCAGACTTGGCAGCAAGCGCCTTTACCTACTGAGCCATCTTGGTCTGATTAGCTGTGTTGGAGAAAGAAGGAAGACACAAATCCCAGGACTCCCTGTCTGGTCTGGTGCCCCCATTCTCACCCTCTTACATCAGGCACCTGTTCTTACTTTTGCACCCTGTGCATCGGGCTTTGGGAAGGGCTTGAGGTGCAGAGCAAAGCAAGCCTGGTTGTAGCCTGGCTCCATTATGGTGGGAACCGCATAGTGAGCCAGGGGTGACTCAGATGAGGACACATTTGAGAGTCTTGATCCCACGTGACAAAGCTAGGGGGAAAGGAATGGTGACTCGGGGCACCCCGGAGTCCCTGTGGTAAATTCCAGTGGAGCTTCATCATCTCATCTGCTCAGGCTGTGGGACCTCGGCTCCCCACAAAACCACTACTGACCCTAGTCACCACGTCCCTGGGTCTTGGCCTGGCTCAGTGGAAACTCAATAGGAAAGGCATGTCCAGGGCCTGGGTATGCAACTTATCGCTAGGGCTCTTGCCTAGCATGCGTGAGACCCTGGGTCTGTCCCCAGCCCCACATAAACCAGACACGGTGGCACATGCCTGTAGTCCCAGCACTTGACTGGTGGATGCAGGGCCTTGTTCAGGGTTAGCTTTGACTATGTAGAAAGTTTGAAACCACCCTGGGATATAAGAGATACTGTCTAAAAGAAACAAAAACACCAGTGGGGGTGGGAGCTAGAGAGATTGTCTCTATCACTAAGAGAACCCAAGATTAATTCCCAGCACCCATGTTAGGTGACTCACAGTTGCCTGTAACTCCAGCTCCAAGGAGTCCCGCACCTTCTTCAGACCTTTGCTAGCACCTTCCATTAATGTGTGTGTGTGCGTGCACATGTGCGTGCATACACAGAGAGAGAGAGAGAGAGAGAGAGAGAGAGAGAGAGAGAGAGAGAGTTACACATAAGTAAATCATAAAAATAACTTTCTTTTTTACTTTGTTTTTCTTTTCTTTCTTTTTAAGACTAAGTCTTACTGTATGGCTCTGGCTAGCATTGGAACTCATGATATAGACCAAGCTGGCCTTGAACTCACAGGAATTGATTTGTCTCTGCCTCCTGGGTCCTTGGGTTAAAGGCATGTACCACCATACCCAGCCAAAAATAAATCTAAAAAAAAGAAGAGCTATGTCTTGTGTCATTCAGAATCAGAAAAAGCAGAGACCTACAACATGAAAACTCCTAAAGGGAACAAGACAGGGACCAAGTTGTTACTCAATGACAGAACACTCATCTAACTATCTAGCAAATCTGTACCCTGTGTTTCATCCCCAGAGAGAGAGGATGGTTGTTCTCTCAAAATGAAACACGCTGTTCTATTGCTGTGAAGAGACACCATGGCCAAGGCAACTCTCATTAAAAAAAAAAAAAAAAAAAAAAAAAAAAAGCATTTAATTGGGCCTTGTTTACAGTTCCAGAGGCTTAGTCTATTATCATCATGGCAGGGAGCATGGCCCTGGAGCAATAACTGAGAGCTACATCCTGATCCATGGGCAGAGAAGAGAGACTGGGCTTGCCATGCACTTTTGAAACCTCAAAGCCCACCTGCAGTGGATACCTCCTCCAACAAGGCCATGCCTCCTCCAACAAGGCCACGCCTCCTAATCCTTCTAATCCTTTCAAACAGTTCCACTCCCTGGTGACTAAGCATTCACGTATATGGGCCTATGGGGGCATTCTTATTCAAATAAACTCACACACAACACACACACACACACACACACACACACACACATACACACAGAGGACTTCTTTTGGAGTGTTTAGTGTCTCCCCGACCTACCCCATCCACAGTTTTCCTCCTTGTTTTTCTCCAAAGGGCAGGGAGCCTCCCTCACAACCAGGTACCAGCCTCACCTCCTCCACGAAGTCTTCCCTTCTTACATACTTTCAGCATATTTTTATCCTCTACCCCAAGCCTTACACTATAGCTTGTAAGGGCCTGGGGAGACAGCTCAGTCAGTAACACACGTCACACAAATGTGAGGACCTGAGTTCAGCTCCCCGTCACCCATGTAAAAAGCTGCGTCCCAGTACTGAGTGGTAGCTTACTGCTCAGACATCTTAGCTGAATCGGTGAGTTCCAGGTTGTGAGACACCCTCTCCTCCTAAGTAAGGTGGAAAATACAACCTTACATTTCTATGTTTGTTTTCTTTTTCTTGAAGGTGTCAGGAGGAGGTGGGGGGAGGCGGGTGTTATTTGTTAAGACAAGCGCTCTCTCTCTCTCTCTCTCTATCTCTCTGTGTGTGTGCGTGTGTGTGTGCGTGTGTGTGTGTCTGTCTGTCTGTCCCTCCCTCTCTGTCCTCTCCCCATAGCCCTGGCTGCCCGGAACTCACTATGTAGACCAGTCTATAATAACAGATGCGGTCTATAATTGATACAGTCTAGGGGTCTTGACTGGGCTTGTTTTCTCTACCACTTAAAGAATTAACAGGCAGGAAAAATTGAAGGGCAACAGGCAGCAGCAGAGAACGCTCAAGCTCCACAGACAGAATCAACAGTTAAAGAAAGGTGTTTATTTGGGGGTGAAAAAAACACGCATGGCAGACACACAGAGAGAAAGACCCTCTGCCCAGCAGGGTTGGGACTTGGGGAGCCCAAAGTCCAGCCTCTTCCTGAGGACCAGAGGTTTGCAGCTTCTGAAGAATCCTTGCCTACTTTAGGGTTGGTCAGTTTGAAGGCTGGTATGGTGGTTGATTGGTCTGCAACTGTGGTGTGACAAGTCCTGACCAAGGCCTTGAACTTGCTGGGCCAGGCCATCATCGGGAAGACTGCTGATGGGAGACAAAAGCTGCCAGGCTGTTGTCTCAAGTCAGGAGGTTAAGGAAGAAGCCGGCCATCTTGGAAATTTGCCATCTTTGTGACTAGCCACCAACCCTCTCTGTCTGCCGATGACCAGGGAGTCTAACTCTGCTCTCTTAAGACTGCCTTCGAACTCACAGATACTCACCTGCCTCTACCTCCCTAGTGCTGGAGTAAAGGTGTGTGCCATTATGCTCGGCTGTACTTATTTCTTTTCTGTCTTTCTGTTTCTTTCTTTCTTCCTTCCTTCCTTTTCTTTTCTCTTTCCTGCCTATTTAGTAGGATCTCACCTAGCTCAGGTTGGCCTTGAACTCACTACATAGCAGAGGATGACCCTGAACTCATCCTCCTGCTTTTACCTCCAGAGAACTAGGATTCCAGACATGTACGTATTTACTACCATGCCAGGTTTGTATGCAGTGCTGGGAATTGAACCCAGCGCTTGGTACATGAAGCAAGCCTGCTGCCTGCCTAGACACACACACACACACACACACACACACACACACACACACACACACGCCAGCCTCTTTATGCTGTTTTCTAGTCACCTGTGCCAGTCACTCTTTGGTCCCCAGCATGTGTGTGACATTTCTGCAGGGAAGGGAGCTGTTTCTCTTTTCTTGGTGTTACACCACTGAAGATGAGTGGTAACTCATATTTGGTCATGCCTGGGGAAGCCAAAATTCTTCCTTCAGCCAGGGCAGAATGCAAGCAGCCTGTGTCCAGAGAAAGAGCCAAAGGGAAACTTGGGAATGTAGAGAATGCGGAACAGGGGCTAGCCAGGAAGAAGGAATGTGAGTCACAGCTAGGCCATCCAGACTCTTGGGAAAGCAGAACTAGATGAAGGGACAGGGAGCTGTCAGGGCCCTAAGTCTCCTTATTGGCTGACAGAGTCAGCCTTTGTGACCATTGTCTACTCCAGACACTGTGAGCACCACCCTTGCCTGCTGTCAGACTTCCTTTGGTCGCTCATTCTGGCCTCAGATGCTTGAGGGTCATTCGTGCTTGTTGAACACAGCTCATAAGAGACCCAGAAGTAAACAGCCTCTGGACATAGTACAAACCAGACAGGGCGATTCATATCTGGGATTCCAGTATTCCAGGGGTGGAGGCAGGAAGATTATAAAATCAACACCATCTTGGGATATACTGCAAGACCATATTTAGAAAGAAAGAAGAAAGAGAAAAAGAGAGAGAGAAAGAAAGAAAGGAGAGGAGGGTGGGGATGGGGTTGAGAGGAAGAGGAGGAAGAGGAGGAGGAGGAGGAGGAGGAGGAGGAGGAGGAGGAGGAGGAGGAGGAGGAGGAAGGATAAAACAGGGATCTGGGAGTCTAGACTGCTTGCCTGTACAAACATCCTGAGTTTGATTCCCAGCACCTCATAAAGCAGGAAGCACTCCTGTAATTGCAGAAGGCTAGAGGTGGAGGCAGGAGGATCAGAGGAGTGTCAAGGTCAGCCTGGGGGTGGGGGTGCCTTTAATTTAGGACCTAGGAGACAGAGGCTGGAGGTCCTTGTGAATTTGAGGCCAGCCTGTGAGACCATGAGGGCAGGAGTTGTGGACAGTACAAAATTATGTCCTGTAGGGCCTCTCTGGAAAGGTAGGTCAAGCTCCCACTTCCTTGTGCACTCAAGGGGGGAAGATGCATCTGGGAGCCAGTGATTCCAGCACTAAGGAGACTGAGATTGGAGGCTTTTGAATTCAAACACAGCCTGGATCCCAGTGAGGTCAAAGCTACTTAACAGGGACCTGTAACAAACACAAGAGATAACGTGGACTGTCAGAAGGGGCCATATAGGATCCTGCATTCCCAAGCAGCAACATCAGCCAGTGGGGACTGGTCAGGATGGCCATGAAGACAGGAAGATCTGCCCTGGAACAAACTAAAGAGTGGCTGGCAGCTGTGCCCTGGGGAAGCAGCCAGTCTACCCGTCACGAGATCTGAGGCTAACCCTGCCAAACACAGGAAGTCCAAAAGACAGCCTCCAACATTCCTTCTTAAGGGAGCTTGCATTCTTTGAGAATTAACACGTCGGCTGTCTGCCACTCAAAAATACCTACTACTTACTGAATGTCCAGAAGGCACCCACACTGGCTAAACGATAGCTCAAATGCTCGCAACACCCCCAGACATGGAATCCCTAACCGTCTCAGATAAGAAGCCGGATCGGTGAGGTGGCTCTGGGTGGGGGTGGAGGGTGGGTAAAGCACTCACAGCCGAGACTGATGACCTGAGTTTGGTCCCCAGAACCCACATGGTCAAAGGAGAGAACTGACTCTCACCGCCACGCTAATCCAACGTCCATACCCATACGCACACAGACACCCACACACTTAGTAAATAAATGTAATTTTAACTTTAGAAAGGCAGAGAAGAAGCTGGAGAGATGCCCCAACAGGTAACGAACGTGTTTGGCACATATACATGGGGAGTTTGAACCCCCACCCTGAACTCATATTTTGAAACACTTGGCCATAGTACCGCAAGCCTACTACTAGCGAGACAGAGACCGATGAACCTGGAGGGTTGCTGGCCAACTAGTCTTGCAGAATTGGCGAGGGCCAGGCTCATCGAGAAACCCTGTCTCTAAAATAAATAAAAGAATGAATGGATGAATAAATCCGGCAAAGAACAGCTCTGGAGTGCACACATGCAAGCACAAGTAGCTGCTTGCATGCACGCACGCATGGCTAATAATTAGCAGGCAAGAGAGAGATGAGATCTGGCAGAGGGTGGGGTCTTGACAGGTACAGCCTGGTGCAATTCCCAAAACAACAAACAACAATTAAAACAAACAAACAAGCGTTAGCCCCACAAATCAACAGAGTTGAAAAGAGAACTAACTCCCACTGGTATCCTCTGACCTCCCCTCCCCAACACTATGGTGGGCACAAACCCCGCCCCCTTCAGCAATCAATCAATCAGTCATCAACCAATGCTTATTTATTTATTTTGGTGTTTCAAGACAGAGTTTCTCTGTGTAGCCCTGGCTGTCCCAGAACTTGCTCGATACACCAGGCTGACTTTGAACTCAGAGATCTGCCTGCCTTCATTAGAAATAATTCAGCCGGGCAGTGGTGGCGCACGCCTTTAATCCCAGCACTTGGGAGGCAGAGGCAGGCAGAAAGAAAGAAAGAAAGAAAGAAAGAAAGAAAGAAAGAAAGAAAGAAAGAAAGAAAGAAAGAAAGAAAGAAAAGAAAAGAAAAGAAAAGAAAAGAAAAGAAAAGAAAAGAAAAGAAAAGAAAAGAAATAATTCAAAGCTAAGGCTCAAAAGGATTAAGTTATGCTGGATGTGGGACCACACAGTTGCAGTCCCAACATCAAGAAGGCTGAGGCAGATAGGTGAAGGGTCCAGGGACAGCCTGAGCTACCTAGTAAGGTCCAGGTCAGCCTGAAGTACATAGAAAGATCTGTCCTTAGAACAAACAGACAACTCCCCACAAAAAAAAAAGGTTTAACTTCTGTCATCATACACATCTTCGGCAAGTCCAGGTCCCTGCCCAGAGGCCAGCTGATCTCATTGCCAGCATCCCCCCATTTATGGAACAATTGCTGTGTGACCGTAGCTCATCTCTCAGCCTCTCTGAATTAAGCAATCCTTACAGCCTTCGTCAAGCAACGTCAGGTCCCTGCCTGGAGACAGGCTCTATTTGATCATGACCGCTATTCTTCCATTTATAGAACAGTTGCTGTGTGGCCATAATTCATACCTTGGCCTCTCTGAATCAAATAACTTTTACGGCCCTCAATTTTGAAACTCTATGGTGCACATATGTGCATGCTTGAGTGTGGGTGTGTGTGGAGCCCCAGGTTGAATGAGAGAATCAACTCTGGATTGTCCTCTGATCTCCACACATGTGCCATGACACACATGCCCACACATACATCATACACACACACACACACACACACACACACAGAGGCACACAATTTTTTAAAGTCAGTCCCAACAATCAAGGACTACATTATAGGGACCAGGAGCAAGTTCGAATGTAACCCCGAAATCTTAGGGAAGAGCAGGAGAGACTGGGAGGCTGGGAAGTCAAGTATGGAAGCCCCAAACAGGCAGAAACCAGACAGGCTGACTTGGGCTGTCCGGGAGCCACGATTTCAAATGAACAGAAGCCAAGGCCCTGACCACTCCGCCCAGCTCACTCCTAGAAAGGGCAGAGACAGCCCAGCCCAAACATAAGCTATTTTCAGAACTGTGTTGTTTGGAGAGCCACCAGGCCAGAAATAGTGCCGTGCGTTAGAGTTAGCGGGGGCGGGGGGTGGGGGATCTTCTCCCACCCCCAGCTCTCCCAGTGAAATCACCAGGCATGGGGGGGCCAGACTCAGCATTCCTAGGAGCCTGTGTAACTGGAAGAAGGCTGACCGTCCTTCCCAGAGGAAAAGCCTAGGCGCCCAGATTGACTGTAAAAGGGATTCTAGGAGGCGAAGGAGAAGGAAAGAGGGATTGAGTCAGAGGACGGAAGAGGGAGACAGGACAGAAAACGCAAGAGAGCCCCTAGAAGAGGAAGTGAGGGACCGTGTTATCTTGAGAGACAGGGAGAGTGAGCAAGACGTCTCAGAGGGAGAACCAGAGACACTCAAAGAGGAAGGGCAAGACGAGAACAAGAGGGCAATAGGTCAATCTGGGGTGAGAGACATCTCAGCGGGTAAAGGCGATTGCCACCAAGGCTGACACTATAGGTTCCGTTCCTGGACCCACATTGTGGAAGGCAAGGGCTGACTACTGAATGTTGTCGTCTGACCTGCGCTTGCAGGCGCACGCACACGCACATGCGCAGGCGCAGGCACGCTAAAGGGAGAGGGGCATAGGTAGACGAACGACCATCCTAGGCCCCAGTGGAGCCAGCTGCTCTATGAGAGAGGGCAAGGGTGGGAGTTGGGGGTAGGGGACAGTCATGGAAAATGTGAGCCTGCTCCAATTACAAACCACCTGCAGAGGGACCAGATGGAGCCATCTTCCTGGGCAGCCGATTCTGGAACTTTCCCAGAAATCCACAGCCCCACGTAACTCACGCTCTTATCTCTGATCCTGGGGAAATCAAGGGTTGAGTTATTTCAACAGAAGGGACTTTTCTCACTCTGTCCATTTGATTCCCGCCCCTCCCCCACTCACCAAAGGGTCAGAAGTTAACGAAGAGGATGAGGTCAAAGTGGTTTTGGGGGTTCTATAGGGGAAGAAAAAGAGAAAGTGACACAAGCCTATGACTCAAGTTAGGTTCTGAGAAGGGTGTCCAGAAGGTTTGGGGTGTAAGACAAGCTCCACCTCTTCCAGGAAGCCCTCAGAAAGCTGCATCCTGTGTGCACGACTAGCTGACCCCCATGTCCAACGATAGACAAGGTCATGGGGTGGAGAGGAGATGCAGGGGCCAAGTCAAGTCTGCGTTTCAGATCATCTAGACAGCCCTAATTTATAAAGAAACGGAGGCCTCGTTCTGCTAGGCTGTGCCTCAGTTTGTGTGTATATATATATATATATATATATATATATATATACATATATATATATATATATATATATTTGTTTGTATATATGTGTGTCCGTGTATACATGTGTGATACAGAGTACGTGTGGAGACTGGGAGACAACTTGTGGGAGCCAGCTTGACCCTTCCGTCATGTAGGTCCCAAGGATTGAACTCACATCGTCAGACTTGGCCACAAACACTTTCACCCAGCAAGCCATAATATAGGCCCATTGCCTGGTTTCAAAAACCTACCTGCTAGGTGTCCCTATTTCCCTCTAGTTTGGAGATTCCTTTAGGATTCTGGCTATAGTGGCACACCTGTCCTCCCAGCACTTGGGACACTAAGGCAGGGGGACTGTGATTCTCCTTGGCTACCCATCTCAAAACAAAACAAAACAAAACTGGACATGCCTATTATTCCAGCACTAGGGAGGCAGAGGCAGGAGGACTGCTGTGAGTTTGAGGCCAGCCTGGTACATACAATGAGTTCCAGAGTAATTAGTCTTAAGTAGCATGATTTTATGTCTCTAATTGTAGTGTCTTCCTCATCAACGAGAGAGAGAGAGAGAGAGAGAGAGAGAGAGAGAGAGAGAGAGAGAGAGTTGGTTTTCCATTTCCAGAGAAAAGCATGTCCCCCACCCCCACCCCACAGAGCCACTAGCCAACTCTCCTGAGGCTCAGAACAGAATGTCAGACCCAGGTCAGCATGAAGCTGCCTGTCCCATGGAGAAGCCCAGCCCCGCCCCAGAAAACAATGTTCTTGGTGGAGAAGATCTAGAAACCGTGGGAATGGCAGTCAGAGGAGAGAAGGAAACTCCGCTTCCCTGTTAGAACACTCAAGGAGCCCCGCGTCCAGCTAACCTCCCCCCCTTCTGAATGCTTGGGGACACCGAGGTCCTAGGTCCCTCTGACCACTAAGGACAGAAGGCGAGGCATCTGGAGACACGTCTGGCGGGGCAGGAGCTGAGCTGTGTCTTCTTCCTCACAGATAGCCAAGAACATCTGCCTCCCCCTCCCAGCCCCGAAGCCTCCCTGGGGGTTTCCCAAGCCACAGATGAGACCCGGGAACCACACAAACAAGCAGCAGCTGGGCCGCAGGCCGGGGCGTGAGCCTAAGTTTCCGACCCAGGTTTCCCTCTCTCCTCCTTCCTCAACCTCCCCACCCCCACCCGACTGGGGATGCAGGGTCGCAGTGAGAAAACTCCGCAGGGCTGGTTACCCTGGTATCTGTTTACTGGGAATCGAAAACAAACACCGCTGCTGTACCGCCCACCTATACTTCCCATGACTCGCCAGGCAGCTGTCTCCATGGATACTGCAAAGCGAACCGCCATCACCTATACAAAAGATGACTGCAAATCAGCCCCAAGGTCTCCCTCTCCTCAGCCCCCACCTCTGGACCATCTTGGTCTTTTCTAGTTGTCCTTCTCTCTAGTCACAAAGTCTACGGTTACAAAGGGCTTTTGAGTCTGTCCAACCTTCAAAGGCACCAGCCCTGACCTCTTAAGTGCTATACAAATGTTTACTCTCTAGAGCATCGAGCTGGGGATGTGGCTCAGTTGGTAGTATGCCTAGCATGTTGGAAGTCCTGGGTTCGAGTCCCTGTACTTGCATAAACTGGGTGTGGTGCTGCGTACCTGAAGTCTCAATAACTGGGAGGTGGATCAGAATCTCCAGGCTATCCTCAGCTATATAGTGAGTTTGAGGCTAGCCTGGGCTGCAAACCCATGAGATTGTCCAAAACCACAAAAGACTCTCCAGTCATTCTTCTTCCACAGGTCTAAGAACAGAACCTCACCACGATATATATATATATACACACACACACATACATACATATATATATATGTATATATACACACACACATATGTGTATATACACGATATGTGTATATATACACACACACATATATGTGTACACACACACACACACACACACATATATATATATATATATATATATATATATATATATATATATATATATATTCTGTTTCATTCTATCTCTGGCCCTGTGGCACCAGCCCACCAGTGTCTACACCCAGAGGATAAGAAAGCTTCAAAACATCCTCTGGGGTCTAGAGAGATGGCTCAGCCCATAAAAGCACATATTGTTCTTGTAGAGGACCTAATTCCTTTCCCAACACCCACAGTGAATGACATACAACTGCCTGTAACTCAGTTCCAGGGAATCTGACGCTTCCCGGCTTTCACACGCACACACCCACAAATGGACACACACACACACACACACACACACACACACACACACACACGATACATATAAATAAAATGTAAGAAGGAAGCTGGGCCTGGTGGCACACACCTCTAATCCCAGCACTCAGGAGGCAGAAGCAGGCAGACCTCTGTGAGTTGGAAGCCAGCCAGAGCTCCAGATTGAGTTAGCCAGGACTACATAATGATACTCTGTCTAAACAAACAAACAAACAATGAATGTTTGATAAAAATAAAATCTTAAGAAAACACCCTCCCCCCCACCCCCGTCATCTTAGGCTGCTGTACTGGTCCTTGTTCCTTCACAAAGTTTTCTGTGGTAACCCCTGTTCTCATTTGTGGAAAAGGCTAGTCCAACCCAGCCACCAGCGCCCCACCCAGTACACCTCAAAACCCAGCCACACAAAGTTATTGACACAAAGAGCCAGCCTCGGGGCACCAGGAGAGTCTGGCCCTGTGTGGGGAGTCAGAGGTGCTTCACAGCAGGCCTGGCGGGCACATGGAGGGAGGAGGAAAGGACTTGAAGTTCTCAATTGGGCTGAAGTCCAAGAGGAACCAGAACCCAGACACTCACAGGGCACATTTCATGCCCTCTGGCCACTGGGCAGAAGCCCAAGAGAAAGCTAGGCCAACTTTTCCTGGATGTAGGCCCAGGGTGCACAGGGCAGACAGCACAGGCAGGGTCCATAGCTTCTCTGTGATGGCTGTCTTCAAAGGAAAGAAGGTCGTGTTGCAGCAGGCCGAGGCACAAGAAAGGGAGTCCCAAACACCAGGCATTGTAGGCTCTGTGGTACCACCAAGGGTCTGGACCACAGACCAGCCAAAGGCACAGGGATGTTCCAATCAAGGCAACCAGGGTTTGCTCAATTATCCTCCATGCCCTTTCACACACGTACACACACGTGTCCCAGCAAGTCGCTGGGAGGGAGGGAGGGAGGGAGGGAGAGAGGGGGCAGGGCGGGCGGGCAGCCCAGACATTTCCAGAGTTAGAAAGTGGGTGGGGCTGGAACATGAGTTCATCTATTTCCGGTCCACATCTGGTATAAAGGGAGACTGCAGCCAGGGGACAGAGCACAGCTGGATCAGGCTGCTGCAGAGCCCCCGAGAGCTTTGTGAAGGAGGAACGCCGCACACCCGCCTCCGGCAGCACACAGCCAACCACAGCTGAGCGACAGCCAACAAGAGCCAATCACAAGGCACCTTTGAAAGCTCCAGGTAGGAGAAAGGCGAGCTTACTGTCTCACCTTAGGCTTTAAATGAAGGAAGCAAAACGTCCCTTCCCAGGAGTCTCCGTTTGTCACCCTCGTTTTCGCTCCGTTCCCTTCCACTCTTTTCTGGAACTCTTTAGTCCACCCTAGCCCAACCAGGACTACAGGTGGTCGAGAAAGATGGCCAAAGCGCACTCCAACCTTGTATCCTAGAGGCGAGCCCATTGTCTTTCAGTCTCTCTCCAGCCAACCTCCCTTTTCTCAATTTAGCAAAGGGACTTTACTTTTAAAAAGAAAGTTGCACTTATATGTATATGTGTGCGCGCATATTCGTGTGTGCTGTCATCCTCCAAAGGTCTCTCAGCCCCACAAAAGGGAAGAGAGAACCACAAGGGGTGTTTTTCTAAGATTCACCCAGGTTTAAAAAAAATGAGGACAACCTATGTTAAAAATCAAGTAGCATCTATGGGCAGTAATTCATGCCTGTAATCACAGCACTTGGGAAAAGCAAAACAGGAGTATCCTGAGTTCAGGACCAGCCTGGGTTACACAGCAAGCAAGATTCTGGAAAAAAGTAAAAGAATTGGTTGGAGGCAGAAGGGGATGAACTCATCATCCAATTGCATTGTGGGAATTTTTTTTTTTTTTTTAGATATTTACTTTATTTACATTTCAAATGTTTTCCCCTTTGGAAACCCCCTATCTCATCCCCCCTCCCCCTTGCTTTGTGGGATCTTAATGAATGTGAACTTACCTGACTGATCTCTTACAGGCTAGAGGCAAGCACAGAGAGCCTAGTTCATAACCGAGGAGGCAACACTCTCCCCCACCCCCTCAGTCTTCAGGAAGCATCACCTTATCAGACTCTTTCCTATTTATCCTAGGATGCAGACATCTTCACCCCTCGCTTGCCTCACTCTGGGCCTGGTTCTGATCTTTGAGAAAGTGTTCGCTTTACCCCTTCGAGAGTCCCACACGGCCCGTCAGGCCACTGACTTCGGAGTAAAAGTGTTTCAGCACGTGGTCCAGGCCTCCAAAGACCAGAATGTGGCCTTCTCTCCCTATGGCGTGTCCTCTGTGCTGGCTATGCTGCAGCTGACTACAGCAGGGAAAACCCGGCAGCAGATCCAAGATGCTATGGGATTCAAGATCAGTGGTGAGAGCAGAATGGGAGGTGGAGGAGGTCAGGAGGAGCTCACAGACCAGGGTCTACAGCAAACAGAGAAGGCAGGGAAGGCTGGCTGCAGCACCACCAAGTCTAGTCATGTCCAGCCACAGCCCAGAGACCCCCATGTTCTCTCCCACTGTTGGCTCAGTTGACCTTAACTTGTGTACCAGTCAGTGGGTTCAACACACAGGAACTGTGTGACCCTGGTGCTGGGATATAGCTCGCCTAGTATGCACAAAGCCCTGGGCTCCATCCCCAAATCAAAGGAAACTGGAGCTGGTGGTGTCCATCTGTAACCACATGGCTTGGGAAGTGGAGGCAGAAGGATGGAGAGTTAAAGGTCATACTTGGCTAAGTATCCAGTTCAGCGACAGCCTCGTGTAATATGAGACCTTAAAAAAAAAAAAAAAATACAAAACGTGTAACCTTAACTCTTGTAAACCTTAGTTTTATTATCTATGAAATAGGGAACAACTAAAGAATGTCTCCCGCACAGGGGTGCGTAAATATGTAATAGGATTATGAACAGGAATTACTTGATAATGCCATTAATATAAGAACCTGGCTAGGCATGGTGGCACGTGCCTGGAACGGCAGCACTGGGAGGCTGAGGGGGGACGATTGTGAATTCTAGGCCAGCCTGGGCTACCTAGCAAGCTCCACTCCAGGCTGGGATATAGAGCAAGACCCTGTCACAAAACCAAATAGAAGAGAAAGCCAGGCAGGGTGGCTCATGCCGGGATTCCCAGCATCTGTGAGGCCATTAAAGGGGATGTTGCAAGGGTGAGGGGGTGCAGGGCGGACACAAACTAAGGTTTATAGTTTAAGAACAGACTGTTCTAACACAAAGAAAAGGTTGGGAGCTGAGACTTGGAAAAGGAAGCACAAAAATGTTAGGATTTGAGGGCTGACTGTGGTAGTGCACGCCCCTAATCCCAGCAATAGAGAGGCTACCGCAGGAGGATGCCTGTTAGCTTCTAGGACTATATAGTGACTGGTGAAGCAGTCTGGGTTACACGTGAGACCCTCCTCAGGGGAGAAGAAGGGAGGGAAGAGGAGAGGAAAGAATGGGAGAGGGAGAGCGTTGGGCACGGTGCTGCATACCTTTAGTTCCCAGCACTCAGAAGTTCAAGGCCAGCCTGGACTACATAGTGTCAGGCCACCCAGAGGTGCATGATGAGACCCAGTCTCAAAAAATAGGGGTGGAGGAAGGAGGGAGGTAAGGGAAGAGGAAGAGATGATGGAGAGAGGGAGAGAGGGTTGGGGAGAGAGAGAGAGGTTAGTTTGGAAAGAGACCTCCCTCCACTGACTCCTAGAGAATTGGAAGAGTCTCATCTGCCTGGACAGGGGTAGGGCCCTCCTTGGGAAACCTGGCCCAGCTGAAAGCCCTTGGCTCAACATGAGCCTAATGTATCCTGTCCTGGTACCTCTGCAGAGAAGGGCACAGCTCATGCCCTCCGCCAACTCTCCAAGGAGCTCATGGGGCCATGGAACAAGAATGAGATCAGTACTGCAGACGCCATCTTTGTCCAGCGGGACCTGGAGCTGGTCCAGGGCTTCATGCCCCACTTCTTCAAGCTCTTCCGGACCACAGTGAAGCAGGTGGACTTCTCAGAGGTGGAGAGAGCCAGATTCATCATCAATGACTGGGTGGAGAGGCACACCAAAGGTAAGCCTCAGGGAAAGCAGGCCCATCTTGGAGGAGCAGAGAAAGGGAATTCCGTGTTAACTTTACACATCCCAGCTCTCCCTTCCAGCTTTGTCTTTGGGGGAAAAAAGGCAAATGCTTCAACAAGCAAAGCAAAATAGCTGATGTTTGTGCTTTTCCTTTCCTGCTGTGGTGCTGAGGATGAGAGCCAGGGCCTCATGCATGCTGGGTAATCTATACTACCACTGAGCCACCCCCCCCAGCCCCTCACTTAGTGAGGCTTTTTTATAAAGCCACACAGAGCTGGGTATAATGGCTCATATCTGTAGGAAGATCATGAGTTTAGGGTTAGCCTGAACTATATAGCAAGATCCTGCCCCAGTACCTGAGCAAAAGAAAAAAAAAAAAAAAAAAAGACTACAGAGACAAAAACTAACCAATTCAAGCCAACTGGAGTACAATAGCTACCCCACAAAACAAACAAACAAAACAAAACCTAGCCAACGCCCACCAGGACCAGAAAGGTGGCGCCCTGGGTATTGGCTCTTACTGTGGAGCCTGATGGCCTGAATTTCATTCTTGGGAGCCACAAACATGTGGAAGGAGAGAATCAAGTCTACATAAGCTGCCCTCTGACCTCCACTCGGCATACATGCACCCACCCACACACCTCATACCTCCCGCCCCCACAACAGTAATAACTTTTAAAATAAATCAACAAAATCAAAAGCACCATGAAAGGCATCACTGTCAATAAGAACAGCAGTAACTGTGACATAGATGTGCACAGGCCTCCAAGGTTACAGCTCAGAGGGCAAAAGACGAGGTGAAGTGAGGGAACATGGAGGTTTCTAATTCTGATACTAAAATGAATCCCAGAGCCAAGAAAACCATGGTGAGGCCAGGGCTGTGGCTCATGCCTCTCATCCCAGTTCTTGGGAAGCTGAGGCAAGAGGATTACCATGAATTCAAAGTCAGCTTAGGCTGCAGAGTGAGCTTTGGACTAGGCCGGACTATAAAGAGGTGGGGGGGGGGGGAGAAGGGAGGGAAGGAGGGACACAGGGAATCAGAGGGAGAAAAGGAGGGAGAGAGGGAGAGAGGGAGGGAGGGAGGTAAAACAGTGAGCTGAAAGACATCCCTAGAGTCTTAGAACCAATTGTTCACTTAACTGCCACTGCTCTTTGTGTCCCTTCAACACGTTCATTTGAGAGCTGGGAACACAAGGGACGCATCTGAGATGCATAAAACCCATTGCATTTGTTGGTCACCTTGCTTCCCCTTAGGTATGATTAGTGACTTACTGGCCAAGGGGGTTGTAGACGAGCTGACACGCTTGGTGCTGGTGAATGCCCTCTACTTCAACGGCCAGTGGAAGACGCCCTTCTTAGAGGCCAGCACCCACCAGCGCCTCTTCCACAAGTCTGATGGCAGCACCGTCTCTGTACCCATGATGGCTCAGAACAACAAATTCAACTACAGTGAGTCCAAGATCCCCAGGCCCCAGGTCTCACAACTACAGACCTTGGGCAACACCCACAGGGTTCCTCTCAGAGGGAGGACGGTGGCAGAGGAGGTGGACACACCCTAGTTAAGACTTACCAAGCAGTGTCAGGAGATACTGAGATCATTCAAGTCGGGGCTGGGGGAGGAATCAGTTTCTTCATGCTAGATGAAGCTGAAATTTAGATAATCTCCCAGACCCACATCTGCCGGACGGACCCTGGAGAGATCACTTAAGATCTCTCCAGTTTGGTTGCCTGGGGCCAAGGAGCCCAGCTGCGGGGAAGGCTGTGTGGGAGTTGAGTGAGCATGGGAATGAGTTAGTTAGTTCAAAAAAGAGAAGGAGAGGAAAACGTCTGCAGCCTGTGGAGCGGGTGAAGAGGAGAGAAAGGGAGAGAAGCAGGGGAATGCTAGGAGGGAACCCGTGGGAGTTGGAACCTTTGCCTAGGCGCCAACTTGGTATCTTCCCAGCTGAGTTCACCACCCCGGATGGGCATGAGTATGACATCCTGGAACTGCCCTACCATGGCGAAACCCTCAGCATGTTCATCGCCGCACCCTTTGAGAAGGATGTGCCCCTCTCTGTCCTCACCAACATTTTGGATGCGGAGCTCATCAGACAATGGAAGGGCAACATGACCAGGCTGCCCCGCCTCCTCATCCTGCCTAAGTAAGCCATCCCATTCGCCAACGCCCTAATCCCAACATCCACCACCCCTCCTAAAGCCACTGTCCCTGTGCGGAGTTTCCCAGATGGGCAATGCCCACAGGGAAGGGACATGTGTGGGTGGCTGATGGGAAACCTCTTAGCCTGGGTTTGATTATGGTTTCTGATTTCATCATCTTTCCGCCTGTTTCTACTGTTAGAGAGGAGAGAGATTTCTTATAAAACACACCCCCACATAGACCATGCGCTGAATGCCCAGTAAGGCTCAACCTAAGTGGAGTGGAGTGACACAAGCCTGTAACGGCAGTGTTAGGAAGGCTGAGACAGAATAGCGAGTTCAAGACCAGCCTTGGCTATGGGGCCAAGATTGCTGGAGACGTAGCTTAGTTTGTAGAGTGCTCAGCTAGCATGTATGAAGCCCCAGGTTCAAACCCAATTACAAATTTGTAATCCTAATACTTGAAAGGCTAGCATAAGAGGATAATGAGTTCAAGGCTAACCTGGGCTATGTACAGCAAGACCCTATCTCATTAGGGGAGGGGGCTGTTAGGGAAAGGGCTGGAGATATAGCTCAGTTGTCAGAATTCTTAACTCACTGCACAGAGGGTGAATCCCCAGCACCACGGGAACCAGTAATGATGGTGCACAGTTACAATCCCCGATCCCTTCACTAGGGGGCGATCAGGAGTTCAAGGTCATCCTTGTTCTACTCCTGGATCACACAAGACCCCATCTTAAAAACAAAACAAAAACAAAAACAAAAACAAAAAGATCAGCCCAAAGAGGAGCTAGAGAAAGAAGGGGCGGTTTCTGAATCAGTCTACACCCATTTGTAAATGTCTCCCTTCTAACCCTACTCCCACCTCCTCATAAACAATGAAAGGCATTGATTCCCAGCAGCAGAGGAGGCTTCCAAAAACAGATTTCATTTTCTTTTTTCTTTTCCCCTAATCCTTCTTCAGAATCAAAAGGGGTGGAGAGGGCTGTGGGCTGGGTAAGTCCAGACTTCTAGGGGAACCCAGGCTTCCCCTAAACTCCCAGATGCTAAAATACCGGGCTTGGAGACAGGAGACTTGGGTTGCTTTAGATGCTGGCCTTCTGCTACTGTCTTCCTCCCTCGTCAAGATGGAGATAATGAGTCGTGCCTGGTGGGGAGCGGAGGGGAGCCTCATTCTTCGTGAGCTCAAAAACAGCCTGCAGACCACAGTTAGCTCCAGCCCCCTCTCGAGGGACAATGTGAACCTGTTCATCTCCTGCAGTCAAATGGAATACAATTATGTTAAAACTACTGTCTTATTTGAGGAAAGCCATTAGTCACGGATTCGAGGGGGTGGAAAGATGGAACAATTCATTAATATTAGAAGTTTCTGGCAAAGAGGAAAAATAGGCCAGACCTCCTAGCCAAATGAAGTTTCAAAGACTTCTAATGCCATACTGGGGGAGGGGGGTTGGAGGGTGGAGGCAGAAGGATCAGAAGTTCAAGGTCAGGGCTAGAGATACAGTTAAGCCTGTGGAATGCTTGCCTGACTTGTTCGAAGCCCTGGCTTCTAACCCCAGCGCTACATAAATCACACGTGGTGGTGCACACCTGTAAATTCGAGCACTCAGACAGTAAAAGCAGGAGAATCAGGCAGTCAAGATCATCTTTGGATACATAATGAGTTGGGGCCAGCCTGGGCTACATGAGATCCAGTGTCAAGACAAAGCAAAAAGCCAAACCTCTTCTCTCCATGCTCATGTCAGTGTCTACTCTGTCCCACTGTCCTAGAAGATATCTGAAAGGTCCTGGAAGAAGCAGCATGTGAGGGCCAAACTAACTCTGTCCCCTGTTCCTGCCCACAGGTTCTCTCTGGAGACTGAAGTGGACCTCAGAGGGCCCCTGGAGATGTTGGGCATGACTGATATGTTCAGCTCAACCCGGGCTGACTTCACAAGTCTTTCCGGTGAGAGACAATCCCCCTCATTTTCTTGCTTCCGAGGGTCAGGGTTTCCCACAGAGAATAGAGTGGAGGTTAATCCGTCCTTTGGGTTCCGCTCTGTTTCAGACCAAGAGCAGCTCTCTGTCGCCCAAGCACTACAAAAGGTCAGGATCGAGGTGAACGAGAGCGGCACCGTGGCATCTTCCTCCACAGGTGAGTGTGGCTCTGCCCGTGTCCGCCCACCTCCCGGGATGGCAATCACCCCACGGGAAAGCTAGTGTGAGCCCAGTCGTCACCCTTTCCCGAACCCGTTCCTCAGTGTAGAAAATGGATCCACTTCCCCTGGACCCTGCTGCCTCATCTATGGCTCTTGAGGTCCCAGTATGTGATGAGGACCCCCCCCCCAAAGAAAGCCCGAGGTGTTGTCACCGTGGGAGTGAACTTAAAGGATGTACTTAGCAGTGAGCCCTAAATATGTTTGTGACTGATAGGATACTGGGGCTCAGAGGAAATCTTGAAACTTTAGGGCCAATATTCAGAGAACAAAGGAAGCACCTGAAGCCAAGCATAGTGGCACAAGTCTCAGGAGGCTGAAGCAGAAGGATGCAGGTTCAAAAACGCAAGGCTCTGTTCTGAAAAACCAAAGACTGGGAAATGTAGCTTGATGGTAGAGCCTTTATCTAAAATCCCCCAGGGAGGGGCTGGGGGCGTGGCTCCGTGGTAGAGTACCTGCCTAGAATCCCCCAGGGAGGGGCTGGGGGCGTGGCTCAGTGGTAGAGCCCCTGCCTAGAATCCTCCAGTGAGGGGCTGGGGGCGGGGCTCAGCCATAGCACTCTTGCTCTAGCATGTAGGAAGGCTCTGGGTTCCATATCCCACTACTAGTTTCTTTTAAGCCACCTGAAAATCATCCCCCGTGCTGCTATCAGACAGACCGGTGTCAGCAGATCTCCTGGGACCACTCCAGTGATGTCATCCCCCAACCCTAACATATTTGTCCCTTTTCTTTCAGCCATTCAAGTCTCAGCCCGCATGGCCCCCATGGAAATGGTTATAGACCGATCCTTTCTCTTTGTGGTTAGGCACAATCCGACAGGTGAGCAGAACCCTATAACATTTTCCTGTCCTCACTCTGTTTTAAGAAATCATTATATACCTGCCCACCATGTAGATGTCCCTCCAGCCCCTAGGGACCCTGCAAAGATTCTGGAACTCAGTTGTGTTTCTTCCTCAGCACTCTGTCACAGCCCACGCAGTGCCAGGACCCCAGTCCTAACTTAGTCACTAGGCAGCTGTGACTCCTGACAGCTCACTCGCCTCCTTAGATCTCACTTCTCAACTGGCATGATTCTTCTATCCCCAGAGACAATCCTCTTCATGGGCCAGTTGATGGAGCCGTGACCGTGGGAAGAGAAGCCTTCATTTGGGACGAAACTGGAGATGTCATAAGTAGAAACTCTGAAGAAAAGAATTTGTTTTAAGGACTCTTTGGGGAGAAAGAAAAGGCATGCTTTTCTCAGCCCCACACTGGTAAATCTTTCCCACCAGCCTCCCAGAACTCGGACTCTCCAAGGGGAAAGAGTCTAACTCCCTTACTAGGGACCCCTATCCCGCTAAGGTCTCATCCGACCATAGAACTCACAGAATCTGGACCTGCCCATCATTCTGCCTTTGGACCTGGTTCCCACCGAGGCCCCAGCAGGGTGGGGCCACAGCGCTTTCCCTCAGCAAAATCTTTTGTGTTCCAGTCACACTGTGGGCACCTCTTGCGTAGCCTGACATTGTATCGCCCAGGCCAAAGGAAGGAGCACTGTCCTATCTCGAGGTCCACCGTGGAAACGACCACCTTGCCCAAGGGGCAGCAGATAGACAGATCAAATGATCGCCCACTGATGAGCCTTTGCTCAGCTCCCTTTACGCCCTCCCTCCCCTGACACAACTTGCTTATGTTATTTCAGAGTGTAGGTGACTTGTTTACGCAGCTTTTTTCGACCCACAAACTGTTTTTCATTTGGGAAGACTGAAAGAAAGCTCAGATGTGTGTGTGCCTGGCTCTCCATCCCCAATCTTCCAGGAGGGGGGTTCGGGGTGTGTGTGTGTTCCAGGAGTATGATTGAATATTTATCTCATTCTTGCCCTTGTACATTTGTTGGGGAGAAAAAGCACTATTAAGGAAAATGCATTTTATTTAAACCAAGGCATATGGCGTCCCAATTGGAGTCTGTATCCCTGTATATCAGGGGTGCATCGCTCCACAAACCTGCCCCTCCGGGTGGCCTGGTGATGGGGCTCACAGCGCCGCCTAGTGGCAGCCGAGCACACCTTCAGCCCATCCCTCCCCCGCATCCTCCCCCGTGGCTCTTTTCCTTAGGGACCTTGCCAAGGTGATCCTTGGCAGCCCACGTTAAAGGAAGGGGGGAAAAAAGATTAGGTGGAAGAGAGAGAGAGAGAGAGAGAGAGATTTGAGAGAGCGCAAAGTGGTTTCAAATTTTTCCAATACATTCAGAAGCCGAATGGGAAAAGGGGCTGTGTGACCTAACAGGACAGAACTTTCTCCAATTACTGGGTGACTCAGAGCTGCACTGGTGACTCACTTCAATGTGTCATTTCCGGCTGCTGTGTGTGAGCAGTGGACACGTGGGGGGGGGGGATGAAAGAGACAGCCAGCTCCTGGTCAACCACCTTAGTTAGATAATTCTTTTTGAAAGCTTCCTAGCTGGGGGTATGATCAGAAAACCAATTTACTGGAAAACTGCACAAGAAGGTAGCGAGAACGTCATTTCATAGCAGGCCGCTCTGCATCCGTTATGTCTCCACGGGAAAAAAATAATCACGTTGGTGTTTCTGCTTTTCTCTCTCTCCCTCTTTCCCTCTCTCTTTTTTCTCTTTTCATTATGCACTGGACAGCCACACACCGTATACCCATAGGGGCCCCAAATGTGGGGTCACATGGTCTTGAATTTTGTTGATTCCATATGCCTCTTCTTGTTGTTTGTTTTCACTTTTGATATATAAACAGGTAAATATGTTTTTAAAAAAAAACAATAAAAATAGAGAATATGCAAACAAAATTGCTTGCTCTTTGCCTTCTATGTCTTACCCAATGCAAGGAATCAAAACAATATTGTGGGCTGGTAAAATGGCTCAGTGAGTAGAACCCATGCCACCCAAGACCAGTGACCTGAGTTCAAACCCCCTGAATCCCTCCCACATGATGGGAAGAGAGAACTGGCTTCTGAAAGCTGTCCTCTGACCTCCACACAGAAAACATGGCACATGCTCCCACACACAGATAATAATAATAATGAAATAAAGGTAAGGGGCAGGCAAGATGGCTCTGATGGTAAAAGCACTTGCTGAGAAGTCTAACCTTAGTTCAATTCCCAGGACCCACACAGTGGAAGGGAAGAACTGACAGTTGTCCTCTGACTTGTACATATCCATGATGGGCACACACATATGTGCTCACACACACGTGCACACACAATGTAAATAAACTGGGAGGTGGTAGCCATGCTTTTAATCCCAGCACTCGGGAGGCAGAGGCAGGCAGGTGGATTTCTGAGTTCGAGGCCAGCCTGGTCTACAGAGTGAGTTCCAGGACAGCCAGGGCTACACAGAGAAACCCTGTCTCAGAAAAACAAACAAACAAAAATAAATGTAAATTTAAAAACCCAAACATTACTGAACAATGGGCGTGGTGGGGACTTACCTGTATTCAAGCACTTGGGAGGCAGAGGCAGGAGGATCACCAGTTCTAAATCACTTTGGCCTCAGGTCTAAACTGGTCTCCATAAAAACAAAAGCAGTAACAACAGATCTCTGGTAGTGTAGGGACTTTGGTGAACCGCATACCCACAAGGCCAAGCCTGTGGGAAAATCCATGAGACAGTCACCACAGCACTGTAATCTGTCTCCAGGACAAGTTGTGCAGGGCTTGATTCTCTCCCAGAAACCATCCTTAAAAGGGGGGGAGGCTGGGTTGCGGACAAGGCTCAGTTGGAGGAAGTTGCCCAGCTTGCAGGAAGCTCTTCGAGTGATCCTTGGCACGTCATCAAGTCAGGCATGCTGACACACGCCTGTCATTCCAGCACTTGGGAGATAGAGGCAAAAGGGTTGGAAATTCAAGACCGTCTTGGGCCAACCTGGGCTACACATGACCTTGTCTCCAGGAAAGCAGGAGGAAAAGGAAGAAAGAGAGATTGGGGTGAGAGGTATGCTGGGATTGCGGGTACTCAACCTTAATCCCAGTACTTGAGAAACAGAGGCAGATAGATATCTGTGAGTTCAAAGCCAGTCTGGTTTATACAGTATGTTTCAGGCCAGCTAGAGACAGACCCTGGCAAGAAAAAAAGAGACAGTGAGGGGTGGGGAGGGAGAAAGAGAAGGAAGAAGGAGTGTGGAATATTCCTGTACCCAGCAATTGCTGAAGGTTGGGAGTTTGATACCAGAATGACCTTCACAGTGAGAGTGTGTCTCAAAAGCAGGAGGGCCAGACTTGGTGGTGCATACCTATAAGCCCAGTATTTGGGAGGTAGAGGCAGGAAGATCAAGAGTTCAAACTCAGCCGGGCAGTGGTGGCGCACGTCTTTCATCCCAGCACTTGGGAGGCAGAGGCAGGCAGATTTCTGAGTTCGAGGCCAGCCTGGTCTACAGAGTGAGTTCCAGGACAGCCGGGGCTATACAGAGAAACCCTGTCTCGAAAAACAAAACAAAACAAAACAAAAAAGACCAAAGGGTAAAAGCATAGATACCACTGGGTTAGCCTAGCCTAGAGATTCAAACAAGAGAGGTCTACACTGAAGTTGCAGCCCAAACTTCAGCGGAGGGCAGACAAGAGGATTTCCATTTCCAAGACTGACATGGGTAGAGAGAGCACTAATTCCTGTAAATCATCTTCTGACCTCCGTATGTGAACCATGGCACATTTATATCTGCATTCATAAACACACACGCACACGCACACACACATAAACACACCCGCGCGCACGTACGTTTGCGCGCACGCACACACGCAAAGTAAATAAATGTAAAAGAAGGAAGAGAACAGCTGTCATCTGGCACTAGTTTCCATCCTGCCTCAATGTCTTGTGCAAATTCCCTTTGGGCTCACTGGTGGGTAGCAGGGGTCGTGAAGAATTCAAGGACGCTCGGACCCAGTTACAATCTTCTTCGACCCTGAAAAAGTGAGCAGTTCTGGGCCCAAGGCTGAAGGCTGAATAGTGACCCATTTATAATAAGAGATTTTTCTTTTAAAAACTTACAAGGAACTCTACACCGTAAAAAAAAAAAAAAAAAAAAAAAAAAGCTCAAAAAAGCAGGACTCGTGAGCCCTAATTCTCCAATATACAGTTCAAAAATGTCCTTACATGCTGAGAAGGCTCAAGAAAAAAGGATTCTTCAAAAGTTTCCCTCACCGCAGAGGAGAGTCAAGCAGGCGCTGCCCCACTTACCGGGTTCTTGGTTATTCTCAGACAGAGTCAAGATAAAGACAGTGAGGGACCTCAGTGGCCCCGCAGCGACCTCACGGCGGGCAATTTGCCCGCCCTCTTTGACTTCTGCGTGGCCTCCTTTTCTTGGCTTTTCAAACTTTTCCTTCTTTTCTCTATTTCTTTAGAGATGAAAAACTAACGAGATCTATCCCCGGCTGTCACTCCCACCGTTTTTTATTATTATTATTTTTTTTTTATGAATCTCACACAGTGAGATTGTTTATCTGCCCGTGAACAGGCAATGAACATGAATGTGGGAAACCCTCCGTGATAAAAATATTCTATAAAGACCACAACCATCAAGGAGACCTGACCTGTTTCCAAACTTTTCTTCTTAACAGGATACCATTAATACCCTAGGCTATCCTTGGACTCACGATCCTCTTGCCTCACACTCCTCAGTGCTGGGATCGTGTACCACATGCCTGACTTAATGATCGTGGGGTTTTGGTTGGGTTTGTTTGTTTAGAGACAGGGGCTCAATGTGCAAATCAAGCTGGCTTCAAACTCATAGAGACACATCTGCCTCTGCTTCAAGTGCTGGAATTCAAAGACTCAGTAATCTTAGGGAGGTTTTTGTTTGTTTTATTTTAAGGCAGGGTCTTGATATATAGCCCAGGCTAGCCTTGAACTTACCGTCAGCCTGATGCAGCATCCTGAGTGCTGGGGTGACAGGACAGGTATGTAATTCTCACCTGGCTCAGTTAAACCTTATTTTTTAATCGTTATTTTTAGATTTATTTATTTTTATCTTATTAGTATGGGTGTATGTCTATGTGTGCCACATCCATCATCCTGAAGAGAACGCTGGGTTACCTGGAAGGGGACTTATTAGTTAGAGATGTGTATTAGCTGTCATGGAGGTGCTAGGGATTGAAGTAAGGTCCTTTGGAAGAGCAGACAGTGCTCTGAACTGCTGAGCCACCTCTCCAGTCTCTAAACCATTTTTTTTTTTTAAATAAAAGGTTCATCAAGGAAGTTTATTGTAATAATAGTGGTAAACATTTATGTAGAGATGAGGAAACCTGAAACAGGATCCTCGAGACAGCTTAGGAGAGAAGGGCACCTGTCTCCAAAATGACCTGAGTTTAATGCCCAGAACCCTGGAAGAAGGAGAGAACCTGCTTCTGCAAGTTGTCCTTTGTCATCTGTCCTCCACACATGTGGCACATGTACACCTACTAAATAAACAAATAAATGTTAAAAAACTTTTAAAAGAGCCGAGCAGTGTGGCGCACTCCTTTAATCCCAGCACTCGGGAGGCAGGCGGATTTCTGAGTTTGAGGCCAGCCTGGTCTACAGAGTGAGTTCCGGGACAGCCTGGACTACACAGAGAAACCCTGTCTCGGAAAAAAAAAAAAAAAAAAAAAAAAAACTTTTAAAAGAAGTTTGCATTAAATTTTTTTTAAAAAAATTAAAAACACAGAGAGATTGAGAAATCGTTCTGTCAGCGATAGTACTTTTGAAAATATCTGGTTATGTTGTCCAGGATGGCCTCAAGCTCCTGGGCTTAAGCAACCCTCTTGCTTCAGCTTGCTAAGTAGCTGGGACTATATAGACAGTAACCAATGCGCCCTAATTCCTACTAATGTTGTTGTAATTACCCGACAGCACCACAGAGTACAACAGCTGCCCTTTTGTCTTTGTGGCATTTTTGAATGAGAATAAGTCTCTCCAGACAGCAAAAGTGCCCATGAGATGGCTCAGTGGATAAGAGTGCTTGCTGCCAAGCCTGAGGGACTGAGTTCAATCCCTGGGTCCCACGTCGTAGGAGAGAACTGATTCCTGAAAGTTGTCCTCTGATCTCTATATATGTGCTTTGGTATGTGCGTCTCCCCACCACAATCAACCACTTTGTTGTTATTTGTGTATGTGTTTTAAGAGTTTATATACATCGAGGCAAACTGTGCTGGCCTCATGTTACTACCTGGATTTACATATGCCACTCTTTACCCTGGCTAGAAGCTTCCTGGGTGAAGTGTGTGTGTGTGTGTGTGTGTGTGTGTGTGTGTGTGTGTGTGTGTGTGTGTGTGATTCCCCCACCCCCAACCCCCACTCCCCATCTCCCATCCCTGTCGCCAGATATTGTGCTTATTCTAACAGGATGCTCTTTTCTAGATAGAAACAGCTGTCTTCAAATCAAATCTTGCCAAGTTTGAATTCTATTGTTTTGCTCAGATTCATTTAAAAGACAAACACAGGGATGGCATGGTGGAGTGTTTGCCTAGTGTGCATAAAGCCCTGAGTTCCAGCCCCAGAACACAAACCAGGCACAGTGACACAGGCCTGTAATCCCAGTACTTCCATAGCAGATCAGAAGTTGTAGGTCATCCACCCCTGCGTGGCAATTTGGAGGCCAGTCTATGATGCAAGAGACTCTGTCTCAAAAAAAGGGAGGGGCAGGGAGGAGTACCAAACTTCATCTTTGGTGTTGTGAAGCCTAAAAAAAATAAGGTCTAAGTGGTTCGTTGACACAGCTCAGTCGGTAAAGGCACTTCCCACCAAGCCTGACAACCTGAGTTCAAGTCCCAGGACCCATATTGGAATGAAAGAACCAACTTAGGCAAGTGGTCTCTGACCACTACATATGCACCATTGGGATGTACACACACACACACACACACACACACACACACACACACACACACACACACACACTCACACACACACACACATTTTAGTTTTTTTTGGGGGGGGGTTGCTTTGTTTTGTCTTAGACTAGGCCTCAACCTCGTAGCCCAGAACAACCCTGAATTGTCATTCATCTGCTTCAGCCTCTCACGTAAGGGGATGAAAGGTGTGGGCCAGCACTCCCAGCTAAGACTGAGTAATTTATTAAGAGGATCGTGATGATCATGGTTGCAGAAGCTGGGAAGGCCAGGAGCACGGGGCTGGCCTCTGTTCAACCTCTGCCAAGGGTTTGGTGCTGCTTCCCAGTTGGGGTTGGGGGGGGGCGGCAAATGGATGTGTGCAGGGGAGAGAAAACAGGGAGGGTGGATTCCATTTATAACAGCGCTCGTTCAGTGACTAATGCAGCCGAAAGGAATGAGACATCATGATTATTCTCTAATGGCTCTGTTAGGTACTTCTGTGTTGTTATGATAAAGTGCCTGGGGAAAGCAGCTCCCAGGAGGGTTTACTGTGGCTCACAGTCTGAGAGTGCACAATCCATCGTGGTGGGGCAGGAGTGACAGCAGAAGGGCGGGGCCGGTCACATGGCATCTGAAATCTGGAAGCAGAGAGGTGCTGGTGCTCAGCTCACTGTCTCCTGTTCTCGTTGAGTCTGGAGTCCCAGGTGACAGGTGATGCCACTCACACTCGGGGTGGATCTTTCTGTCTAGGTTAAACTCTCTGGAAATTTCTGACGGTAACAGGCAGAGGTGTGTCTCCTAGGTGATTCCAAATGCAGGCAGGCTGACAATGAAGATTAAGCATCATGGTATTTGAATCATGATTTCAGGGGGTGGCAGTCCATCACCCTGGGGAGACACAGTGGAATGGCTCCATCCAATGTGATGGGGATGTGATGTGGTGGTTTTTCACATGGCAAGAGACCAGGCAACAGAAAGCTGAGGGAACGAGGGGTGGGTATCACCTTCAGAGACCTGGGGATGTTAGTCATGTCCCACATGTTAGTCAATTTCCTCACTGCTTTGATAAAACACTCTGACAAAAGCAACTGAAGGAAGAAAGAGTTTATTGTAGCTCACAGTTCAAGGGTACAGTCCATCATGACGAGGAACTCAAGGCAGTAGGAGCTGGAAGCAGCTGGTCACATCACACCCACAACCAGGAACAGAGAGTGATGAACGCTGGTGCTAGGCACCCTTTCTCCACTCACATGGTTCAGGAGCCTAGCTAGGGAATGGTGCTGCCCACAGTGGAAGGGTCTTCCCACGTCGTTTTATGAGATGAAGAGCATCCCTCAGGACATGTCTGAAGGGATTCTAGACTGTGTCAGGTGGTCAGTTGACACTAACCTATCACACCCCACCTTCTAACAGGCTCTACGGCTTGGGGAGAGAGTACTTAAAACATAACCCATAGGACATATTTCAGCTTCAGACTATAACTATCATTTAACTGCTTTCTTTCCTTGTAAATGTCTGTGAGTTTTTTGTGTGTCTGACTATCTGTGTACCACATGTGTGTTTGGTTTCTGTTCAGTTCAAAAGAGAACATCAAATCCCCTGGAACTGGAGTTACAGATGGCCATGAGGCACCATGTGGTATTGGGAATGGAACCTGGGTCTTCTGCAAGAACAAGTTCTTAACCACTGAGCCATCTCTCCAGCCCCAACCCTAATCTCACCTTTGAAAGGCCCTGCTTCCCAATATTGTCACATTGAGAAATTAAGGCGGGAATTGTAGGGGACTCACACTTAATCTATATCAAAGCTCATCTATGTGGGTCACAACTGCAGATAGTTAATTAACACTATTCTGGGGCAGACGGGGCTCAGTAGCTAAGTACTTACTGGGCCAATGCGGGGACTTGGTTCAGATCCACAAACTACGTATAGAGCTGGGTGCAGCTGTATTTATCTGGAATCCCAGTGCTAGGGAGGCAGAGACTGGGTGTGCTCCAAGTTTATTGAGACCCTGTCTCAAAAATTAAGTTAGAGATTCAGCAAAATGGAGGCATCAGCAGATCAAGATACTTGCCAACAAGCCCAAGGACCTGAGTTCAGTCCCTGAGACCCACAAAATGGAAGGAGAGAAGAGATTCCTGAGAATCATCGGATCTTCACCTAGCATGTGTGTATTCGCGCACGCGTGCGCACGTGCAGACACACACACACACACACACACACACACACACACACACACACACTAGAGCACAAATGAATAAGCAAGGTGGGGATCAACTGAAGACACCAGATATCCATCTTTGGCCTCCACATTCAGGTACACACACGTACATGCAGACAACTCACATGGACACACCCATATAAACACATACACACACTACACATGTCTATGTAAATACGTATATATACATATATGTATACACACACACAAACACCCCTATTGCGGGTGGTGGGGAGAAAGGAAAGTGCGCGTGACAGCCTCCCACAGGAGCCTGAAACCCAGCTGAAGCAATGGGCTGACTCATGCAGGCAGTGGAGAGCACTCGGTGAGGGAATTTACCAGGCAGCTCTCTGTGACATGAACAGAAACCAGCTCTGACTAAGGCACAGCAGGCAAACAGGGCGCTCAGAGAACTTCCAGGACTGCAGAGGAACAAATCACAGATGAATAACCATCCCCCCAGTACACCTGGGCTGCCCACGCTACCCATCTCCTCACCGAACGCAGGGTACCATCATCAGCACCACTGCACTGCCACCTGAGGGATTTGACCCCTGACTAAGCCCCTTGTCCCTCACTCCTAGACCAAAGTCCAGGCAGGCAAACTCGAATGTGAATACAAACAACTGAAATGACTAAGATCCCAAGATCCAGGCCAGCCTGGGCTATGTAGCCACTTGGAAGCCAGCCTTGGGCTGGATTTTTGAGACCTTGTCTCAAAAAATAAAATAAAATAACAAACATGGGCTGGGCAGTGGTGGCGCACGCCTTTAATTCCCGCACTTGGGAGGCAGAGGCAGGTGGATTTCTGAGTTGGAGGCCAGCCTGGTCTACAGATCAAGTTCCAGAAGAGCCAAGGTAGAGAAACCCTGTCTCAAAAACAAAACAAATCACTGCAAATGATGTCGTTAGAGGGCTGGGATGTACCTCATTTGGTGTTTGCTTAGCACGCATGAAGACCTGGGTTCCAGCCCTAGTTCTACATAAACCAGTGGTGGTGGCTCATGCATGTAATCCTAGCCCCGGGGCAGTAGGGGTAGGAGGATCAGAAGTTCAAGGTCATGCTCAGCTACATAACAAGTTTGAGATCAGCCTGGGCTACGATGAGATCCCATTTCAAAAAAAAAATAAAAATAAAAATAAAAATAAATAAAGAAAATAAAAGAATTACATCATCAAACAGAACCCCGACAACTGCTTTGGTTGGAAAGAGGTATCCCCCAGTGCCATCTCCTGTTGTCTTCATCTATACAAAAGGAATCACGAACGCCATCTCAACTTTGACCCTTCTCCCTTCTTTGCCAGTAGATAATTTACCAGCTTAGGCTGACTAGCTCATCATAGTTAGCTCTGTCAGTCTCTCTCTATTTCATCCTTGTGCCTGGATACACAGAACCTTCATGATCGGCTGGCCTTCCATCTATGCTTTCCAATTACCCCGCATACTGATAGATGACTAACACTTTAACCACTGAGCCGACTCTCCAGCTTCTTACCAGTACTTTCATTATGTGGTTCACCGGCCTAAATGGCCTTAATTACTCCCAGCTGCCCACTGGATCAAACCCTAACACATCCCCAGGCACCGGCAGTAAAGGACCCTCTTGTGTAGTCTCTGCCTTCATTATTCACAGGCAATTTAGAAATCCAGCCTATATCTGTCATTCTACCTGAGCAAAAGCCTTGCTCATTTGTCTTTTTGTTTGTTTTTTAAGATTTATTATATGCTCCTGTGTCTGCCTGAGAGTGTGTGCAGGTCTCCAGGGATGTAAGAAGTGCGCATAGAATCCCACGGACTGTGGTTACAGGTGACTGTGAGCCACCTTACATGGGTGGTGGGAATCAAACTTAGACCTGCTGGCAGTGCTGCTGGCCCCTGAGCCATCTCTCTAGCCCTGGCTGCTTCTTGTGTTGTTTGTTTTGTTTTGGATACAAGATCTCATGGAGTCCAAGCCTTGAACTGACTCTGTAGCAGCTAAAGACCTACTGAACCTCCTGCCTCTACCTCCCAAAGGCTAGGATTGAAGGGTGTGTCATCACAGTGGTTTATTCGAGGCACTGGGCATAGCTGAGTTGCATGTCGGCTAGGAAGACAGTTAACAGGGCTGTCAGCCTCACCTCCCATTACCCACGTCAGCCCTTTGCTGCTCTCTCCCCGCCTGCAAAGTGGAAAGGCAGGATAGACACAGGAACAGTGCCCAGCCCCTACACTTGGTACGCTTTGTGTGCAAAACCCATCTTCCCAACAATTCTCTTGTGAGTCGCCACTTTTCAGCAGCTAGGCAAACTGGGATGAGGAATTATAGAAATTCTCAGCTTTCCAGTGGGTGTCGGGGCTTACATCTCTGGAGCCTTCAAACCTAGCAGGCCGATGGCTATCTCTCTGCACCCCCCCCCCATGTCTATTTGCGTATGCAAGAGAGTATGTGTGTGCACTCGCCATACTATCAATGGGGGGTCAAGAAAATCTCATGGGGACTGTAGGCGGGGATTGTGTGTGTCCAGACCTCTTTAATACAGAGAGGGGAAGAAAGGGAGAAGGAAGAGAGTACACGCTCAAAGTTTATTAATATTTATTCTTCCACTATGCGGGTGGGGATCAAACTCAGATTATCAGGTTTGGTTGGCAGCAGGCACTATTATTCACTGAACCATCTTTTTTTGTTGTTTGTTTGGTTTTTTGAGACAGGGTTTCTCTGTGTAGCCCTGGCTACCCTGGAACTCACTCTGTAGACCAGGCTGGCCTCGAACTCAGAAATCCGCCTGCCTCTGCCTCCCAAGTGATGGGACTAAAGGCGTGCGCCACCACTGCCCGGCACACTGAACCATCTTGACAATCCATTTAGAGTGTGTGTGTGTGTGTGTGTGTGTGTGTGTGTGTGTGTGTGTGTGTGTGTATGCCTACAAGAGTTTATGTGTACTGTGTGCATACCTGGTGCCCAAAGAGGCCAGAGGGTGTTGAATCCTGTAAAACTGAATTGCAAGTGGTTATGAGCCACCCATTGTGGGTTCTGGGACCTAAACCTGGATCCTCTGAAACAGCAGTAAGCACTCTTGACCACTGAAGAACTGCTCTTCAGCCCAACCCTCCTCCTCCTCCTCCTCCTCCTCCTCCTCCTCCTCCTCCTCCTCCTCCTCTTCGTCCTCCTCTTCCTCCTCTTCCTCCTCCTCTTCCTCCTCTTCCTCCTCCTCCTCCTCCTCCTCCTGTCCTCCTCCTCTTCCTCCTTTTTAAATAACGAGATGGAGAGTTGAGTGGATCACCTATGACTAAGCATCTTAGGATACCATGCCATGGAAACTAGTTCCCTTCTGACCAATCCAGGATATCATATCCATTCCAAAGAACAAGAAATGGCGACAACACCTAAGGCATTACTAGCCATTGCCTGAAGAACAAACCAAAATAATAACAGCATCTGTTGCAGCTGGTGATCAAGAAGTAAAGCTGTCCTTGGGCCTGGCGTTAGGCTGGCATACAGGATGGCATACACCTCCAATTCCAGCACTTGTGAAGCAGAGGAAGATGGAGCTGTGAGTTCAAGGCCAGCCTGGTCTACATAGCAAGTTCCAGCCAGGGATGCATGAGACTCTACCTAATAAGATAAATGATAATAAGAGTAAGAGTACAGGGTTGGAGAGATGGTTCTGCCATTGAGAGCTCTTGTCGGGGGACCCAGGGTTAGTTCCCAGCTCCCACATTGGAAAGCTCACAACTGAGGCTAACTCCAGCTCCGGGGGGATCCTACACCCCCTTCTTGCCTCCAAAAGTGCCCATACTCTCATGAGCATACCTACATACATAAATAGACAGACAGACAGACAGAAACACACACACAAACCCCACACAATTTAAAAATAAAAACAAATGTTTAAAAAACAAGCAAATACAGTTGTTGCCTGCCCCAACCTTATTTAGTTATGGTCTCTGTAGCTTCAGTTCCCTAAAGCAGACTGTAATCCAAAAATATTGAGTAGAAAATATCCAGAAGCAAACAATTTACAAGCTTCCTGTTTATCTTTATTATCCGTTCGTTTGTTTGTTTGTTTGTTTCATGTGTGCTCTTGCCAGGACATGGATGGTCAGAAGACAAGTCATGAGCACAATGAGTTTTCTCCTTCCACTTCCTGGGTCCCAGGAGTTACACTCAGGTTGAGCGTGGTGGCAAGTGCCTTTACCTGCTGAGCCATCTCATTGGTCTTTGATTTTTGTGCGACAGGGTCTCACGCACTCTGTTAGCATTTCCTCTAGGCTCCGCCCACCAGTTACCTAGCAACAGCCAGGTACGAGGCTCGCAGATAAGAACTTACCTCTGCATAAATACCGATCGCTATCTACTCCTCCCTCCATCCTCTCTCCCTCTCTCCCTCCCTCCTCCTCGTCCTCGTCCTCGTCCTCCTCTTCTTCTTCTTCCTCCTCCTCCTCCTCCTCCTCCTCCTCCTCCTCCTCCTCCTCCTCCTCCTCCTCCTCCTCCCCCCTGTCCCGTATCCCAGCTAGCCTCTTCTCCTCTTCCTCTCTCTTTCTGTCCTTCTCTGCCTCTACCTCCTCCTCCTCCAGGTCCCAAATAAACTCCCTTCTATGTTAGGCCTGGCTTGATTGTTCAGGGGGACACCTTGGCAGGCCTGGGCTGGGAGAGGAACCTAGGTTTTCATACAGGGTAAGCAAGAGTTCCCTCAACTGAGCCACATCCCCAGCCCCAATTTGTGAGCTTTAAATTGCATGCCATTCATACGGAATCCCCCTCTGTCCCAAATCATCTCTTTGTCTAATACTCACACATTAATTATGTAGGAGCCATCCTGTTAGCCGGGTTGAGCAGGCTTGCTTTCAAACGCCCCATATTCTGCTGAATGACTCTAATGTGCAAAAACAGAGACAATGGCCCGGCAGTGGTGGCACATGCCTTTAATCCCAGCACTTGGGAGGCAGAGGCAGGCGGATTTCTGAGTTCGAGGCCAGCCTGGTCTACAGAATGAGTTCCAGGACAGCCAGGGCTACACAGAGAACCCTTGTCTCGGAAAAAAAAGAAAAAATAATAATAAAGACAGTGGTAGCTTTGTTACTATACACTGTTAAAAAACGTTCTATTTTTAAATCATTTGGGTCTTTTTAATTTTTATTATTTTTGTTTATGTGTGTGTATGCATGGTCACATGCATGCAGATGTACAGGTGCCTCTGGAGGTCAGAAAAGGGTGCTGGATTCCCGGAGCTGGAATTACAGGTACTTGTGAGTCACCCAGTGGGGTGCTGGGAACTGAACTAGGGTCCTCTCCAAATGTGTAAGTACCTGCTCTTGGTAACTAAGCCACCTCTCCAGGTCCTAGTCTTGGTTTTGTTCCTTAGGTTCATTCTGTGCATAATTTATAAATTAAACTTTATTACAGGTATAGGAAAACTTCAGTTTCACAGTATGAGGCTGCAAGAGTCGACTGGGAGTCTTGGGATGCAGTCTCCCAAGGATAAAAAGAGGATTGTGGTTTAATCCTTAAATCCAAACCTCTTCACTTCAGGGCGAGGGACAAACAGGAGAGTAGAGGAATGGAGAGGGAGAAAATTCTAGAAGCTCTTACTACGACTTATATTCTTTCCACAGTCAGATTTGGGTATGCTTTACATCTGTAGTGTTTCGGATTTAACCCATGCTGTTTTGCTTTGGGGGTTTGTTGCTGCTGTTTGCATTTATTTATTTATTTATTTATTTATTTATTTATTTATTTATTTATTTATTTATTTATTTATTTATTATGGTTTATTTATTGAGTCCGTTGCTCTCTTTACATAGCCTAGGCTGGCCTTGAACTCTCTTGACCAATCCCCTGGCCTCTGCCTCCCCAGGGATCAGATTACAGGCATGCACACAATGATGCCTGGCTAACCTGGCTTATTTGTTCCAGTGTTGTTTTGTTGCTCGGTGCTCTCCCCTCCCCCCCAGTTCCCGCACATTGTGTCTCAGTCCAGACTGTGAACTAGCTATGTAATCCAGGGTAATTTTTAACTCTTGATCCTAATAGGTCTTCCTCTACCTTCCAAATTCCCACATTATAAGTATATACCAGCACATCATTTTATAAATATATATATTTATAATTTTTAAAAATTTTATAAATATATATATCTTATAAATAAGTAAATATATATTCCTGCTCTGTACCCTCAAAGTTGATCATGACCTCTAGCTCCTCCTGCCTCAGATTATAGGCTTGCCTCACCACACTCAGTTCTCAAATCCCACCCTCCATTTTGTTGTTGGCTTCTTGTTTGCTTGGCAGAGCCGCACTGTGTAGTCCAGACTGGCTGTAGCCTTCCAGCTATGGGGATTACACCACACTCCTTTAATACTTTAAGATTCTCTTAATTTCTTCCCCTTTCTCCTTAATTTGCAATTTCCTCCGGTTCTTTATATTCCTGTTATAGTGTCTCCCTTTTTTAGCAATATTTTTATTCCTGGTTTCTACATATTTTGCTTGCTTTAATACATTGTAGCAGGCTGGAGAGAGATGGCTCAGCAGTTAAGAGCACTGACTCCTCTTCTGAAGGTCCTGAGTTCAAACCACATGGTGGCTCACAACCATCCGTCTGACGCCCTCTTCTGGTGTGTCTGAAGACAGCTACAGTGTACTTACATATAATAATAAATAAATCTTAAAAAAAAAGACACTGTAGCCTCTACCAAGTTCTCAACAAACACTTAAGCATTGTACTATTTTAGTTTTTCTTTTATGGTTACATTTCATAACTGTAGTTTGTGTTGCCTGCGACCGTGTGGGAGCCTATGCAAGCCAGGGTGCTCGCTTGTGCAGAGATCAGAGGACAATTTTTAGGAGTCAGTTCTTTCTTTCCACCTTTGGGGGAACATCTATACGATCCGAGCTATCATATCTACACTGTTTTGTGTCACTTTTTTTTGGTGGAGTAAGGCTCTCTTGTGGCCGTGGGTGGTCTCGACCATGCCATGGAGCTGAGGCTGAACTTGAGCTGCTGTTGCTCCTGTCTCTGCCTTCCAAGTGTAGATATCACGGGTGTGCACCACCACACCTGCCTTGTTTGTTTTGGAGGCAGGACATTGCTCTGGAACCTTGACCTGTCCTTGAACTCTTTATTCTCCTAGCCTCCCATTCTGTTTTGTTTTTTGGGTTTTTTTTTTTGTTTGTTTTTCGAGACAGGATTTCTCTGTGTAGCCCTGGCTGTCCTGGAACTCCCTCTGTAGACCAGGCTGGCCTCAAACTCAGAAATCCGCCTGCCTCTGCCTCCCAAGTGCTGAGATTAAAAGGGTGCGCCACCACTGCCCGGCTAGCCTCCCGTTCTGTATTTCCTTCATCCTGCCCATCACCACCACCCTTTGACTGAAGTTTTCCACATATTTCCTCCCAACTTCTTCATAAACTCTAAAGATCGTGCATCCAACTCTCACCCTTTTCCCGCCTTTTCCCCCCACAAATGCTCCAAAGCTCAAGGCCCTCATTGTCCTCTACCCCCTCCCTTCCCATCCTCCAATCAACCCACCAAGACAGCCTTGTTACCATGACGACCGGGCTTTTGCAAAGCTGAAGTCAAGGACCTGGTTGCCATGGTTTCCGCTTCTCCGCCTCCAGCCCCGCCCACGTGCCGGATGAGATGGGAGGGGGCGCTGCAGCGTGGCGCCTGCGCAATGCGACCGCGCATGGAGCCGGCGCGGCCTAGGGGCGGGGCTTCAGGCGGAGAGGGAGGGAAAAGAAAAGAATCCGACTGGGAGTGGAGCTGGCTTCTACGGTGGCCGGAGAGGGACGCACCGGGCCGGAGGCTGCAGGATGGTAGGCTGTGAGGAGAGGGAGGGGACGGGGACCCGAGGGGCGTAGGCTGTACCTGCGGGGGTGCGGAGGAGGTCTGCCCTTTGTGGGAGTCGCCCTGTCTTCCCTGTGGTCCGCTAAGGATCCACTTCCCGGAGCTGCTAGAGAGAGCTGACCTCGGAAGCTGGATATGGCACTAGGGACAGGGGTGGGGAGGAGTCTTGTTGGTTGGGAGAGAGGGGACTAGGGCTCAATGGTGGCGGAACTGTCCGGACCCTGGAGAAGCGCTCGAGACTCTGGGTTCGGTCCTAGAGACCCTCCCAGTCACTGCCGCAGGGAAGACACGAGGTTGGAGCGCCGGGGTCACTCGGAATGGGTGCAGGTCGCCGAATCCCCTTCCTATGAGGCCCACACTGGAGCAGGGCCCATGGAGAGCTCGGTGTGGGAGGGGACAGTTTCCGGGTCTCTGGGGTGAACCTCCTGTCTTGGTTCCTTGACAGAGCTCGCTCTGAGTTGTAGCTCAGGTGGGCTCCAGGATTTGCAGTCGGGGGACCTAGGCTCTGGAGGACTCCCTGACTTTGGCAGTCCCAGCTCTCCACCCTCTCCAGTGCATTTTCTTTTCCGGAACCCAGGCCTTCCGTCTTCCTGCTGTGGCTGTCACCTCCTTTTCGTGGCCGCACACGGCTCCCTCCGTTCTTCACCTTCTCTATCCCCCCACCAACAATACTTCCTAGTTTCTGGGGTGTTTGTTCCTCTTAACCTGCTAAACTGGAAGAGTGGCACACACACGGATATCCCAACCCGGGCCTTGTTCTCAGATATGTTTGCTGGGAATTGAGTTCAGGATGTGGAATTGGGAGCCTCTGCAACTAGGGAAAAAAACTAGGTCCTTTCGCAAAGCAATGAGGACTCTCCTTGCTATTTACTCCACAGACATTCCCTAGGAGAGCCCTCCTGGGTGACTGAGCCCTGTCTGAAGGACTCAGTGATCAGTCACCTGATGTTTTGGAAGAAAGGTCAGGCCTTATAGTACACACCTGTAACCTGGCACTCAGGAAGTAGAAGCAAGGGGGATCAGAAAACCAAGGGCAGCCTTGGCTATCTAGGGAATTGAGGTCAGCCTGTGCTACATGAAACATTGCCTCAAAAAAGAAAGAGAGAAAAGATGGCTCGGCTTGTACAGGTGGCTGATAACCTGAGGTCATTCCCAGGAGCCCACGTGGTGGAAGGAGCCAGCTGACTCCACCAAGTTCTCCTCTGATCTCCGCATGTGGGTGGTAGCACATGGGTGCCCCACATGTACATGTAAAATAATATAAAATAACACTTTTTAAAAACTGGGATGAAAGCCAGTACTCAGAACTAAATGTGTGGACTTCAAAGCAAAATGGAGGGCAAGATCTGAATATCCCCGTGACAAGTGCAGTTCTATGTATGTACAATATACAGAGAAAAGTATCAACAAGCATGGGACGGCACGAGAGGCCATATTGAGTCAGGGGCATCTGAAGGCTTATGGCAGGATGGGGTAGCGACCCAAGATCTGTGAGACATGGGGTCTAGAAGAACATACATAGAACTGTTGTCTGTTAGCATCAGCTTATCATGAGGCTAGACATTTTTCCCATGGAAAACAAGGTTAGGAAACAGGAGGTCAGGGGGAAATAGCAACACCTAGCATGTTAAAGATCCTACTGTGTGCCAGGTACCCTCATAAATTAACTCATTTAAGAACTCCTTAAGGGAAGAGGGGTAGAGAGATGGCTCGGCCATTAAGAGCACTTATTGCTCTTCCAGAAGACCCAAGTTCAGTTCCCAGCTCCCATGTTAGGCAGCTCACAATTTTTGTAACTCCGGATCCAGCAGATGTGATGGGCACCTGCACTCATGTGTACAAACCCACTATGTAGACGCATGCACGCTTACACATAATTAAAAATAATAAAAATGGGCTGGAGAGATGTCTCAGTGGTTAAGAGCACGTGTTGCTCTTGCAGAAGACCTGAGTTTGAATCCCATGACCCACATGGTGACTCCCAACCATCTATAACTCCAGTTCTGGGGGATTCAACGGGCATGTATGCAGTGCACATAAATACACACATTACACAAATCTTTATGATAATAACAAATCTTAAAAGACCCCCATAAGAAAGTATTACTTCTGTCTTGCAAGTAAAGAAACTTGAAGTTCAGAGACTACTTAATATTTTTCAAAGGCAGTCAGACAGCTCAGTGGGTAAAGGCACCTGCCAAGCCTGTGTGTATCTGAATTTGATCCCTGGAGCTCACATAGTAGAAGCAGAGAACCAGCTCCCCAAAGTTGTCCTCTGACCTATACACACACACACAAATAAGTATAATAAAATGTTTTTCCATTTATTTTATTCTATGTGTGTGGGTGGTGCTTGCTACAGTATTTTCGTGGAGAGAGGACAGCTCGTGGGAGTCGGTTCTCTCCTGTAATGTGGGTCACAGGTATTGAGCTCAGGTCTTCGAGTTTGGTAGCAAGCACCTTAACTGACTTAGCTATCGTGCTGGCCCAGTATAAATCAGTTTGCCTGAGGCTAACAGAGCCAGTATTTGAACCCAAATCACAGGCATAAGATCTTTGGCTTTCTCCCAGGAAAAACACACCTTCTTGTGGGGATACCTAGCATTGACAGCCAGGACAGGGGTTGTGAAGAAGGTATCAGTAAACAGCTTGAGAGTCTGGGCTGTATGTTTGTGGAAGAAAAGAGGCTCCAACCCCCTTCCCTGCCCCTCAGCTCTGGTCCTTCCTCCCTTGCAGATGCGATTCATGCTACTGTTCAGCCGGCAGGGGAAGCTCCGGCTACAAAAATGGTACCTGGCCACCTCAGACAAGGAGAGGAAGAAAATGGTCCGAGAGCTCATGCAAGTCGTTCTGGCTCGAAAGCCCAAAATGTGCAGCTTCCTGGAGTGGAGGGACCTCAAAGTTGTCTATAAGAGGTGACACTCCGTCCCTTTATTTTTAGATGCATGTGACTTGCCCTGGAGTTCACTGTGGGTTAAAAGGGCTGAGAAAAAAAACTCTGTCTGTAATCAGGGAGGGTGAGGAGCAGAGGTATCTACTGGTTGGTTGTGAACACCCTCTTCGTTCACTTCTCTAGTTCATCTTGGAATTGTTGTTCCAGCCGGGGATGGGCCTCTGTTCATAGAGTGTTGCCTCACATGCACAAGGCCCTGGGTTCGATCCCCAGCACCACGTAAACCAGGTGTGAAGGCATGTGCCTGGAATCCCAGCAGCACTTGGGGAATGGAGGAAGGAGGCCCAGAAGCTTGAGGTCACTCTTGGCTACATAGTGACTCTGAGGCCAGTACGGGCTTAGTCACTCAAAAAAAGAAGGAAGGTGGGGGGGAGGGAAGAAAGGAAGGAAGGTAGGTAGGTAGGTAAGTTAAAAACCAAGAGAAAGAAGCAGGTAGATCCTGTGTTTTGCAGTCCAACTAGCCTGATCTACAATGTAACAAGTTCCAGGCCAAATTGAGACCATGTCTCAAAAATAAAAATGAAGAAATTACTGTTTCCTGCTTTGTTTTCTGATGTGGCCTCTTGCATACACCCTGAAGACTCACCTGCCCACACGGTATGACCCTCCCAGTCTCATCTGCCATGCTGAGCGCCACACCCACTTTCCCCCCATACACCCCTTCTGCTTCCTTGGGTTCTGAGCCTGTAAACTGGCTCCGATTTATACTCAGACCAACCAAAGGAGAGGAAACGCCTCTCGTGTGTTTCTGAAGCTTGCTCATGGAAAGAATGTTAGTCTTTGTACCCTCTGGGGCCACAGTGTCGGGGTACAGTTGGAGGACCTCCGACCAGTGGGCAGGTTGAGCCTGGAGCTCCAGGATCCCAAAGCCAGCACCTAACTGTGTCTCACTGGCTCCTCCCTCAGGTACGCCAGTCTCTATTTCTGCTGCGCCATCGAAGGCCAAGACAACGAGCTGATCACACTGGAGCTGATCCACCGATACGTAGAGCTCTTGGACAAGTACTTCGGCAGCGTGAGTCTCCCCACGAACATCCCCCCACCCCCCGTTCTCACGGCCAAGCCATTCCATCTTCCTGCCCTGGAAGTCTCAGTGGGAAGGTGGTGTCAGGGCACGAGAACTGTAATTAATCTTTTCCTTAAGCCGTAAGCCTATTAGCTATGGCCCTTAATCAGCTTGGGGGTAGACCTCAGTCAGTAGAGCTCTGGCATGAGATGGGACAGGAGGGAGTAGAGGAAAACTGGCATTGAGTAGAGGCAGAGACCAAGCGAGTGTATCCATATGTGCACTGAGAGGCCAGAGGCAAACTCGTGTGTTGGTCTTCAGGTGCCCTCCACTCCTTGATGGAGGTCATTTCCTTCCTTCTTCCTTCCTTCTCTTTCTTTCTTTCTTTTTTATTTTATTCTTTAGAATCTCACTATGGGTTTGTAGAGATGGCTCAGCCGTTAACAGTTCTGACTGCTCTTGCGCCAAAGGACAAGGACCCGGGTCCAATTCCCAGCACCCACAAGGCAGCTCACAACTGCCTGTAACTCCAGTTCCAGGAGTTGCAACCCCTCACACAGACATGCATGCAGACAAAACACCAATGCACATAAAAGAAAAATAAATAAATTATTATTGAGGCTTTCACTATGTAGCTCTGGCTGGCCTAGAACTTGCTATGTAGACCAGGCTGGGCTCCCAGTAGATCTGCCTGCCTCTGCCTTCTGAGTGATGGGAATGGAAGGCCTGCGTCCTTTTATTTGTTTTTTATTTCCATGTGCGTGTGTCTCTCTAGGCTCGTGCGTGTGAGTGCAGGTACCTACAGAGGTTAGTAGAGAAGAGGGTGTCAGCTTGCCTGGGGCTGGAGTCACGGGTGCTTGTGAGCCTTCCTCACCTGAGTGTAGGCACTGGACTCAGGCCCTCCCACTCCCACCTACGTTTGGTTTTTGCTTATTTGTTTTGTGAGATGTTTATTTGTTGAGTGCTTTCTGTTTTGTTAGTTGGCCTGGAACCCTGATTCAGCCTCTCCCTCCCCTGTACTGGGATTACAGATAAGCATCAACAGCTTTGGGGAGTGAGCTCTCTTCCACCTTTATCTAAGTCCTGGGGGTTGAACTCTGAACTCTGGTTTTCAGCTTACGTGTCAATAGTGCCTTTACCTGATGGTCAGTCTTGCCAGTCCTTTTTCCTTCTGGTTCTCGAGACAGGGTTTCTCTGTGTAGCCCTGGCTGTCCTGGAACTCACTCTGTAGACCAGGCTGGCCTCGAACTCAGAAATCCACCTGCCTCTGCCTCCTGAGTGCTGGGATTAAAGATGTACACCACCGCCTCCCAGTTCCTTTTTGTTTTTAAGACAGAGGAGCCCGTGTGCATCCTAAGCTGGTCTCCAACTCACTGTGCCACTGAGGATGACCTTGCACCTCTCAGTCTCTCTGCTCCGCCTCCCAAACTCCTGGGTCACAGGTGTGGTAACCACACCCAGTTTATGTGGTGCTGGGGACTGACCCATTGCAAGCAAGTGTCTTAGTCACTGCTCTACAGTTGTGAAAAGGCAGCTGTTGTAAGAGAAAGCATTTAATTGGGGGCTTGCTTTATGGTTTCAGAGGTTCAGAGGTTTGGCCCACTGTCATCATGGGGGGAAGCATAGTGGCTGGTAGGCAGGAGCTAGAACAGCAGCTGAGAGCGACACCCTGATCCATAAATAGGGAAAGAGGGAAAGGGAGGGAGGGAGAGAGAGACCGACTGATTGAGAGACTGACTCTGACTCTGGGTTTGGTGTGAGTTTTTCAAACCTCCAAGCCCACCTCTGGTGACACACCTCCTCCCAAAAAGGCCACACCTCTTAATCCTGCTAATCCTTTCAGACAGTCCTCTCCCTGGTGACTAAGCATTCAAATAAATGAGCCTATGGGGGCATTCTTATTTATTTATATTTATTTATTTACAGCCTGAATGCTGCCCCGCCCCAGAGTCCCTCCTCCCATCCCCCTCCCCTTCTCCTCTGAGAGGGTGGGGTCCCTCTGGAGATCCCCCACCCTGGCACATCAAGTCTCTGCAGGATTAGGTGTATTCTCTCCCCCTGAGGCCAGACAGGGCAGCCCTATTGGGGAGCGGATTACACAGTCAGGCTCTGTCTTTAGGGGCGAGCCTATGCTCCAGTTGTTGGGGGACCCACATGGAGACTGAGTTGCACATGCTGCATGTGGGCCTCGGTCCAGCCTGTGTATGCTGCCTGGTTGGTGGCTCAGTCTCTGAGAGCTCCCAGGGGTCCAGGTTAGTTGACTCTGTTGGTCTGCCTGCAGAGTGCCTTTCCTCTTCTGGGCCTTCAATCCTTCCTCAACTCTTCCATGAGTCCTGACCTCTGCCCAATGTCTGGCAGTGGGTATCTGCATGTGTTTCAGTGAGCTGCTATGAGGGTCATTCTTACACCAGCCAAGCCAGCATTCAGCCGACTAAGGTACATTCCTGGCTTGAGTTAATCAATTGGTTTTGTGATACTGAAGATTGCACCCAGGCCTCACACATGGTTACTTTGTGCGTGACCACTGAGCCCGTTTTTTACTTTTTATTTGGAGACAGGGTCTCATGAAGTTGTCCAAGCTGACCTCGAACTCACTCCGTAGCTCAGGAATCCACCATCTGCTTCAGGAGTTGACGCTATCAGGGAAACCAGGAGGGTCTAAGACTCACCGACAGAACTCACTGTGGGTCTAAGGACGTGCCTCAGATAGTAGAAGACTTGTCTTGCGTGCTCAGAGCCCTGTACCACATAAAAATGGTGTGGAGGCACATGCTTATAACCCCAGCATTTGGGAGGCGGAGGCAGGAGGATTGCTTCAAGGACAGATTCTACTATATAGGGGATCTAGAGGCAATCTGGAGCACACGAGACGGTCTAGGGGCATGAAGCAGGACTGAGGCGGGGGCGGCCTTGATGCTCAGCTCTGCCTTCTCCCCCTCCTCCCAGGTATGTGAGCTGGACATCATCTTCAACTTTGAGAAAGCCTACTTTATCCTGGATGAGTTCCTGATGGGCGGGGACGTCCAGGACACCTCCAAGAAGAGTGTTCTCAAGGCCATTGAGCAGGCTGACCTGCTGCAGGAGGTACGAGCCAGGGACAGTGAGGAGGAGGAGGAGGAGGAGGACTGTGGCCGAGGGGATTCCCCGCCCCTCGGACACCCTGTCCATGGACGACGAGTGGGCCCCCCTCCCTGTGGCGTCTGGCCCCCATCACGCCCTGCTGTCTAACTTGTCCTGAGTCCTGAACCCGTGGAGCAGGAGGTGGGTGGGCCAATCGCCCACTACGCTTGTCCCCTCTTTCATTCCAAGCTCTGGCCCTTCCCAAGACCCAAGATGTCTTACTCTGGCCTAGTCTCCTTTGATTTAATGATTTTCATGATGATAAGTGTTGTTTAGAGAGTTGGAGACTCATTCATAGTAGATAAGTCTATCTATCTATCATCTATCATCTGTCTGTCTGTCTATGTGTCTGTGTAAATATATATTTCTCCCTCTGCCTCTCTGTCACTGTCGCTGTGTGATGGAGGCTAGGGTCCTGATCCCTACTTTGCACGTCTGTCTGTAACATGAGGGGTCTGTGTGTGTACGTGTGGGCTAGAGGCCAGAGGCTGACCCTGGGTATCTCCCTCAGTCAACTGCTACCTTATTTTTATTCAGAGTCCCCCATTCAGTCTGGAGCTCATCCATTCAGCCAGGCTGGTTGGCCACTGAGCTTCAGGGATCTAGCGGTCTCAACTCCCGCCCCACAAGCACTTGAATTAAACACCCAAACCTCCACTCCAGGCTTCTCTGGGGTTGCTGGAGATTTGAACTCAGATCTCCATGCTTACATGACAGATACGTGTCGTGTAATGACTGAGCAGTCTCTCCAGCCCCGCCTAATCCTCCCTTTTAACACACACACACACACACACACACACACACACACACACACACACACACACACACACCCCTTTTGCTCTGGAACTAACATCTGTGGGGCCTTGGGGCTGGGCTGGAGGGCGTCTGTCAGTTCTCCCTGCTGTCTGGCATCCCTACCCTCTCCCTTCCCCGCTTATCCCCTCTGCTGTGCTACTGCTGAGCCTTGGTGCAGGGAGATGAGTCACCAGGACTCTGCAGTGACAAGCAAGCCAGCTTGAGCTGGCTCTGAGGAGGGGGAGAAATGGGGTCCTAGAGGGAGGTCAGCCGTATAGGGGGAGAAATGGCAGAATGAGACTTGAGGTCACCCCACTGGTCCAGCTTACCTTCATCCCCTGTCACACACGTATGGACACAGACAGACGCATGTGTGTCCCCTGGTTACTAGACACTAGTGACTCATCACTCTGAAGTCTCCCTTTCCTTCCCTTAGGAGTCTGGTACCAATGGCTTCCTGCCTTCCCCACTCTGAGAGGCACAGTCCACACTACCTATCCTTGGAAATCAGGGTTCCTCCTGCTCCTCCTGCCCCAGCTTTGTGCCTCTTACCCGTGGGCTCTGAAGCTGCTCCCCTGCTCCCCTAGCTCCTAGCTTTAGATTCTGGGTGATGACGAACTTGGCCTCTTCTCCGCTCCTTGCCACTGTGAGTGCTGGGAATGGTGTCATGAAGCCTGCAAGCCCTCCTCCCGAGGGCTTGCCGTGCTCCAGCCTTGGGCTCACACCAGCTTCTCTCCCCCACCCCTGTGTGTGTCTGTGCTTCCCCTGACTCTGATCCCTTCATCTCGCCCACCCTGTCTACCCTTCCTGGTGTCTGCGTCACCCCTGTCTGTCTCAGGAGGATGAGTCGCCGCGCAGTGTCCTGGAGGAGATGGGCCTGGCATAGCCCCGTCAGCCAGCAGGGGGTCCTGTGGAAACGGGGAAGTCAAGACAAGAGACAGAACTTGGGGGCCATTTCTCTCACCTCTCCCCCAGACCCCTCGTGGAGGGACCCGGCTGCTTTTCCTCGGCCACCTTACCTACTTTAGAAGGAGCTGTGTGTGGCTCTGGCCCTTCATACAAACATTCCCTACCCCCAAATCTTCCTTCCTCCACCCTCTCCGTTCCCAGTGAAGGCTTTAGGAGCTAGGAGAGTGTGACCTGGATGGGGGTGCTCAGTGGCTTTCCTTCTCCTTCCTTTGAAGAAGCAATGTGAACCCCAGCCATGTTCGTCCTCCCCGTGTCCCAGATCGCTGTAAATATATAAATAAGTCAGGTTAAAGGGAAATGCTTTCCAGGGCTCTTTTCTCCCCTCTGCCCCAAAACCTACCTCCACCCCTCCCCATAACCAGCCGGGGCAGCTTCTCTGCCTGGGGCGGGCTTTCTCCTCTCCAGCGCCCACTTCCTCCGGGGCTCCAGTGTCCAGCCAGAGCCAGGGAAGGAGCCACAGAGTTAATGTTTTTCTAACTTTGCTACTTGGAGGGAAGGGACGGTCGGTCGGGTGAAGAGCCCACTTTCTGGGACACTGACCCTGTCCCCCTTCCTCTCCTCCACTCCACATTGTGGGCGCAGCAGGAGCCAAGCGGGTGGGGTGGGCCAAGTGACTGCCTTTATTTCCTTTCTTCTGAAATAAAAGGAAAAGTGTTTCTGGACTTGGCTTGCCTCTGGCTTTGTTGGAGAAGGTGACGTCCCACCCTGAGGTGAAGGGCGGTCTTCCTGGGAGCTGGGTCATTGTTCTCGGGAAGAAAAACTAAAAATAGAAGATGCCCAGCTGACTGTCAGATAGACAACAGGTTTTGTCGTTTCGTTTTTTGGGAGGGTTTGTTGTTATTGTTGTTTTGTTTTATATGCTAGGATAATCAAGCCCCTGGCTTGTGCATTCAAGGCAGATACTACCAACTGAGCTATATGCCCTCTATTGTCCAGTCTTGGTTTTTGAGACATGGACTTCTCGGAAGAGAGCCTATGACGTCAGGACTCGTCCTGTCAGGGTTGTGTGTAGTTACAAGCAGTGTATAACATTCTTTGGGGCAGGGCCACTAGACAGAGCAAAAGACACTCATTTAAACCTCCCATTCCAGATAAGCAGTAGACACTTTCTGCCTTCCAGAATAACCTTCCCGTAGTGCATGGGACACACTTGTTAACTGATCTGTTGGGGCTGGGGCTGGGGCTGGGGCTGGGGCTGGGGCTCAGTGATAGAGAACTGACTTGGAATGCAAGAGGCCCTGGGTTCTGATCCCTAGTACCACAAAATACAAAATGGGTTACCATGGCTGGGCATGTGGCTTAGTTGGGCCAGTGCTCGCCCAGCATGGCTGACCTTTCATCAGTTGGGGTGCGATGTCCCACTCCTGTAATCTCAGCATCCCTGGAGGTGGAGGCAGGAAGGTCAGAAAAGTCAAGTTTCTCCTCCATCCATATTGAGTTTAAGGCCAGCCTATACCACATGAGACCCTGATTGAAAATTTAAAGAAATTTCTTGGGTTGGGATGTGGTTGGCACATGCTTGTCATCCCAGCATCCTGAAGGTGGGGACAGCGGGAACATCCCTGAGTTCCAGGTCACTCCAAGCTATGGAGCAAAACCCTGCCTTGTTTAGTTTTGTTTGGGGAAGCAGGGTGCGTGGAGCTAGCCCCTCTCCCCAAATTTCTGAGAATTCTGAGAATGACTGAGGGTAGGGGGAGCCTCCCAGATACCCATAGCGGAATTTGTATGGTGCCATTTTTCTTTGGGGATTCTTTGTTTTGTCTTTTTTTTTTTTTCTGACCCTAAACTCACTTTATGAGACCAGACCTGGGGCCCAGTGCATACAAGGCAGGCACTCCTACCCTCACTCCCAACAACTGGCTCTTTTTTTTATTTTTTTCGAGACAGGGTTTCTCTGTGTAGCCCTGGCTGTCCTGGAACTCACTCTGTAGACCACTGCCCAGCTAACAACTGGCTCTTGTTGGACTCCCTTCTTTCCTGGCCCAAATACTGGGAACAACGACTCAACTTCTGGCCACAAGGTGGAAGTGGAAAGTCGGGGTACTATTTTGTTTCAGTTTTTATTACGTTTGTTTTGTGGGTGGGTGAGCATACGAAGGTGGGCATGTGGAAGTCAGAAAGAGAACTTGGGGTAGTCAGTCCTCTCCTGTCACGTGGAAGAATCCCTGGTATTACACTCATGTCTTGCTTGGCTTTTACCCACCCAACCGTCTCACGGGCCTCAAAGTTGTGTTCCTTAATAGGCATTACTGGAGCATTCCCTTTCCAAGTTCACCTCCACGCCTTTCTCCCACCCAGGCTGGCTTTAGTCAGAGAATAGGGAACCTGTGCTGACTGGCGCTTCCCTCACCGCCCCTTGGAGAGGACCAGGCAGGCCCAAGGGGACGGGTGAATAACGGAAAACAAAGTCCTAATAAAATAGTCACTTTTATTTCTTAGCAAAACTATTTCCTCCGTGAGGGGTATTTACAACAGAGAAGGAGAAGAAGTGGGTAAGTTCACAGCAATTTGGAGAAGAGGGAAGGCTCCGGGGGCCCCAAGGCTGGGAGACAGACACTTCACAGGATTAAATAGAACAGCTTTCCCCCGTTTGGGACCGGGAAGTCGCTAGAGAAACTAGATGGGGACGAGGCCCCTGGAGGAAGTGGGGGTGTAAGGGGACTCGCACAAACCACACACCCGCCAGGGCTGGCCCCGGGATCGCCGGCGAGTTTTGGGTGTTCTAGACTGCAGACCCCAGGGAAGTCTGACAGGTCCGTTGTCGACAGAACCCGGGGCGGGGCCTCGTGGGGCGGGGCCGGGCGGCAGCCGAAGGGCGGAGCCGGGGCGCATGCAAACACCGAGAGGGAGGAGGAGCGACACGGAGGGGGGGCGTGGTGGCGCGCGCAGCTGGGAGCGGGCGCGCGGGGGCGGGGCCGGGGCGGGTCACGGGCGGTGCAGCAGCACGTGCTCAATGTAATTCTCCAGCTCCTCCTGCTCCTGCAGCCGGCGCTCCTCCGCGTCCGCCTCCTCCTGCGCGCGCCTGGCCTGGGCCTCCAGATCGGGATGGTGGCGCGCAGGTGGCAACGCGTGATGGAAGTGACGGCGGCGGGAGGATGCGGGCGGCTGCAGTGTCCGCGGCCGAATGTAGTTTGGGAAGGGGTGATAGGGCCCCGGGGGAAACACCTCATCCTCCTCCCTATCCCAGGGTGGGAGCACTTCGTTCCAGTCCGGCAACTCATCCCGAGCCGGGGCGGAAGGTGGGGGCTGTGGGGAGCGGACATGGGTCGGGGCTGGGGCAGCCCTGGGGGGCGGCACCGGCTCGGGAGGGGCGTTCTTCTTCCGCTTCCGTTTCTCCTCCACCTCTTCGATGATGCTGACCACATCGTCTGCTGGCAGGTGGAGTTTGGTGGACAGTTCAATGAGACTATCGATCGTCTGCGGATCCATTTCCTCGTCGTCGTCATCGTCCTCCCCGCCCTCCTCTGCCCCCTCAGCATCCTTCCGCCGATGGCCTGGCGCCTCCTCCTGGGAGCGCTTGTCCTCGGCTCCGGCTTCCCTGTCCTCCTCAGCGAACAGGAGCGCGTTCTGCCGCGCCCTCTCCGCCTCCTCTGCCTCCGCCTCCGCCTCCGCCGCCTCCTCATCCTCTTCCCCCACATCGTCCTCCCCACCACCGCGTCTCTCCTGCTCCGCCTCCTCCTCCCTCTCGTTCTCCCGCTCTTGCTGCGTCTCCTGCAGCCCGCGACCCCCGAGATCGCGCTGCCGGGCTCCGCCCTGCAGCAGATACTGGAGCAGCAGGTCGGAGGCGAGATCGGCCAGCCGCTCTTCTTGCGCCGCGGCCTGCCGGGTGGCCTCCGCCTGTCTCCTCCCTGCCTCTACCTGAGCTAACCCTTGCTGAAGCAGGCGCTCTCCTGCCTCGGAGCCGCCCAGGAATGAGCTCTCGAGCCGGCGCACCTTGGGAAAGGGGGTACCTAGACTTTGGTACGCCTTGGATAAGGGTGTCAAAGTCTCACCTAGATGTGTTTTAGGGGAGGACACTCCTTCCCCGAACTGATGGGTTTCGGGAAGGGGAGCGCTTTCGGACATTCGAGCCTGGAATTGAGAAGGGACAGGGGGAGGCAGAGGAGCGCGCTCCGGGACGCGCGCCTGGAACTCTCCCCAGGAAGCGCGCCATACGCGCTCTGGCCCGGGGCTCTCCAGATTGACTCGGGTCAGTGTGTGCGTGCGGGTTTCAGTCTCTGCTGCCGCCGTCTCTTGTTGGCGCTTAGCATTGCTCGGACTGAAATCTCGAAGTTCTTGGAGCAAGGATGCTAGTGCTTCCAGCTCTTCTGAGCGGTCGTCCGCCTCCGGATCGTTGTCCTGAGTCTGAGGGCGAGGGGGGGCCACAGCGGGCGCTTGGATTTCTGGTGCCGGGAGGCTATGGGTCTGACTGCGCACGGACTCGGTCAGCAGAGCTTCTGCTGCTTCTTCGGGTGTTCCCTGCTGGGAACCTCCCGGGACCGCCGGGGGCGAGGCCGGACGGTCCAGTGCCTGCAACAGCACCGCGGCCAGCGCCCGGGGATCCACGCCCTGGAAGAGCTCTCCCTGGTCCTGAGGCTCGGAATTCCGAGCAGCTCGGACCTCTGGGACGCTGTCATCCTTTGGCCGGGACACTGCGTCCTCAGCTACCTGCCCATTATGCTCAGAGCCGAGGGGAGGAGGATAAGCATCGGAGCGCCCGGGGGGCGCTGCTCCCAACCCCTGGATCAGTAGAAGGAAGCAGAAGAGGACGGATGCCGGCAACGTGAAGGTTTTCATGACCAACGGGCTGCCAGAGACTGAAAAATAGAAGAAACCAAAGAAATAGAGGATTTCTATAAGAATTCCCGGCTTTCTATTTCTGCATTCCCTCCCCCCACCTTTAAGCAGGAAATCCGGGGTTTCCCTCATTTTTCTAACCTTACCCGAAGAGAAACGTTTAGCAGAGAACAAGAAAGATGTGGCGATCTCTGGGGTCGTGCAAATGGGCAGAGAACGCCCGCAATCCTCGTCCTGGGTACCCAGTGCCTCCTGTCGCCCCTTCCCTAAGTCATCTCTCAGCCAGCGCCCGCGTACTAAGCAGCAATGATAAGCGGGAGGGGGGATCTGTTCCCTCCCCACAGGACTCCCCGGATGGTGCGTGGGCGACTTCATCAGCGACAGAAAAGCAGAGACTCCCCGTTTACCAAAGACCCTTCCCGGGGGCACACCGCTATGCTCTCAATACCCCATAAGGAAGAAAATCCTCCCTTCACGCCCACGAGTGAAGAGGGTTGGAGGGATGGGCAGCGGAGTATTTACCAGCCAGTGTCACGACGGCGGGAGGTGGAGAGGAGGGTCGGGGCAGGGGGAAAATCGGGACCGGTCCGCCTTGGCTCCGTTCCGTGGCTGGAGTATGAGCGATGGTCGAGGGTTGGCGTCCTAGGAGCTGGGCTCAGCTGGGTCAGCAACAGCGCTCTCGCTCCGGCTTCAGCACGCTGGACAGCGCCCGCGCCGCCGCTGCCTTATAAAGGGGAGCACACGGGGTCACGTGGACTCGCCCCGCCCCATTGACGTCAATGTTCATTCATGGGGAAGCGGGCGGGTGCCTGGTGGACGGTGGAAGTCCGATGATTGGAGGCTAAGCGTCGCTCCCGGCCTGCACCTGCGCAGTAGGGCCCTCGGCTAGAGGGGCGTGCTCTAGCCGAGCTCCGGGAAATGAATGAATGAATGAATGAATGAAATGTCGAGGCGGGCGGGGCAGGGGGCTATGAATGAATGAAGGAGGGACGAGGAGAAAAGGATGAATGAATGAATGGAAAAATGAATGGAAGGGTGGGTACAGAGGAGCCAGAAGGCGGGAGGGTGGGTTACAAAGCACTTGCGGAGCGGAGCCCGCGTTGCTGAGCAGAATAGGAAGAGGGCACCGCCAGCATCTAATTGGGCGCCAGTAAAAGATCAGTACTGGATGGGGGGACGGTAAGGGTTTGAAAGCCGAGGAAGGGGCCTGGCTCCCTACTCGGCCACAGTATGGTCTATAGGGAGCACGCCCAAGGACGACTTGAACCTGAGAGGAGGGGGTGGGATCTGCGGTGCGAGATGCCCGCCCTGGGTCAGCGCAGATGGGTGGATCTTGCGGTTTGGGTAATCACCTTGGAAAGGGTCCTAGTCGAAAGAGAGAAGGGAAAGATTGATGATGTGTGTGCCTCTGGGTCGTGTCTGTTCAAACCAGTTCGTGTCTGAAGGGGGTGGGGAAAAAGGTGTGTCTGTCCTTCTGGCCAGCGGACTCCGGTTGTTCAGGGGGTCCCTGTTGTGCCCCTTTTTAATCCAACTCTCCCACACCCTTCGGCTTATTTCCCTCTCCCCCACAGCCCCCACCCAAGGACATTTGGAGGGCGAGAACCGACCAGGTGGGGAGGGGGTTGAGCAGGTGGAGAGGGTGACTCAACTCCATTTCTCTCTACCGCTTAAAGGGGAGGACTGAACGCGACCGGCGGGGGGGGGGGTGCACTGCAACGTCAGAGATGGATCCTCTCAGCCATCAGACCCTTCGACCGTATCTCCTGCCCAGAGGGGTTGAGGCTGGGGGCTTGGACAGCTAGAGGTTCCGGGAGTGGGGGGCGATGACGCAGAGATTGCGCAGAAAAATCTATCAGCCAGCCGGGGCCGGTGAAGGGAGACCAGACGTGGGCGGGGGTGGGATGGGAGGACGGAAATGGGGAGGGGGTAGAGGAGAGGAAAAGGTGGCCCCGGGAGCTGCTACTGCAGGAATGAAAGGGAGGGAGGGAGGCTAGAGGGGGCTGTGGTGCAGGCAGAGAGCAGTGCGGGGGCGTGGACAGGGAAAAGGGGGGGACAATGACACACACCAGACACACAAGGACTGCGGACACAGGGGTGCTTATAGGCACACGCAAAGCCCCCCGCACCCTGACACTTTGGAAACCAGAATGGGGAGGGCATCTGGAGGGTCTCAGAGCTTCTTACAGAGCCAGCCCCCTCATACCATCCTGTTATGACCCTCATTTTAAGCCCCTAGCTCGTGCACGCTCGGGGGGCGCGCGGGCGGGCACGCAGGCGCGCGCGCGCGCGCACACACACACACACACACACACACACACACACACACTCACGTGCTTTCTCTCTATAACCAGCAGTGGCTTCTCCCTTCCATCAGTGGCTTGACTTTCCCAGAAGAAACCCCATCAGCTCTGCGGAGAAAAGGTGGGGTGAGAGAGGAAAGAGAAGAGCTGGGGGCAGGGGGAGGGAAGGAAAAGAACCTGAAGCAGGTTGAAGGATGGGGGGTGGGGGGGAATAAACTTGAGAACCAAGGTGACAGTAGATATTCCAATGAAAGGAGGGAGGGGGCCTAAAATACACACCCCACAACCATCAGCACCACCACCACAGCAGGATCTGACACCCCCCCCAACTATCCAGAGCCCGTGACTAGAACCTCCTTCCCTTTTCTCTCCCCATCTCCCTTCATCATCTCAGCCTGGTTCCCTGGAGCAGGGGGCTTGAGGGGGTTCGGGTCACACTATCCTCCTTCTAGAAGGTGACTCAGAAAGCTGATGGTTCAGAGAGGGGGAGGGGGCACCGTTGGAGAGAGAAGAGAGGGGTACAGAGTTCGACAAAGGGGCTGCCTGATGCAAGTGGGACTCTTAAGTTTGAGTTCCAGGAGACAGACACCTAAAGAAACCCTATACCTGTGTGCTTACAAGGATCCGCAAGCCCTCGGTTGCGTGTATGCGTGTGTGCTTCTCTGGACAGAGATGAAAAAGACCCAAAGCAGAGAAGAAAAGGAGAAAAAACAAGGAGAAGAAAGCGAATCAGGTTGAGACTGGGTGCTTTTGGTTCCAGTTTCAATGAGGGGAAGGGGTCTTCTCTTGCCATTTGCCACCTGTGTGACTGTTGGCACATCAGTGAAATTCTAATCTCTTGGGATTGTAGGCATGCCTGTGCTGTTTGGGGTCTTTGTATGCACCCAGATCTGGTGCCTGTGTGTGTGTGTGTGTGTGTGTGTGTGTGTGTGTGTGTGTGCGCGTGCACATTCCTGGGGCTCCTTTACTGCCTATTGGTGTGTGTCCATGCCTATGTGAACTTCTCTGTATTTTAATATTTCTTGTCCCTCTCTCTTATTCTCTATGAATCTTGGGGCAATATGTCTCATAGTTGAAGCCACTTGTCTGCAGCCCCCACATCCTTATCCCTGGCTCTTGGGGACATTCCCTATTTCTCTATCACCAGTCCCAACTCCCCATCCTTACTTTTTTGGAAAGCCAAGGAATTGCTTGAAAACTTATATCTCAAGACTCTTGGTCGTCATAGGGGAGAAGGCGGAAGGCAGAAAGCAACCAGATCCCAAAGGCAGCAGGTGTGGTGCCTTCATTACATAGGTCTGGACCCCTCCTGCCTTCCTGCTCTTGGGACTCTGTCTCTCTCTCCCTAGTCCCTAGCTCAACCCATTCCCACATCATTCCTCCCTTCCCGGGGATGGCCCATGCCCTTCATAGCTTCTCCCTTTGTGGTTATTTTGTTTTGTTGTTACTGAGAAGTAGCCCAGACTGGACTTCAGCTCACTCTATAACTGACTGCAAATGACCTTGAATATCTGACCAGACTGCCCCCCCCCCCAAGTGCTAGGATTACAGGTATGCTCCACGGTGCCTAGTTTATGCAGTGTTGGGGATTGAACCCAGGGCTTCAAGTGCTCTACCAACTGAGCTACACGATGGCCACCCCCCAGCCCCATCAATCACCTCTTAAGTCACTGCTGCTTCTACACAGGAAAAGATCAAGACAAGGGGCCAGGTCCTAGGGTTGGGGAGAGGAGGAAGATGGGGAAACACTACTGTAGAAGGCAGAGCTAAGGTGAGGCCCTGGAAGGGGCAGCCCGACATTTGCTCTGACTTGTGTACATGGCCCTGTCTTCCTTGGTCCTGGTATCTGAATCTCTCATGTTTTCCAGTAGGAGAGGCTCAGCAGAACAATGGTTGGATTTGAAGGCTTGGAAAACCAGGGATGAGGGTGACAGAAGGGCTTTAGCAGGTCTGGGGGAGAGAGAGCAGGGGCTCCTGTCACATCACCCCCAACCCCTGCAGCTCATCCAACCCCCCTTTCTCTGCTCCCCCTCCCCCAACCGGTGACTCACCTCTGCAGCCATTTATTTCGTCAGCCATGGGGAGGGGTGGAAGTAAGCAATGGGAGGGGGGCTGTATGAGGAGACAGGGGTCACTACTGTGAACTAAAAACAAAACCAAAAGCTGGTAAAGACCCTCGGAAATGGTTGGACTTAGAATCCATTCTTGTTACCCACCCCCCAAGTCAACCCAAAGATGGAGAAGTCTGGAAAGGAACTTGGACAGAGGGTCAGGAAGGGGGCCAGCAGAGAATTCTGAGTGATACATGGTGGGTAGGGGGGATTCTCACTCTAATTTTTAGTCCCAAGGTCCAATTCCATTAAAGCCCCCACACACATACACGCACTCCTGAGTGGGGGAGGGGAGACCCAGCAAGCCGGGGGAGGCCATTGCCGCAAAGATGAGTCACCAAGCAAAGAGAAAAAGAGACAGAGATGGGAGAGACACAGAGAGACAGCTAATTGAGAGACCTAGAAAGAGAAACATACCTCATACATTTGTGTGTGCACACACACAAACACACACACACATTTACACTCACTCACACACCATGACGGTGATACTCACAACTAACAAGAGAAATTGTATGCTTCCATAATCTTGCTCCAACCCTCTCCAAAATCCACCTGTCACACGACACGATCCGCTCTTAACCGAGTTCCACTCCGACTCTGAGACACACCTCCTTAACAAACACAATGTCACACTTCACTTAGCACAGTCACCCAGACTTAATGCTGAGGATGTGCCCGGAGTGACAGCAATTTGTGCTGACAGCCCCAATTCCTTTTTTTTCCCCCCAGGGTGGTGGGAGAGAGGGCTGAAAAAAAAACAACCCTCATAAAACGTGACTTCAAAAATCAACACGCAGTTTCGGGGACTCACAGCCTTCACTGTGCACACGCGACAATACACATAAGTAGCCTGCCTCCCCATCCACACGAACCCCGTAACATTAAGCATCCTCATAAAAAGAAAAGACACTTGGAGTACCTGTTTCAGGGGGGTACGTCAGGCTTGTTGCCCTGAATACATCGCACCCAGACACCCCTTGGCGCGCACACATATGTACAGAAACACAGACACACAAAGACACCCATGGGCGCACTCACACGGACGAGAACCACCTTGCGCTGCCTCGCCCGCGTCCGCACTTGTTCTCACGCCTCCGTGTGGTAGGATTGAGGATCGCAGTCTCCGCCGCTCAGGAGCGGGGCGGGGGAAATGAGGGGGGGCGGCATCCAGGTTCTTTCCACCTCCTCTCCTTCTCTGTCATGCTCTGCCCACCCAGAAATGGGGAACGTCAAAGCGCCTGAAAAGCACGGTCCAAAGAGGCGGGAGTTAGACTCCTGGATCCTGGGGTTAAGAGAGGCTGATCTTGGATGACAGAGTGAACTTAGGAGACGAATCCACAGAATTTAGGTAACAATTCATTCCTAAACCTAGGAGAAACAGAGGCCCCGGGCTAGCCCAGACACAGGTCCATTCTTCTGTTTGGAGGAGGTGGGGGAGTGCAACGGACAACAGCCCCACCCCACCCCCACTCCCCACTGCCCCCTGCCCCAGGATGTCATTAGCCCAATTGCTACCGGGCTTAGAGATCCTCTTGAAGACAGGCCGCTGGAGAAGGTGGCTGGGGGCGGGGCGGGGCGGGGGTGTCATCCTTCCCAATGGGCAAGAAGTGAAACATACATACACACAGGAAGGATCAACGAGCCTTTCCTCTTATATGACCATAGTGGAAATGCCCGGAAAGATGGCATGGCCAGGCTGAGACAGGGCAGAATAGCTTCAGTGGCTGGAAAGAATTAGACAGCAATGGCTGCCCCTTTTGTGTGCATTGAAACCTCCTGGAGCCCTCCACTGCCCACACCTTGGATTCCATCTCCAGCAAATTCTGTACTGGAGGTAACATTTCCCTAGCAACTGTTCCCTTGTCCAACAGTTAAGTTCAAGCCGACAGCATCACCCAGAGAGGGGTTCTGCGCATGCTCAGGGCTCTCTCAGGTTATAGACTCTAATGAGGCTCCTGGCAACTGAGAGTGACTTAGAAACCACTCGGATCTTTCTGAGTTTGTTCTCTCCTTCTAGCCAGTGTGGAGATCCAGCAAAGGAGATCACATTCTAAAAACACAACAGTTGTTAAAAGACTGCAGGCTGAATGAAGCTGGAGTGTGGCTTAGTTGGTAGAGAGCTTTTTGCCTTGAATGCACGATGCCCTCCCTGACTTCCATCCCCAGCACCCAGGCATAAACTTGACCTCATCAGACATGTCCGTAATCCCAGCATTTAGGAGTAGAAGTAAGAGGATCGGAAGTTCGAAGCCATCCTCAGCTTCATGACAAATTCAGACCAGCCTGGGATACATAAGATGCTGTCTAAGTAGAAAAGGCCAGGCAGTGTGGCGCTTGCCTTTGATCCCAGCACTTGGGAGACAGAGACAGGTGAATCTCTGAGTTCGAGGCCAGCCTGGTCTACAGAGCGAGTTCCAGGATAGCCAGGGCTACACAGAGAAACTCTGACTTGGAAAAATAAAACAAAAGAATCTAGGGGTTGGAGAGATAGCTCAGCGGTTAAGAGTTGGCTCCCAACACCCACGCGGAGGAGACTCACAACCATCTGTAACTCCAGTTCCGAAACCAGTGCCCTCTTCTGGCCTCCATGGGAACTGCATGCACATGGCGCCCGTGCAGACAAAACACCCATACACATCAAATAAAAAAGAATTAAAAATAAACCTTTAAGAGAGGAGGGGGGAGGACAGATAGCTCAGTAGTTAAAAGCACTCTTGCAGAGGACCTAAATTGCATTCCCAGGACCCCATGGTGGCTCACAGCCATCTCACCATCTGTGACTCTATTTTCAGGGGATCCAATGTCGTCTTCTGACCTCTTCTGGCACCAGGCACAAATATGGTATATACAGGCAAAACACTCATACACATGAAATAAAATAATTCTTCCAAAGATTTATTATTAGTTTAGAATTAGAGGTTAGGGCCTGCAGGATGGCTCATGGACAAAGGCTCTTGTCGACGAGCTGACAACCTGGGACTGAGCCCCTGGACCAATATAGAGGAACATGTACAATCTAAATGTCATACGTGTACAGTGCCATACACACGTTCTCACACATACACAAATTTAATGTTTAAAAAAAAGAGAGGGTTTTTTTTGTTTTTGTTTGTTTTTAAAGAATCATCCTATTTCCAAGGGGGCGGAGCTTGGAATGGCAGAGGCGGGGCTGACTCGGAATTGGCAGGAGGGGAGGGGTTCTGAAAAGCTGCTGGATCCTTTCTGGAGGCGAGGACTTAGACGTCCATCTTTCCAGCAGGTACTGTGTGTGCAGTGGAACCCTTGACCATGTTGACCACAGCCCGGCTGGGACCGCAGGAGCCTCCGTTCATGAATGGGGCTAAAAGGATGTCCTAAAGGGGACCACTAATGAAGGCGCACTGGGCGGCCAGAGGGCTGGCTGGTCTCTCGCAAAATTATCACTCCCACAGTCTCTCTCACCTGGGCCGCCTCACAGGAGGTTTGGCTTAATGGATGGAGGTGAAGTGAAAGTCTGAGTCCCTCAAAGTGTCAGGGATGGACCAGTCAAAAGGATCCCACTACCTGGATCCCCACAGAAAGATGGATGAATTTGGAAAAGGGAGGAGACACACCTTTTTGGTCCCTGAATCTCCAAAAAGGGATGAAACGGAGGGAGATGGAGTCCAAAGGTTGAGTGAGGGAAGCGGGGACATGAAGGTTCAAATTTTAGGTTCTTTAATCCCAGCACTTGGGAGGCAGAGGCAGGTGGATTTCTGAGTTCAAGGCCAGCCTGGTCTACAGAGTGAGTTCCAGGACAGCCAGGGCTACACAGAGAAACCCTGTCTCGAAAAGCCAAAAAAAAAAAAAATTAGGCTCTTGAAGAATTGGCAGGATCGTTTGGCCATGGAGATGGGATGCCAGGTCATCTGAGCATCCTTGTCCTCACCGGTTTTGTGATTAAGAAGTATTTCTTCAGTTGGGACTGGTCGCCTCTGATGAGTCACACCAGCTTGGCCCCTCCCCACCCCCGCCCCGTGATTGTTCCCTGACTGTCTGTGAGCAGAAACAGTGCAGGATCCTAGACCACTCCCGGTGCAGCAACCTCAGGGTACCACACCCAGCCTCTCCTGCCAACAGGGTCTCCTCCAGCTTCTTCAGGGTCTCCAGGCTCCCGCTGCGCACTCCAACATGATCTGAGGTCCTAAGTCGCTAGGGAGCTCCCTCCCAGGCCCCACCCCTGGCATCACTGTAGGTTCACCTGACCACAACAGCTGTACTGTCACCGAGTACAGGCTGACATGGGGGATTCTAGACAGTGGAGCTGGGACTCCAGAGCTGGCGGAAGGGCCATTTCCTGGGTCTCCGAGCTCTGTAGCTGCGAGAGCATCTAGTCCATTCCTCGCGTCCTGGATCTCTTGCTCTAGCCCCAAGACTTACTCACGCCCAGTTTGCTACCATCCTAAGCTGAGCCTGTCTGTTGCCTCTCCTCCATTCTCCCTTCTGACCCTCCTCTCTTTGCTCTGTCCCCTTGGAGACTTCTCTACTGCCTATTCCGAATTCGTCTGCCTTTTCTTTTTTTTTTTGGTTTTTCGAGACAGGGTTTCTCTGTGTAGCCCTGGCTGTCCTGGAACTCACTCTGTAGACCAGGCTGGCCTCGAACTCAGAAATCTGCCTGTCTCTGCCTCCCGAATGCTGGGATTAAAGGCGTGCACTACCACTGCCCGGCTGTCTGCCTTTTTGTAGGGATCAAACTATAAACTGTTTCCTTCCCATTCGGAATTCTTCCTTATTTCTTTTCCTCCTCCCCCTCCTCTCCCTCTTCCTCTCTTCCCCCTCCCCCCTCTTCCTCCCTTCCCTCTCCTCCTCCCCTCTTCCTCCCCTTCCTCCTCCCCCCCTCCTCCTTCTCCTTTTCTTCATCCTTCTCCTTGGCCTGGCCTGGAACTCACTATATAGCTAGACCAGGCAGGCCTTGAAGTCAGAGATCAGCTTGTCTCTGTCCCCAGAGTGCTGCGATTCGAGTTTTGTGCCACCACCCACCCAGCTCCCCTTTCTCCTCCTCTTCCTCCTGGACCACTGCTGATCCAGGAAACAAAGTCTCCACCACAATCCTCCCCTCCTCTTCCTCTTCTCCTTCCTGCTATATTACCTGCGTCTCCCACATAACAGCTTCTTTACACACCTCTTCCTCCAAGCCTCCTGCTGAGTGCCTCCCTATGAACCCGGCATGTTCTTGGTGGCCAGTTCTATTTTCTCCGCCCAGAGACAAGGCCAAAGAGAAAAGACCTTCATCCCTAAATCCCGATGACCGCCATTTCCAGACCGGTCTCCTCCATGTGAACCACTCCATGCTTTTCCAGCCAACTATTACCTGGTGAAGCCTCATTAGCAGCACCCCAGGGACACAGACCAGCCACTCTGTACGGATGATATTAGCTTGGCTGGTATTTACATACCGATTTACTTTTAAAAGTAGAACCCTGGCTTAAAGGAGGGGAACCAGTGTAAGACTCTGGGGAGCCTTAGTGTACCAAAGAACCCCAAGTGAACACCATGGAGTCGGGAATCGATGCAAAAAGCAAGAGGAATTTATTGTTCCAGCATGCTGGGGCCGCCCTGCACACCAAGGAGGGGAGAACGGCCCCACGCAGCCTGTTCAGCGAGCTTTTATAGTTTTTAGAGCAGCAGCCATTAGGCACAATGTGATTGGTAGAACAGTGTGACTTTCAACCGGATTGGTCTTTAGGAAATGAGGCAATAGGGGCTTCATCAGCCCCTCCCTTCCAGCCTATGTGCTCTGTAACCTGTTTCTTCCAGGAGGGAAGGGGTGCCTACGTGCTTGGGGGTCTGGTGGAATTTTCCAAAGCTCCTGAGCTGACCTCTTCACCAGCCATGGCACCAAGAGGTGTTTGAGGGAAACACTGTTTTTATTTATTGATTGATTCATTTATTTTTGAACAGGTGCTTTTTCCTGCATGCATCTTTGTGGACCAGGTGCATGCCTAGTGCCCAGGGGCATCAGAGTCCCTGGAACTGAAATTACAGATGGTTGTGATCTTCCCAAAGTGGGTGCTGGGAACAGAACTGAGGTCTTCTGTAAGAGCAGTAAGTACTCTAAACTGCTTAAGCCAGCAGTTGCCGATCTGTGGGCTGTGAGTATGGCTCTTTGAGGGGTTGAGCCACACTTTCACAGGGTCACATATCAGGCAACCTGCCTATCAGATATTTACATTATGGTTTATAACAGTAGCAAAGCCACAGTTATGTAGTAGCAATGAAAATAATTTATGGCTGGGGGTCCCTGCAACATGAGGAACTGTGTTAAAGAGTCACAAGCATTAGGAAGCTTGAGAACCACTGGCCTAAGCCATTTCTCCAGGCTCTAAAAGATTTTTTTTGAAGGAAGAGTTCCTGCTCCTTCTTTCTTGTCTGGGTCTTTCTACTCTGCCTCCAGTCAGGGCAGCCCAGCTAAAGTGAAGCAGGAACTTCTATGCTAAGAAACTAGGCTTAAAGCAGATCAGAGCTCCTCCTAGGGCCCCCAAAGACCACAAGGCTCTACCTGTACAAGATCTGCACAAGACTCAGACCATCAATATCCTGTCATGGAGGAGGGAAGAATTCACAAGGCCCTGCCCCTCCAGGATCTATAGAAGTTAACAGCTGCTAGGGAAAGGTGGGACGGTTTCTTCAGTGGTGTAGCGGCTGGTTTGTCACCTATACTCCTGTAAATAAGCTCTCCTTCATCTTCTGTAAACAACCCTGATGAAGCACACCGTTATACACAGAGACACACCATACACACACACACCATACACACACACACTACACACACACACACACATTGAGCCATGAAAATAGGAGAAACAGTTGGGAAAAGGAAGAGGATCATGGTGTGTGACAGCTACTTTCAATTGTCCACCTGTCACAACCTAGAATCACCTGGAAAGAAAGTGACATGGACTGTCTAAATCAGGTTGGCCTGCACAGGATTGTCTTAATTCTTCATTAATTCATAGATAGGGGAAGACCCAGCCCACTGTGGGCAGCACCATTCCCTAGGCTGAGGATCCTGGACTGTATAAGAGCAGAGAAATCAAGCTGAGCACTGAGCATGCAGGCATTCATTTCTCTGTGCTCCTGACTGTGGGTGTAATGTGAGCATCTCTGGCACCGTGACTGCTCTGTTGGGGTGATCTGTGACCTGGAATTGTGCACTGAAGCCAATCCTTGCTTGCCTGGATTGATTTTTATCTTAGGACCAGGCAATGGGATGAATGAGAGTGAAGGGGAGGGAACATGATCAGAATATGTTAGGCCGGATACATGTGCAGTGACTGAAACTTATTATTGTATACAAATAATATATGCTGATATTTTTAAAATACCCAAGTGTAGCAGTGCTTGCCTTTCTTTAATTGTGCCACTCAAGAGGCAGAGACAGACCAATCTCTCTAAGTTCAAGGCCAGCCGGGTCTACGTAGTGACTTCCAAGCCACCTAGAGCTGTATTATTAGTCCCTGTCTTCAATAAGTAATAAAAATTAACAACCACAAGGTTCAATTTTTTCTTTTTTACAATAGGAGATTGATGTTTGAGATGGTTAAGTTCTCTAACTTCTAGGTTAGGGGAGGAAGCCTCGTTTTGCTTTACCTGGGTCTCCAACCCAGTCTGAAGAGAAAAGACAGAACTATGAGGTTGATTCCCTGTCTGGAGTCAAAGGATCTGGACACTGATATAGAGCAGAAGTGACATTCTTAGGGAACCCTGCCTACTCCACCAGCCATTGCATACTGACACACAGACCTGCATGTCTAGAAACCCCATGTCCCCTTCATTCAGAAAATGAAGAAGTTAGCTATTGACCCCTACTTTACGGATCAGCAAAATGGCTCAGTGATCAAAGGTGCTTGCTGGCAAGCCCAACAATGTGAGTTTGATCCCTATGGTCCATACGGTGAGAGAAGAAAACCATTTATATTTTTAGATAACCTGAACCAACTGTTCTCTGTTCCTGGAGAAACTATAAACCATCGGATCCATGGTGACGGAACCATTAACGTTCCAGAGTCCCATGGGGCAAAGCACGAGCAGCCCGGAACTGGGGCTTGCCTGACTAATCAAAGACATTAGGCTCATGTTTCCCCGCTGTTGCTTCCAGGATGGGGAGACTGTTCCAAAGGGTACTTCTCGGATAAGATTGTTTTGGGTGTAGGGGGGAGAAGTCAGGGTGGGGAGTTCCCAGAATCCCAAAAAAGGAAGGACTTCTCAATCTATTCCCATGTTCCTTCAGCATCAAGTTACTTCAATAGTTACTACAGTTTTTTAGAAATCCATTGTAGGCATACATTTTTTGCAACCTACTTTTATTTATTTATTTATTTATTTATTTATTTATTTATTTTGCAACCTACTTTTAATAAGGTTTCAACTTCCTCTCTACCCCATCGCCCAGCGGCAGTAGTAGTGGAAGAGAAAAGGCATCAGGATATGGGGGAAGTGGACCTGGTTAGCAATAGTTTGTTGGGAGCAAGCTTGATTTTCTTTCTCAGCAGTTCAGCCCCATAGCAAACACCAAATAGGACCCAGCAGCTGCAGACCAGTCCTCTAGGCAGGCAGACACCAGGCACAAACCAGCAGCTGTAGTTCAGTCCTGAAGAAACTGCCGGGCTCACCAACCAGCCTGAGGTGAAGCCACGGTAGTGGCCAGCTGCCCCAGGAACCTCACCAGTAGTCCTTGGTGAGTTCTCTCTGGAGTCACCACTACTGGAGATCAACAACGCCATGTAAGGCAGACCAATACACGCACATCGTTAGTGGAAAACAGCGAGGAGGAGCAAAGCTAATCAAAGCTCAGCACTTGTCTCCCACTGAGGGGTCATAGTTATACTCCTTCCTCATGGGTCCGTTCACATGCTTGCTATATCAAGACATCCTTTCACCTGTGTGCCCCAGCAAAACATCATTTGATGTAACTTTCCAAAGAAACTAGAAGTTCAATGGAATACTACTTAGCTATTAAAAACAATGACTCCATGAAATTTGCAGGCAAATGGATGGAACTTGAAAATATCATCCTGAGCCAGGCAGTGGTGACGCACGCCTTTAATCCCAGCACTTGGGAGGCAGAGGCAGGTGGATTTCTGAGTTCGAGGCCAACCTGGTCTACAGAGTGAGTTCCAGGACAGCCAGGGCTACACAGAGAAACCCTGTCTCAAAAAACCAAAAAAAAAAAAAAAAAAAAAAGAAAGAAAGAAAGAAAATATCATCCTGAGTGAGATAACTCAGTCACAAAAGAATGAACACAGGATGTACTCACTGATAAGTGGATATTAGCCCCAAAGTTCAGAATGTCCAAGTTTCACTTCACAGCAACTGTTGGGCTGGGCGTGAGGTCCCAGATGGAGGAGTTAGAGAAGGGACTGAAGGAGCTGAGGGAGTTTGCAGCCCCATGGAGGGAGCAACAGTGTCAACTGGCCTGACCCCCCCAGTCCTCCTGGAGGCTGGACCACCAACCAAAGAATACACATGGAGGGACCCATGGTTCGAACCACACATGTGGCAGAGGAGGGCCTTGTTGGCCATCAGGGGGAGGAGAGGCCCTTGGGCCTGAGGGTGTTAGAGGCCTCAGTATAGGGGAATGCAAGGAGGGAAGAGGAGAGTGGGTGGGTGGGTGGGGGAATACTCTCATAGAGGCAGGGGGAGGGGGAGAGGATAAGGGGCTTCCAAAGGGGAGACCTAGAAAGGGGAAAACATTTGAAATGTAAATAAAGTATCAAAAAAAAGAAAGAAAGAAAGAAAGGAAGGAAGGAAGGAAGGAAGGAAGGAAGGAAGGAAGGAAGAAAGAAAAAGAAACTAGAAGTTTCTACTTTAATCTATTTTACAACTGGGGTGGGATGGCTGCATGAGTGCCACAGATTGTACGTGGAGGTCAGGGGACACTCTGCAGGGGTCAGTTCTCTCTTTCTATCACGTGGGTCCTGGAGATTAAATCCAGGTGGTCAGGCTTGGTGACCAGGTGCCTTTACCCACCGAGCCAGCTCACCAGCCCCCGTTTAGTCACTTTTTATTGCATTGTATGTGTGTGTGCTGTCTGTGTATATGTATGTGTGTAATGTGTGTATATGTGTGTGTACATGAGTGTGTGGTATGTGTAATGTGTGAGTGTGGATGGGTGTGTATGAGTGCGTGTAGTGTGTATATCTGCGTGTATATGTGTTGTGGTATGTGTATATATCTGTGTGTGTGTGTGTGTGTGTGTGTGTGTGTGTGTGTGTGTGTGTGTGTGTACACTCATGGGCCAGATGATACTTTGCTTGACTCATTTCACTTTCCACTCTGTGGGTTCCAGGACTGAATCCAGGGCACCAAGCTTAGAGGTGAGTCCCTTTACCCACTGAGCCAGCTCCCCAGCCTCATTCCCTCTACTTCTGTTTCCAAAATGGGGGACATAAGCAAAGAGTCTAAGGTCACCCAACAGTGGTGGCGCACGCCTTTAATCCCAGCACTTGGGAGGCAGAGGCAGGTGGATTTCTGAGTTCGAGGCCAGCCTGGTCTACAGAGTAAGTTCCAGGACAGCCAGGGGCTACACAGAGAAACTCTGTCTCGGAAAAATTTTGAAAAACCAAAAAAAAAAAAAAAAAAAAAAAAAGAATCTAAGGTCCCTGAACACCAGAGGTGAGTGCTGGCCACTGGTGGGATAGGGCTTCAGGGCGAGCCCACACTGTGGGTTAGTCTGAGCATCTTGCTTCGTTCTGGACGTTCTCTACCCTGAAGTAGAACACTCTCCAACCTGACACCTTGGAACTAACTCTTGATTAGTTTTTGTTTTGTTTTTGTTTTTGTTTCGTTTTTCCAGACAGGGTTTCTCTATGTAGCCTTGGCTGTCCTGGAACAAACTCTGTAAACCGGGCTGGCCTCAAACTCTGAGATCCATCTGCCCCTGCCTACCAAGTGCTAGAATTAAAAGCATGTGCAGCCACCACCTGGAGGAACTAACTCTCAAAGGGCGTCTAGATAGACTCACAGACAGCCCCGGCCTGCAGGGCATGGTGAGAGAGATAGGTCAGGAGTCTGTGGGACGAAGACCCAGATAGTGTGTACTTCCCCACCCCACTCTTACCTCAGCATCCTTTTTGTTTTTTGTTTTTTGTTTTTTTTTTTTGGTTTTTCGTGACAGGGTTTCTCTGTGTAGCCCTGGCTGTCCTGGAACTCACTCTGTAGACCACGCTGGCCTGCAACTCAGAAATCCACCTGCCTCTGCCTCCCAAGTGCTGGGATTAAAGGTGTGCACCACGACTGCCCGGCAGATAGCTTTTAAAAAATACATAATTATTGTTGTTGTTGTCGTTTTGTTTTTTGAGATAGGGTTTCTCTGTGTAGCCCTGGCTGTCCTGAAACTTACTCTGTACACCTGGCTGGTTTGGAACTCAAAACCTGTCTCTGAGCCAGGCTGTGGTGGATTTCCGAGTTCGAGACTAGCCTGGTTTACAGAGTGAGTTCCAGGAGAGCCAGGGCTATACAGAGAAACTCTGTCTCGGAAAAAAAAACCAAAAACCTGTCTCTGCCTCCTGAGTGCTGGGATTAAAGGCATGAACCACCACCCAACTACAAAAGATAATTTTGTTTGTTTGTTTGTTTGTTTGTTTGTTTTAAATTAAGGGGCTGAAGAGACAGCTCAGTGCTTAAGAGCTTGTTGCTCTTGCAGAGGGCTATGTGGGTGGTTCCCAGCACCCACACTGTGGTTTCCAGCACCCACTCCAGTTGTAGAAAATCCAACACCCTTCTCTGGTCTCAACCAACACCAGTCACATACAGACAAGCAGGCGAAACACTCATACACATATAACACAATAAATCTTTATTAAAAATGTTTTAAACCCCTCCCTGAAGCAGTTAGATCTCTGTGAGTTTGAGATCTGTCTACCTTGTGAGTTCCAGGTTATCCAGGGCTATATAGTGAGAACCTGTCTCAAAAAAAATGTCTGTGTGTCTGTGTGTCTGTCTGTCTGTCTGTCTCTGTCTCTGTCTCTGTCTCTGTCTCTCTCTCTCTCTCTCTGTGTGTGTGTGTGTGTGTGTGTGTGTGTGTGTGTGTGTGTGTAATTCCAGCTAGGTGGCAGTGATGTACACCTTTGATCTCAGCACTTGGGAGGCAGAGACAGGAGGGTCTCTGAGTTCTAGGACAGCCTGGTCTACAGAGTGAGTTTTCCAGAGCTATACAAGCAAGCAAACAAACAAAAATCCCTCACCAGGGAGGCCATGAATTTAAAAAACATGCTACTGTGTGCCCTTTCTGCACAGGAATGTCAGTGGGAAAGGGCCCAAGTGAGAAAGGAGACTGGAAGAGACACCCTGCAGGCAGAGAAAGGGTTACAGGTAAAGCCCGGCAGGCTGCAAGGTTAGGAGAGGTAGGTCTTAGAGGACCTCAGGAAGGAAGGAAGGAAGGGGAGTTGTTGAGAGAGGGTCTTCCTGGACCCTCAGCTCCCCTCTCAGAGTGAAGGAGTGAAGTAAGAGAAATTTTGAAGAAGTTGTCTGTTTGGCCAGGGTCTCATTGGTCACAGGACCCCAGGGACAAGTGACAACATGAAGTCCTATGGACAAAACTCTGATTCTTGTCCTAACTGGCAGGATGAAAAGGGTCTGTGGTTTCCTTTTACCTTTTCCTTTCTTTGTTCATGTATATGGGTGTCTTGCCTGCATGCATGCCTGTGAACCACTTGTGTGCTTGGTGCACACAAGCCAGAAGAAGACATCAGATCCCCTGGGACCGGAGTTGAAGACAAATGTAAGTAAGCCCATGCCTGTGAGTGCAGGGAATTGAACCAGGTCCTCTTGCAAGGGCAGCAAGTGCTCTTAGCCACCTTTAATCCTAACACTCAGGAAGCAGAGGCAGGGGGGCGGGGCAGGCTGGGGCGGAGGCAGAGGAAGACAGATGTTTATGACTTCCAGTGCCAGTGCCACCAAGCCCTACCATAAACATCACACAGATGACAACAGTGATGGCTTTTGACATTCTAATTAAGTATAGAATGTGGGGGCTACACTTTGACTACTTCTCTTCCTCTTCCCCCTTCACTTCCTCCTCTTCCTCTTCCTCTTCCTCGTCCTCGTCCTCGTCCTCCTCCTCGATCTCCTTCTCTTCTTCCTCTTCCTCCTCCTTCTCCTGTGGAGTGTGTGTGTGTGTGTGTGTGTGTGTGTGTGTGTGTGTGTGTGATTAGTAATAAATCTAAGGAGCTTGTGCATGGTAGACAAACACCCTGGCTCTGAGACATCCCCCGAAGCTACTGCAGTTTAAGATTAGCCAAGACGGTGTGAGAGGCAGGGGAGAAGGCTTTTGACTCAGCAGCCCTGTGTCCCAGGGTCCCCTCGAGGCCATGAGGCATTAGGAAACACAGCACCACCCGTGAGTTTTCAATGCAATTTGGAACGTTTCTCAGAATACTGTAGGCAGCTGGTGGTTATGCCGGGTGTGAAATGTCCCCCCAGGCTTATGTGTTTGAACACTTGGTCTCCAACAACTGATGCTGTTTGGGGTGGTTTGGGATCCTTGACAGGATGGGGTATGTATTTGATACTTACATAGTTGCTGTGACAAGAGAAGTAGAAGGAAAGAAGTTGCCGGGCAGTGGTGGCGCATGCCTTTAATCCCAGCACTTGGGAGGCAGAGGCAGGTGGATTTCTGAGTTCGAGGCCAGCCTGGTCTACAGAGTGAGTTCCAGGACAGCCAGGGCTACACAGAGAAACCCTGTCTCGAAAAGCCAAAAAAAAAAAAAAAAAAGAAGAAGGAAAGAAGTTTCTCATGACTCACAGTTTGAGGCACAGTCCATTGTGGGGGCAACATTATAGCTGCAGAGTCTCCAGGCGGCTGGCCCTGCCTCTGTGGTCAGGAGGTAGAATCTGTTTTCCCCTTTATATTCAGCCTTGGACCCCAGCCCATGGGATGGTACAACTCACACTGTACTGGCTGGTTTTGTGTGTCAGCTTGACACAAGCTGGAGTTATCACAGAGGAAGGAGCTTCAGGTGAGGAAATGCCTCCATGAGATCCAGCTGTAAGGCATTTTCTCAATTAGTGATCAAGGGGGGAGGGCCCCTTGTGGGTGGTGCCATCCCTGGGCTGGTAGTCTTGGGTTCTATAAGAAAGCAGACTGAGCAAGCCAGGGGATGCAAGCCAGTAAGAAGCATCCTTCCATGGCCTCTGCATCAGCTCCTGCTTCCTGACCTGCTTGAGTTCCAGTCCTGATTTCCTCTGGTGATGAACAGCAGTGTGGAAGTGTAAGCTGAATAAACCCTTTCCTCTCCAACTTGCTTCTTGGTCATGATGTCTGTGTAGGAATAGAAACCCTGACTAAGACACACACTGAGACTTCGTCCTCTCCCCTTAGTTAAACTCTCTGAATAACCCTTCACAGACATACTCAAAGGAGTGTCTCCTAGGTGGTTCTAGATCCAGCCAAGCTGACAATAAAGAGCAGCCATCATGGACTGTATCCCATGAAACTGTGAGCCAACGGAAACCCTCTCTTAAGTCGCCTCCGTCTGGTATTTGGTCATGGCAATGAGAAAAGTACCAACACCGTAGGATTGCTTACATGTTTTACTGATGTGGAAATAAATTCTGAGAGTGTCCATGGCTTGGGATAGCTAGATCCCACTGTCATTAGGATCAGAAATATCTCCTAAAGCCCCACCATGTATTTGAGGTTTGGTTGCTCACCTGTGGTACTGCTTTAGGAGACATGGCCTAGTGGAAGAATGTTAGGTCATTAAGGGGAACACCCTTGAAGAGGGTGAATTAGCTAATCTTCCTATTGTTGTGGCCAAAGGCCTGGCGAGGAGCAACTGAAGAAGGAAGGACTTACTCTGGCTTGCAGTTTGGAGTGATACAGTCTATCATGGTGGAAAGAATGGGAAGTACCTCCACATTTAGGAAGCAGAAAGGGAACAAGATATGGGGCCAGGTTATAAAGCCTCACGGAGCACCCTCAGTGACCACCTAGGCCCGTGATTGGGCACCTTCTAACAGTTTCAAAATCTTTCCACCACCACCACCAAATGGTGACCAAATATTGTAACAGATGAGCTTAAGAACCATTTCCCATCCAAATTCTAAATGTATTAAGAGTCTGTCCTCAGGGCTGGAGCGAGCGAGGCCGGAGCAAGCAGGGCCAGAGCTTAGTGGTGCATGCCTTTAATCCCAGCACTTGAGAGGCAGAGACAGGCAGATCTGAGTTTGAGGCCAGCCTGGTCTAAAAAGTGAGTTGTTACAGGGCAGTCAGAGCTACACAGTGAGATGCTGTCTTGAAAATACAAAACAGACAGACAAACAAACAAATCACAGTGCGGTGGAACACAACCATAGCCCTAGCATTCCATGAATGAAAACAGGAAGATCCAGAAGTCAAGATCATATTCAGCTATGTAGGGAGTTTGGGGTCAGCCTGGGCTACAGGAGACCCTGCCTCAAAAGCAAATCAGTAGGGACTAGAGAGATAGCAGTGGTTAAGATTGCTTGTTTCACAATCTGGAGAACTGGGGTTCAGATCCCTGCCCTCCGTGAAATAATCAGGGAATCCTGAAAATGCCTGCAACTCCAGTTCCAAGGGACCCGGCAGCCTCTTCTGGCCTCTGTGAGTGCACACACACCTGCACACACGCATACACATACACTGACATAGACACATATGTGCACATACTTAAAAATAAAAATTTAAGCCGGGCAGTGGTGGCGCACGCCTTTAATCCCAGCACTTGGGAGGCAGAGGCAGGTGGATTTCTGAGTTTGAGGCCAGCCTGGTCTACAGAGTGAGTTCCAGGACAGCCAGGGCTACACGGAGAAACCCTGTCTCAAAACCAAAAAAATGAAAATAAAAATAAAATAAAAATTTAGAAACTGCTAAGAATCTTAAGAGTGAGAATAAGCCTTTTCTGTGTGGTGGATAGCCCTGGGGCCTTTTGTATTCTAATTCTGCCCTCATGGGAGGGGCTTCAGAGAAGGAGTGAGTTACACCTGTGACTTCTTCTGAACCAATCCCCTAATGAATAAAAGAGCCAATCACTGAGCACATAAGGAGGGACTTCCAGGTCGGAGGAGGAGGGGGAGGAGGAGGGGGAGGAGGAGGGGGAGGAGGAGGGGGAGGAGGAGGGGGAGGAGGAGGAGAAGAAGAAGAAGGAGAAGAAGAAAGGAGCAGGAGAGAGGAGAGTCTTTTTGGCAAGGGAAGAGCAGATAGGTAAGATGTAGCTAGTAGAGTCTCCTGGTATCATGGCAGATCTGCAAGGATTCAGAGCCAAGTGTGGGTTTGCCTGATGTGCACCACAGAGGCCATGGTGGTACTGAAGCTTGGGGCTGGCGTGGTAGCCACCTGCCAGTGGGAACCTAGTGAGCTGGGTGGAGAGATTGTGGCGCTCTGAGTCAGAGATCCACGAGATGAAAGCAGGTCAGCCATTGCCCACCAGTGCATGGCTGGCCAGCCCGCTGGGATGAGAGAACCAGGGCGTAGTGCGGGGACATGTGTGATATATTCCTTCTTTTTTAATACTTCCCGCAACATTTCTGTTTTGTTTTGCTTTGCTTTTTTTTTTTTTTTTTCTTTTTTTAAATGGAGACTGGCTTTTGCTATGTAACTCAGGCTTGCCTCCTGCCTCAATCCCCCAAGGGCTGGGATTACAGACACACCAGCTCTTGGGTGCTTTTTTTTTTTTTTTTTTTTAAATCACATTTGACAGGACTGGAGAGATAGCTCAACAGTTAAGAGCTCTGGCTGCTCTTCCAGAGGACCTGGGTTTGATCCTGAGCACCCAGTGGCAGCTCAAAACTATCTGTAACTCAGTGCTAAGGGATCTGATGCCCTCTTCTGGCCTCTGTGGACACTGCACATAGGTGGTGCACAGATAAACATATAGGCAAAAACACCCATACACGTAAAACAAAGCAAAATACTTTCACGCTTTTAGCCCCATCACGCAGGAGGCAGATGCATGTGGATTCCTAGGTTTGAGACCATCCTGATTTATAGAGCAAGTTCCAGGAAAGCCAGTGCTACACAGAGAAATTCTGTCTCAAAGAAACAAAACCAACCAATCAAGCATACAAAAATTTAAAGACCCGATAATTTAAAACATTACAGTTGCTTAATTATGGGTGGGGCACCTGTGGGCCACAGTACACGTGTGGAACCCAGAAGATAATTTTAGGAGTTGGTTCTCATCTTCCATCTTGTGGATGCTGAAGATGGAGACCAGATTGCTGGGCTTGGTAGCAAGTGCTCACCAAGTACCCACTGGGCCTTTGTGATGGCCCTCATATGCTTAAAAAGGAAAACAGGGTCTTGTGTAGCCCAGGTTGGCCTCTGGGTCTTTATGTAGCTGAGGGTAAGTTTCAACTCCTAAGCCTCCTGTTTCTACCTCTCTAATACTGGGATTATAGACATGAACCATCATGCACCATTTAGATTATACGGTGCTGGAGATGGAACCTAGGGCCTCCTGCTTGCTAGGTAAGCAGTCTAGTCACTGAGCTATAATCCCCAGCATCCCTCAGAGGCTTCATAACCTTTACAATGAGCTAACTTTTAAAACAATAGAAGAGGTGGGTGGTGGTGGAACTCAACTTTAATCCCAGCAAGCAGAGGCAGGTGAGTCTCTGAGAGTTCGAGGCCAGCCTGGTTTACAGAGAGAGTTCCAGGACAGCCAGGGCTACACAGAGAAATCCGGTCTTGGAGAAACAAACAAACAAACAAACAAAGATAGAAAGAAAGGAGAGGGAGAGGGAGGGAAAGGAGACCAGAGACAAAAGGGTTAAGTACTGGCACATAGTCACAGAGCCAAAGAGTGCCTAAGCGCCTGACTCAGAGAGGCAGCACTTAGAGGAATGAGCTGGATGGCACAGGAGCAATGGATCACTGATGTCAGGCTCACTGGTGAATCACGGTGTCTCTCTTTCTATAAAGAGGACCTAACACCTCGCTTCCAGTAAGGGCTGGATGAGATGATGCAGAGAAAGGACTCGGTGCAGTATTTCTGGCACACAGGCTCAGGTAATGGGAGGAATTATTGTTGAGCCGATTGGAGCAGCTATTCTTCCACGGAGTTTCATTACAGGCTGCTCATCATAATTCAGCCTTCACGGACGGAAGCCGCTCTTGTTTATTCCGTAGGCAGGATTGTCCGGTTCTAGGAACACCCGTGGGAGCTTCGTGAGTCAGAGAGATGGAGGAGTCATCAACCTTGGCGGTGACCTCTTAGGACAGGGTCCTGCTGACGTCACCTCTGCCTCAACATGAGAAAACGACTGGCACAAATTGGGACATTTGTTTGTTTGTTAAGACAAAGTTTCTCTATAGAACCCTGAGTGTTCTGGAACTTGCTATGTAGACCAGGCAGGCCTCGAACTCAGAGATCCTCCTGGCTCTCCCTCTCAAGTGCTGGGATTAAAGATGTGTGGCACCATCTCTCAGCTTACATGCTTAGCTTTTAAAAACATGTCTTAGAATTTTTTCTCTTCCCTCTCCCTCCCCTTCCCCCTCCCTCCTCTGTGTGTGTGTGTGTGTGTGTGTGTGTGTGTGTGTGTGTGTGTACAAGCACCTGCCACAGTGTCTATGTGGGAGTCAGAGGACAACTTCCAAGACTCAGTTCTCTTCTTCCATCGTATGGACCCTAGAGATTAAATTCAGATCATCAGACTTAGCACCTCTAACCACTGAGCCATCTCACTATCCCTTTTTTGTTTTTTTCAGACAGGGTCTCACTGTGTAGCCCTGATTATCCTGGAGCTTGCTATGTAGACCTGGATGGCTTCGAACCCACAGAGATCCATCTGCCTCTGCCTTGGGAGTACTGGGATTGAGTCTGTTCCCCGTGGTAACTAGCCTTTCCGTTCACCATTTGTAAAGCTTTGAGTTCAAACCTCAGCGCCACCACCTAGCAAAGGATTCTGCCAGCATGCTGTCATAGATTAGCTGAACTCTCTGATGGAAGATTTGTCTTCCTTCGCTGTAAATGTACTGAGCCATAGTTTCTCAAGGCATGCTGGCTGAATAATGAAATGTTTCCCTTACTCATTTCCAAATTAGAGGCTGGACAGATGGCTCAGTGCTTCAGAGCACTTGCTGCTCTTACAGGGGACCTGAGTTTGGTTCTCAGCATCCGGGTGGCAGCCCACACCCACCTACAGCTCTGGTTCCAGAGGATTGGACACTCTCTTCTGGCCTCTGTGGGTACTCGTATTCATGTGCACAGACCCATACACATACACAAAATCATTAATATTAATCTTTAAAATACCTACCTCAAATTAATGAGTTGCTCCATGTAGTGAAAATCAGACTTTTTGTTTGTGATATATATATATTAAAGGCGTGCGCCACCACTGCCCGGCGAGATTTTTTTTTTTTTTTTTTTTTTTGAGACAGGGTTTCTCTGTGATAGAATTGGCTGTCCTGGAACTCACTCTGTAGACCGGGGTGGCCTTGAACTCAGAGATCTTCTGCCCTTATCTCCCGAGTGCTGGGATTAAAGGTGTGTGCTGGCACTGCCCGAGTAATGTCAGAGATCTTTAAGGCCTGGCAGATTGCAGGCTTGGGAAGGCAGTCTGGAAACAGATCGTGAATTGCACTGTGAAGTTCTTCTCCAGATAGGAAGCTGGTCTCTAGCAAAACCTAGGGCTGAGAGGCCTCCTGCTCTGTGAGCTCCACAGGAAGCTGAGGCAGGAGATTTGCAAATTCAAAGCTAGCCTGGGCTACAAAGTGAGTCCTGCCTTAAAAGTAGAAACCAAACAATCCAAACAAACAGGGCTGGGTGTGGTGGCGCACACCTTTGGTTCCAGAACTCTGGAAGCAGAGGCAGGCGGATCTCTGTGAGTTTGAGACGAAGTTTTGCCTTCCCTCAGGTTTTAAACCGGAAAGGAACAGACAGAATTGCCTTTTGAAAAGGAGATCACCCCCTGGTGGCCGCTCCAAGGATGGCAGGGAGAGAAAAGGTCCCTGAGAAGAGCCACGAAGCTGAGCTTGCGGAGCCTCTTAAATTCAAGTACAGTTATGTTAGGCTTCAGACTGCAAGCAAAAAGCACACAGCGATGGGGCATCCTGTCCACTAGTGGTGGAGGGGAAGACTCACAACAGCCTTGAACTCTGGGATATGGGGCTCTGGAAAGAGGGGGAGAGGGGAGGGGAGGAGGGATGGGAAGGGACAGGAGGGATGGGAAGGGGAAGGGAGAGGGAGGGGATGGGAGAGGAGAGGAGGGGGCAGAGGAGGGGAGGGAGGGAGAGGAGGGGAGGGCATAGGAGAGGAAGCCTCCTGCTCCAAAGCTTGGGTTGGAGCACACCGGGAGTTGAATGTCCTGACCAAACATACATGTTGGCTGGGCAGTGGTGGCGCACGCCTTTAATCCCAGCACTTGGGAGGCAGAGGCAGGCGGATTTCTGAGTTCGAGGCCAGCCTGATCTACAGAGTGAGTTCCAGAACAGCCAGGGCTACACAGAGAAACCCTGTCTCGAAAAAACAAAAACAAAAACAAAAAAACATACATGCTGTAACCTCCATCTATACTCAGCCCTAGGAGTAGCAGAGACAAAAGGATGGCTGAGGCTCCTGGGGCGCTCCCCCCCCCCCCTCTCACACACACACACACTCACCACGAAAAATACTATCAGGAGGGAGGGCTGGAGAGATGGTTCAATTGGTAGAGTGCTTGAGTGCTTGTCTAACATGTGCAAAATACCCCTGGGTTCCAACCCCAGGACAGAATAAAATTAGATGTAGAGGTGAAGACAGGAAGATCAGCAATTCAAAGGTATCCTGTCTGCACACCGTGAGTGGTAGCCTGGGCTACATGAGACCCTGTCTTTATAAAAAAACAAAACAAAACAAAAAAACCACAAAAAAACTTACTATCTGAAACAAGACCAACATAATTATAGAATTGCCCAAATTTTCATCTGGGAACAAGAGAAAATTCTCCTGAATACATTTTATAGGACAGCAAACATCGGGTGGCAAATATAGTTACGTTCTGATCACACTCAAACAACTTGGCATTATTATTATTATTGTTGTTGTTGTTCAAGACAGGGTTTCACTATGTAGCCCAGGCTGGCCTCCTACTCAGTGATCCCTCTGTTTCATCCCCAGCGACTACAGGCATGAATCTTCTTGCCCAGCTGACAAATTCTTCTTATTTGTGACAAGCACAAAGCCAGTGAAAAGACAGATGGAGAGACAGACCACAGCTGAAAGGTACAGGAGGGTGAGACACCCTACATGTAGATACAAGGGGGAAGCAGCCCCAGGAGGACTGCCCAGCAGGGTCCAGGGCAGCAAAGATAAAATATAGATTTAGTAAGTATTAACTCAGGAATATCGGAGGGGAGTGTGTGTTAGCCATGTGGAGTTAGGGAGTGGCCCGGCCATTGGGCAGTTTAAGGTTTTTAAAATATAAGACTGTATGTGTGCCTTTCATTCATGAATCCAAAACATTTGGGCGGGTGTAGAGGAGGTTCGTGCACCCACTGGGGAGTAATACTGCCACAGCTGTGGCCACACAAAGACTCTTAAGATATCAGATGTCCTCTTACCCATGCCACGCCCATCATGGCGGCTGTGAACTCCCACCAACTCTAATTTTGTCTCCATCCCTAGTTTAAGCCCTTATATCTTCTTTTAATGTATTTTATTAATTTTGGGGTGAAGCTTATACATGCGTACAAAGTCATTCAATTATATTGACCTTTCACCTGGCACCCATCCATTATGAACCCCTCATTCTCTGAACTTCCTGTTCTCTCAATTCCAGTTTGTGGGCTCCCCACACTCATGGCTGTGGAGCCATCCACTGGAAGAGGGAATAGGTTTACCTGCCAGGGTCGACATCCTTAAAGAAACCACCTGTCTCTTCAACTATCAACAGCTCCTAATTGAGGGGTGGGGTCTCTGGCTCCCTCCTTCCACGATGGCTTGACCTCCCCCAGCAACCCCAGCTGGTGTGAGTTCCTGTCACGTCCAGAGGACACTGCTTTACTCCAGTCTGCCTGGACCTCCAACTCTTACGATCTTTCTGCCCCCCTCTTCCTAGATGGTACCTTTACCTACACTGAGTGGCTTGTTCTCTACACCTTGATTGGTTACATTTCCACGCTAACCATTGTTCACGACACAAAGGAGCTTTTTGGATAAGGTCTGGCTGGGAGCCCCACTAATCTGTGTTTGGAGATACAAACTGAGAGGGCAGTTTGATAGTACGTCCCTTTAGTAATAGAATGGTAGTAGGCTCACCCTTGGGGTCTACGAGCGCCCCCCCCCCCCCGGAACTCTTGGCACAGATTTACTAGTACTGGGGCAAGTGTTGTCTCCTATTTTGATAAGGACAAAGGTGGAAAATCTTTGTGCTCGAGCGACGTATAGCAGTCTTTGTGTGAGTGTAGATGCACTCAGATGTCAGTACCGACTGCTTCGCCCCCTTGTCTGCGAGTAGATCTCTTGTTCACCATTGTGTACACCAGAGTAGGTAACCTGTGAACTTTCGTGGGGTCTCCTGTCTCCACCTGCCATCTTGCTGTCGGATCCATGATCTTCCTGTCTCAGCCTCCCAAGTGCTGGGAACATAGGCATGCACACCAGGGAGGGCAGACCCCAAGTTTAGCTTTTGCTCACTGTGTTCCAGTATCCACCCTCGCTTCTCCTTTTTTTTAATATTTATTTATGTATTTATTTATTTATTGTATGTGAGTACACTGTAGCTGTCTTCAGACACACCAGAAGAGGGCGTCAGATCTCATTACAGATGGCTGTGAGCCACCATGTGGTTGCTGGGACTTGAACTCAGGACCTCTGGAAGAGCAGTCAGTGCTCTTAACCACTGAGCTGTCTCTCCAGCCCCTGCTTCTCCTCCTTCTTAAGTCCTGTTGACCCTTCAAAGCCACCTTCCACAGAGGATCCCTCCTTAGCTCTGTTCTGGAGCCTGCCAGTTCTTATTTGTTGGTTTGGTTTTTTGAGACAGAGTTTCACTGTGTAGCCCTGGCTGTCCTGGAACTCGTTCTGAGAACCAAGCTGGCCTTGAACTCACAGAGATCCACCTGCCTCTGCCTCCCAAATGCTGGGATTAAAAGGCTGCCTGTTCTTAGCCAAGCCTCTGACCTTGTTTAGACAGGGAGATCCTGGCAAGGGTTACAGCAGCTCCTAATTCCAGCACTTGGGGAAATGTGGTGAGGAGGAACCAGGAGGCAGGTGGTTGGAGGTAGGAGGCCAGTTTGTCTACACAGTGAGCTCCAGGCCAGCTAGAGGTACGACATGAGACCCTGTCTCAAAAGAGAGGGCTGAGCAAGGGTTTTAACGCTTACAATGGGAGAATGAGGCTTTTTTTTTTTTTTTCCAAAAGTGTAGCCACCCACGGTGAGGTGCCTAGAATTATTCAGTAAATAATTCTAATGAAACTCACTGGGTCCCCAAAACAAGGAAAACAAACAAATAAAAAGACATGACGATAGAAGACAAGCCGGGCGGTGGTGGCACACGCCTTTAATCCCAGCACTTGGGAGGCAGAGGCAGGTGGATTTCTGAGTTTGAGGCCAGCCTGGTCTACAGAGTGAGTTCCAGGACAGCCAGGGCTACACAGAGAAACCCTGTCTCAAAAAAACAAACAAACAAAAAGGAAATAGAAGACAGGTTGGAACGGTCAAAATGCATTGTATATGTGTACAAAAGTGTCACAGTAAAACCCAGTAACCTTTTAGATTTATTTATTTTATGTGAATGAGTGTCTTGCCTGTATGAATGTGTGTGTACCATGTGTGTGCCTCGTGCCCTGTCTCGAAAAACCAAAAAAAAAAAAAGAAGTAGAGGCAGGAGGATCAGTGGCTCCAGGTCCTTCTTGGCTACATAGTGAGTTCGAGGCCAGCCTGGGCTATATGAGACCCTGTTACAAAGCAAAACACCTAACCTGAAAAGAATCTGAAGCCCTGCTCACTCATGCTTAGCACGAGGTGCACAAAGCCTTTGTGTGGCCGTGGTGTGATACATGCTCCTTTAGAACTGCATACAGGGCTTCCCGCACTCCCCCAATCAGGATGGTCACCATCTGGCCAAGATGGGGCTGTGACACAATGAATTCCAGACTCTGGCGACTCACAGGACACAACCTTGTGGATAAAAGTGGGGTGCTGTCACCACCCTCTCCCCAGTCCTTCCACCCCACTCTTTTTATAGAAAGAGTAAGCCTTATATCCTGATCATTCCAAGTACTTTGTTCCCTGCTTCCTATGCAGCACACCTGGTGTCCCCTTCTGAGTGGAACCAGTGCTCATACCAACTTTCTTCCCCAGGTAGGGAATCTTCTGTGGAAGGGTCTCATTAATTATGGAGAGGGTGCCCTATGATTCATGGGTACTCCCATCTTTCTTTTCTGCGTTTACTCTGATCAGAAGCAACTTAGGAGAGGGAAGGATTTGTTTCAGCTTGTGGGCTGCAGTCCATCACTGCAGGAAGTCAGTGCAGGAACTAAAGCAGGAATTTGAAGCAGAAACCACAGAGGAATGCTCCTTACAGGCTCACTTGTAGACTCACACTTAGCTAGCTTTCTTATACAGGCCTAGGGAATGTAGCCGCCCACAGTGGACTGGGCCTTCCTACATAAATTAACAATCAAGACAGTCTTCCACAAAACCACAGGCCAATCAGATCTGGGAAATCTCTCAATTGAGATTTCCTTCTCAAATGGCTCTAGGCTGTGCCACATTGACATAAGGCTCACCACTGAACATGAGGTATTCTCCATAGATAGGAAGATAGAAGAGTCCAGCCAACATGGCTACCCAAGGTCTAAGCCTGGGAAAGAGCTAGGAGAAGGCCTTGCTGTCTGGAAAACTACAAAAGATTCTTGTGGTCATGATCCGTGGGAGTGGGCCCCGAGCATGTAGCTCCTGTCAGCAGGCAGCTCTTCAGTTTTCAGTAGCTTTGAGGTGTTTGGAAGATCTCAGAAGGAACAGGCACAGAATGCAGGATAAAGGCCAGGTGAGACTGTTCAGCTTGTAGAGGAGGTTACTACCAAGCCTGACTGAGTTCAAGCCCTGGGACCCACATGACAGAAGGAGAAAACTGACTCTGACTGCTACATGCACCTTATGGCCCCTCTCCCAGCCCCCAAATAAATAAAATGTAAATTTAAAAAATTTTTTAACCTAAAAAGGAAATAAAAAAATAAGAATACAATGTAACTGCTGGAAAGACATGTCCTTTACTTCACCAAAGTTCAAAGTTCAAGGTCTTAAGATGGGACCCAGGGTTCAGGAGGTCACTCTTGCATATCACCCCATCCCTGAGCTCAGGGGTCCAGTGCAGGCCCCAGAATGGAGGAAGGTGAGTAGGTGGCAGAGAAGAAGGAAACTGTCTTTCAAGAGTTTAAACAAGGGGCTGGAGAGATAGCTCAGCAGTTAAGAGCACTGACTACACCTCCGGTGGTCCTGAGTTCAAATCCCAGCAACCACATGGTGGCTCACAACCATCTGTAATGAGATCTGACGCCCTCTTCTGGGGTGTCTGAAGACAGCTACAGTGTACTTACATATAATAAATAAATAAATCTTTGGGCCGGAGTGAGTGGGGCTGGGACTCAGGCAGATGGCTTAGGGGTCAAGTGTTTGCAGTTAATTAAGTGTAGGACCGGGGTTCAGATCCCTAACTACCAGGTGGGCAGGGAAGCCTCCTGAAATTCCAACCTCAGAAGGTGGAGATAGGAATCCCCAGAGCGAACCGGCTAGCAAGAACAGCCATATCAGTGTGCTCTGGGTTTGATTAAGAGGCCTTGTCAGTGAGTAAGAGAAGAGTGCAGGGATCAACCTCAGGTCTCCACAAGCAACGTGTGTTTACATGCGCAAGCATGTGAGCCCACACACCTGTACCCACACATACTTAAAAACAAAACTGCATGTGTGTGCACAAACACAGACTAAGAAGCATCATCTCTAGTGAAGGGTGAAGAAAGGGCGTGGCTGAAAGGGAAAGGAACGTGGTTTTTGTCTTGCAGTCAATACAATCTGCTCCCTCCCCTCCACCCCGGCCAAACAGACTTATGGTCTCCTCTAGCTCTTTCCTGGTGCCTGGAACCCACAAGGGTCATAGGTCAGCCATACGTCTTCTGTACTGGTTTTGGGTCAACTTGACACAAGCTGGAGTTATTCCAGAGAAAGGAGCTTCAGTTGAGAAAATGCCTCCATGAGATCCAGCAGTAAGGCATTTTCTCAATTAGTGATCAAGGGGGGGAGGGTCCCTTGTGAGTGGTACCATCTGTGGACTGGTAGTCTTGGGTTCTATAAGAGAGCAAGCTGAGAAAGCCAGGAGAGGCAAGCAAGCCAGTAAGTAACATCCCTCCATGGCCTCTGCATCAGCTCCTGCTTCCTGACCTGCTTGAGTTCCAGTCCTGACTTTGGTGATGAACAGCAGCATGGAAGTGTAAGCTGAATAAACCCTTTCCTCCCCAACTTGCATCTTGGTCATGATATTTGTGCAGGAATAGAAACCCTGACTAAGACATCTTCTAATCCCCCTTTCTTGGCCCCCTTGTCTCTGGGCCCCCATGCCTGCCCCATCCCACACCTCTCCTGTCTTCTTTCCCATGAAGAGAAAAGTGAGCACATATCAGCAGGTGCCTATCACTTTAAGTTGTTGCTTCTGAGGTGTTTTCACCGTGAGAGAGAAGAGAGGGGATATGGGAACATCCATCCTAATGGCTCCCATTGTGTCACCAGGACTCCAGGACCCAGGAAACAGAGGGTGAAGGTGTGGGGACACGAACTCCCAGGGAGCAGTTCACTTCTGAGGTGATCAGAAGTTAGACCCGGAGACCCAGAACTTTCTAGGCTCCTTCTTGGACTGACCTTTGAACTTCCTTGAGCTTGGAGTCAGGGGAAAGAGAGACTGTTGAAAAGGGACAGTGCTCGCCTCCTTGGTGACTGAGGCATGAAGGCAAGGAAGCAGCTGGCTAGCCTGCCCACTGGCCCACAGTCTCAGGCAATGGTGGGGACCTGAGACTTGGATCGATAACATACAGGCCAGGCAGGGCAGGAGGACCCTGACACACAGGCAAGCCCTTGCAATGCAGTCGGCAGGTTCCTGGGAGTGGTCCTGGCTACCAGAATCATTGAGAACAATGGGACTCCCTGCCCTGTGACTTATCTCTCCCTCCCCCGAACACACACACACACACACACACACACACACACACACACACACACACACACTTCTTGTCTGCCCCCACCTTTAATCATCTTCCAATCCCACTCCCCTGCAGTCACTCAGGAAGGCCAGAACCCAGGGACATGGACACGCTTAGATCAGGACAAGGTGTCGATCGGCAGGGACCCCATAGCGCATCTTGTGTTCCTCAAACAACTGTGTGAGACGTTCTACATATAACTTGTGTAACTGCTCCACCTGTTCTCGGCTGGGCTTCGGGCTTCGCTGCACTGGAATCGGAGCGCCCACTGTGGAAGGAACATGAGGGGAGAAGACTGATTGTTAAAATATCCCATTAACTGGAGGTCTGCCTGGACAGAGTTCGAGGCCAGTTCAGGCCATGCGTGCCAGGCTCGTGAACCAGAGAGCTAGGATGTCGGGCTTTAAGGGAACGGTCCTCCTAGCTGGAAGATGATGGGAGAGAGATACATGACTCACCGACAGTGTGGATGGGCACACGGAAGGGTATCGGGAGACCCAGGCGACCATGGAAGAGAGGCAGGGCCACACTCAGTATCGCCTGAAGTGCTTCCTGCAGCCTCCGTACCCAGGAGCCAGGCGGGTTGGGAAACTGCTGGAAGAGGTCATTCTCTCCAAAGGAGAAGACAGGCACAAGAGAGGCCCTGGAGGAGCAGGAACAGACACACAGGTGGCTGATGGGGCCTGAAGATTCGGGCTCACATTCCTCTCATGCTGGGCAGCGCGGCCGGTGGATACGCCCCTGCCGCCACCACCGCCACCCGCCCACTCCTCACCCGTGTTCCAGTGATAATTTGATGAATCCTTTCTGATTCCGGAGCCGCAAACTCACTGTTCCAGGCTTTGCCTCCAAAGCCTCCAGGGGACCTCCCACAGCCAGGACGGCCACCCGGCCACCCTCAGGGTGGGACAAGAGATAGGAAGCCTAGCCTTGTCAGAAGAGACTAAACCTAGGTGGGAAGGACAAAGGCTAGGGTGCATCGACACCACCAAGACAGAGGTAAACAGAGGAGCTCCCCACCCCCACCTCAGGATAAGAGGGGTTCGGCGAGATCCGTGCCCCGGATCTTGACAAGGGGGCTTCCTTACCGCTAGTCATAATGTAATCTCGGAAGAGAGGCATTTGGAACCAACATGGCAGCATGAGTAGATGTGGCTTGAGACCCGGAAAGAGGCGGGAGAAGCCTGTGGCCTCTGTACAGAAGTTGCTGAAGGCCCCAACAACCAGGACCCCATGAGGATGAAAACCAAAGACGTAGTTTTGGGATGGATCCAACTCGGCCGTTTTAACGAGCTAGGGAGCAGTAGGAAATGGCTTTAGAGATAGGAGAAGGGTGTCCACACTTATCTGTTCTGAAGCCCCACCCATCCAACAACCCCGCGCACCTTCTGGGGCCCTCACCGTGATGGGAAAGTAGTCTCGAAAATACCTCCAGACTGCCCAGTTGCGGACCCAGGCAGACCGGCGGCCCCCCATCCTGGGTGTGTGTCTGTCTCGATAGAGCCAAAGCAGATAGAGGACCACAAGGGTCCAAGCCGGGCCTAGGGAGGCTAGAACCAATGTCACCAGGCACAGCAGGGCTGGAGGACAAGATAGAGAGCAACGCTAAGAACCCAGGTGTTTAGGGCCGGCAAGATAGTTCAGTAGGTAAAGGTGCCTGCTGCCAAGTCCGAGGATATGTGTTCTGTTCCCCAGTCCCTTACAAGTGAAAGGAGAGACCTGATCACCTCAAGCTGCTCTCTGTTCTGCACACATTTGCTGTGGCATGAACATGCCACCCCACAGATAAATATACACAACACAAATATTTTTGAAAAAGAACCCGGATGTGTAAGCCCTTTCCTCCCCTCTGGCCTGCCTTCCCAGTCCTATGGTATTTAAGCCCTAGACTCCATTTAGGACCCCAGAAATTCCTATTCTACCTCATTAGGAGCATGGGGAGCAGAGCACCAACAGCCAGGTCTGTCTGGTTCCAGGGGTTTGGGAACTCACCAAGTCCCAAGAAGGAAAAGACCCACTGAAGGACAGCAAACACTTGAAGACACCGGTGCAGGGGGCTGGAGACGATTTCCATGCTTTACAGGGGAGCTACACAGTAGCAATCCAAGGCCTAAGTACACACCCCCCCTTAACTCAATCCTCTGACTTTGATCCCTGGGCCTGGGCCCACCCCCACCTCTGCCCCCCCTTCTCTGACCTACACATTGAGCCACGTGGACAGTGAACTGTGATCCTCCCGGGTAAGGCAAGGCTATCCCTCCCTGTGCTTGCAGGGGCAGACCAATGCTACAAAGTGGGAAGGACCTGGGGCGTAGCCAGGAGCCTAGGGCAAAGTTTTTTAATTCCTTAGGTAGAGATCAGAGGTGTACTGGGACAGCCCCGAGGCCTTTACAAGAGCACGCTTGAAAACCGTAGTCCTTGTCTGGGTCTAGTTAAGGTCAAATTCCCCAGGCTGCAAGCACCAAGAGAAACCAGTTGCATCTCGGGCTGGTTCTCATGAACAGTTGTTAAGCACAGCTATCTTACAATCCTGAAATCAGAGCAGCTGGGACAACACACATTGGCCCTGCCTTAATAACTGTCATTCATAGAAAGGAGGTGGGTAGAGAGGACCTGGAGAGATGGCTCGGCAGTTACAAGCACTTAACTACTCTTGCAGAGGCCCTAAGTTCACATCCCCCACCCATGGAAGGTGCTTCACAACCACCTGGAGCTCCAGCACCAGGGAATTTGACGCCTTTCCTGGCCTCCGCAGGCTCCTGCTTCTTCTCAGACACAGTCTTGTGTATGTGTGCACACTGAGAGGTCAGCTCGGGAACTTTGAGATATTCCACCAGGGTCCCCTCCCCCTCTGAGCACATGGAAGAAACAGGTTAGAGAGCACGTAGGCTGGAAGGGAGGGGCTGATTAAGCCCCTGCTATCTCATTCCCTAAAGACCAATCAGTTTAAAAGTCACACTGTTCTGCCAATCACATTGTACCTAATGGCGGTTGCTCTAAAATCCTATATAAGGTCCCTGACCGGGCTCCACGAGGTCGCCCTCCCATCTTGGTATGTAGAGCGACCTCAGCATGCTGATGAATCAATAAATTTCTCTTGCATTTTGCATCAATGCCCGACTCCGTGTGTCCATTCGGAGGGTCTCGGGTAAGTTAAGACTCCCCAAAGTCTTACAACACATACACACATGCACGAGTACACACACTCACAAATAAAAAATAAATAGTTTGCAAAAGTATATTTTTTAATTTTAATCATGTGTATGTGTTTGTGCGTGGTGGGAGGGTAAATCGAGGTGCCCTTGGAGGCCTGAGGCTGAAAGTTACAGGTGGTTGTGAATTCTCTGACCTGGGTACTAAGAACCAAACTCAGGTTCTCAGGGAGAGTAATACATAATTTTGTAATGGCTGAGCTATCCCTGCAGCCCCCAAATAAATCTTTTTTAAGAGTCGGGGGAGGGCTAGGAAGATAACTCACTCAGCTAAGGGCTTCCCTTGATCAGTTTGCCCCCCAGAATCCACCTGTGTCAAGAAGCTGGGGGTGAGCCAGGCAGTGGTGGCGCACGCCTTCAATCCCAGCACTTGGGAGGCAGAGACAGGCAGAGCTCTGTAAATTCAAGGCCAGCCTGGTCTACAGAGTGAGTTCCAGGACAGCTAAGGCTACACAGAGAAACCCAGTCTCTAAAAAACAAGAAAGAGGGAAGAAGAGGAGGAGAAGGAGGAAGAGGAAGAAGGAGGAGAAGAAGAAGAGGAGGAGGAGGAGTCAATCAACAGCAGCAGGCTGGGGTTTTTCCAGGCCAATCAGAGACCGTGTCTCAAAAAACAATGTGGTTGGCAACTCAGAATGACATCTGAAGTTGACCTCTGACCTGCACACACACACAATTCACCCATTCCCCTGTAAGTGGCTATCTCAACCAGGCTGCTATGAATAGCCCCATTGGCTCACCAGGCCAGACTTAGATGGAATCTTTTTTTTTTTTTTTTTTTAAATAATTGTGGAAAACCCTAGTTAACATCAGACATGAGACATATTTACCATGACAGTACGGTCAGCCCTTCCTTCCTTCCTTCCTTCCTTCCTTCCTTTCTTTCTTTCTTAAGATTTATTTATTTATTTTATGTATATGAGTACACTGTAGCTGTACAGATGGTTGTAAGCCGTCATGTGGTTGCTGGGAATTGAACTCAGGATCTCTGCTTGCTCCAGGCCTGCTCGCTCTGGCCCCAAGATTTATTTATTTATTTATATATGTGAGTACACTGTAGCTGTCTTCAGACACACCAGAAGAGGGCATCAAATCTCATTACGGATGGTTGTGAGCCACCATGTGGTTGCTGGGATTTGAACCCCGGGACCTTTGGAAAAACAGCCGGTGCTCTTAACCGCTGAGCCATCTCACCAGCCCCAGAATGCTTCTTTTGTCTTTTATCGCTTACTTCCTCAAATCCCCTGCCATCTTCTTTCTGTTGTTGTTGTAGTTTCTGGGGTTTGTTTGTTTGTTCATTTCTTTTTTTTTTAAGATACCATTTCTCAAAGCTCAGGTTGGCATAAAACTCACTATGTAGCCAAGAATGACCTTGAATGGCCTTGACCTCCTGCAGGATTACAGACTCGCCCCACCACTGGTGGTTTAGTGCAGCCCTGGGGATAGAACTGGGGTCTTCGAGCATGCTAGGCAAACAGCTCACCAACTGAACCACATTCCCAGTTCCAAGTTGCCCTTTCTATCTGAAATGAATAGAAATAGACTCTCCAGGAAAAGTTACTCAACGCCAGCATGCAGGAGGTGAATAAAAAGTTCTGGGTCGCCGGGCAGTGGTGGCACACGCCTTTAATCCCAGCACTGGGGAGGCAGAGGCAGGTGGATTTCTGAGTTGGAGGCCAGCCTGGTCTACAGAGTGAGTTCCAGGACAGCCAGGGCTACACAGAGAAACCCTGTCTCGCAAAAACAAACCAAAACAAGGGTTGGAGTCTGGCTGTCCAGCTCCTGCTGAGTCCCCCAGTAAGAGGCAGGGTGGTGTGTGCAGAACAGTGGTAGAGAAACTGTCCAGTCTACGCAAGCATCCCATAATATGATCTCTGGCACAAGTGTTGCAACCATGTTGAAGGGTTTGGATAGCCCCATTACCAGGTGTCAGGTCTAAAGGAAACTCCAAATCTGTAATCTGTGACGCTGATTCCCCTCTATCAAAAGAAGCCATGTCCCTTATCGCTGGCGGGAAGGACAAACAGCCCGGTGTCCTGCCTGTTGGCACACCAAGCTCCCTCAGTATCAGAAGGACCCGTCACACTTTTCAGAGTCAGTGCTGGCGTCCTGGCTCTTCTCTCAAGTCCTCCCTACCCTAAACTTCTTCCAGCGTGGGAGCTTCCTTCCCGGGGGCTGCCTGCTCTCCTTATGACTGTTATTTGAGCTATGCACGATTCTCTTCTGCCTGAATGCTCCCGTACCCCCACCACACACCCTTCCTCGCTTCTCTCCTGCCCAGGTTCAATCTACTACTTTCCCTCTCTGCTCTGGACTCTTCCAGATGCCTCTGGCTGTTCTCTCCTACCTATGATGAAAGCCTTTCCTTTAACCACACCGTGGAGTGGTCATGTCATCGGTTCATTCACTGGGCAGAAGGAAGAGGCTTGCAGGCTGTGAGCAGGGAGCTGTTCAGAGTGACCTAGTCTATCTGGTTCTAAATTTTCTTTCTTTTTAGCTTTTAGAAAATATTTATTTTGTGTATGCTGGGTTGTGGAAGAGCACACATTCTACGGTGTGCCTATAGAGGTCAAAGGGCTACTTGGGGGTGTTTGTTTCTTCCTCCCGAGATGTGGGTCTGAGGGACTTAACCCAGATTTGACAGCAGCAAGTGCCTGTACCCCGAGGGCCATCTCTCTGACTCTATTTGTCTTCTCTCTCTCTCTCTCTCTCTCTTTGGTTTTTTGAGACAGGGTTTCTCTGTGAAGCCCTGGCTGTCCTGGAACTCACTCTGTAGACCAGGCTGGCCTCGAACTCAGAAATCCACCTGCCTCTGCCTCCCAAGTGCTGGGATTAAAGGCGTGCGCCACCACTGCCCGGCCCTATTTGTCTACTCTCAATGCTAAGGATCAAATGCAGGACCTTATGAAGGCTGGTCAAGTGCCCTACCATTGAGGGACATCCCTAGATCTTGGTTGTTTAGAGAGCTTTGGCTGCAAGCACTTTTACCAGCTGAGCCATCTCGACGGCTATTATCATTTCTATTTTGAGACATGCTCGCTGTGTAGTCCAGGGTGGTTTTAAACACCACATCCTCCTGCCTGTCTCCTGGATGTTAGGATTACACTTCTACCTTTCTGTCTTAGGGTTTCTATTCCTGCACAAACATCATGATCAAGGTGCAAGTTGGGGAGGAAAGGGTTTATTCTGCTTATACTTCCAATTGCTGTTCATCACGAAAGGAAGTCAGGACTGGAACTCAAGCAGGTCAGGAAGCAGGAGCTTATGCAGAGGCCATGGAGGGATGTTTCTTACTGGCTTGCTTGCTTCTCCTGGCTTGCTCAGCTGGCTTTCTTATAGAGCCCAAGACTACCAGCCCATAGATGGTATCACTCACAAGGGGCCCTCCCCCCTTGGTCACTAATTGAGAAAATGCCTTACACCTGGATTTCATGGAGGCATTTCCTCAACTGAAGCTCCTTTCTCTGTGATAACTCGAGCTTGGGTCAAGTTGACACACAAAACCAGCCAGTACAATTTCCTAGCTCCCATCTTTAAAAGTTGTCCAAGCCAAGTATGGTACCTCCTGCTAGTAATCCCAGGACTTGAGAGGTGGAGGTAAGAGGATCATCTTAAAATCAAGGCCAGCATAGGAAAACAAGAGATTCTGTCTCAAAATCTAAGAAGGACCAGCGGGATGGTTCAGTGGTTAGTGCTTGCCACTAAGCTTGGTGATCAAGTTAGACCTCTAGGTCTTGTCTTAGGGTTTCTATTGCTGTGATGAGACACCAGGACCAAATGCAAGCTGGGGAGGAAAGGGTTTATTCAGCTTACAGTTCCACATCATAATTCATCACTGAAGGAAGTCAGGACAGTAACTCAAACAGAACAGGAACCTGGAGGCAGGAGCTGATGCAGAAGCCATGGAGGGTGCTGCTTACTGGCTTGCTCCCCCTGCTCTCTTGTAGAACCACCAATCCAGGAATGACCCCATCCACAACAGGCTGGGCCCTCCCCTCATGGATCAATAATTAAGAAAATGCCTTAGGGCCAAATCTTAGGGAGGCATTTTCAAAATTGAGGGTCCCTACTTTCAGAGAACTCCAACTTGTGTCAAGTTGACATAAACTAGCAGGCACACGCGTGGTAGGAGAGAGCCTGTTCCCAGAGTTGTGCACACATACATACACAGTCACCAAATTAACAAAGGTAATAAAAGGGGCGGGGACTGGAGAGATGGCTCAGAGGTTGAGTGCTTGGTCAATTGCAGAGGACCCCAGTTTGGTTCCCAGTACCCAAGCAGGGGGCTCTCAACCCAACTACCTGTGACTCCAGTTCCGGCAGGATCTGATACCACCCACTGTCCCCTGTGGACACCTGCACCTATGCACGATATCCACATATGCATACAGAGAATTGATTTTTTTTTTTTTTTGTTTTTTGAGACAGGGTTTCTCTGTGTGGCCCTGGCTGTCCTGGAACTCACTCTGTAGACCAGGCTGACCTCGAACTCAGAAATCCACCTGCCTCTGCCTCCCGAGTGCTGGGATTAAAGGCGTGCATCACCACTGCCTGGCCCAGATAATTGATTTTTAAAATAAAAATGAAAGGGGAGGGTGCCTCCTAGTGGGGACTGTACTTGCCACCATGCGGGCCTTTGATCCCCAGCACCAATAAAGGAGACATGATAACATACAATTGTAAACCCTACAGTGAGATGGAGGCCAGCCTGGGCTACATGAGACACTGTCTTTATACGTTACAATTCATGGACTCAACAGCTACAAACATCCTTTTATTGAAAATGAGACTGAGGAAGCTTAATAATTTATCAGGCAGGGGACCCTCAGAAGTCCCCCTGAGTCCATGGGGTCAGTAGGAAAGTGGAAGACTCCAGGGACCTCCTGAGGGCTGTTGGGGCCAGCACATCCTGTCCCAGGCACATAGACACACTCAGGAGATGAGAAGGGAAGGGTCCCCTCTCTCTGAGAATGGCAACCCAGGTTGCCCAACAAGGCACAGTGGCAAAGAAGGTTTGGCAGTCTGGATGAAATGTCAGGGGTCAACAAAGGACACCATGATGTATCGAGTACCCCGGGTGGTGGGCAGCCCCTCATGGTAGTGTGTGAGGCGGCCAGGGTGCAGGAGAGCCCAGCCCTTCCTCGGGGATGAGATTCTGCAGTCATAACGCAGGAAGCGGCAGCCACCTCCCTGGGGAGAGGAGAACAGGAAAATAAAACTAAGGTTAGCTCACGTGGGTGCAGGAGCAGGGGGGCAACAGGCGTGGTGGGGGAGGTGCCAATCAAATGGGCCGGCGACGCAGGCAAGGGAGACTATGTGGCTGTGAATCTGGACTGCCAACTCGGTGGGATTTAGAATCATCACAGAAACAAACCTCTGGCAATATCTGAGTGGGAGTTTCTAGAATGGGTTAAAGGGGGCGGGGAGAGCCACCCTGAATCAGGGTGGTGCCATCACGCAGGCTGGCACCAGGATTCACTCTCCGCTTCCTGATTGTGGACATGATGTAATTAGCAGCTTCAAGCTCCGGCTGTCCTGCCTTCCCCTGAGCCAAAGGAGACCCTCCCTCCCTTCCTCCCTCCCTTCCTTCCATTGCTTTTGTTGGGGAGTGTGTGGCAGCATCAGGGATGTCACCAATGGAGACATGGGGAGCAGAAGGAAGGAGAGCAGCTGTGCTAGTTCGGTCAGCTTGACACAAGCTGGGACCATCAGGGACGCGGGCGCCTCAAATGCAGAAACCCCTGTCAGACGGGCTGTAGGTGTGGCTGTGGGGCAGTCCTTGACTGATGACTGATGGGGGAAGGCCCAGCCCACAGTAGGTGGAGCCATCCCTGGGCTGGCTGTTGGGCAGTCCTTGACCGATGACTGATGGGGGAAGGCCCAGCCCACAGTGGGTGGAGCCATTCCTGGGCTGGCGGTCCTGGGGTGCCTAAGAAAAACAGCTAAGCAAGCCATAAGGAGCCTCCAGGTTCCTGCCCTGCTTGAGTTCCTGCCGTGGCTTCCCTCCATGACGGACTGCTTAAGCAGAATAACTTTCCTCCCTAAGTTTCTTCTGGCCATGGTGTTTTGTCACAGCAGTAGATAGTCAATACAGTGGCTGAGTCAAGACATGACAGGAAACTACTGAGAAACTCGAGAAGGCCCAGCCAGAGGCTAGGGAGGGAACTGAGGCAAGGCGGCATGGTGAAGGGTGTGGAGGGGCCCAGCAGTACCCCAAGACAGGAAGGTCCCCAGACTCACCTCATAGTCCACACCCTTGTGGTTGAGGGCGACATTCAGAGTGAAGGTGGACGAGTCATGGTGTGGCCGAAGTGAGGGCTGCTCATCTGGCCGGTAGCGGACCACGAAGTTCATCACTGCCCGTGTCTGGGGGAACACGAGGTGGAAGGCATGGGAAGGGCAGGGTGAGCCAAGGCTAGCCCTTTACTCGTTTTGTCTATTTTTTGAGACAGGGTCTTTCTATGTAACCGTCTGGAACTTGGTGTGTAGACCAGGCTGGCCTCGAAATCAGTTCTCTTTGGTGGTAAAATCATCTGTGTGTGCTACCACACCTGGGCCTACTCATCCTGCTCCACCCTGGGTTCCTCCCTAACACTGCGGTTACAGATCTGAAATACCACATCTAGCTTGTCACATGGGTGCTAATGACAGACTTGGGTCATCACGCTTACACGACAAGCACTTTACAGACAGACAGAGCCATCTCCTCAGTCCTGTTCCTCCCCATTTTTTGAGACAAGGTGTTATGTAGCCCAGGCTGGCCTCAAACTCACTATGTAGCTCCAGATGGCCCTGAATTTCTCTGGTCCTCCTGCTTCTACCTTCTGAGTGCTGGGGATGGAAGCACGCTTTGTGCATGCCGGGAAGCGCTCACTGACCCACATCTCCAGCCCTTCTTTTCTGTTTTGAGACAGGGGCTCATTGCACAGCCCATGCTCCCCTCAAACTCTTGACTTTCCTGCCTCAGTTTCCCGAGTGCTGAGGTTACAGGTGTCAACATGCCCAGCCAGTGACCCTTCTAATGGCACAGCAGCCCAAGTAGGAAACTTAACTTCTTCCCAAGTCCATCTCCATCCTGGGCCCCAAGGCCACGGCCCTTTAGTTGCTAAAAGGGCTGAGAGCAGGGGGTCCATGTAGAGCCCTCCAAGGCTGGGGTACAAGAAGAGGTACAGCAGTGACTGGGATAGCCCACCTTGGTGTGGTAGCCAGGGAACAGGTACTCGGTCATGGGCCCCACATACGTCCGCAGCAGCTGAAGCCATTGGTCCTCGTACCCCACCTGCTTCATGTGGATATCCACGGTGGGAACATTCTCGTATCCTCCAGCCAGCCTGGAATCCTGTGGGCAACAGACACTCAGCCACCCACGTCCCTGGGATAGCCCACTCTCCCTCAGAGACAATACGAGCTTCTTCTTGTTGGCTCCCAGTTGTTTTGTTTTGTTGTGAGACAGGGTTTCTCAGTGTAACCCAGGCTGACCTGGGATTTGATCTACAGACCAGGCTGGGCTTGAGCTCAGAGATCCGCCTGCCGGAGTCTCTACTATTGTCAAGACAGATTCACTGCTGCTGGGCCTTTCAGTCTCTGCTGTGAACCCGAGTGACCTTCCCATGTTACCTGGCTGCGCTATCTAACACCCACAGCCCAGGAAAGAAGCACCATTCTGTGTTCATCTAGCTTAGGTTAATGGAGCGGGGAAGGCCTGACCACTGTGGGTGGCGCCATCCCCTGTGCTAAAGGCCCTGGTCTGAAAGCGAGCTGAGCAACGGCACTCATTTCTCTGCTTTCTGACTAGGATGCAATGTCTCTCCCGCTCCTGCTACCGGGCCTTCGCGCCATGATGGACTTGTGCCTGCAGACTGTGAGCCACAGTAAACCCTTTCTTCAAGTGGCTTTGGTCAGATACAAGACAAGTAACTACCGTACTCTTTAGGAGCCCCGCCCCTGGGATCCCCTCTATCCCCCAAGCCCCCTGTCTCTCTTCAGGCCCACCCCGTCCCTCTCGGGAGCCCTCTGCCCTCACCTCATGCCGGCCTCCAGACCACTGGCCATAGTGCTCCATTTCCTCCACCAGTTCATCACACATCTGCTCAGTCAGCAGTGGGAACCAGTACACATCTGGGCATGGCTAGGGACAGGGCAGGGCGGCAAGAGACAAGGCAAGGTGAAGCTCATGGAAGAGGGGCAAGAGGTGGGACGGGCAACAAGGACAGGGGAGGGGAGACATACAGGAGGGGATCTATGAAGGGGGGACCCCAGCCCTCTAGGTCGCTGCTGGAGGAGGGGTGCTCAGTGAAAGGCTTCAGCAGAGGAGGGCAGGAATAGGGTGCCTGGAGCCCCAGCATCTAGGACAATGATCTTGTTCTGTCTTTTTTCCTCCTTTTGAGACAGGGTCTTTTGTAGCCCAGGCTGTCCTCAAACTCACTAGGTAGCTGAGGCTGGCCCTGATCCTCCTACTTCCACTTCTTGAATGCCGAGATCACAGGCGTGCACATCGTGCTCAGTTTATATGGTGCTGGGGACTGAACCTGGGGCTTTGTGCATGCTGGGTGAGCACTCTACCAACTGAGCTCCAGCTCCAGGCCACTTACTTAGTTTTAGTTTTAGACAAGGTCTTACTGTGTAATCCAGGATGGCCTTGAACTTGCTGCGTGTCTGAGGCTGCCTGGCAACTCGGAATCCTCAGATCTTCTTATCTCCACTACCTGAGCTCTGGCACTATCACACGCACACCTCTGTTTGTTTTTATGTGCGTGGGCACAGCTGTGAGCAGCTGTGCATGAGCTCCTATGCGCACATGGAAGTCAGGAACCGCTTCACTGTTCTTTTACCTTATCCGTTGAGGCAGGATCTCTTAATCGAATCCAGAGCTTACTGATGTAGCCAAGCTTGCTAGTCAACTTGCTGAGGATCCTCAGTCTCTGCCTTCCTGCGGTGGCTGGAACTGCAGGTGGGCCACCACACCCATCTGGCATTTCCTTGGGCTCTGGAGATCTGAACCAGGTCCTCCTGCTTGTGTCCTAAGTGCTTAACCACTGAATTTTCTCCTCTGCCCATCTATTTTTTTGAGACTTGGTCTTGCCATCTGACCATGACTGCTCTGGTATCCATTATGTAGCCCAGGCTAGCCTAAAACTCTCCATCCTTCTGCATCAGCTTCCAGACCTCTAAAATTACAGACCCTTAACACTTAGTGTGGCTGTCAGCCTCCCTCTTGCCCGAATAGCAAACCCTCAGTCCCTGGGAGTTCAGCCTAGAACCCACCAATGCCAGCACTGCGTGCTTCACACAGGCCAAGGTCCTGGGGCAGCTTACCTGTTCCACCAGCCCCTCCCCATCCAGGGCCCGGCTGTAGTTCTCGTGAATGTACTGTTCTCTCCAGTCCTGCATTAAGGGTCAGGGAGTGAGTGGAGCCTTCTTCACGCCTGCCCTTGGGCTGCCCCGCCCATGATGGACAATGGTGGCGTGGGCTATCGGCTGGAAGCAGGGAGCAAAGATCCCCTCTTACCACAGGGTTGTCAAAGATCTGCCAGAGGTCCGGGTGTAGGTGGTCTGTGTCATAGTGAGAAGTGGCCAGCAGCCGGCCAAACTCGTGCTGGTTGCTGAGATGGAGGAAGATGCCCTGGAGTGGGGTAAAGGGTGGGCATGCGTAAGAAGGACATCAGGAGGCTGTGGGCACAGCGTCCAGTCCCCAGACTCGGCAACCCATGCCAACCACCCCACTCACCTTGTCCCGGACGCTCTTGCAGAAAGCCATATCGGGGTCTGTGTCACTGCTGGAGAATACCTCCTTCTGGGGCAGTTCCTTCCTCAGGGTCTCCCCGCGGATCACATATGCCTGGGATATGTAGGGTACATTCCACACGCCCCTGCAGGCACAGGTGGACAACCCCTCAGCCTATGCTTTATTCACTGCAGAAGCTCCTTCTCGGGGTCCCCCAGAATCCCGAGCCTGAAGCCAGCATATCACCCTAGCCAAGCGGCGGCCTGTTCAGTGACTATGTAGGATGCTGTGGAGTGGGACCCAGGGAAGGGACCCGCACATGCACAGCACACACGGGTGGGACTCACACTCGCTTCCGCTGCACCAGTTCCACATAGTCTTCGGAGCGGGCGTAGTACTCATCGGGGCTCAGGGCGCCCCAGAAGTTGGACCAGAGCTTGCCGTGGCGGGAAAGCATGGGAGCTATTACCTTCCTGTGGAGAGAACGTAGGTGAGGGATGGACAGACGGAACAGGACTCTACGGAACAGGACTCTGCGCCACCCAGGGGAGGGGCTAAGCTCCTCGGCTCCTCTGGGGCTCCATGCGTGGGTGGAGTTGATCACCTGTTCTGTTCAATCAAGAAGCGCAAGGTCTCCGGGTTCGTAAGGACAGCATCAGCATCCAGGCTAAAGTAGAACTCGCATTCAGGGTTCTGCCGACAGATATCCCTGGAGGGGAAGACCCACAGATGGAGAGGTGAGCCCAAATGGGGCATGGAGGCAGGGCAGCGGAGATGGCGGGATGAACAGGGCTCTTCCGGTTCTGAGATGAGGTCAAAGGTCAGCGTCTGTTCCCCGGGGGCTCCACTGGCCCAGGCAGACTCACTCACATGGCCATGTCCCTGGCCTCCCCTGCGCTCAGGGCCTCCTCTGGCCCCACTAGCTTTACAGCTGAGAAGTGGTCCTGGAGCTTTGGCCAGGCATCTGCAATGTGAGGCTCGTGGTACACCTCCTGAAGACGGATGGGGAGAGGGATGGACTGACAGTCTGGACAGAGAGGTGGTACACGAGGGATGCAATCAGGGAGGGCAGATGGGAGGAGGTGTGGGGTGCAGCGGGGTGGGGGGTGTTCCCCATATCTCACGTTGTTGTGAAGGAAGAGAGAGATCCTGTCTGGGGGGTAATCCAGGAGCAGTAGGCGCTGCAGGAACCGAGGCAGAAAGGGAGTAGGCTGCTCCACAAACACGGCCAGAAGCACCCGGGGGGGAGGCTGGAGGACACCACAGACAAGGCTCACAGATGCCCAGACTTCTCTACCCCACGGCCCTGGTCAGCCAGTCACTCCCTGCCCACTCTGCCAGGTCAGGGTGCGCAAGAGCTCTGCCCCCGAGGCTGCTTGTCCTCTGCCTACACACGAGGCTGCTTGTCCTCTGCCTACACACGACTCTCCTCACCTGCCCCCCCGGGAGTGTCCTCAGGTTCCGGTTGCAGAATCCGCAGCCTCCCTGGGGCGTCCATCCATTGGGGACATAGTTCCCCAGGTAGTTGAGCTGCAGCTGTTGGGAAAGGGTTGATTGGCTAAAGAGGAGGTGCCACCCTGGCACCTTCTCTGCTGGGACTGGAGAAAATCGGGGGTGGGGAGTGGGTCCAGGGGGCCTGGGGGTACCAAGGCTTGAGAGAGGCAAGGGCTGAGGGCACTGGGGGCACCTTAGTGGGACCGTTGCCATGGACCACAACAGGAAGCGTGTCGTAGGCCACATTTCGGATGCGCACACGATTCTGGTCAAACTTTAAGACAACTTCATCTGGGGGGAAAAGGGGGAAGGTTTTCAAGAGTCCCTTCATTTGGGAACCATGAGTCAACAGGTTCTTTACAGTGTGAGGTGACGGGGTCCCAACTCCTCTGATCTGACAGAGCAGTGTGTAGGCCCAAAGGTCCCTGGACTGTAGCTTAGTCAGGGTAGTGGTCTTTGCTTTTTGTTGTTGAGCTAAAACTGTATTTAAGAACATTATGTATTTATCTATTTTAAATGTGCGGTTTTTGCCTGCACGTATGTCTGTTTGTCTGAGAATATCAGATCCTCTGGAACTGTAGTTGTAGACAATTGTGAGGTGCCATGTGGGTGCTGGGAATTGAACCCAAGTCTTCTGGAAGAGCAGCCAGTACTCTTAACCACTGAGCCATCTCTCCAGCCTCTATTTTATTTTATTTTTTTTAAGTTATTATATAGTATGTTAGAACAAGGCTGGTGAGATAGCTCAGTGAATGAAGGCCACCAAGCCTGACACCCAGAAACCACACAGCGGAAGGAAAGAAAAGTATCTCAAGGGTCATCCTCTGACCTCTGCAGGGGCCACGGCACTTGCCTCCCCTCCAAAACAAATACATGAGAAAAAAAATTGGGGGTCCTTTGTTCCCTTTTGTGATGGGTCTCGCTATGTGGCCTGCAACTCAAGGTCTTCCTGCCTCTACTTTCTGAGATCTGAGATTGCGGACAGAACACCACACTTGCCTTTTCTAAGTCTGACCAGGCTGTTGCCCGCTTAGAGGGTTCTACCTGAGCGACCTGGGATAACTCACTAGGCTAAGGGAGAGGGTTTCCTCTCATGCCAAATGATCTTCCAAGATTAGAAGCCGGGAACATGCCCTTTGCAAAAGCTCCGTGTTAATGACATCATAGTGGTAGGGTCCCTGACTGGGTACCTCCCATGCGCTTGGCAGATAGATACCTGAGCTCTAACCACCAGTTTTTATTTCTGGTTTTGGGTGATGCTAAGAACTTAACCTAGGGTTTCTGTATGCTAGACAAACCCTCTACCACAGAGCTACACCCCCAACCCCTCCCTGGAGGATTCTAGGCAGGTGCTCTACCACTGAGCCACACCCCCAGCCCCTCACTGGGGGATTCTAGGCAGGGACTCTACCACTGAGCCACGCCTCCAGCCCCTCCCTGGGGGATTCTAGGCAGGGGCTCTACCACTGAGCCACGCCCCCAGCCCCTCACTGGGGGATTCTAGGCAGGGACTCTACCACTGAGCCAAGCCCCTAGTCCCTTACTGGCAAATCTTCTGTACTCTGCTGCTGAGCCACATTCCCAGCCTCACTACCGCTAACACACATGCTTAGGTGTTGGGTAAGTTAGCACACTGGTCATCTGTAGATCAACCCAGTTCTGGCAGGAACCCATCCCTCATCGCCCACCATAACCACCATCCTCACCTAAGGCTCCATTGAGGTTCTGGAAGATCCGGGATTTATGGTCCAGACTAAGTTTGAGTTTCTCCTAGGGGACAGGTGACACTATATATCTCTCTCCACGTCCCTTCATGCCTTCCCTCCCATTCAATCGGGGTGGGGGTGGTAGTTCCTATCCCTGAGTCTCCCTACCCGCAGCCCTGGGTCCAGGTACAGTCGAGTGTAGAATAATTGATCATCATCGTCGTCTTTGTATTTCCACTGGCGGACAACCTGATGGATGGTGGGGGCGAAGCCAATGAATCCTGGCGGTGGGGAGCAGAAGTGAGTTAGACCTCCGAGACTCCCAGGGTCCCCCACTCACATACCCAGAGCATGCAATGCCCGCTCCACCGGGGGAGGGAGAGATGGAGAGGGGACAAGTCTGCCTTGGGAACTTTGCCACTCACCACCAGAGTTGAGGAAGCGCTTCCCCATGCCCACCTCAGGGTACTGCTCTGCCAGCCCCCACTCAGGCCAGCAGAAGCTCTCAGCAGAGAACAGCAGATGACTGCCAGTCTGAACAAACTTCTTCAGCAGTTCTGTTGGGCTGCTTGCCAGAATCACGTCGTAGCTGGCCAATGAAAGGGGAAGACGAGGGCCACGAGGAACCTCAGTCTCTCTTTCTGTCTCCATAACCAGTTTCCCTCTCCTTCCACTCCAGACCCCCTTACCTGTCCACAAACATGATGACCATGTCTTCCTGATCTGCGTATTTCTCCATTTCCTTCTTGAGCCACCTGACCTTCTGGCCTCCACCAACTGTTCGAGCGACATCACCCCCTCGCCACTCCTGTCCCAGGCCCAGGGTCTGCAGGAAAGAAGAGGCTCAGCTGGCCAAGATGAGGAAACAGGACCAATCCCCCACAACCCCTGCCTTCTGACGATAGAGTTTCTCCCACGGGTCCCCCCACTCACCCGTACAGTGTAGTTAAAGAATTCTGCAGACTGTAGAAAACGCCGGTACCCCTCTGTCTCTGCCGTAGCCACAGTGATCACCAGCAATTTGTCTGTCACAGCCAGGGAACTGGCACTTAAGACCCACGGCTTGATGTCCCACGTGTTTATCCCTCTGTATCCCCTCCAAATTATTTCACTAAAGTTCTTTCAGCACATTTGGTCTCTAGAAAAGTTGGGTGAGCGCAACATGCACGAATGGGGGCTGGGGTGTTCCTGTCTGTCTGGGGAGGCTGGAACCTCTAGTTTTTCGTGAGGAGAGGCTGGGTTCCAGGAAAGGCTGGACACTCCCTCCCAGGCAGGCAGACGTGTCGACCCTGCCCACTGGCCTCCCGGGTTCTTACCTGGGTTGACAGGATTGGCGCCCCGGGGTCGATCGGAGGCACAAATTACGGGGCGCAGCGGCGGTAGCAGCAGCAGGAGCAGGAGCAAAAGCCGGGGTTCCGGGCCTGACGCAGCCATGGCTAGCAGCACGCTTAGACTACACCCAGGCCCGCACCGGGGCTGAGCCGAGCGCCTGGAATCTTCCCGACTCCCCGGGAAGATTCTGGGAAAAGGGGAAGCCGAGCCCGCTGAGAGGAGGAGCTGTGCTCGGGACTCCGCCCTGGAAAAAAGGCGTAACCCGAGGCCACCGAAAACCCGAGATGCAGACGGCGAGACAAGGCAAGGATTGTCCCGCGGGCGCGGGCTGGAGGGTGGGGAGGAGCCGAGGGTCTGGTCCCCGGCTCTGCCGGACTCACTCCGGAGGAACCGAATCCCCCCGGGAGGGGAAGTGACCTTTTGAGGAGGGTCCAGGCAACGCGGGGGCGGGTCTTGGCCACAGCTCTGACCCGGAGGAAGACTGGACCGCGAGGCCTGGGGTGGCGCACGGCAGGGGCGACGGGCCCGGAGGGATCGGGCAACCAGAGGCGGGATCGCGCGGACATCGTCGCGGGTCGGGGTTCAACAAAGCCACCGAACCTGCCTATCCCCTCAGCGCGGGGACACGCACCGGGGCTGCAAAAGGACACAGAGAGAAGAGCGCTCCCCTAAAGACCATTTTTTTAAAAAAAGTGACCCTTTGCAAGAGGCTCTCAGATTTCTTTTTTCTTTCTTTTTTTTTTTTTTTTTTTTTTTTGGAATCACAACACGGCCGGAAGTAGTTTTGCCCCTATCAAAGATGGAGGAAAGCTTGATGGTCTCCAAGGGAACATCACGTAATGACTTCAAGCGGGAGGGGAATGACTGCGCACGCGTACGTGTGCACGCCAGCAGAAGGGAGGTGCTTGGACCAAGGGGCGGTGGTTAGTACGCGTGCGCAGTAGGCTCTTCTGTCAACTGTGTTGCACCAATGGTGGAGAAGAAACCCTCCGGTATGTGAGCCTTCGGTGGTTTACCCTTTTGTGCATTCCCAAGTTCAAATTCAGCCTAACATCTCCCCGCCTAGTGTTTTAGGTCAAATACCTTCGCAGGTTCTCTCGCTCAGCGTTGGGGCAGTCTCAGAACCATTCATTCGTGTTTTGTGACTGCTTGCTTCAAGCCAGACGCTGAGGATGAAGAGGATGTCTTGTCACTCCAAAGCTCCTGGGTGCTATGAGCAGTTAGTTGTACTCACCTAGTTGTTTTGTTTCGTTTTTGTTTTTGTTTTTTCAGAGACAGGGTACGTACCCCTGGCTGCTTTGTAGACTAGGCTAACTTCGAACTCACAGAGATCTGCTTGCCTCTGTCTCCACAAAGCTAGGATTAAAGGCGTGCGCTGCGCCACCATCGCCCCACTTCCCTCCAGCTTCTGGATGCTGGATGGAGAAGGGGACCGAGAAGCTTAGGAAGTCACAGGGCTTGGCTTTGGGTAACAAACACACGCTTATTTCACTCTTTTCTTTCCTTCCTTTCACTCTCTCTCTCTCTCTCTCTTTTTTTTTTTTTTTTTTTGTTGTTGTTGTTGTTGTTGTTTTGGTTTCTCGAGACAGGGTTTCTCTGTGTAGCCCTGGCTGTCCTGGAACTCACTCTGTAGACCAGGCTGGCCTCGAACTCAGAAATCCGCTTGCCTCTGCCTCCCGAGTGCTGGGATTAAAGGCTGCGCCACCACTGCCCGGCACTTTCTCTTTTTTTAATGAGACTTGTTTTACCTTGTAGCCTAAGCTGCCTATGTAAATTAGGCTGGTCCTACCTCGCTGCTTGATGTCCAGTAGCCAAGTCTGTGGTTTGGGGGAGTTCTGGTTTGAGACTGGCACGTTATAGGAAACAGAGCTCTGTGTTTGGATTAGAAGCACCAGGAATGGGCAGGTGAGATGGTGCAGTAGGTAAAGGTGCTTGCTGCCAAGCCTGACCACTTGAGTTCAGTGCCCAGGATCCACATGATAGGAGAAAAAAAGCTTCTGTAAAATTGTCCTCTGACCTCCGCACGTGTGCTGCGATACCTACACGTGCACAGAAACACACAGAATAAATGAATTTTTTGGAGAAAGATAGAAATACAAGAAAAAGAGATTAGGAATGCACGTCCACTGGTAGGGTGCTTGCCTAGCATGCCCCAAACTCTTGTTCCATCCCCGGCATCACCTAAGCCTGGTGTGACTGTACACAGGAGGTCATTCAAGGTCATTCAGCTACACAGGAAGTCCCAGGCCAGCCTGGGCTTCCCGAGACCCTATTGAAGGTTGTGGGGTTGAGAAAGGATAGGCCAAGGAGCACTATCAATAAAAGAGGAGGGACAGGCAAAAGCAGCCTTGAGAGCAAGAGGGAGCCGAAATGTGGGAATAGGAAGTACTCCCAACAAGAGAGGACAGCTGGGAGTCGAAGGAAGGTAGGCGGTGTAGTCACGGGGCATAGGAAGGCATCTCAGGCTGAAGGAACGTTCTAGGAGTGTACACTGGATTTTGCCCTACAGAGTCGCGGGTATCGTGACTATGCAAGCCACAAGCCAATACTGTTGTCATTCTCAAATGCACTCTGTTTATTTTAACTTGTGTATGCATGCTGCTCTGCGCAAGTGAGTGTAGGTATCCACGGAGGACAGAAGAGGGAGCTGGAGTTACAGGTGGTTGTGAGCCACCCTGGTGGCTTACCGTCCCGGGTCCTGGAAACTGAGCTCTAGCACTCCGTAAGAGCAGGAAGTGTTCTTAAGCACTGAGCCATCTCTCCAGCTGCAATTTTTTGTGTCTCCGGTTACTGCGGGGACTGGGAGGACTTAGAGTCAGCAAACAGGGCTGAGACAGGCTTCCTAAGCTGGAAGAAAGCAGAGTGAGGAGCAGGGAGTTTCCCACAGCATAATGACGAGGACGAGGCCTGGAGGCTGTGACTCTATGCACTGCCAGCGTCAACTTTCCTCCTTTCTTGACTTCCGGAACTCTCTTTGCCCTATCTAGTTCGCTCCCAGGACCCTGGACAGCGGCGGGTGCTGGACCGGGCAGCCAGGCAGCGGCGGATCAATCGACAGCTGGAAGCATTAGAGAATGACAACTTCCAAGATGACCCCCATGCCGGCCTCCCCCAGCTGGGCAAGAGGCTACCTCAGTTTGATGATGATGCAGACACAGGTGAGGTGGGGGTCAGGGGAGAAAGCAGCACAGTGTCCTGAAGCTCCTTGCAGCCTGAGATGGGGATCACATCTTTATTGTGTTTTTAATTTCCTTACATTTTCTCATTTGTGTGTCTGTGCACTTCTGTACATGCTCGCATGTAGAGGTCAGAAGAAAACTTATAGGAATTCGTTCTCTCCTTCCACCGTATAGCTTTCAGAGTTGAAACTCTGGTCACTCAGATTCCTGGGTTCAGCAGCAGGTGCCCTTAGCCACTGAGCCACCTGAGCGGCCCCTGTTTCTTTAAAACTGCAATTTATTCAGAGAGCAAACCATCTGAGAAGTCAATTTATTGCTATTCTAAAGAGCCGTCTTCTAGCCCGGGGGGAGCCATTGCACACATGTGCACGCGCACGCACGTTCGCAAACACACACGCACAATGTCAAATACCTTTGAGCCCAGCACTAGGGAGGCAGAGGCAGATGGATTTTCTGTGAGCCAGCTTGGTCGGTCTACAAAGCAAGTTCCAGAACAGCCAGGGTTACACAGAAAAACCCTTTGTCAAACAAACAAACAAATAAAAAACCATGTTCAGTCAGCAGGTTATAGACAGAGACAAAAGGCTGTCAATCATCCGGATTGGTTGACAGTCGCCCTTACCCTCCGTGTCAGGTGTCAGCCACATCCCTGAGGCTTGTGATGGCTGTGCCTCTTGCTATCATCCCATGTACTCGTCCCTTACTCCGTGGATGTCTGGGATGGACTCCGGCGCTTCTTGAACCACTGAGTCCAGCTAGTGTCTGCTGGTGTCATCTTTGTACACTCCAAGGACCCCTGACAGGGAGGGAGGGAGGGGTTAGCTCAGCAAACCAACCACGAACGGCTGTATCCAGCGAGCTAGAAATAACATGCCTGTGCCTGCTCTCGGGTCTGCTTAGAGTAGGGAGGGTCTCGTTTATTTGTTTCTTGAGGGAAGAAGGTCTCTCTTTGTAGGCCAGACTGTTGTGAAACTCACAGAGATCCTCCTGCCTCTGCCTCCCAGGTGCTGGGGTCAAAGGTGTGCACCACCACGCCTGGCACGATTTTTTAAAACTTTAGGCAATCTCTCTTGTTCTATTTGTGCATGTGTGTGCATGTGCATGTGTGTGTACGGATGCATGCCATGGCCCAGCATGTGGGTGGGGGTCAGAGGACAACTTTCGGGAGTTGGTTCTCTCCTTCATAATGGGAGTGCCAGGGTTTGAACTCAGGCTGTCAGGTTTGGCAGCAAGTGCCTTCACCCGCCATCTTGCTGGCTCAAGTGTGTCTTTACACTACAGAGCATCAAATATCCCTGCCCTTGGGCTGGAGGAAAGGGAAGGAGCGGGACTGTGGAGGACCATGTGGGAAGGCTGGCAGTAGGAAGGTGACTTGGGAATTACTCCTGGCTTTGCCAATGACTAGCTCCTGTGTTGGGAGCAACTGTCTTCCCTCTCTGTGCCTCAGTTTCTTCCTGTGTGTGGAATAAAAAAGATGGAGCAACCAGGTATGATGTCATATAGAGACCCAGTACATAGAAAGTTTAAGGCTGGAGAACTGCCAAGGATTTAAGGTCAGCCAGGTCTATTTAGTGATCTTGAAGTCGGCTTGGGGTAGGTAGTGAGACCTTGTGTCAAAGCAGCAAAAACAAAACACTGTAATCTCAGCCTCTGAGACGTGGAAACAGGAGGATCAATCAAAGATCACCCTTTGTGAGTTCATGGCCAGCCTGGGCTACATGAGCTCCTGTCCCCAAAATAAAAAGATGGAGTAGGTTGGACTTTAAGTAGCTGGCAGTCGAGCAGGATTGGAGATGTCAGGGTTAGTGCAGACGCAGGCAGGGAGGGACAGACCCCCAGTGTGGTGTGGGTGGGCACCTCCAACATGACTGTCACAGTCCCTGCCCAGCACCTCAGTCTCCTTCATCCCCCAGGAAAGAAAAAGAAGAAAACGCGAGGTGACCACTTTAAACTTCGTTTCCGGAAAAACTTCCAGGCTTTGCTGGAGGAGCAGGTGAGAGGGCTCAACCTGGGGTGGGGGTAGGGGGATCTTAGAGAGTAAAGGGGTAAGTGAGTCCCTGATCTTCAGTGTCCCTGGTGGACATCAGCTGCATGGCAGAGTAGAGAATTCAAGATGTTTGTCCCTTCACATCCCTGCAGAACCTGAGTGCTTCTGAGGGCCCTAACTACTTGACAGCCTGTGCGGGTCCCCCATCCCGGCCCCAGCGTCCCTTCTGTGCCGTGTGTGGCTTCCCGTCCCCGTATACCTGTGTAAGCTGTGGCGCCCGGTACTGCACGGTGCGCTGCCTGGGCACCCATCAGGAGACCAGGTGAGCCGAACCTAACCCAGCCATGCCTACAGTCTATTCCATGTCACATCCCAGGACCTCCCTCCTCAGATGGGCGTCTCTCTCTCTCTCTCTCTACAGGTGTCTGAAATGGACGGTGTAAACCTGCCACCAGGGAGAGGAAGCACCCCCAACCTTCCCCAGACCACCCCAGCTCGCCCACAAAAGACAGAGAGAGGAACTACCCATTCACCCAGCAAAGCTAGGGACCCCAGGGACTGCTGTGGGGTGGTCCAGCCCACAGAGTGCTGTGGTAATAAACGGCCTGGTAAAAGGAAACCCGCCTACTCATTCTGGGGTATTTGGAGGTGAAGTTCAGGGTTGATGCTCAGGCCTGCATAGACCCTGTCTCTTCTTCTAGCCTCCACTGCCCGTCCTCTGTGTCGTGGGAGTTTATGTCTCATTCTCCAGCTACTCAAGTCGTCTTGGCCTTTCTTAGTTGCTGCTTTAGTTTAGTTTTTGAAACAAGGTCTTACATAGCCCAGGCTAGCCTTGAACTCACTATATATATAGCCAAGGATGGCTGAACTCCTAATCTTTTTGCCTTTGCCTCTCAAACGATGTTTTTAAAATAGTGCTTCTTTACATAATCTGAAGTTTTTTTCCTCTATGTGCGTGTGCATGAGTGTGCGTGTGTGTTGCACGTGCACGTGTGTGCACGCCATAATGAATATGTATATGCCAGGGGACCACTCTCAAGGGAATCAGTTCTCCCCTTCTACCCTGTGGAGACAGGATTTTTGTTGTTTCTGCCCCTCACTATAAGTGGACTTCAGGCTAGCCGGCCCACAAATGTCCGAGTGATTCTCTTACTTCCATCTTGCTGCAGGCGTGCTAGGATTACAGATACGAGTCAAACGTGGGTCCTCGGGCTTTCTAGGGTAGTGCCTTCACCCCGTCAGCTGTCTCCCACCCACCTCTGGTGTTTGGAAAGCCTCAGGACTGTCATGTCCTGCAAATGGACCCCATGAACTGGTTTGCAGGGTTCAGCGGGGAAGCACAGCCACTCATGTATCCTTGGGAAAAAAAAAAAAAACTCCTTGAGCTAGATACATGGATCAGTGGTTAAGAACACTGGTTACTCCTCTAGAGGACCCAGGTTCAATTCCCAGCATCCACATGGCAGCCCACAACAGTCTATAGCTCCAGTCCTGGGGGATCTGCTGCCCTCTTCTGGCCTCTGAGGGTACTTCATGCATGGGATGCACAGAGATACATGCAGACAAAAACATACACATAAAAAATAAAGGAAGAGCCGGGCAGTGGTGGCACACGCCTTTAATCCCAGCACTCGGGAGGCAGAGGCAGGTGGATTTCTGAGTTTGCACCAGCCTGGTCTACAGAGTGAGTTCCAGGACAGCCAGGGCTACACAGAGAAACCCTCCCAAGTGCTGGGATTAAAGGCGTGCACCACCACTGCCCGGCTTGTTTTGGTGTTTTGAGACATGGTCTCTATATATAGCTCTAGATGTCCTGGAACTCAGCTCTGTAGATCAGACAGAGTAGCCTGGAACTCAGAGATCATCTGCCTCTGCCTCCTGAATGCTGGGATTAAAGGTGTGCACCACCGTGCCTGGCTTTAAAGGAGGTATTTTAAGTTTCTTTCTGGTTCTGAGTTTTTTATCTCTTCTTTCTTCCCTCTATTTCAATCCTCCTCTCTTCTGTCCCCGCCCCCTATTTCTTTTCTGGAACCAACGGCAAGCACTTGACTGCTGAAACTCACCTCAAGGCCTCAGTCGGAGAGTTCTGGGCATGCGTGCGGCCCTCAAGCTACCTCCCCAGCTCACTTTGTATTTTGTAATTTGAAATAGGATCTCACTGGGTTGTCCAGGCCGAACTCAACTCTGTGGCTGCAGCAGGCCTTGAGCTTGTAATCCTCCTGCCTCTGCCTCTGCCTCTGCCTCTGCCTCTGCCTCTGCCTCTGCCTCTGCCTCTGCCTCTGCCTCTGCCTCTGCCTCTGCCTCTGCCTCCTGAATAGCTTCAATTACAGATTGTACTGTGAGCAACCCTTCAAGTAATTTCCATTTCGAGCTAGCTTCAAGGGCTGAGTGACTGGGCAGATGGGGTGAGGGCTGAGGAATTGTTGTGAAATGCTGTGACAGGGAACCAGATAATTCTGCTACTTGACTAAATGGGACCAGCCAGGCTGCCTCTTGTCCTTGATGCTACTAGTGTGCAGGGACACTTAGGATGTCGGAAGTGGGGTATGGAGAATTGTCACCAGCATAGGACCAAGACATTCCTGGGAAGCACAGGGGAAACTTAGAGGCTCCCGTTGCTGGTGGTGCTGGCAGCTGAGGCTGGCATGGTGTTTGCAGGGTCCCAGACTCGATGCTTGTCTAAGTGGATTGCAGGCTGTAATAACCCAATCCTTGAAATTACCATGCTAAGCACACAGCAGGGGCGCGGCCTAAGTATTTGCTGACCAAATTAGCTACTAATGAGATCCAGCGAGGTTTTTTTAAAGTTTTTGAGACAAGTTCTTGCTAAAATTTTGGGTTGGTGAGATGGCTTAATGGGTAAAGGCACGTGTGACTTGTGGCTGAGTCTGATGACCCGAGTTTGATCCCTGGGACTCACTCCCTTTGACTTTCACATGTATGTGGTGATGCACACACATGTGTACGTGCTCTCCCTCTCTCCCTCTCCCCCCCATACACACACACACACACACACACACACACACACACACACACACACACACTAAATAAATACATAAATGTTTTCTTTAAAAATCACCCTTGGCAAACTCGAGGAATCCTGAGGAGGAGGAGGAGAAGAAGAGGAGGAGGAGGTGACTGAGGGGGTCAAGGACACCACGAGAACATGGCCTAAAGAATCAACTGACCATGGGGGCTCACAGAGATCAGGGAGCCTGTATGGGTCTGACCTAGGTCCGCTGCATATATGTTATGGTTGTTGTGGTGATTTGAATATGCTTGACCCATGGGAGGTGGCACTAATAGGAAGTGTGGTCTTCTTGGAGAAGGTGTGGACTTGTTGGAGGAAGTGAGTCATGAAGGGGTGGGCTCTGAGATCTTATGCTTAAGCTCCACCCAGGACAGAAAAGACCCTCCTCCCGGCTGCCTGCAGAAGACAGTCTCTCCTGATTGTCTTCAGATCAATATGTAAAAATCTTAGCTCCTCCAGCACCATGTCTGCCTGTGCACTGCCATGCTTCCCGCCATGATGATAATGGACTGAACCTCTGAAACTGTAAGCCAGCCCCAATTCAATGTTGTCCTTTATACGAGTTGCCTTGGTTATGGTGTCTGTTCACAGCAATGGAGACCCTAAATAAGTTATGTAGCTTGGTGTTCTGGTGGGAGCAGGGCCTGTCTCTGACTCCTTCGCCTGCCTTTAGGACCCTCTTCTTCTTACTGGGTTGCCTCATCCAGCCTTGAGGTAAGAATAAGTGCCTGGTCTTGTAGCTTGATATGCAGTGTTTTCTAGTTGATGTCCCTGGGAGGCTTGCTCTTTTCTGAGGGAAGGTTGAGGGGGAACGGATCTGGGAGAAAGGGAACATGGTGGGGAGAGAGGAGGAGAGACTACAGTGCAGTCAGGATATAATATATGAAAAAAGAGTAAATAAAAATAGGGGGAAAGTCACCTTTGGACTGTGCTGTGATGAAGCACACCTTTAATCCCAGCACTCAGGAGGCAGAGGCAGGCAGATCTCTGTGAGTTCAAGGCCAGTCTAGTCTACAGAGCAAATTCCAGGACAGCCAGGACTACACAGAGGAAAACAAAACAAACACAAACAAGCAAAGCAAACAAAAAAGTTTCCCTTGGTCTTCTATAGATCCATGACCATAGAGCAGCTGAAGGAATAGGAACCCTTCCCAGCAGCCAGGGTCGATACTGTTAAGTGGTCAGTTGTGCAACTCAGTTTAGGTTTTCTGAGAGGAAGGGGAGAGAGGAAGCAGGCGGGGGAGTTGATGAAATTGTGTGGATTCGGTCACAGGCAAAAGAAAGGGTCACTTGCCAAACTCCAGAAGCAGACTCAGGTCACCAGAAAGTGCTGCGGGGGCACTTACCCAGCTGAAGCCCTGTCCCCGTTCTCTCTCAGGATTCAAGTTTCTGTCTAATGGTTTCATTTCCTTTTCTTTTTTCTTCTTTTGGTGTGAATGTGTGTATGTGTGTGTGTACATGTGTATTTACTTGGGTGTGTGTGTGCCAATCATCCGTGGGTGTTCTAGTTAGCTTCTGCTGTTAACTTGACACAACCCAAAATTATCTGAAAGAGTCTCAATTGGAGGCCTGCTGGGATTAGACTGGCCTGTGGGCACATCCGTGGGGGCATTTTCTTAACTACTAATTGATGAGGGAGGGCCCCGCCCACTGTGGGCGTTTCCATTCCTAGGCAGGTGGGCTTGGGCTCTCCAGAAATACTGCTGGCAAGTGCAAGCATCCTGTGCCCTGGGAATTAAAAGTGGAAATTAACCCCTTTCTCCCTAAGTTGTTTTTGGTCACGATGTTATCACAACAGAAAGCAAATGTGTCTTCCTCTGACACTTTGACATTTGTTGAGATACAGTTTGTCAGTTTTACCTATAGTTCACCCATCCTGCTGTCCTGTGAGCCCCTTTTTCCATCTCCCCAGTGCTAGGATTACAAGCATAAGCCACCACACTGAGCCTCCCCCCCCCTTTCTTTTTCTTTAAAAAGATTTTTTTTTTCAAGAGAGGGTTTCTCTGTGTAGCCCTGGCTGTCCTAAAACTTTCTCTGTAGAGCAGGCTGGCCTAAAACTCACAGAGATCCACCTGCCCCTGCTTCCCGAGTGCTAGGGTTAAGTGCGTGCCCCACCACTGCCCAGCTGGCTACCTGGCCTTTTGATTTGGATCCTGGAAATGAAACTCCAGTCCTCATTCTTGAAAGGCAATCACTTCACCAATTGAGCTAGCTCCCTAATTATGCTCTGCTACTTTTTAAAAAAGACATAGTCTCATGTAGCCCAGGCTGGCTTCAGACTCACCATAGAACTAAGGACGACCTTATACTCCTGACCCTCCTGCGTCTGCCTGCCAAGTGCTGGGGTTACAGGGGTGCACTACCACACCCAGACTTATTTTAGAGCTAATCAGGTACCAGCTGTACTTGGTCCCCAAATGACTCACTAAGCTGCCCACAACACACCAACCAGCTATGTTATCCAGGAACCTTTAGAGTCTCTTTCTGGAAGATATTGTAGCTTTCCCACAGAAACGTGTCCATGTCAGGCCCAGCCCATGCCTAACGAGCATACTCAGGCTTAGGTGAAACAAACAAACAAGACAAGGTCCCAGGGACTCCCTTCTGAGGAGCCTGTACCATAGTTTGACGTCTTGTTCTCTGAGACTCTTTAAAATGCCAATATCCATAATCCTGGGTATCATTTTCTTTTTCTTTTATTTTTTGGTTTTTGTTTTGTTGTTGTTTTGGGGTTTTGTTTTTTCTTCTTGTTGTTTTTCTTTCTTTGTTTTTTAAAAGATTTATTTTAGTTATTTTATGCATATGAGTACACTGTCGCTGTCTTCAGACACACCAGAAGAGGGCACCAGATCCCATTACGATGGTTGTGAGTCACAATGTGGGTGCTGGGAATTGAACTCAGGACTTCTGGAAGAGCAGTCAGTGCTCTTAAGCACTGAGCCATCTCACCAGCCCCCTGTTGTTGTTTTTCAAGACAGGGTTTCTTTATATAGCCCTGGCTGTCCAAGACTCAATTTGTAGACCAGGCTGGCCTCAAACTCACAGAGATCCATCTTCCTCTGCCTCCTAAGTGCTGGGATTAAAGGCGTGTGCCACCACTGCCCGGCAGAGTATTATTTTCTTATGAGCTCCTCTTCTGGATCCTCAAGCTTCTGCCTGTATTGTTTTATCTCTGGTAAGGGACTGAAGAGACCGCTCAGAAGTTAGGAACCCTTGCAGGTCTGACAGAAGATCAGGGATCTTTTTCCAACACCCGCATGGGTCAGCTCACAACCTTCCATAATCCCAGTTCCAGGGGATCTGGTGCCCTCTTTTGGCCTCAGCAGGCACCTGTAGGCACCTGGTGCACCTAAACCCGTGAGGGCACACACACATTCACTCAAAGAACGCATCATTTAAAATATCTTTATTAAACCCCAAATTGACTTCAAACACACATGCACACACCAATGCCCATTCCAGATCCCCTGCCCCTCTGTGAGGCTGTGAGAGAATAGGTCAAGAGTCAAAAGAGAGGCATTTTCAGCAGGCCAGGAGCATCTCAGCAATCAACAATCTCCTGAGGTGGGCGACTCTGAGCAGTTATTAGCGATTCCCCCTTTCAAATCCTTTTGTTGAGAATGTATGCTTGTGTGTGTGTGTGCCATCCATGCACAAATCTGTGTGCCTTCAAAGGTCGGAAGGGGGCTTCAAGCGCCCTGCTCCATCAAACTCTACCTCATGTCCTTGAGACTGGGTCTCACATTGAACCTGGAGCTAGCTTGGAAGCAAGTAAGCCTCGGCACACCTCCCTAGCAGCACGTGGGTTGCAGGAGTGTGTTCATGGCGAGCTTTTTACACGGGTCCTGGGGATTTGAACTCAGGTCCTCATACTTGTGTAGCAAACACTCTTAACTCACTGAGCCATCTCCCCAGCTCCCTATTTCACTAGATGAGACACCCGAAAGTGGGCAGACTTGACAGTCTATGGCTTGAAATGACCCCCTTTCGTGGCTGTAGCTTCATGACCCCTGGAGCCCCCTGAACAATCACAATATACATTTATTTATGCACATATTTATATGGAGTCACATGCTGCAGACAGCTCCGGCCCCTTGAATCCAGCTGTAGGGGGCCAGGCAAGTTGCCCCAGAAGCTTCTGTTCCTGAGAGAGGCTGGAGTGACAGATAAGGTGTGCCCAGAGTGGGTAGTGGCTTCCAGGCATAGGGCGAGGCCTGGAAATTCGGCCTGTCCTACGGGTATTAACTGGAAACTGGTCTGTCCATAGGTCCTAGAGACAGTGGGACAAGAAACGTTGTCCACCGGGCCAGAGCTCCTACACATAGGCGTTTTTGCCGTATTTACCAAAGCTGACGTCACTTTCATCTGAGGTGGCTCGGGGCATCACAACTGTAGAAGGCTTGTAGGGAAGCCCAGCCCTGTGGATGGAGAGGAAGGCAGGGTCACAGAGGTCATAGGATGCTGTGGTCCTCAGCATCCTCCTCCCGCCCCTCCCCTCACCTGGTGGCAGGGTCCTCCTTGGAGGCACAGCAGCAGGTGGAGAAGACACAGATGCCGCCCAGGATGGAGAGCAGGGAGGCGCTCCAGCCCAAGTAGAGGGCAGAACCCAGTTCATATCTGGAGGAGTGGAAGAGGTGAGTGCCAGCCAGGAGACGCAGGGGCTGAGACACACCCACTGCCCCCAAGGGCAGAGTTCCTCACTTACTTGGTTCCAGCATACAGGGGGTTGAAGAAGTCGGTAGTGATGTTGATGGCGTACCACGAGATAGCCACCATCCCACAGGCTCCTGGAGAAAAGGTCAGAGGATCTCGTCCTACTGCCCCTTCACAGCCACAAACCCACCCCACCCCCACACAGGCAAGTGGGCTCTGAGGGGCTTGAGAGACAGGCCGAGTAGGAGCAGGGGTGGGGCATCACGTCCACGAGTAACACTTCCTTTTCTCAAACCTGTTCAAACTGCAGTCACACAAGTCCCAGGGTGTCTTTTTTGTTTTTTAAGAATTATTTATCTTATGTATATGAGTGCACTATAGCTATCTTCAGACACCCCAGAAGACGGCATCAGATCCCATTACAGATGGTTGTGAGCCACCATGTGGTTGCTGGGAATTGAACTCAGGACCTTTGGAAGAGCAGTCAGTGCTCTTAACCACTGAGCTATCTCTCCAGTCCCTTCCCCACCCAGGGTATCTTTTTATAGACAAGATCTTATGAAGCCTAGGCTGGCCTTGAACTCACCTTGTAGCCTGACATAACCTTGATCCTGTTACCTTTTGAGTGTATAGTCATGAGCCACCACACAGAGTTTTCATAGTACATGTAGCCTTCAACTGTGCTGAGGGACTAGGATTTAAACAGTCTCGCACAGCCATGCCTGGGCAATAAGAATGATGAGCTTCTAAGATAACCGGCTTCTTCCTCCCTGCTGTACTTGAGACAAAAGCCTGACAACTTAAAACAAAGGCCTTCTATACTTAACCTTTCTAGACGGGCAGTGGTGGCACACGCCTTTAATCCCAGCACTCAGGAGGCAGAGGCAGGCGGATTTCTGAGTTCGAGGCCAGCCTGGTCTACAGAGTGAGTTCCAGGACAGCCAGGACTATACAGAGAAACTCTGAAAAAAAACCAAAGGCCTTGTGAACTTTCTTCTCCGGCCAGCACACCCCCGCTGATGAACTGACCGGACAGTTCAACACCCGATCAGGTGCTGTTACACAACACCTGAGGGCCAATCGGCTACCCAGACCAAAAAACAAAACAAAACAAAAAAAAAACGAAAACAAACAAACCTCAGCCCTGGACAAGATACTGGACTTTGGCTTCTCCATCCCCCTCTCTGCTTGGTGGAGTCTTTCTCTGTGTGTCTGCCGCGTGGGTGTGTTTCCTCATTTCCAATAAAAGCTTTTCCTCAACTGTGGACTCATCTGCTGTGTTCAGGATTTCTCCGCTGCTATCTGCCTAGCATGAGATTTTTCCCTGCCTTTTATAATTAACGGGCAGAGAAAATGACCCACTCATGACCCCCAGATGGGAACAATAAGCCATCTTGAAAGCCCAGTGGCCCAAAAAGTCTTCCCTGCCTCTGACACCCCTGTGGGCTATCACTCACCTCCAGCAAACTGGCTAAGGGACCTTTCCAAGCCTTCAGATGGAGAAAATGGAAGTATCCGCCAGGCCTTGTTTTATAAAGAATATTATTGCTGTTACTATTATTATCGTTAGTGGGTGGTGTATGCACGTGAGTGCAGGAGCTCAGGTGGAGGTCAAAGGTCAACTTTCAGAAGCTGGTTCTTCCCAGCCACTCTGGGGATCTCTGGATCAATCTTGGGTCACCACAGAGTGCCTTTACTCATCAGCCCTGCACGGTTTATCATGAAGGGGTGTGTGCAGAAATGTAATAAGCTGTGAGTGAGCCTGTGGACGTTGTGTGTATGTGTGATGTGTATGTACGTGTATGTTTTTGTATGTGTATCTGTGTATGTTGTGTGTATGTGTGATTGTGTATATATGTGTGTGTGTGTGTGTGTGTGTGTGTGCGTGCCTTGACTCTGATCCCTCAGCCAGCCATAAGCTATGGAAGGAAACGGTCTCTCAGGTCTGCCTGGACTTTGGCTCAGTTGGGAGCAGAGACAACCCTACTCTTGGACAGCGAGTTGTGGTCTGGAGATCTGCACAGTACAGACAGGGTGGAGAGAGGGGAGAGCCGAGCCACAGAGGGCTGAGGTCAAGGCCAAGGGGAAGGTGAGGCAAGCCCCGAGAGCAGGGGATGGGGAGGCAAGCCTTGAGAGACCCCACCCCAGTGTCCCCTCTCTCCCCCATTACCAGCAAGTATGTGCAGGGCCCCTGCAATGGCCAGCAGCTTGGCCTTCCTGGAGAGATCGATGTTACCCACGTTGGTGCAGCGGAGCCCCACCATGCCTAGAAAGAGGCCCAGGAAGCCCAGGAGGATGGCGGTGATCATGAGAGCTCTGCAGCCCTGGACATACCCTGCGGAGCGCACAGCGGGAGAAGTCAGTCTTTTCCTGCCTTCCTGCCAGTCTCTTGCACCTAAAACGCCTAGCACCCTCTCCCTTCAGATCCATCTCAGCCCCTCTCCTTATCCCCTTTGCTCCATCTTGGCTCCTCTTCTCTCACCCTGCAGCCGACTCTGCCTCATGTAGTCTAGGTTGGCCCCAAACTTGTTAAGTAGCTGAGCATGATTCTTTTGTCTCTGCCTTGACAGTGCTGGGGTGACAGGCACACACCCACAGGCCTGGTTTATAGGGTGACAGGGATGCAACCCGCGTGTTGCCAAAAACCCCTTCCCTGGGGGAATGTAAACAACATCTGTCCCTTCCTCTGGAGGTCCCAAGAACAAACCAAAGCAGGACACCACCAAATGTCACCTTACAGAGAACATGGATGAACCCTTAATGGCAGAAGGATGGCTGACCCCAAAGTGGCCACAACAGAAAGTCTTCACCAGCAAGGACGATGGTTCCCACAGCCACAGAGCTGAAGCCCCTCCCCCAGTCTTCCCCAGCCAGTCCATCCTGGCCTCTCCCGGAGACCCTAGGCCCCATGCAATTAGGGCAGAATTGCAAATGACTGGAGAGGTGGGGCTCAGTGACTCTTCCCATTCTATCTTTTTTCTTCCTTTATTTCTTTCTTTCTCTTCCTTATCCCCCAAGACATGGTTTCCCTGTGTAGTCCAGGCTGTCCTGGAATTCGATAGACCAGGTTGGCCTTGAACTCAGAGATCCATCTGCCTCTGCCTCCCAAGCACTAGGATTATCCACTCATCCATCCACCCACCCACCCATCCTTCTATCCATCCATCCACTTATGTGCCTCAAACTTGCTGCATAGCTAACTCTTGATCCTCCGGGATTACAGGTCTATGCTACCATACCCAATACCATGGACACTCTGGGTTGGAGCTGAGTTTTTTCTGGAGTAACCAGCAGGGGGCAGCAGTGACTCAGGGCAGAGGGTAGAGGACCATGGAAGATGGGCAACCTGGGCCTAGGAACCCACCCCAGTCAGTTCAGCTCATAATCTTTTGGTGCCTCAGTTTCCCTTTTTCCAAAGCCAAGGGAAGCTGCTGGCTCCTCCTCCTGTTTCTGATGGTTGCCAAACACTCTCAGGAACCTTGTACCCCTTCTCTGGGTGGGGCCCATAGCACACATGGCGCAGAAGGCAAAAGGCTTGGGTCTCTGCCCGGAGGAGATGAAGTAGCCTGGAGTTAAGAGGTAGGGAGGGGGGACAAAGTTCTCTGAGAGGACATTATGACTCCCAGCCACACCTTCTAGAGAGTTCCCCCACCAATTCTTAATGTGCAGAGAATGCTAATGGACAAAGGAACGCTGACTGAAGGGCCTATGGGTAAGTGGATCAAGCGAGTGGCCGAACAGTGTAGAGGATGCACAGGTATGAAGTCATTAATTGATTGTTAGGCCTGGCTTGATGAGCTATGCCTGAAATCACCACAGCACTCAAGAGGCTGAGGCAAGAGGGCTGCAAGTTCAAGGCCAGCCTGGGCATCTCAGCAAGATTGTCTCAAAATGAAATATAAAAAGAAGATTGGCACTGTAGATCAGAGGTAGAGTGGTTTTGCTTGCAATTCCCCAGTGAGGGCTTGGGGGTGGCTCTTAGTGGTGTATCACTGGCCTAGACTCCTCCACTGAGGAACAGACGGTAGTTCAGTGATAGCATGCTTGTCTGATACACATATGGTTCTCAGTTTAATCTCTAATACTGGGTGCAAAGAGAAAGGAGAGAGAATCCCTCTTGGGACTCAGAAGACCACACAAGAATAACCTGGCCCTCAGCTCAGACACAGTAAATTGAAATCACAGCTTCCTCTCTACTTCCTCTGCCTCTAGGCAGGCTGCTTAACTCTGCAGAGTGGTCCAGCTTTGACAAAAATGAGATTAACAGTGTAAATACATCTGAGAAGCACGGATTGCATATGGGAAGGGGAGTGTCCACATCAAAGGAAAAGCTAGGTATGCACACCTGGAACCCCAGCACTTGGGAGGCTGATGCAGGAGGATTTTCTTGAGTTCAGGACTAGCCTTGGCTACATAATGAGGTCAGAGATTGGACAATACCATGAGCAATACCAAGTCTCAAAACAGTGTGTGCACACACACACAGACACACAGACACACAGACACAGACACAGACACAGACACACAGACACACACACAGACACACACACGCTCGCACACACCAATCCAAAGAACATAACCCGTCCATCACCCCCAGCAAACTCCATGTGACTTTCCTCCACATTCAGTTCTCTTACAGGCAAAGAGCAGCAACACCACGTGAGCCCCTCTTAGGTGGCCAGGTTCACAGCAAAATGCCCTCTGCACACCAGGGATGCAGCAGGCTGGCCAGGTGCTGAGTTGACTCTATGCATGGTTCCCTCTGGCCATTTACTGCCCTGCATTTGTGGCCCAGAATAGATGCAGTTTTCCCAAAGGTTTGAGTGTGGAGCACAGCCAGAGGTCGTAGCAGCTTGCTACCTCAGGCGAGTTGGGGAAAGCAGGGTACCAGAGGTTCACCTAGCCACGATCTCTGCTCAGAGCATCTTCCAGCTACGAGGCCATTTCACAGTGTTCTGTTTCCCACCCTGGGCTGGCCCCAGATTCCCCTACCCACTCGTCACCTGCAGTTGGGCTCTCAGAAAAGCAAGACCAGAATCTAGTGGCAGGAGCAACCAGAGAGGGCTCATGGTCATCGACTCTTGTAGCATGGGGAAGCCTAGGAAGTCTAGTGGACGCCGGAGAGGTGATGGCGTGGACGTACACACGTAATCAGTTTGGGGAGCTGCTGTTTGGTTTGGATTGGTGCATGTGTTGTACATGAATGGGGATCCCTTGGGGGAAATGGTGGTAGGGAGAGAAGGACGAGTTATGAGGTGAGCAAGAAAGGGGCAGGAGATGGTAGCAAAAAGGACTTGGGCCCAAGTTAGGGCTGCAGGCTGCAGCCATGTAAGACCATCAAACAAAACAACAACAAAAACAACAACAACGAAACACACTCTGAGTCCCAAACACACACGCACCGCTGCATAGCCACCTCTCCAGCATCCGTTAAAACTTCCTAGTAGATTCCCTTCTAAAATAAATGGGCCGATTCCAGAGCCCTTGGAGTTTCAGCAGGGCGGGTAGACCCCCAGACTGTGGATGTTTGGGGAGCTACTGAGGGTGGCATTCTACCAACAAGATGGATTCTTGGTCTCACCCCTGCCAACTGTGCCAACCCTTTCCAGAAGGAACCACTAAAACACAGTCAACACCCCGTGCGCGCCCGCACGTTTTGTTGCCTAGACGCCTCGTGACTACCTGCATACTGGCACCGTGATTATCTTAGCTTGCAGGTGGCTACGACCAAATTCATTCCATCATTTACCTGAAGCCTAGAGCTAGCAAAGGCCCGAATCACATCTGGAAGCCTCACTTAGCTGGTTGAGGACCACACAGTAGGGCAGGGGACCATGTGTAACACTCTCCCCGGTTCCATTCTAGGTCATGCAGCACCCAATGCTGCAGCTGTCCAGAACTAAAAGCAGAACCAAGAGCTTCATCTGAAATCCTTGGGTCCCTATGGTACCCAAAGGCAACCACCTCCATCCTTTCCTCAAGGACTCTCCAACCTAGCCCTCTAACCTCCCTCTGTCCCCTTGAGCCTCCCGCACCCCATACCAGAGAGAGCCAGCATGGATGGAAAGTCCCAGCAGTTGGAGACTCCTAGGGAGTCAGTGGCACAGCTGTACCATAGGTTCTCAAAGATGGTGTTGGTGGTGATGACGTTCCCATGGACTGTAGACACTCTCCAGTAGCTGTTTGGAAGGGTCACCCCCAGCATCAGCAGTCCCAGGGCTGACATGAAGAAGCCGAAGGTCTCCACAGCTATCGACATGCTGGGATGCAGGTCCCCCAAGGGGGCTTGAGCCCCAGGGATTGAGATAGAGGTGGCACCTCCAGGTGAACTCTGGGGGCTTTGGCCCAAACGAGATGTTAAGGAAGACTGAGAAGGGAGAAGGCTGAAGGACAGCTCATCCAGCTGCAATTCTTGCCTGCAGGTCAGGTCTGATTGCCTCTGCTGATCTCTGGGAGGCTCTGCTTCCTGGCAGGTCAGAGGAATGAGCCAAGCCTGCTCTGCTCTGCAGCTGTTGACTGTGATGGAGGGAATAACCCGGCCAAAAGTCCACCCCCTCCCCCGGCCTCTGGCCTAGCCTGGGACTCCCCGCCCTAGGAGTGGGGAGGCTGGACTTACTAGGAGACTTAGGGATACAGCCAAGGAGCAGCCCCCAAGGGAGGCATTAGGAATCCAGGGAAAGTGGCCTGCCTGACTCAGCTGTCACCAGGGCCAGGGAATGAAATTAGAGGGACAAAGAGTTTTAGGTACCCAAAGACCAGAGCGTCTAGAGAAGAAAACCTCCCACGGGCCACCACAGCCTTCCACGACGAACTAAGAGAGCCGGAAGGCAACCTAAGATGCTGAAGACCCTACAGATGGGACACGTAAATCTTCAAGGACCGTGAAGTTTGAGTTGGGGGTGACAAGACCTCTCAAACCCTGCCAACCTGACTCCCACTAGACTCCAGCGTTATCATAGGGCCCTGGGCTTGAATTTTTGGCTCTCAGCCTTGTTGACACAACATTATTGGCTTGTGGGTTGTAATGGGAGTTGGGAACCACAGGTAGCTCCTGGGCACACTCCCATTGCCCCAGCGGCTGCTTGGATCTAAATGCCATAGGCTGAGGTGAGGCCACTGAGTTCTACTTTCTTCCAAACTTCCTGAACTTTAATTGTCCCTCCAGCAGACCTTTGACTCTTTGGCACTGAACTTGATCTCCCTGCAGAGGGGCCAGGGGCCCTGGGGGTGGGTGGGGGGCAATCACAGACCGAAGGATTCTGGCTAATCTACCTGTCTACTTCCGGGGAACCATTACCAGCTCTATTAATTATGATAAATGGAACCTCTGAGTTCCCCACCCCAATGCTAGCCAAGCCCCTGTCTGAATAGATTCCCTTCTTGGCTGCTTCCTGGACTTGCTTGGCAAGTTGGCTCTAGGCTCCCTTTCTAGAGTACGTGAGACGGAGCTATGCCCACTGTGGGTCCCGTCCCCTTTCTGAATCAGGTTCCTCCATGCTCCCCTCAGGTACCTCCTCCCGCCCCCCAGTGAGCCTGCCAGGGGAATGACAAGAATGCAGGGAAGCCAAACAGGCCCACGCAGAGCCTGGCACAAGGGGCGTGGGGTGAGCTCGGAGATTTCTGCCTCCCATCCCACAGCGGGAACTGGGGTATCCTGTGCCCAACAACCCCCACAATCCCTGCTGTCTCTACACAGCTTCCTCTCTCACCCTGTCCCCAGGGAGGAAGACTGAGCAGAGGAAGGGGAGGGGGCAGGAAGACAAAGGAAGGGAAGGGCAGAGGTTTTTGGAGGCAGCTCAGTGGGGGCCCCCTGCAGTGGAAAACTCCCAGGCAGCTGTGTGGGTCAGAGGAGACCAGAGTCATAAATCCCAGCTTGCAGGCCCTCTCTGTTCACTGTTCTCTCCCATGATTCTGGGGCGGTGGAAGCCGTGTCCTCGAAGTTCCTTGTTCCTTCCAAGTGGATTCAAGACAGGGGAGGAAGGAAGGGTGTGGGCTGGGATGCTGGCAAAGGAGCCTGGAGTGGGGTAGAGAGGGCCGCTGTGCACCCAGTGACCCTGCTTCTCCCTCAACTGACGCTCACACAGCTAGCTTCCCAAGCCGCAGCCCAATTTTATTTACACTCATTGCAAAGCAGGACAGGGCTAAACAACAGGTGCCAGGGGGCGGGAGGCTGCGGGTCATGGAGACTGCGGAGGTGGAAGACAGGATTGCAGGAGAGAAGGGGAGGTGATGGTGAGGATGGACAGTCCCCTCTTCCAGTGTCCCCCGGGCTCCCAGGCATCCGGGGGCAGAGAGCAGGTGACACTGCCTTCAGGATTTGGACTTGGAGACAGCCAGTCCAATGAGTCCAGCCAGGCCCGCCACACCCAGGGCCATGCCACCAACAATGGCCATGCCTACCAGTCCATCTGGAAAAGGAAGAGGGAGGCATGAGCAGACCAGTCCCACCCCTAGGCCCCTGACCAGGCTCCCCTCCACAGAAGAGGGTACCTGTACCCAGAGTCTGTGAGTCAGGACTCCAGGCTACAGAGACCCCTGGAGGGTAGGTCTGATAAAGGACTGGGGGAGAAGGGGTGTGAGAAAAGTGTTCCCAGGGGCCCCGGGCATGAGGGAGGAGGAGGAGCAGCCGGCAAGAAGCCTGTCACCTTTCTTCATGGCCTTGTCAATCAGGCGCTCCAGCTCCTTGGCCTGGTTGTTCTGGGGCTCAGTCTGTAACAGTCCTCGCACATACTTTAGAGCCTTCTCATATTCCTGCAACCAGAGTAAAGGCACACCTCAAACACCGCTCTTCAGATGCGCCTCCTGCCACCCCCCACCCAGGGGCGTTCTTCCCTGGCCTGGCTCATCCTCCTCCTCCACCCGTTACAGCCCCACCCCACAGAGTAGAGTTCACAAACAAACCAGCTGTGTGTGGGGGGGTGATAAGCCTGCAGAGATAACCGCTCCAGACATGGGGCTGCACCCCAACCTGACGTCAGCGTGGTCCCCACACCCTGATACTCTCTCACCTTCCCTCAGAGTCTGCCCTGGGATTACTCTAAGCCCATGCAGCCGCCATCACCTAGCCTTTGCTGGCTTCCTGAGGGCCAGGGCTCTCGGCCTGGCAGGATTCAGGAGGAGCATGGGTCAGGCAGGGCTCTGCAGCCTTACCTTGAGCCTGTAGTTGCCCACTGCCAGGTAGAAGACATAATCCCTCTGTTCCTCTTTGTTCCCTTTGGGCAACAGCTCTAGAGCAGGGAGGGGAGAGGAGAGGAGAAAGATGGAGTCTCTTTCCAACACTGTGTTCCACCAGTCCTGCCCTGGACCTCCATCACCAGTTCCTATCACCCCTGCTTTCCAGGTACAGCCCGAGGCAGCGTGAGCCTGCCAGACACCTGTGGTGGATGCCAGGAACCAGCACTGCATGGGTGGGTGCATCCCACTAGCCAGCTATGGGTCCCACGGCAAGGCCACCTCCTGCCTGTCGTTCACATCTTGCTGAGGATGACTGGACTGCTAATCCTGCTGCTGCCTCCTGAGTGGGACAGGACATGGCGTATGCAGTGCTGGGATGTGAAATCGAACCAGTGTTTCCTACACCGCAGACATGCACTCTATAGACTGAGCTTTTATTTTGTTTTTGAGACAGGGTTTCTCTGTGGACTCCTGCAACTTGCTCTGTAGACCAGGCTGGCTTCGAACTCAGAGATCCTCCTGCTTCTGCCTCCAGAGTGCTGGGATTAAAGGTGTCACTCTAGGCCCACAACTTGCCCCCTTCTCTTAACTCAGCTTCCCCAAGTGACCCTCCTCTGACTTGCTTTTCATTCTCATATTCTCTCTTTCTCTCTCCCTCCCTCCCTCCCTCTCTCCCTCCCCCTCTCTCCTGGAGTTACATTGTGTGCAGCCACACTTTGGCACTAACCAGCTGTGCTGTGCTGCAGCCTTCTCAGTGTCTGCCCTGTGTCCCCAAATAAGACTCAAATGCTCTGAGAGCATTCCCACGGCTGTGCTCTACTGTGGCTCCCCCGAATTCCCAGCAGTGAGGTGGCTGAAGCAAGATGCAGGGGTTGAAGCAACGTAAGCTCGTTAGAGATCCTGTGTCAAAATCAAAACTGACTGAATGATACAGCGATCTTTTCTTACTACAGAATTTCCCTTGATAGCCTCTGGGATTATGCCAAGATGGACCCCAGATTTCAAAATCTACAGATGGAAGGCCCATCTATAAAACTAAAGAGTATTTGCATAGAACCTACCTATACTGCCCAAAGATGCCTATATTTTTTTTTTTAGACAGGGAGCTCATGTAGCCCAGGCTGACCTCAAATTTGGTCAGTTATGTGCTGACTCTGGCCTTGAACTTCTGATCCTCCTGCCTCTATCTCCACAGTCAATGTTCTACTACTGGACTATGTCCCTGTGCCTTCACCTTTGGAGTGCTTTCGATCACATGTCCTTGATACCACTAGCCCCTCAGATATTTTAAATCTCTAGAATTTTCTACACTACTGTTATTTAATACAACGCAACGCTATATTAACAGTGACTAGTAAGTGAACCAGAAGTGTTTTGCGTGTACCATGTGTGTGCAGAGGGAAACACGGAGGCCAGAGGACGTCTGTGTCTTGCTTTCATCCTCCACACCATCCCCCAGAGAAAGGGTCTCCAGCTGAACCTGGGCTAAGGTCGCCGAAGGCCATCTCTACCTCACCCCAGCCCTCTTCTTTACAGGCACTTGTGGTCACACTCAGCTTTTGCTGTGGATGCTGGGATTTGAACTCAGATCTTCATGCCTGGTCACCTCCCCTGCCTGAGAACATTTTTCTCCCATAGCATTTTCCATCTGAATGAATGTTCAGTGCTGAAATTGGGGATATAGACAATCAACTTAGCTCTTTACTGCTGTGAATTTACTGGTGGTTACTGAGTTACGAATGTGCTACAAGGTGAGGGTTCCATGTTGGAAAGGGTCCTGGAGGAGTGAGGTCAAGGACTGCAGAGGGCAGACTGGCTGGCGGCTGGAAAGGAGGTTTGGGGGACCCAGCGCCTTACCCTCCAGGAGCATGATGCCTCTACGGATGTCGTCATTGTATTTGCTTCGAACCAGGCACCAGGCATATTCAAACTGCGTGCTCTTGGACACAGAGCCAGCTGCCTGCTCAGACTGAAATTTCCTTTCAAAATTCTGTCATTAGAGAGAAGACTAATCATTTAGACACAAAGGGCACCCACCATCCTCCAGCTGAACTTACTGTCTAAATCCCAGTTAGACCATATTTTTCTATCTGCCGCCTTCCCTTGTAGATCTTGGTACCCGGAAGTCCAGCTTCTGTCATCTCCATCCCTGGGTCCCATGCTCTGTGTCTTCCCCTTCAAAAGGTCCCTCAACCCAGCCCCTAGTGGTACCAACAGGAGACACCACCTGGTGGCAGCTGAAGGCATTGCTCCCGAATCAGCTGACTCCAAGTGGCTGAAGAGTAAACATACCGTCCCAGAACTAAACGACCTCCTACGTGGCTTTTCTCTTAAGGCCGCTGGTCTCTTCCCACCCTACTCTTTTGGGCCTGGATCTGCCTTACTTTAACTCTAGGAGAGGAAAGAAAACACAACTACAAGGATGCGGTGAAAATAGCACCGTGCGGGACTAAACACTAGCTAAACTTTACACCAATGACTATGCTACTTCACCCCTGCACGAGTACCCCAAATTCCCAGCTCTGCATCACACTAAGACCCCAGGCCTAGGTCTGAGTTGCCGAAACCCTGAAAACTACAACTCCCATCAGGCCTAGGAACACGGCGCAGATTCCCACAAGAAGCAGGATGCCGCAGAGGCTGCTGGGAGCAGTAGTTTGGCTTCCTCAGAAAGACGAAACCGGCACTGTTCGACCTCGGTCAACACTCCTCAAAAACTGCCCTTTCCGATTCTGCCCTCCTCCTTCCTCCGGCCCAGACCTTACCTTCAGGTCCTCCACAGACACCAGGTCGTTCAGCACGGCCTCCATGGCCGCTGCCCCTGCAAGCCTCACACTAAGGTCTCTACTGGGCCACGGTCTCCATGGTCCAGTAGCAGGGGCGGAGAGGCACTTCCGGCATCGACTTGTGGAGGCCCCGCCCCTTCCTCCTGTGCCTTGGGGGCCCCCGGTAGCGTTAGCGCCTACGCTGGGATCCTTTGCTGTTTTTGGACTCCCCTGATATCCTAGATCCTCCAAGGATCACATTGTCCTAGGGACCAGTCTAACAACCCCTCACTCTAGGACCCGGGATTATCTTCAATGTTTGCAATAAAATCCTAATGAGTATCAGGGGCCGGAGGGCCTCAGCTTAACACAAAGCAAGAGGAATTGGCAACTATACCCTCCCCACACATACCCCACCCCGGCAAACTTGGGTCACAAGATCACACTGGACACTCTTAATAGGATTCTGAAAAAAAGCTGATGGACCAGAAAACACAGTTCAAGGGTTAAAGGCCATGGCTTTCTTGCAGGAGCTATATTTAGTTGCCTGCCCCCACACGGTGAGGCTCATAACCGCCTAGATTCCAGCTCTAAGGGGACCCAGTTACCTCTTCTGAATTCCCTGTCAACTGCACTCCCGTGCATATGTCCTCATGCAGACACATATGCATACATAATTAAAAATAAAATAAAATTATCCCTTTCAGGGTCAGATCTTTCAAATATGATTTAACGAAACCATCCTCTTGCTGTACCTAAGGATTATGAGGTCATAAGTAATAACCCGAGGCCTTTAGCCTGAGAAGAAGAGGCAAATGCTAATTTCTGGGATTTTAGTATTAGGAGCAATAATGGTTAGTGACTTTTTTGGATCTTTCATCTTGACCTTTGGTCACACATGGAATTTAAGACTCATAGCAATGACTCAACACACTTTTTCGTTTGTATGTTTGTTTTTGAGACAGGGTGTTACTATGTTACCCTGGCTGGCCTTGAACTGAGATGTGTTTGCCTCTGCTTCCCAAGTATTGGATCAAAGCTGTAAATCACCACAACCAGCAGCTTAATGAATTTTTGTTGAATAAAATATGAAGAAAGTTATCACCAACACCCTTTTTTGTGGATACACAGCTTTACTTGGCCCTTCCCCCTCACCCCGTGTGTGCGTGCTCATGCATGCATGCCTGTGGAGGCCAGAAGTCAGCCTTGTATACTGCTCCTTAAGTGCCAACCACTTGGTTCCTTGTTTTTGTTTTTTTGAGACAGATTCTCTCACTGTCTTTAGTTAAGGTTATTGCTGGGACAAAATGCCATGACCAAAGCAAATTGGGAGGAAAGGGTTTATTCAGCTTACACTTCCACATCACAGTTCATCATCAAAAGAAGCCAAATAGGAACTCAAGCAAAGCAGGAACAAGTCAGCAACTGATGTAGAGGCCATGGAGGAGTGCTGCTTACTGGCTTGCTCTCCTTGGCTTGCTCAGCCTGCTTGCTCACTTTTCTTTTTTAAAAAGATTTATTAGCCAGGCAGTGGTGGCGCTCGCCTTTAATCCCAGCACTTGGGAGGCAGAGGCAGGCGGATTTCTGAGTTTGAGGCCAGCCTGGTCTACAGAGTGAATTCCAGGACAGCCATGGTTACACAGAGAAACCCTGTCTCGAAAAACCAAAAAAAAAAAAAAAAAAAAAAAAAAAAAAAAAAAGATTTATTTACTTATTTTATGTATATGAGTACATCATTGCTCTCTTCAGACACACCAGAAGAGGGCAT
>CM052721.1:15654641-15673378 GCA_028551405.1 Uromys caudimaculatus
CTGGGATTAGAGGCATGCACCACCACCACTCAGCTCAACTCACTCTCTTTTAGAACCCAGGACCACCAGCGCAGGGATGGCACCACCCACAGTGGACTGGGTCCTCCCCCATCAGTCACTAATTATGTAAATGCCTTAGAGCCAGATCTCAGGGAGGCATTTTTCTCAATTTAGGTTCCCTCCTTTGAGATAACTCTAGTTTATATGTCAAGTTGACATAAGACTAGCCAGCACACTCACTGTCCCCTGCCCTATGATTCTGAAACCTCCAGCCATCACAGGCCCTCTGCATGTGCCGTCCTTGCTACTCAGAACCTGTCTTCTATCCCTGCCCTTGCTTATTGGTTGATTCATTCATTCTTTTTGTTTGTTTGTTTGTTTTTCGAAACAGGGTTTCTCTGTATAGCCCTGGATTCATTCATTCTTGATTGAGCATTTTCTAGGTGTTGGTCACAATTTAAGTAGAGGAACAGCACTGATAAAAATAAAACTCCCGTCCTTATGCATCTAATAAGAGGGGCATAGATTAGTAAAAAGAGTTGGGAATGGTAGTGCACGCTTATAATTCTAGCACTTGGACATTGAGAAAGGAGGATGGGATGTTTAAGATGATCCTTGGCTATACATCAAGTTCTAGTCCAGCCTGGGATACGTGAGCTCCTCTTGGAAGCCAGACAATCCAAAGCTTTCTCGAGACCTGGGTGAAAGGGCAAAAGGAATGTCAGCTCCGTGTCACTGCCCAGGAGCAGACCTGGCAAGGTCTGAGACTGGGGGCCTCGAAGGAGTGAGGGTAGCAGTTCATCGGGATCCTACTCTCTTCCCCGGGCTACGGCTATTAGTCCTTAGATGTATATGTCTGAGGTATATCACGTTCTCTTTGCCAACTTTGTCTAATTTAGCTACTTTGGGCCATTCTCCCCCTACAAATAGCACATATGCTGTATTTCTTAATAAACTTGTTAGCATAAATCAACCATTTACGCAAGAGCTCCTGGTCCCAGCCTCAGTCTTTACTTATCTGATGCATGCCCAAGGCAGAGGCAGGTGGATCTCTGTGAATTTGAGGCCAGCCTGGTCTTCAGAGTGAGTGTCCAGGATAGCCAGGGCTACGTAGAGAGACCCTGTCTTAAAACACCAAAATAAAATAAAATAATAAAATTGAATAGAAAAGAAAACAGCCTGCTCTTCCAGAAGACCTGAGCTCAGTTCCCAGTTCTGTCAGGTGATTCACAACCTCCTAGAATTCCAGTTTTGGGGATCGGATGCCTTTGGCCTCTGTGGGCACCTGACATGTACACAGAAGCACATACATACGTAGGTATAATTAAAAGCAAATCTTTTTAAAAATGAAAAGCAAACAAGACCCCATTGTGGCAAAGTGATACATAAAATTTGACTTCTGACTCAAGATTCCTAGGATCCCTCGTTTTCTTTTTTCTTTTTTTTTTTCCGAGACAGGGTTTCTCTGTGTAGCCCTGGCTGTCCTGGAACTCACTCTGTAGACCAGGCTGGCCTTGAACTCAGAAATCCACCTGCCTCTGCCTCCCAAGTGCTGGGATTAAAGGCATGCACCACCACTGACCAGCTGCCTGGTTTTGTTTTTTTTAAGACAGGGTTTTCACTATGTAGCTATGTAGCCCTGGCTGACCTGGAATGAATGGCCTACGTGGCCCAAAATAACCTTAAATTCAAACAAATCAACCGCCTCTGCCTCCAAGTGCTGGGATTAAAGGTGTGAGCTCCCACACCCAGACAGGATCCCTGATGGGGGTCATAGGAGCACTGTAGTCCTGAATCTCTTGCATCTTCCTGAGAAATGAGAACGATTTCCATTCTCATCAAATGGATCCTGGCAGTCCTGGGTAGCTTTCAGGATGGAGGCTGGTCACAGAAGAACCCAGTCCGGATGAAAAGCTTGGAACTTTTGTCTTACCCACCCCTCATTCACTAGGGAAGGGAGAGGGCTGGAGAGGAAGTCAATAATTAATCAAGCAAAGCCTCCCATAAAAGGCTCTCAATTACAGAAGTCAGCGCTTCTGGGCTGGTAATCACGTGGAGGTGCCATGAAAACTGAGCATAAATTACTCTCTGTCCCCACACAGCCCATGCACCTCGGCCAGTTGGCCAATGCTGAGTTACACCTTTTCCTAAGAAACCAGAGGTGCCAAGTGCTTCCTTGAGTGCCTATCCACCCAGCTGCTCTCAATGTGAAACCCACAAGTACAGGGGGCACCCTGGGGCTTGTGAGGGCTGTCTGCAGCAGGCTCTCTAACTTCTGGGTTCAGAAGACACAACTGAGACAGTGTCAGCACTGAACTGTAGGACAGACACTTTCCCCCACCCCTGACATAGGGTTCACCAAGTGGAACACCACCTAGGATCCAGAGAACTCAGGTGTGGGTAGATGTTTTGGGAGAAGTCATTTTCTCATTTAAATGATGGGGCTGGGGCTGGAGTTGGGGCTGGGGCTGGGGCTGAGGGTGCAGAGTGTTGTCTAGTAAGCATGCGTCCTGGCTTGGTCACTGGCACAGAAAGATGGCTCCGTCAGTAAAGATGCTTGCTGTCAAACCTGATGACCTGAGTTTGGTCCCCAGGACCCATATGGTGGAGAGAGCCAACTTTCACCACGCTGTCATCTATCTCATCTCTGCACCCAGACTGTAGCATGTAAATCATCCAGAACAGAGGAACAAATGTGTGTGTGGTGGGGGCGGGGGGACCACCACAAACAAAAACAAAACCCACAACGGAATCTGGGGAGGTGAAAGCACAATGAAAAGTAACAGGGAGGGACCAAGGAGGAGGAGGACACTCAGGGATTCAGTGACGTGCTCAGAGAGAGCAGAGTCCTGCCACAGTGCAGCACAGGTAAATCGGACAGTGCTCCAGGCAGACAAGGGCACAGGCGCACTGGGCATGGTGGTTGTGGACCCCGAATCCTGGTATTCAGGAGCAGGGAGGACGATCACCAGTTTAAGGCACACCCCAGTTAAAGAGTGAGTTCAAGGCCTAGAGAGCTTGAATGAGCTCACATCTCAAAATAAAGAATAAAAGGTGTATGTGTTTGTGGAGAGAGAGAGAGAGAGAGAGAGAGAGAGAGAGAGAGAGAGAGAGAGAGAGAGATGGATCAGTGGTTAAGAGAATTTAATCCTCTTACAGAAGACTCAAGGTTGGTTCCCAGCAACCAACTGTTCCAGAAGTTATGACATACTCTTCTGGTCTTCAAGTGCACTTGCACTCATGAGCACACATGCAGACACACATGTATACACGTTAAGGAAAATAAAATAACTGGCTTTATTTTACATGTATGTTTTGTTTGCATGCATATATATGCAGTATGTGCATGCCTGAGTGCCTTCAAAATCCAGAAGAGGGGATCAGAGGCCCTGAAACTGGAGTTATGGATGGTTACAAGCCACCTCGTGGGTGATGTGAACTGAACCTAGATCCTTTGTAAGAGCAACAAGTGTTCTTAACTGTGGAGCCATTTATCCTGCCCCCCAAATAAAATATTTAAAAAACAAAACAAAACTAAAGCTGGGTATGATGGTGCATGACTTTAATTTCAGCACTCAAGAGGCAGAGGCAGGAGAACCTTTATGAGTGCAAAGGTAGCCTGGTCTACATAGTGAGTTCTAGGCCAGCTGGAACTACATGACGAGACCCTGACTCAAAACAAACAAACAAACAGAAGGCTGAGGATAGAACTTGGCTATAGAGTACCTGCCTAGAATCCCCCAGTGAGGGGCTGGGGGCGTGGCTCAGTGGTAGAGCTCCTGCCTAGAATCCCCCAGGGAGGGGCTGGGGGCGTGGCTCAGTGGTAGAGTCCCTGCCTAGAATCCCCCAGGGAGGGGCTGGGGGCGTGGCTCAGTGGTAGAGCCCCTGCCTAGAATCCCCCAGGGAGGGGCTGGGGTGCGGCTCAGTGGTAGAGCACCTGCCTAGAATCCCCCAGGGAGGGGCTGGGGGTGTGGCTCAGTGGCAGAGCCCCTGCCTGCATATGTTGAGTTCCATCCCTAGCACTGAACAAAAATAAACAAGAAATTCAGGAAGTCTGGCCAGCAGACAGTTGGTGAAATTGTGTGAGAGGAGACCAGGTTAGCAAACAGGTTTTTGCCTTGGCAGACCTAATGAACACCTATTCAATTCAACACCTACCTCCTTGGTGTAGGGAGGCCTTTTGAGCCACAAGGAAACAGGTTCTAGAAAGTTCTGTCACCTGTCCAATGTCACAGAGAATTTTACTTTTATTTTTAATTCTAATATTGGGTTTAACAGTTTGTTATGGTTATCATTTTAAAACCCAGTTCATTATCATCAGTTTTTGTAAATTACTATCCTCATGTGTGTCTAATGTGTATGTCAAGGCTACAGAACAAGTATGGAAGCCAGAGGACAATTTTGTGAAGTTGGTTCTCTCCAGTGTTACAATGGTGGTGGGGTGGGGTGGGGTTGGGGTGGGGTCAAACTCATGCATCAGACCTGTTCAGTAAGTTCTCTTCCTGCTGGGCCATCTTTCCATCCTTTAGCCCAAGTCCTGCCTTAAAGAAGGTTCTCTCTCTCTTTCTTCTTTCCCTCCCTCCTTCTCTTCCTTCCCAGTCTCTAGCTCAGGCTGGCCTTGAACTCCTGATCTCCTCGCCTCTGCCTCTCGGGTACTAGGATTACAGATGTGGTAGCATCACTCTTGCTTTATGTGGTGCTGGGGAGTGAACTCAGGATTTCACAGATGCCAAGAGAACGCTCTACCACTGAGCTACATCCACAGCAGCCTCCTTTTCTATTTGCTCTGAATCAAAGCTGCCTTCATTGCTACACCGGGTCCTTACTGCCACTTCAGGTGTGAAGAGACAAGAGGGGACGTGCCTAGAGCCTGGAGAAGTGACATCTAGGCAGTCAGCGGTCTCTGTCATTTCTTTCTTTCTTTTTTTTTTTTTTTTTTTTTTTTTTTTGGTTTTTCGAGACAGGGTTTCTCTGGGTAGCCCTGGCTGTTCAGGAACTCACTCTGTAGACCAGACTGGCCTCGAACTCAGAAATCCACCTGCCTCTGCCTCCCGAGTGCTGGGATTAAAGGTGTGCGCCACCACCGCCCGGCGGTCTCTGTCATTTCTGTAACTTTGGAAGCTGCTGCTCTGCACTTCCTGTTTACTCAGGTCTCTGATGGAATTGAAGACTAGATAGTTGTAGCCTCACAATTAAATTATAAAAGGTCTAGGAAAATGTTCTAAGATCTAAGGAGATGTTTTTAGGACGTGATGTATACAAATTATGAAGGTTAAAGGAAATTATAAACAGGTATTTTAAGGCTGGTGATTCTAAGTTAGGAAAATTAGAGGATTTAAATGCTTAAGATGGTAATAAAAAAAATGATTTAGACACAGAAATCTGAAGTTACCAAGATAGGATAGATAATAAAATATTTTATCTAAAGACTGTCAAATACAAAAGGACTAGACTTTTTGAATGTAACTCTCACTTAATAGTTTTCATAATTGTTTCATAGTTGTTCCTACTGTACATTATTTATTATTATAAGAGAAAGAGCCTCTTTGTTTAGACAAAAAGAGGGAAACGTAGTGGGTTGGTCTGGTGCTGCTATATATTCAAATGCTAAATTCTGTACCCCAAGATCTGCTTGCTCCAAGATGAGGAGATCCTCAGGTACACCAGCTTTTGTTGTGTAAACCTTGCCCCCCAAGTTACCCCTGACTGGACAAGAAAGATGCCTACAGCCTGGGCTGGGCAGAAGAGGGGGCAAAGGTTCCTGAGGCTTGGAGTCTGAGGCCAGGAACCACAGAGGGCACAGCAGAAGGGGGTAGCCACCATGGGGTAGCTGGATTGTGAGTGCATGACCATGAGGGTCAGCCAGTTGGAGCAGGAAGCCCAGGCCGAACACAGCAAGTGATAGCTCAGGGTTAGTGGCAGGGAAGTAGACAAAAATATCATAGAGGATCGATGTCTGCCCAGCTGCAATGCTTTTAGGCTTTTATAAATATAAAGGTTTTGTGTCTTTTATTTTGGAACTTTATGGTCTAAGTGGAGTAAAAACCCCCAAAATAATATTTACCACACGATTTAATCCCAGCACTTGGGAGGCAGAAGCAGGTGGATTTCTGAGTTCGAGGCCAGCCTGGTCTACAGAGTGAGTTCCAGGACAGCCAGGGCTACACAGAACAACCCTGTCTCGGAAAAACAACAACAACAACAAAATATTTACCACACGAGGGACTCAAACAAGAGGTAGTCAAACACAAATCATTACATACAGTTTGGTTACTCCTCTATAACAAAATAAGTGCCTCACTCTAATTTTTTTCTTCTTCTTTTCCTAACAGGGTCTCTCTGTGTAGCCCTGGTTGGCCTAGAACTTGCTATGTAGCCCAGGCTGGCCTCAAATTCATAGAGATCTACCTGCCTCTGCCTCCCTAGGATTAAAGGTGTATGCTACCATGGCTGGTAAGAGTGTGTGTGTGTGTGTGTGTGCGCCCTGACGTGCACCTGGAGGTCAGAGGAAACCCCACAGAAGTCATTTCTCTCCTTCCACCATGTGGCAATCAAACTCAAGTCATGAAGCTTTACAGCAACCACCTTTACCCTACTTACCTTAGTTAGTTGGGTTATTGCTGTAACGGACCAGGACCAAAAGCAACTTAGGCAGCAAAGGGTTTTTTCGGCTTACACATCCCAAACATTGTCCATAACCAAGGGAAAACGGGGAAGGAACCCAGAGGCAGGAAGTGAAACAGAAACCATGGAGAGATGCTGCTTACCTCCTTGCTCCAGTGGCTTGCTCAGCCTGCTTTCTTATGGAACCCAGGACCACCTACCCCAGGGATGGCCCCACCCACAATGGGCTGGGCCTCCCACATCAAAAAGATCGCAAAAAAAAAAAAAAAAAAAAAACGCCGCCCTCCGGACTTTGCAGCAGGCCAATCTTCAAGTTCCCTGTTCCTGGATGACCCTGGCTTGCTTGTGCCAAGATGTCAAAGAACTAACACACAACTGAGCCATCTTGACAGTTCCTATGTTTGTAATTACTTCTTTACTTCCACTAACTGCATGCTTTGCCTTGATCAGTATGGGAGGGGAAGGAACAGCGCACGGGTTAACGCTAAACCTAGAAAGGCAAAGCAGTCCCCAAGGACTGCTTTTTAAGGTGGTTCAGTAGTAAAGTTACTCCGCACACCTCCAGTTCTCTTGGACCTGTGAGTCTGACGACGTCCTCGTGGCTAGGAACACTGTTTGCTCTGTGCTGTTTTTCAGTGTGCCACTTGCGTGAACGATGGGATTAATCCTGGCCTCCTGACTTAGACGGCAGGTCTGTGAGGGGCAGGACCTCTGTCCGTCTGCTCTGACTGAGCCTAGTCCAGCGCTTAAGAGTAGTAGACACTCAAGTCCTAATTATTGAGGAAATAGTTAGTGCTAACTTTATTTTTTTTTTAAAGATTTATTTATTATTATATGTAAGTACACTGTAGCTGTCTTCAGACACACCAGAAGAGGGTGTCAGATCTCATTATGGATGGTTGTGAGCCACCATGTGGTTGCTGGGATTTGAACTCAGGACCTTTGGAAGAGCAGTCGATGCTCTTAACCGCTGAGCCATCTCTCCAGCCCCCTAGTGCTAACTTTAAAAATAATTATTTTTCATTTTGTGTGCACAGGTGTTTTGCCTGCAAGCATATACGTGTGCCACATGTATGGTGTCCTCAGAGACCAGAAGAGAGTTCTGGATCCCTTGGAACTAGGATTATAGACGGTTGTCAGCCACCATGTCGTCGCTGGGAATCTAACGTGGGCTTTCTGCTAGAGCAACAAATGTCCTTAACCTGTGAGCCAACTCTCCGTACCCTAATTATTAACTTTTTGCACTTTTTTTTTTTTCAAGACAGGGTTTCTCTGTGTAGCCCTGGCTGTCCCGGAACTCATTCTCTAGACCAGGCTGGCCTCGAACTCAGAAATCCGCCTGCCTCTGCCTCCCGAGTGCTGGGATTAAAGGCGTGCGCCACCACTGCCTGCTTATTAACTTTTTAAAAATGATCACTATTAGCGTTTGTGTGTATGTGTGGGGGAGCACACAGAGGCCAGAAAATGACACCCAGTGTCTTCCACTGTTGCCTGCCCCCACCTTTATCTTACAAGACAGGGTCTCTCATGCACTGCGTTCCAGATGGGCACAGTCAAATCTGGCTTTTATGTGAGTTCTGACTGGGGATCTAAGCTCAGACCATCACAGTTGACCGCACAAGTCTTTATGGATAGACACATTTCCCCCATGTATGGGAGGCAGGGTCCCAATAGCCCAGGTGAGCTTTAAAGTCCTGTTTCTACTGCCTCGACTTCCCAACTTTGGATTTATAGAGGTGTGCATCAGCACGCCCAGCTTCATTATTAACTTTCTGGAAAGTTCTAGCATAGTATAGAGTAAGTCACAAGACGGTTTGGCTAAGTAATATACTCTTTGGGGAACAAAACAAACAAACAAACAAGACAAAAGGGGGAGAAAAGGAAAAGGCAGGCATGCAGACATTCACTCTTGTATCCCTGAGAGAGAAGCCACATGGGATGGTTTTATTAACTGATGCCACGAGGGCTTAGGCATCACTAGCATATTGGCTTGGGGCTTGTAGATGGGACCATTCAAAGCAAAACAAAACACTTTCCAACTCTGGGATGCGGGTGAGCAGAAATGAGAGGGACATTGATTGATGGCCAATGAGACTAAACCTAGCCCCTGCCTTGAGCCCAAGAAGCCTGTGTCAGTGGTTAGCTTAGAAGTGCTCGGCGTATCCTCCTGACCAGGACTCCATTCTTGGTGGTTTCTAACCTTCAGTCACCTCCCCTCTACTTCTCAGTTGCCCTGGCTAGGCTGGGAGTTAAGATGTCCTATCAAGAGTAAATCCAGCCGGGCAGTGGTGGTGCACGCCTTTAATCCCAGTGCTTGGGAGGCAGAGGCAGGCGGATTTCTGAGTTCGAGGCCAGCCTGGTCTACAGAGTGAGTTCCTGGACAGCCTGGGCTACACAGAGAAACCCTGTCTCGAAAAACCAAAAAAAAAAAAAAAAAAAAGAGTAAATCCACTCACACCCTAGTAAGCAGTAAGCAGCTACGATATGCCAAGCATTCTTCTCGGTGCTAGATAGGAGAACAGAACTCTTGTTCTCACGGAGGTACACCGTAGTGGAAGAGCCTGAACTGCTAATGAATACATATTATATAATCAGCTAGTCCCGCTTCCAGCCCATCAACACAGACCAACACAGCCTGGCACGAGCTATATTTCATGGCCCAAATCAGAGCGCTGATGTTCTCATTAAAAACAGCCGAGAGTGGCAGTGATGCATGCTTTTGATCCTAGCACTTGGGAGGCGGAGGCGGGGACTCGTGAGTTCCAGCTGGCCTAGGCTACATGGCAAGACCATGTCTCAAAAAAATAAAAAAATCAAAGCTATACAAGACAGTGTTTGAAAATGTCAACCCTCAGGACCGACCCCACTTACCCTTGCAGCTTTATCTCTGGGCATCCACGTAACCCTGCACCCAAGGATGATCTCATGACAGCCTTCTTTGGTTTTTATCCGTAGCGATCTATCAACCGAAGTCTTCCATCCTGCACCGCAGCCAGGACATAGGCCCAGGGCTGTTCTCTAAAGGCACTTTGGGGGTTCATCCCTTACCACGCAACCCCGCAACCCTTCATGCTACAGCTACTATGCTTCATTCACCTTTTCTGACAAAGGACAACCCCCTGAGGACAGCCTCGGGGTAGAAGGAGTAACGGCGGGCGTTACAGAAAGCTCGCTGGGGTCCCTCTGGGAAGCCTGAACTTCCCGGTGGCGCCTCCTTGAGGGCTTCTCTAGAAAGTCGACTCGTTGCTCTGGAGGACCCGGAGCTGCTCCATTGGGAAGAGAGAGATATTGAGTCTGCGCAGTAGCTGCCCTCCAAAGGGAGGCGGGGCCGAGCGGGGCCAAGGGCGGAGCGAGAGGATCGCGCCGGTCAGAGAACCGGCGCTGCTCCACAAGGGGCGGGGCGACACTAGGAGGGCAGGGCGCTCCCAGATACTGGAAAGAGGGTCTTTCCCTCCCTCAGATCTTTAAAAAGATTCTTACTCATCCTACGAGATGGCTCAGCGGGTACAGGTGCTTGCGGTTGAGCCATATAACATGAGTTCGATTCCAAGGAGTCTTAGGGTGAACCGAGAGAGCCATACAAACACCTTGTGTTGCATGCACATACATAAAATAAAATGTAATAAAAATGATTTATTATTTTAAATTAAGGTGTATGTGTGTGTGTGTGTGTGCGCGCGCGCGCGCGTGCATGCGTGCACGTGTGTGTGGTGCATAGTGCCTGTGGAAACTACAGGGTCCTCCAACCTGGAATTTACCAAATAGACTAATCTGACTGGCCAGTGAGCCCCAGTTATTCCCCTGTCTCTGCCTCACCAGCACTGGAATTGTAAATACCTGCTCAGGACGCACAGCTGTTTATATGGACTCTGGGGAATTCAGACTCAGTTCCTCAGCCTTGTGTGGCAAACACTCAACCAGCTGAGCCATCTTCCCCGCTCAAATAGATTGTTCACAGAGATAAGATCACAAAAGGCTGACTCCTATCCTTTTGGGATGAAAGCTACAGTCATTAAGAAACCTGAAGCTACTTTTAGAGGCTGTCATCTCCAGCTTTTTGGCTGAGGTCCTTTGTGTTACCAGACAACAGGAATTGTGGGTAGCTGAGGAGAAGTTCCTTTGGTGTTGATAGACCCTGTAATGGCTATTTCTGATTGTCAACTTGACTATATCTAGAGTGAATTACAATCCAGAATTAGAAGTCTCACCTGTGATCTAGATCTTGAGTCTGGAAGACACAAGTTTCAGGTGTGGTGGTACACACCTCTAATCTGGGCCACACCTGCTGCTGGAGACCTACATAAGGACATTGGAAGGAGGAAGATTCAATCTTCGCCTGTGAGCCTTGTGGGACTAAGCGACTGCTAGATCCTCGGGTTTTCATTTACGGCTACTGCTGACCATTGTTGGGGAGTTTGACAACAGACTGTAAGTTATTAACAAATTCCTTTACTATATAGAGACTACCTATAAGTTCTGTGACTCTAGAGAACCCTGACTAATACAGACCCAGAACCCTAAGCCCTAAAAAACAAGGGCCTGTTGCTCCAGGTTTTAGAAGCCTGTTAAGTACACAGTTCAGGGATCATTGCTCTGACGTCTCACAGGTGGAGCCACTGGCACTTGGCAGATGCTGTCATCTTTGGCTTCTAGCAGCAGTGAGCACAAGGGAGCATCTGTTAACAGGTTTTGAAGTATTGGGGCCCTCAGCTCCTAGAACAGCTGGTTATAGGAATGTGTTAGAATCCAGCTGTTGGCTGCTGGATCCCTGCCGCAGTGCCTCCCACCCCTGTCTCCCACCATTCACAGACACCAACCCACCTACACCCACAGACAGGCACCCTGTGGAAACAGTGTGAGTCTCTGGTTAACACCTGGAAAGTGAGCTTGGGTCACAGTGGGTGTGGGTAGCCACACGTTCTGCTCCCCACCCTTGCCTCCCTCCTGCCTGGGAATCAGAGAGTCTGGCTACAGGCTCTTGCTGTGAAACCTGCCCCATCCCCAGGAACACATAAGAAGAAAGTCCCTGCTCCTGCTAAATGGACTTCAGTCCCCTCTTCAGAGCTCCTACCGTGCTGCTGTGACATGCTGCTGTCTGTCTGTCCACGGCATTAGTACTCTGATCAACTCCTTACCTCTAAGTCTTCATCTCAGTATCCCCTTGTACCAGATGTCACTAATGTTACTGTTCTCTGGCCTGGAGTGTCTGAGACATTGGCTCTTAAGGCGTGACGGCTCCCTGAAGGCTCCTCCAGTGATGGATGCCTGTGTTTTGTTTTATAGATTTATTTATTTAATGTGTATGTATGTGTGTCTGAGTGAATATGTGTGCAAGTGCCCAAACTTGCCAGAGAGTATGTTGGATCCTCTGGAACTGGAGTTGGAGGCAGGTGCCAGGGCCAGATGTGGGTACCAGGAACCGAACCCAGGTCCTATGCAAGAGCAGCAAGTGTTCTTCACTGCTGGCCATCTCTCCAGCTCCAGTACCGGAACTTTTTTTTTTACAGCTATCTTCCTCAGCTCTCTGCTCTTGCTCTATTTCCACAGTACACACACACACACCATACACGCAAATATATAAACTGTAATTAACAACAGAGCCCCTAGACCGAAAAAGGTATTGTCCAATTCTAGTTGGTGGTGGGTGTTAGCATTCTGTCTAAACTCCACCCCACAGTTGCCTGGCAACAGCCAGGTGGGCCTGACCCACTATAAAAGGGGCTGCTTGCCCCTCTCTCTCTTATCTCTCTTTTTTTTTTTTTTTTTTTGGTTTTTCGAGACAAGGTTTCTCTGTGTAGCCCTGGCTGTCCTGGAACTCACTCTGTAGACCAGGCTGGCCTCGAACTCAGAAATCCATCTGCCTTTGCCTCCCAAGTGCTGGGATTAAAGGCGTGCACCACCACCACCCGGCCTCTCTTATCTTTTATCTCTTGCCTCTCCCCATTCCCTTCCCCCCTCTCTCCACGAGGTCATGGCCGGCCTCCACTTGTCTACTCTTTCCCCCTCTCTGCCTTTCTCTGCCTCTACTACCCTCTTAGCTCCCCCTCCCCATGCCCTAAATAAACTCTATTCTATACTATACCTTCACCTGTGGTTGGTCCCTCAGGGGGAAGGGATGCCTCGGCCTGGGCTTGCTGAGGCGCACCCTTCCCCCACACCTACCTACCTCCTACACCCATAGAACATATATATCTCTTTATCTTTTTATAAACACATCAGTGGGCACACACCTTTAATCCCAGCACTCTGAAGCCAGAGGCAGGTAGGTCTGAGAGTTCGAGGCCAGCCTGGTTTACAGAGTGAGTTTCAGGACAGTCAGGACTACGTAGGGAAAGCCTGTCTAGGGGGAGGAGGGTATTTTGCAGCCTGCATTAGGCTTCCTCAGACCCTACACCTGCATGTTTGTTGTTTGTTTGTTTGTTTTCCCTTGGGCTGACCCAGCTGGGGATGCCACATTGAGGTCAATAGGATCTGAACTTGGCCAAAATTCTTGGCTCGCAGATGGTGAAGCTGTGTTGGAGGTTCTGGACACTTTTGGGAAATGGGGCAAAGCTAAAGGAAGTAGGTCAAGAAGGATTGGTCTTTGAAGGGTACACAGCCTGCCTCATGTGACACATTTCCTCCAACAAAACCACACCTACTCCAACAAGGCCACACCTCCCAATAGTGCCATTCCCTATGAGCTTATTGGGGGGCAGTTTTCTTTCCTCCTCCTCCTCCTCCTCCTCCTCCTCCTCCTTCTTCTTCTTTTTTTTTTTTTTTTTTTTTTTGGCCTATTTATTTGGTGTATGTGAGTACACTATAGCTGTCTTCAGACACACCAGAAGAGGGCATCGGATCCCGTTACAGACGGTTGTGAGCCACCATGTGGTTGCTGAGAATTGAACTCAGGACCTCCGGAAGAGCAGTCAGTGCTCTTAACCGCTGAGCCATCTCTCCAGCCCATCTGGGCCATTTTCATTCAAGCCACCATGCATGGATTCTGCAAACTGAACTCAGGTCCTGTAGAAGAGCAGCAAAGCTCTCTTAACTACTGTGTCTCCAGTCCAGGATGCGCCATCTTGGTGGTGGGAGGTGCTGTTCCCTAGGCAAGGGGATCTTGGACACGCACACGTCCTTTGCCCTCTGGTTCTTTGAAGGCTGACATTCCTTGCATAGGACCCTTCAGTGGCTGCACGACGGCATTAGTGGGATCTTTAAAATCTGAGGTCTGGTGGAGCCTATCTGGGTCAGACCATCCTTGTGAGTGGATTCACACTCTAGAAGAGTGAGTTAGAGCTTGCGGGCGTAAGAATGGGATCTTACAGGAGGGCAACCTTGGGGCTGGAGAGATGGCTCAGCTGGGAAGAACACTATCTGTTCTTGCAGAGAACCTGGGTTTTCTTCCCAACACCCACACCATTGGATGGCTCACAACTGCCTAGAACTCCAGCTCGAGGGGATCCAATGTCCTCTCTGGCTTCCACAGGCACCTGCACTCATGTGGACACATCTGTGTAACCGTGGCCTTTTCCACCTGGCCCGAAATAATGACTCTGAGACTTGATTACATATGAATAAATACCTAGGCCAATGGCTTGTTTCTGCTAGCTCATAACTCAACAATCCCTTAAACTAGTCTAAGTCATGCCCTGTGGTTAGTTACCTCTCCTCAGGTTCAGGCAGCTGTCTCTGTCAGTGCTCAGGGGGTGGGGGCTGGGCAAATCTCTTGACTCTTTCCCAGAATCCTCTCTTTCTCTGCCGGATGTCCCACCTCCTAATCCTGCCTCGGCTCATTGGCCATAGGCTTTTTATTTTATTTTTGTATTCCACACAGTACATAGCACAAGACCTCCTCTCTACATATCTGCACACAGACACGTCCACAAACACATACTTTAAAATGGGATATAACATTTCAGAAGTGAGCCTGACCCCTAATATCTTCTTCTTTTACCAAGTGACCTGCTCTGCCCTGAAGTGCCATGTCCTACGTGTCACAGAAGGCCTTCATCAATGGTCCTCCCTGGCCTTGGACTTTCAGGGTCCCAAACTTCAAGGTCGATAAATCTGTTTGCTCTGTGAGGTATGCAGTCTCGTGTATTTTGACACAGCAACACAAAACAAATGAAGGCAAAGGAGATCTCATAACAGACTGTGGCTGTTAATTCTCCTGTCCGTGATTGTGACCCTACATCCTTGGTCACTCCCTGGGTGACAATTCTACATTAATACGCGGTACCTTAGGTGGGTAATGTTTTAACATTCTGTGCTTGATTCTCACTTCAGTGGAATATCTTTCCATTTTTCAACTTTCGTGTTTGTGTTGGCAAGCATATGCGTGCCGCAGACGCATGTGAGGATTGGAGGGCAGCCCCCATAGTCAGTTCTTCTCTTTCTACTGTGTGGGATTTGGGGGGATTGAACTTAGGTTGTCAGGCCTGATGTGAAGCTCCTTCAACCCACTGAGCTATCTCCCTGACCCCACCTCTTCTCCTTTTTAAAATTTAATTTTATTTTGGCGGTGGTGTTGAGACAGGGGCTCTCTGTGTAATAGCCTTGGCTGTCATGGGACTCACTTTATAGTTTAGCTCACAGAATTCCATTTGCCTCTGCCTCCTGAGTGCTGGGATTAAAGGTGTGCACCACCAAATCCAGCTCCTCCTCCTCCTCCTCCTCCTCCTCCTCCTCCTCCTCCTCCTCCTCCTCTTCCTCCTCCTCCTCCTCCTCTGCCTATACCTGTGCACCATGTGTATGCTCATGTTGTGTTGCTCACCACCACCTATAACTGTAGCTCTAGGAAATTTGCTTCTCTCTTCTGGCCTCTTAAAGTAACACACACACACACACACACACACACACACCCCACAAATAAATTCCTGTAGCTGGGCAGTGATGATGAATGCCTTTAATCCCAGCACTCAGGAGGCAGAGGCTGGCAGATCCCTGAGTTCAAGGCCAGCCTGGTCTACAGAGAGAGTTCTAGGACAGCCAGGGCTACACAGAGAAACCGTAAACCCTGTCTTGTGAAAGAGGGGAAAAGTCACTGTAATGCAAACTCAACCACTTCTGGTTTTGGGTTTTAAGAAAATCTGGGGAGCTCATCACTCATGAAGAGGAAAGCTAACATAGTCACGTTACCCTGAATGCCCCAGCCACCCCACACTGGGAAGTGTTCGGGTGCTGAGGAAGGATGTTCTCGAAGGCCAGCTATGACTAAGAGCTAAGCGGAGGCTGCTTCCTCTGGAAAATGAGATCCCATCAAGCAGAGCGAGTCTAAGCATCGCGTGTTCTCCGGTGTCAAAGTTGTCCAAGTATTTTTAAACCGCGGAGACTTTTATTGATTTAACCAGCTGAAGATAGGATGAAAGCAGTGGAAAATTGCGAAGATGAGGCTCCCCACTCCTCGCCACTATATATTTAGAAGGTTTTTGTTCAAAATGGAACAAACCCCCAAGCTTTATATGTGGTACGGGCAGAATGGTGTCCCATCTTCTCTCCCCAAAGTCACAAAGTCCTAATTGTAGAACCTGATAATAGACTATATTTAGGATTTTCTTTCTGCCCTCACCCCAACTCTTCCTCCCTCCCCCCTCCTTCCTTTATTCTTTGTTTTACTGTGTGCGGGGTGGGGGTGGGGGTTGGGAAGAGGCATGTGCGCATGTGCTAGCCCACAAGGATGGAGGTCAGAGAACAATTTGTAAGAGTCTTTTCTCTCCTTCCACTAAGTAGGTCCCAGGGATCACACTCAGGTCACGGGGCTTGGTGGCTGGCTCGTTTACCTGCTGAGCCATCTTGTAGGCTCTCTTTATTCTTGATGTGGGCTCTTACTGCATAGCCTGGGCTGGCCTGGATATGAGTCCTTTTGCTTCAGTTTCTAGGGTGCTGATCATCTTCTCTCGGCCCGAGACCTCAGCCTCTCACACAGCAGGTGTCCTACCCCTAGCGGCCAGGGACACGGGGGGCCTCATCTAAGCTACATATCTCTTAAGAAAAATTATGTGAGCCGGGCAGTGGTGGTGCACGCCTTTAATCCCAGCACTTGGGAGGCAGAGGCAGGTGGATTTCTGAGTTCAAGGCCAGCCTGGTCTACAGAGTAAGTTCCAGGACAGCCAGGGCTACACAGAGAAACCCTGTCTCAAAAAACCAAAAAAAGAAAAAGAAAAATTATGTGTATGTGTGCACAGGAACACAAGTGCCCACAGAGGCCAGAAGACGGTGTTGTTTCACCATGGAGCTGGAGTTACAGGGGGTTGTGAGCTGCTCAGTATGGGTGCTGGAATCTCAACTCAGTTCTCTGCAAAAGAAGTATGTGTTCTTAACCAATGAGCCATCTTGCCAGGCCCCCCAAAGGTTTTTTTTTTTAAAACTGAAAATTTTAACTGGGCAGTGGTGGCACATGCCTTTAATCCCAGCACTTAGGAGGCAGAGGCAGGCAGATCTCTGTGAGTTTGAGGCCAGCCTGGTCTACAGAGTGAGTTCCAGGACAGCCACAGCTACACAGAAAAAAAACCCATCTCGGAAAAAAAATCCCAAAACTTGTGGTTGTGTTGCACATGTATGTGTACGCTGGTGTAGTGCTTGTGTGTGTGTGTGATCTTTAAGAACAGCATCTACCTCCTTTGAAAAAGGCTCTCTCTCCCTAGCCTGGAGCTCACTAATTAGGCTGAACTAGGCTGGTGTGATACCATTGAACCATACTCCTAGTTCCTCACTAGGTGACTCTGGGCCAGGACTCTACAGGTGAGCCACGCCCCCAGCCCCTCCCTGGGGGATTCTAGGCAGGTGCTCTACCACTGAGCCACGCCCCCAGCCCCTCCCTGGGGGATTCTAGGCAGAGGCTTTATCACTGAGCCACGCCCCCAGCCCCTCACTGGGGGATTCTAGGCAGGGGCTCTACCACTGAGCCACGCCCCCAGCCCCTCCCTGGGGGATTCTAGGCAGGGGCTCTACCACTGAGTCACACCTCCAGCCCCTCCCTGGGGGATTCTAGGCAGGTGCTCTACCACTGAGTCACACCTCCAGCCCCTCACTGGGGGATTCTAGGCAGGTGCTCTACCACTGAGCCACACCCCAGCCCCTCACTGGGAGGGGATTCTAGACAGGGGCTCTACCACTGAGCCACGCCCCCAGCCTCTCACTGGGGGATTCTAGGCAGGAGCTCTCTCCTGTTGAACCACACCCCTAGCCCTGTGGCATGAGCACTGCAGTTTCTCTGCATATTTGCCAGGATTTGATATTATCAAGGTTATTGTCTTAGTCTTTTTTTTCAAGACAAGGTTTCACTGTGTAGCCATGGCTGTTCTGGAACTTGCTCTGTAGACCAGGCTGGCTTTGAACTAGGCCTGTGTTGCCACCACCACTATCACCACCACCACTCAGCTGTCTTAGTCATTCTGAGGCTTAGTGTTACCTTATTATAACTTTAATTGGCATCTTCCCAATGGCCAATCATATTGAAATTATGTATCCATTTTGTGTAAATACCTCAACATGTCTTTGTCTAGTATCTCTGCTTCCCTCTCCTCTCCCCTCCCCCTCCATCCTTCTCCTCACTACTCTCTTCTCCCCAGGTTTTCCTCCTCTTCTCAGGATTTCACCCAGGGCCTTTGCACGTGCTGACGTGTGGTGCCAAGCCCTTGTGGAATTGTCATGTGACATTGTTTCTGTCACTGTGATAAAATGCCCTGACAAGCTTATTGGGGTGGCACATGCCTTTAAACCTAGCACCAGGTGGGTAGAGGCAGGAGACTATGAGTTCCATCCAGCCCAGCCTGGTCTACATAAGAAATTCCAGGCTAGCTAGAGCTCCACAGGAGACCCTGTCTCAAAAAAAAAAAAAAAAAAAGAAGCTGGGCAGTGGTGGCGCACGCCTTTAATCCCAGCACTTGGGAGGCAGAGGCAGGTGGATTTCTGAGTTCAAGGCCAGCCTGGTCTACAGAGTGAGTTCCAGGACAGCCAGGGCTATACAGAGAAACCCTGTCTCAAAAAACCCAAAAAAACAAAAAACAAACAAAACCAAAAAAAAAAAAAAAAAAAAAAAAAACCCAACCAACCAACCAACCAAAATCCAAAACAAACAAAAAGTCCAAACAAAATCCAACAAAAGGCCACTCTGGCGAAGACAGTATAAT
>CM052721.1:15673478-15763478 GCA_028551405.1 Uromys caudimaculatus
TGATTTCAGGCCATAGCCTGTCACAGCAAGCATGTCGCAGAGGTAGAAGTTGCTGTTATGTAATCCAGGCTGACCTTGTCTTGCTAAGTAGCTTCATCCTCTGGCTCCACACCCTGAGCCCCAGGAGTGCAGGTGTGGGCCTCAGTGGGGTCCTGGAGTCGTGGGCATGGAGTCCAGAATTTCCTGCATGCTAGGCCTGAGCTCTCAACTGGGCTATGGGTGAGTTTTGTTGCTATGCTGGCCCCAAACTCTTTAGCTCTTCTTCAGTACTGTAAATGGAACTTCGCACATATTAGGTGATATATGCACTCTACCCCAGAGGCCAATTCCCCAGACCTTTTATACATTCATTCTGAGAGAACTCTACTTGGGAGACAGAGGCAGGCAGATCTCTGAGTCTGAGGTAAGCCTGGTCTATACAGAGTTCCAGAATTACATAGTGAGACCCTGTCTCCAAATACAAATAAATAAATAAATAAATAATCCTTTTGAGATCTCAAGAGACTCTCGAAGAGTTTGGGCTGGCCTCAAACGTTTGATCCTCTTGCCTCTGGAGACCTAGAATCGTGGCTTTGCACCACTGTGCTTGGCCCTTGATACTTCTTCAGATATGAGCAGAATCCCTCCATGAAGCTGTCAGGCCTGGAGATTTCCTTTGTATGTGTGTGAGGCAAGAGTTAACAGAACAGGTCTTTTTTTTGCTGCACAGTTTCACGTATCTCCGTAGCCATGGCAATGACCCCTGGTCAAATTCTGAGAACTGAACTAGAATCCTCACAGACAGATTGGTAAGATGTTCTTTTCTGTGCCAAAAATAGAATCAGGAGGAACCAGGCCCTACACCAGCACCGAGGAGCACACCTGTAATCTTAGCCCTTGGGAGGTGGAGGCAGGAGGATGAGGAGTTCATTTGGGCTACATAGTTTGAGGCCAGCCTGGGCTATACACAACCCCGTGGCAGAAAAAGATGAACTAAGGGCTGGAGTTGAGTGGGCAAGAATGCGTGCTATGCAAGCATGGGGATCGTAGTTCAAATCCCCAGCATGGTGCAAAAGGCTAAGCGTGGCTGTTTGCATGCCTGTAAGCCCAGGATTGGGGGGGGGGGGGGTTGTAGGGACTTTCTGGCCAACCGTCTAGCTCTTACATGTAATGTGGTGAGACACCTTGTCTCCAGACAATAGGGGGGGCAGCCAATGTCCTCTCCTCACGGGTGTGTCCAACCACACACGTGTGAGCGCATACAACAAACATATCTACAGGAAATTTAACAAAAACTATGAAGTAGGCTGACCTCGTAGCTCTGGTTTGGGTCTGGGATGTCCTTAGAGGCTCACGTGTTTAAGACTGGGAGCTGATAAAGTTCTGGAGGTGGGGCCTGGTTGGAGGAAATTCATTCCTTTGGATCTGTAAAGACTTAGAGCATCCCCGGTCCAGACTCCAGGAGGAGAGCAGCTTTGTTCCCCTACCACTCCCTGGCATGAATGACACTGGGCTGAAACCCGAGCTTGAACACTTCTGGTTCACAGTCTCGGGTATTTTGTCCAAGTGACAAAAGGCTAACACAGCAGGTTTACTTTTAAAAATTTGTGATTATTTCGTGTGTGTGTGTGTGTGTGTGTGTGTGTGTGTGTGAGTGTGTGTGTGTGTTTGTGTGTGATTATGTTTGACTGTTCAGGAGTCACAGGATAACTTGGAGGCACCACGTTCTCACCCTCTACCATGTGATCCCAGCGATCAAACTCAGGCCACCAGGCTTGGGGACAGGCGCCTTTACCTACTCATGCTTCTCACTAGCCCTTTGTATGTGTGTGCATATGTATATATACCCACTTTTGCAGATGCAGAGGGTCCTGGTCTATCACCCTCAGTCTTTGCCCTTGGACAGGTTCTCTCACTGAATCTGGAGTGAGGCTGGCACCTGACAAGCCCCAGAACTTGTCTCTGCCACCACAACACAGGGCTTACAGGGTTACAGTGTGGCTGGACTGTTTATGTGGGCTCTGGGGGTTTGAACTCAGGTCCTCCTGCTTCTGCAGCGAGTACTCTCTCCCACGGAACCATCTCTTCTGTCCCACAGCATGTTTAAAGAAGGCAAGAGGATTCACTCTACTCACCTGTGGCTTTGTATGGGACCTTGGTGGTCACATAACAGGCACGGGACCAACTCCTGTGGAGAATTTTGACTCTAGGACTCAAGTGAGATTTCCAGGACAAGGACATCTCAAACCAGCCCCTGCAGTTTGCTCTTGAAACGAGAAAGCGTATGCTTGACCCCAGCCCCTCCAGCTATTTATATCTCTTTCCTGCTGTGTCCACATTGAGTGTGTCTGCTGAAATAAATCTTAACTGTGAAACTACTTTCATGTGAGTTTTTGGGGGGGGGGCAGAATACAAAGATAGAAAAGACGTTGGGGAGAGGGGAGGGGAAAGGAACGCTTGAGCACATGCGCACATGCACAGACACAGACACACACAGACACACACACTTGCACATATGCACAGATACACACACGTCCAGTTACTTGCTGAACTCAAAACTACTGTCCTGGGACAGAAGAGATGACTCAGTTGATAACAGCACTTGTTCTTACTTCGGACTGAGGCTTAGTTGCCTGTGCCTGCGTGGTGGCTCACAACCATCCATAATTACAATTCTAGGGAATCCAGTGCCCTCTTTTGACCTCCACCGGTGCCAGGCAAGCCTACAGTGCTCATACACGCATGTAGGCAAAACACTCACACACACACAAAATAAAAACAATTTCTTAAAAGCACACACACACACACACACACACACGCACAGACACACAGACACACAGACACACAGACACACACAGACACACACAAAAGGTATTGTCCCAGTGAAGACATAAGGTACTCCTCAAACGGTCCAGACCCATGAATAATTCTGGAGGTGCCTGCTGGCTTCAGGGAACTTTGTTAGAGGACAGAGAAAGGCTTTTTTTTTTTTTTCTGGGAAAAGCTTAAAGAGAAGAGCAGCTGATACATAATTTTCTCCTGGTTTCACGAAAGCCCAAAAGGAGAGGCACAATGGCTAATGTTATATTTGTTTCTGTCACAGGGCTATTGTTAGAAGAAATAGAAAGACAGGACCGTCTGGGCATTGTGGCAGTGTGTGGAGGTCTGCAAAGTCTCTAGTCCTGAGACACAGCCATGTAACATGACCTCGAGTCATTGTTGTATGATGCATTAAAATCGAAATACCATTTGAAACTAAATTTCTCATCACGGGTCATTATCAAGAATATTACTTCTTCCTTCCTTCCTTCCTTCCTTCCTTCCTTCCTTCCTTCCTTCCTTCCTTCCTTTTCTTTTCTTTCAACAAAATGGTTCCAGGAATACACTGTGGATAAAAGAACCACAGCTTAAAATAAAAGATTGTTAGACTCTTGTCTATACTGGGCTTCTTGTGCAGTTCCTGACATGGTAAACACATCAATTTTTGTTTGGTTATTATTAATATTTCATTTTTTTGAGACAGGGTTTCTCTGTGTAGCCCTGGCTGTCCTAGAACTTGCTCTGCAGACCGGGCTGGCCTCAAACTCAGAAATCCACCTCCTCTGCCTCCCTACTGCTGGGATTAAAGGTCTGTGCCACGACGTATGACTTTTTTTTTTTTAAAATTATATTATGTTTCACTCTGTTCTAAAATCTAGTATCTTGTCCCTGTGGGACAACTGGCCAAAGATAACAGCTTGATAAGATTTTTTCCAGCCTTGGAGCGACTCTCATTAGCTCCAACTTAGCTGCCTGTTTTTTCATTGTGTGAATTTTGAAACAGTAAAAGAGGGACCAATCGTATCAAATACCAAAGCAAATTACACAGTAAAATAATTAGGTATTGGAGCAGGTTCAAGAAGATTCAAGGGAAGTAGCCAATTTGAACAGGAATTTAACAATGAAGGCAGAATTTCAAAATAGTTGGGAAAGAGGTACTCATTAGATGGCGTTGACACAATTGGATAATCATGGGAGAGAGAGGAAGAGATGGTACTTATTCTACTTGGATCCAACCCAGAGCCTTATATATACTAGGCAGGGGCTCTACCACTGAGCCACGCCCCCCAGCCCCTCACTGGGGGATTCTAGGCAGGGGCTCTACCACTGAGCCACGCCCCCAGCCCCTCCCTGGGGGATTCTAGGCAGGGGCTCTACCACTGAGCCACGCCCCCAGCCCCTCCCTGGGGGATTCTAGGCAGGGGCTCTACCACTGAGCCACGCCCCCAGCCCCTCACTGGGGAATTCTAAGCAAGTTCTTTAATAAAGTTGAAAGATGTTAAATTAATCAAAATAGAGAAAGAAGGGATGTGAGCTTGTGCAGGGAAGGACGGCATGGCAGCACACATCTGTCATCTCGGCACAAAGGAGCTTGAGGCAGGAGGCTCAGGCTCAAGGGCAGCCACTGATGTTCAGTTGGTGAAATGCTTGTGCAAGCACGAGGGCCTCGGTTTGATCCTTAGAACCCAGGTGAAACTCCTGGGCATGGTGGCATGAGCTTGTAAGCCAAGCAGAGGCGGGCAGATCTCTGGGGCTGGCCTGATCATCTAAACTGGCCTGCTCGTTGAGCTCCAGACTGGAGAGAAACCATGACTCAAGAAACAATGTGGAGTGGTGGTGCACGCCTTTAATCCCAGCACTTGGGAGGTAGAGGCAGGTGGATTTCTGAGTTCGAGGCCAGCCTGGTCTACAGAGCGAGTTCCAGGACAGCCAGGGCTACACAGAGAAACCCTGTCTCGAAAAACTAAATAAAATGAAATAAAATAAATAAAAAAAAAAAAAAAAAAAAGAAAGAAAACAAAGAAGAGTGGCTGAGTTTGGATCATGTTTATTTAACAATGTAGCACTTGTACCAGCAGGAACATCATAGACTGTTGTGAATACAAAGCAGTTTCCTAGAGGCTCCCGTGCTTAGCACTGCTGCAACATTCACCTTGGAGAGAGACCTGAGGGTATGGGAGGCTCAGCCAGCAACCCAGGCTACTTCCCATGCAACAGAAATCTACCAACAACAGTGACCACATAAGGTCTTTCAAGATCACAAAACTCATTCAACGTCAGAGAATTCACACTGGAGAAAAGCCCTATGCTTGTGAAGGTATGTCAATTAATCCCGTTCCCTAGTGCCTCCAGGAACCTTTGGTCAGAATCCTAACCTACAGACAGTATCAGCTCATTCCTTCGAGAAGGTATCAGCTAAGTCATCTGGCCCCTAAATTAGTCACAAGGAAAGGCCCTGACAATGCACAAGTGGGGAGTGTGCTGAATGTGGCTGTTAGCTCGGAGAGAGAGCTACAAGAGAAACTGGCAAGAAAAGCCATGCAGAGATGGCTCAGGGCTTCTCATCAGAGAACACATAGAAAAGAAATGCACCCATAAAAGTTGTGGGAGAGGCCTGAGCACATCACCCCGTGGCTGAGTGGTGTAGCGCCCTCGTGTGGAGGATCAGGGAAAAGCTGCTCTTCTCTTCCTTGGATTTAAGAGAATACTAAGCTATGATCTCTATAGGGAGGCTCTCTGGGGTCTGGGAAGACTGGTTTAAAGGTATTAGCAGTAGCAGTAGCAGTAGCTTTGTATAACGAGGCAAGTCTATGATCCCAGTGGCTTGGCAGGCTAAGCAGGAGGAAGAATGTGAGTCCAAGGCCAGCCTGGGCTACAGAGTGAGATTCAGGCCAGCCTAGGCAACTCAGTAAGACCTTGTCTCAAAATCAAGTCAAAAGAGAGCTGGGGACATGTCTCAGAAGTAGAGTGCCTGCCTAGAATCCCCCAGGGGAGGGGCTGGGGGTGTGGCTCAGTGGGAGAGCACTTTCCAGAATGTGTGAGGTCCAGAGTTCAAGCTATGGTACCTTACACACAAAATCTGCTGATGGTGGGTGGGCGGGGGGGGGTGTAATTCTTTCATAGGGTACACATTTAAACATTTGCTTCTTGTCCCCAAGCCCAGATTTCATTGCCATGAGTTCTTTTTCCTCTCTGGAGGCGCATCTTCCTTGTTCTCTTTACAAGCTGAGACTCACTTTAGTGCTGAGCTATTGGCCTTGGTACTTGGGACCCAGCTCCATATACCATGTGGGGACTACAAGGTATGTACCGAGGGCTGGCGTCAGAATCTGCATCCCAGCTTCTCACTGCCTTCGCTCATCTGTGGCTGGGTCCTGTGGTTATTCTGAGACACACCAGAGGGAGGGCGGCTTTTTCTAGTTTGCTTATAATGGGGGTGATGAGTATTTGTCAGCTTGAGGCACAGAAGCCTGGCTATTTTTCAATTTAGAAAACGGAGTTTCTAAGAGGAAGGGCCAGGCCTTGAGTTCAGCTTCTCCAATGATCTTGGACTTATCCTCGAGCCCCCACTTCCCAAGGGTAGGATTGATTACAAGCGTGCACCACCATAGCTAGTTCCTGTGGTGCTGGGGATCCAAGCCAGGGCTTTGTGCCTGCTAGGCAAGCACTCTGCCAACTGAGCCCCGTCCCCAGCCTCCTCGTCCCCTAGTGCTTAGCTGCACAAAAGGATCGGGTTGCTTGTGTGTGCCTCTGGCTCCTGCCTTCACTTGAACAAAAGTAGAAGAAAAAAGGAGGGAGGAGGAGAGGTAAGGAAGGAAGATGGCCCATGCCCGAGCACAGAGAAGGGCAGCAGGTACCATTCAGCACTGCCCCCCTCCCAAGAGGACCATTTTCAAACACCACCAAGGCTGTTTCTCCCGAGCACCATCCCTTTGCATCTGCTGGCTTGGCTGCAACAAATTGTTCCAATTCATTGTTCCCAGCTGTCAAGACACTGTCTTAGAGTTTACCCACACCCCGCCTGACCTGGCTTCCCCACACCCCGCCTAACCTGGCTTCTCCACACCCCGCCTAACCTGGCTTCTCCTCTTTGCGCTCTGGATTTGAGGCATTTACTCCCCTTCTCCCACCCCCATCCCAATGTTTTTTTCTAAAAGTTATTCCTCAGCCTTGTCTGAGAAGACTTGGAAGTTTCCAGAATTATTTATCTTTCCTGGTCTGTGTCCACTGAGTCTGGGGGGGGGTGGGACTAGTCACTGGGGTTGTCATTTTGGCTGGAAAGGAGCCTTCCTGCCCCCACTTTTTTGTTCCTGTCCATTTCCTATCATCTAAGCAGGATTTCTCGCACCAACACTTAGGAAGAAAAGCAACCTGGGTTGTTTTCTCCATTTAGAGCTGTAAGAAAGATCCACAGGGTGGCAGTGAGGGCAGGACTGTTTTATGAAGGAAGAGCTCAAGAGGAGGGTGGGACCCAGGAGACAGCAGGCTCACGCAGCAATCAGGCTGCAAGGAGATGGTTCCAGTGTAGGCATTGCGACTCAGCAGTGCCACCAGGGGCCGCAGGCTCCTTTGCTCACCACCTGTCCTGTCATCCCCAGTTTATTGCCTCATGGGTTCAAGATGGTCCCAAACATCCCTCCGTTAGTGTATTAGCAGAATTGAATCACATGACCACTACTACCTCGAGCAACAGCAAAAGCAAAAAAAAAAAAAAAAAAATACAAGCTTGGTGCAGCGATGCACGGTGCATCGCTGTGGAGACGGGCTCGCTGGAGCCCCAGGGCTGCAGGTCCGAGCCATGACCTCTTCTTTTCCTCGGTTCCAAAGAAAGGTTTATTTTCTCTTCCACAGTAAGTGGATTTTCTCCGTATCATAACTTTCTCACCAACTTTCTCCTCCACTGTGATTTTGGCCAGAACATTAGACCATCAGAGTCCCACTTATCACCTTGTTACATACGATCAATCTGTCTGATTTAGGTTCAGATTTAAAATGGGGTGGGGGGAGGGCTGGGAGGAGAATCTGACTGGTCTGATTGGATTTCCTTCCATTTTTGAGTCAAATGACTTCAAAAGTTCCTGGCCAACCTGTATTAGATTTGGGTCCAAAGAATAGTATGCACACACAGAGGCAGAATCTTGTGGTATATGGCACTGCCATCTAGGTAGCACTGGCTAGAAGTAGAATAGGTAAAGTGAAGCTCAATGGAAAAGGATATAGATAGTGTGGGCTCTGATAGCCCAGACAGCATAAGATGAGGCTACTCTTCTGAAGAGAACAGACACATAAAAGAAGATAGAGGCACTAGAGACCTGTATGCCAGAGTCGCTTCAGACATCTGAGCCCTGGATGATGTCACAGGGAGAAGAGGAACCCAGCTGGCAGACAGAATGAAGGCTCCAGACACAGAGCCCTACTTGGACCATGTCCACTATTTCCAGCCAATCTAGTAGAGGTCCCAGACGTAGTGGAGCAGAAATAAACCATAACAATGCCTGACTTGCAGGGTTGATGGCATAACCAAAGGCTCTTGAATCTGCCCCAACACAAGAATCCCCTCAATTCCCACAGCAGATATGCTAGTGTCTGCTGGTAGGAAGCTCATGTCTCTCATGGGCACATATGCTCCTGTAAAGCATTAGATAGGTTTGGACAGGCTGAAGAAGAGATTGTGGAAGCAGTACCATTTTCAAAAGGCCACAGAGTCAGAAAGCAGGCTGCTTATCCCAGCAAACGGAAGTGAAACTCCTGCAACCCAACACTAGAGCTTCTGAAGTCACGGTTGCAGAGAAGATAGAGATTTGAGTCCTGGCTCCTCGGCTCGGGAGTTGCATGACTTTGAGCCAGCTGAGCGAAGCTTTCTACATCTATTTCCCTCAGTTGTAACAGGAGGCTCACAAAAGACTTATCCCAAAGCTTGTTGAGAAGATTCAATGAGAGGCACTGCCTGGGGACCACTGGCCACTGTGAGCACTTACAAGTTAGGTACTCGTATGAGAGCCTCTCACACAGATGGGGGATGACAGAATGACAGTCAGGGACCTCAATGAAGACACAGCTGGCTCAAAGGAACAGCCGGGAGCCCTGCTGGTAACCTCAGAATAGGAAGTAGGGCAATGAGAAGCGCAGCATGGGGCTTCAACAGTTTTTCTTGTTTGTTTGTTTGTTTGTTTTGAGAAAGGATCTCAAGTGTGTTGCCCAGGCTATCCTCAAACTCACTTTGTAGCTGAGGATGACTTTGAACTCGTGAATGCTTTGCCTCGCCTCTATCTCCTAAGTGCTGGGATTTACAGGCGTGTGCTGCCAAGATCAGCAAGGGGGAATCTTTACAGCTTTCCAGACGGATGTCTTGAGTAGGCTCCTAGAAGCCTGGTGCCTCCTTTAGAATGGACACAGGATCACCTTTCATCCTAGGCTTCTGTTCCTTCCAGAGTCTGCATTTTTTCGACTTCTGTCTCCAATACCTGTTTGTGTCATTTCTTGTTGAATGTGGCTTGGGACAGTCATTATAGGTGCAACTGGAGACACTGCTCTAGAGACTCAGTACAGATTACATCTGAGCCATACATTTCCAGAGCCAGAGTACGGAACACTGGAGACAATGGATTCGGATGTGGCCTGCCCACATGTTCCCAAGTACTGGGATTACAAGAATGCACCACCACACCTGGTGTTTGAAGCATCACAAAAGGGAACCCAGGGTTCACTGTGCATGCTAGGCAAGCACCTTACCAATTGAGCTACATCTCCATCCCTCAACGCACTTGCTTTAAAAGAGGGCTGGAAGGGGGCTGTGGCCATACAGGAACTTGGGATTTAGAGACATTTGCCATCACTCCTCCTTTTATACATGAGATAAGAAATTTTCATAGCCAACAAGGAAGGGGAGGTCTATCCTTGGTGGAACCCAGAACTCAGCCGTATGCAGACAGGAAGGGATGTGACCTTTGCCTGCCCCCCTTTGGGGGGCAGCTCAGTGTACTCCTTCATGTCTCTGTGTTACCTCCATAAACTACCTACTAAGTCTGTAAGTTACCCTTTCCTTGACAGGTATGGGTCTAGGTGCCATGAAAGCTGAACCTGCAGACCTCCAGGGTCACCCTGAGGGTGGTTTGTGAGCCAGCCTCCCCTGTAACCTGGGTGTGGTGAGTTGACACACTGGTGGCCCATTCTTGCTTAGTCACCAAATTCCCCTTCCCAAGGTCACTCTTACACCCTGTCACAACTCTATTTAACTAATAACATCTTCGAGCAGAGGGGAGGGAACAGGGGCTCCTGCCCCTTTATGGATCTTCTGTGCTAATATGGCTGGGCAGCCTGGTGGTGAGGGTTGAGGCTAGGGTGGAAGGTGAAGCAATACGAAATCCCCTACCGCCCTGTGTGAAAACCATCTGGAAAAGGAGAACTTCATCTTCAGAGGCAAATGGCCGGTGCCACCTTCCTTACAGCACAGAGTTCATAGTGACACACAGTTACCAAGGCATGGCCTTCCCTCAGCACTTGCAGGCTCCGTGGAGAATGCAAAGGACAAGACATGGTTCTCCTTCAAATATTGTCTGTCAGAGAAGAAAAAAAAAAAGGTATAAATAGATCATAGATGAAGAGAGCTTTTGTAGACATCAAATCCTCACAGAAACCTGTCCATGCAGAGGCTCACAGAATCCTGGAGGGCTTTCGGGAAGAGGTAGGCTTTGGGCAAGTAGTCTCATCAAGCAGCAGGCTGAGGCAGGGGAAAGGCAAGTTTGAGACCGGTCCTGGGCTGTGTAAGAAGCTGAACAAACCAAGGGAAGCAAGCCACATTGCGCCAAGGCTCAGTTCTGTATCTAGGTTCCTGCACTGAGCTCCTGCTCTGCTTGCCCTAGATGGTGGACTGAGCCTGTGGGACAAATGGCCTCTTTTGTTCCCCAGTTGCCTGTGGGTCATGGTATTTATGACAGCGACAGAAAATAAACTAGGACTCAGCCTAGTCTTCCCGCTGGGCCACGCTCTGCCCAGACATTTGGATGGATTCAGCAGAAAACCAACAATTGCACAGCAGTGGGAATCTTTGTACACTATGAATAAGGGAAAATTTTCATTCACTCCATAATTCATACTGGAGAGACTCCCAATGAATGCCGGGAGGGAGGAAGCTCCTCGGATGGAGGCGAGCAGCCATAGAGAGGAGAAAATCACAGGGCGGATACAGCACCCGAATAGGCTCGAACCCACGTCAGAACTCATCACCCGGGAGAGCGTCATGGGAGAGAACGCACATCCTCCACGTGTGGAAGCGGAGTTCCGAGGGGCCCCCCCTGCACCCAACGTCAGATGAGCCATTTGGAGCGAAAGCGTTTGAATGGAATGAATCGGGGGTGGTAATGGTTCAGGGACAAATCAAGTCTTATTCATCAGCTGAAGGTTCCAGCTGAATGCTCAGCATCAGTGACGAAGCTCCGGGGGTGCTCCTGTCTCACAAGATGGATACCAAAGACGCCCCCCATAGCCCCAGGACAGTGGTGGAGACTTGGAGTGCGTATGACCTAAAGCACTCACACAGGAGAAATACATGATGGGGGAGACAGACATAGTCTTGATGGCTCCCATGCTCGGAGCAGCAGCAGACAAGACACAGAGCCAGGTGTGGTGGTGCAGGCCTACAGTTCCAGCACTTGGGAGACTGAGGCAGAAGGTCACGAGTTTGAGTGGAGCTGGTGTGGTGGCCTGGTGTGTAAGGTGCTTGCCACCACGAATGGCCTGAGTTCAGTCCCTGGGTCCCACCTGGAGGAAGGAGAGAACTGACTCCTACAAGATGACCTCTAACTTCCACACCTATACAGTAGGACGTGCCCTACCCCCAAATAAATAGCTGTAATAAAAAAATAGTATAGGTAAATAAACTAATTACTATAAAGGAAGAGATTGGGCCAAGCCTGGGCTACATAGAGAGCCTGCCTCGAAACTGGGAAAGTGGTTTAGTAGAGTGCTTGTCTACCATTCTATTAACCTTCACATAGCCCATGCTAGCCTCAAGCTAGCCATGCACTTTCTGGAAGGTTCTTCCCTGCCTTTCAGCCGAGAACACCTTCCCAGAAGTCTCTGCGGCTTCCATGGTGTCAGATGATGTCACTCTCCCCTGAGCTCCCCTGGGGCCCAGCACTTCCACTTTCAAAATCAAAACACTCAACAAACCAGACTTCCTGACTTCTGGAATGGGAGTCCCAGGAGAGCCTGGGTCAGGCTTATCTGTTCGCTCCCCATGATGCTCAGGACCCTGGTTCCTGGGTTTCATCCACGGCACGACATAAACCTGGCACAGGGAGGGATGCATTCCTGGGATCTCAGCATTTGGGAGACAGAGGCTGGAAGATTGGAACTTCAGGTCATCTGGGACTATATATAAAATGAAGCTAGCCTGGGCAATGAGACGCAGGGAGGGAGGCAGGCAGGGGCAGCGGGGAGAGTGAAACAGAAAGGCTAGGTTTAAGGGATCCTGTTGCCTCTAAGACAGAGAGCTCCAGATGATGTACAGTCCTACACAGGTGACCCTTGGGGTCCACCAAGAGTCCCCAACCCTGTACATAAGAGGAGAAGCTAGGCTCTGTGCTTCCTGAAGCTTCCCTCTCCCTCTGAGCTCTCTCCTCTTCGTTACTCAGTAAAATCTGGATCCTTCTGGTGGTTTTCTGAGACAGGGTTTCTCCATGTAGCCCTGGCTGTCCTGGAACTTGATTGATAGACCTTGAACTTAGAGATCCGCCCGCCTCTGCCTCCTGTGTGCTGGGGTTAAAGGTGTGTGCCACCACTGCCCGGCTCTGGGTCCTTTCTTTAGTTCCTTGCCTTGGTCTTGTGAGTGCTCCTCACCTCCAGGAACTCTGCTTGGCTGCGATAGTCAGAAAGGCCTGACCACCGTGTCTCCAGAAGCAGGCTGCTGGGGTTGGTTTACTTGTAAATATCTTCAGGGCACCTGTCCTAGCTGGTGCTGGGATACAAGACAAAGAAGAAGGAAGGACCAGTTACAAGTGGCCAAGTGGTCTTGGGATTCTAGGGGGTACCTGTGTCTAGAGGCTTCAGAAAAGGGTTTAGAAGAGAGAACTGTCAACGTCGGACCTGGTGGCTGGCACCTGCGTGCCAGTCTGCGCTTGGCTTCTCATAGGAGCTCTGGAGGCTTAGCCACGAACTCTCTACATATCAGAAATAAAACTGGGTGTGGTGATGTAGGCCTGTAGCTCCAGCACTTGTGGAGGCTGAGGTAGGACAATCTTAGTTCCAGGCCAGTCTAAGCTGTACAGCCAAATGTGGTGGCTCAGGACGATAATCCTAGCATTTAGGAGGCTGTTGGCAGGAGGATCAGGGGTTTAAAGCCAGCATCAGCTATGTCGTGAGTTTGAGGCTAGCATGGGTTATGTGAGGCCCTATTTAACAAACACAACAAAAAGCAGACACAAACAAAGACACAAAAACCAAACAAAAGAAAATAAGATCTAGCCTGGCAGTGGTGACGTATGCCTTTAATCCCAGCACTTGGGAGGCAGAGGCAGGCGGATTTCTGAGTTCAAGGCCAGCCTGGTCTACAGAGTGAGTTCCAGGACAGTCAGGGCTACACAGAGAAACCCTATCTCGAAAAAAAAGAAAGAAAGAGAGAAAGAAAGAAAGAAAGAAAGAAAGAAAGAAAGAAAGAAAGAAAGAAAGAAAGAAAGAAAGAAAGAAAATAAGATCTATGCATAGCCTGTGGGTGGCAGAGCCCACACTGGAAGTTACTGAAGCTGGATCTACCTTAGACTAAACCACATGGTCTCTCAATCACCACAAGGGACAAGGGGTAGGACTGGTAACACCACTGCTTGCTTGGAATGTGTTTCTAGAGACTCTGGGGACATTGGAAAGCCATGTGACTGGGAAGGTCAAGGCTGAAATGGACATGCACCCACGTAGTGCACCTCTCCTGAGCCTCACAGGGGCACCAGGTGCTGTGCCACTGGGGAAGGGAACAGACCCAGGCTCTCCCGGGGCTCCCATTCCAGAAGTCAGGCAGTCTGGTTTGTTGAGTGTTTTGAAAGTGGAAGTGCTGGGCCCCAGGGGATCTCAGGGGAGAGTGACATCATCTGACACCATGGAAGCTGCAGAGACTTCTGGGAAGGTGTTCTCGGCTGAAAGGCAGGGAAGAACCTTCCAGAAAGTGCATGGCGAGAGCTGACGTTGACAGACAAGTGTGGAGGCAGCTAAAGAAAGCCTAAGGCTGCCAGGAAATACAGAGGCAAGTAGGTTTGTTGGTGTCTGCCTGGAAGGCCAGAAAACAGCACGCTGGAGGCTGTCCTGGTGTACACAGCAAGTTCCAGGCCAGGCAGGCTTTGTAGTGAGGAGACCCTCCCTTACACACACACACACACACACACACACACACACACACACACACACACACACACACACATTTAGTTACTTATTTAATGTGCATTGGTGTTTCACCTAGGTGTATGTTTACGTGAAGATGTTGGATCCCCTGGAACTGGAGTTACAGGTGGTCGTGAGCTGCCATCTGGGTGCTGGGAGAGCAGCCAGTGCTCTTAACTGCTGAACCCCAATCTTGTCTCGTTTAAGGCAGGGTCTCTCAGTGGTCAACCACTATGCTAGGTTGGGTGACCAGTGAGCCCCAGGGATCCTCCTGCCCTACCTCTCCATTGCTGGCATCACAAGCATGAGGCCACCAGGCTGGCTTTCTAGGTGGTTTAGGACTTCAATCTTGTAAGGCAAACACTTTACCAAAGGAGCTATCAACCCCATCTCCAAGATCTCTCCCCCATCCCCATCCCCCCCCCTCTCCAGGGTTTCACTACATACCCTGGCTGGCCTGGAACTCCCTTTGCAGATCAGAATTGCCGCAAACTCAGAGACCTACCTGCCTATCTCACAATGTGAGCCCTCATGCCCAACTCCCAAGGTACAGAGAGCAGGCTGAGCTGGGAGTGGCTCAGGGTGACTTGGATAAAACACTCACGGGTTTCTATCCCCTGCAGGAGGCTCAGAGGGCAAGAAGAGCAGGTGCCTGGGCTGCTGAATAAAGCAGGCTTTGTGAGGGACGTTCATGGACAAATATCGCCCTCTTGTGGCTGAGAGCAGTATTGCTCAGAAGAGCAAGCCTGGCCTGCTGATAAATACAGGCAAGGAATGGTTTCTAGGAACCCGGTGCCAGGGTCGTAAGGCTCTAGTGGCCTGAAAGCCCTCTTTTAAGGGTGATCAATGGGGAACATATATAGTCACACACATGCATGTTCATCTAGTCAGCAAGTGTTCCGCCAGTATCCAAATGTCACCCAGGATTCTTGTACAGTAGCAATAATAAAAAGTTTTCTCACACTAATATTTTAGCTTTTGTTCATAACAGGGAAAATATAATACAAAAGTAAAAACGGGCCGGCAAGATGGCTCAGTGAGTAAAGTCACTTGCTGTGAAAAGTCTGACAACCTGAGTTTGATCCCAGGACCCACAGTAGAAAGAGCCAACTCCCCAAAGCTAGCATGTGCAAGCCTGCAGACACACAGACACACACAGACCCCTCCCAAACACACAAAGATGAGAAGCAGTAGATCAGTGGCCAAGGGCGTACGTAGGAGGGCACCAGCTGCTGCAGTGTGAGCCCATCGATGCTGGCAGTGAACCACCATTCAGGCGGCTTCCCACTCCCTTCCACACCAGGCCGCTCACAAAGTGACACGGGGCTGGGAAGCCAGACTAACGGTCACCTACTGGTTCTCTTAGGTTAGTTTCTTGGGTCCCTTCAGCTCACACACCTGCCGAGGGGAAGGGCTGCTTTTCCTACAAAGTTACAGGGAAGATGATGCAAACTATAAAAAATGTGCTGTTGCAGCCAGCAGTGATGGCACAGCCTTTAATCCCAGTACCCGGAAGGTAAAGGCAGGCGGGTCTCTGTGAGTTCTGGGACAGCCAGGGCTACAGAGAAACCCTGTCCCCGCCCCCCGAAAAGTTGCAAATGTGTGTGTGTGGGGGGGAGGAAAACATATATAATAAAAACACATAAACAAGGGCTATAAATCGAAACAAGCTTGTCCAAGCTCAGCTGTACACCGGGACTCAAGTCTAGATTACAAAGGTGAGTCAGAGCCTCATCACACCCGAGGGAACCTGGAGCCAAGGCCAGGCTTCCATGCCCAGCCCTTGCTAGCCCCTATCAGCATATTAGCTAGGTCGTTCAGAGGGCATCTTCTCGGATCACAGGGCTTGGGTCAATCTTCCATCAGGGTGGACCATCAGTGGCACAGAGCCAGGTACAGGACAAGGGACAGGGACTTCTGATGCTTGGAGTCCTGTCATCTGAGGTCTCTGGTCTGTGGTCTCTTCAAGGCAACTGAGCCCTTAGGGGAATCTTTGGTTTCTCATCTTCTCACTATTTGGCCCAGGCAGGTCTCGAACTTGTGGTCTTCCTACTTCAGCTGTCTGAGTTCCATGTGTGCCATCATGCCTGGCTTCCAGTAATCAATCTCTCTCAATCTCTCTCAATCTCTCTCTCTCTCTCTCTCTCTCTCTCTCTCTCTCTCTCTCTCTCTCTCTCTCTCTCTCCTTCCCCTCCTTCCCCTCCTTCTCCTCTTCCTCTTCCTCCTCCTCCTCCTCCTCTCCCTCCTCTTTTTTCCTTTGAGACAGGGTCACCCTGTGCCACTCTGGCTGGCCTGAAACTCACTATGAAGATCAGGCTGGCCTTGAACTCACAGAGATCTACCTTCCTCTGTCTCCCAAGTGCTGGGACTGCAGGAACACAGCACTGGCTATGGTCTTTCCATAGTCTCTCTCTGAAAGCTCCTGGTGGAATAGGTGCAGCCTTGAGTCAAGGCTAGGATGAGCCTGCAGACTCCGAATGGGGTGCTCCAGGGCCTGACCCACACACTTAGGGTTTCCACGTGCATCACACCTGTGGGTTACTCCCAAGTGTGGTTTTCTGCTGGGTCAGACAGCAGTTAGAGGAGAAGGACTTCCCACCATCTGTGGAATTACTGTTTGAATCTGAGATGTCTTCACAGTCTGAATCATCAGTCCTTGGCTTGGGCTGCTGGTTTTAGATCTATTTTTATGTGTTATGTGTGTGGGTAGGCAGGACACATGAGTGCCAGTGTTTAGCCAGAAGAGAGCATCTGCGTGCCTGTGAGCCGCCCAAGGTGGGTGCTAGGAACCAAATCCAGGTTCCCTGCAGAGCAGGAAGCACTCCTCACTGCCAAAGCGTCTCTCCAGCACCGTTCCTGATATACTGAAGGCTGTGGAAGTTTGAGATGGAGGGGCCTGGTCTGTGAAAGTAGGTCACTCTGGGCAGGGCCTTCGAGGATTCTCCTCACGTCTGGTCCCAGTCTATTCCGTCTCTTCCTTATCTACCACTATGTGAGAAGTCTTTGCCACATACTGCTGCTGTGAGCTCTGCCTTGCCCTCCCTGGTATGACCGGCTGAACCCTCTAACTCAGCGGTTCTCAACCTTCTCAATGCTGCGACCTGTGGCGTGCTGACTCACCTCGGACCATAAGGTTATTTTCATTGCTACTTCGTAAATGTAATTTGGCTACTGTTAGGAATTGTAACTTAAATATCTGTGTGCCTCGATGGTCTTAGGTGGCCTCTGTGAAAGAATCATTGGACCCGAGGGTTCACGACCCACAGGTTGAGAACTGCTGCTTTAAACCATGAGCCTAAGAAACCCTTCCTTTTTTTTAGCTGCTTTCTGTTGGATAGTATGTCTTTAAACTCTCTCTCTTTCTCTCTGTGTGTATGTGTGTGTATGTGTGCCATTGTGTGTGCAGGTAACCTTAAAGTCGAGAAAAGGGTGTTAGATCCTTTGGAGCTGGAGTTATAGGTGGTTGTAAACTATGCAGTATGGGTGCTGGGACCCAAACTTGGGTCCTCTGCAAGAGCGGCAAGTGCTCTTAACCACTGAGCCATCCTACCAGCCCTGTCAGGGATTTTGGCTGTGGGGATGTAGGAAGTAATCCACACTCATGGCTCAGAGCTTTCTCTCCCAGGCAATGGAGGAGCAGCATCATTGGGAGGCAGAGCCGGCCTCTCGTGTTCCGGTGGCAGCCAAGCTGTCCAACAGAACCCCCCACCCCCACCCGCTTACACAGAACCCTTCCCCCAGAGCCTCTAATGCTTTAGGCACATGTGTCACACAATGGGTCTTGAGTGACTCACCTGGACAGTAAGCTGGGTCGCTCTTGGGTCCCTTCAGAGTTCCTCCCTCTTCTTTCCTGCTTGGAGCTAGTTTTCCCTCCAGGAGACCCCAAGGCCAACGGAATGTAGATGAACAAGTTGTGATGCTCTTCGCCTTCCCCAGAGGGTCTGCTTGAGATCCCTTCACAGGATTAACTTTCAGACAGCTGCCAAGGCCAGGTGAACTCTTAAAAACATAGAAGATTCAAATGTGACCCTGTTACCTCAACAAAAAGGTCCATGAATAAACCTTTCCCCTCCTGGACCCAGAGTACCTGTTGTATACACTACAACAATGAGATCTGAGTTATTATAATCTTAAGGGATCAGGGTGTTTGTTGGTTCGTTTGTTCGTTTATTTTTTTATTTAAGACAACGTCTCCTGTAGCCCAGGCTGGCCTCAAACTCGGTATAGCTAAGGATGCTTTCTTTTTTCTTTTTTAAGACAGGGTTTCTCTGGGTAGCCCTGGCTATCCTGAAACTTACCATGTAGACCAGCCTGGTCTCAAACTCAGAGATATGCCTGCCTCTGACTCCCAAGTGCAGCGCCATGCCCAGCACCAAGGATGCTCTTGAGCCTCCGCTCCTGACGCTAGGGTTGCAGGTCTATGCACTCCACAGGATGGAACCCAGGGATTCACATGCTAGATACGCTCTCTACCAACTGACCTAGAGCCCCAGCCCTCAGTTATTTAGTTCTCTGTCCGTCCATCCATCCATCCATCCATCTGTCCATCCATCCGTCCATCTACCCACCTATCCATCCATCCTATGCCACAGCCACAGCAAAAGATAGACACCCTTTTTATTTTGTTTTTTTGTTTGAAACCAGGTCTCACTGTGTAGGTAGACCAGGCTGGCCTTGAACTCCCAGAGATCTGCCTGCCTCTGAGTGCTGAGATTAAAGGCACAATCTACCGTGCCTTTTTAGAAACAGACTATTTTTTAGAATTATTTGGGTGTCTGTGTAGAGGCAGGGTCTGGGGCTCATGATGTCTCAGCTAGGCTGGGAACTGACAAATACCAGCAACCCCCCTGTCTGTGATCCCTTCCTTGGGGCTAGGGTTGCAGGCATGAGTGATACTCGGCTTGTTGTGTAGGCGCTGAGCTCTGAACTCTGGTCCTCATGATGGAATGATAAGAACTCTTAACCACTTTGTTATCTTTCCAGGCCCTCCCTCCCCCACTCCTGATCCTCCTGCCTCAGTCTCCCAAGTTACAGGATAACACTGGGGCAGCACCACACCTGGCTGAGGGGTAAAAGCAGGTTATAAACTATGACAATCTTAGTGAGATTACAACTTATATTCGTTTTCTTTTCTAGGCTCATTGATTTCTTTTAAATCTAAGGGAAAGCTCACCAACTATGGTTTCACACACACACCTAGTAGGGCTGGGTGGGGCAGGGGCAATAGGGGACAAGGAAGGACGGGAGGTCTGAGGGGAGGGAGGTCTGAGGGGTTTGGGAAGAAGAACTTGAGCTCTTCTGGCGGCCAAGTGGAAGGTGTGTCTGGCACGTGCTGGGGAGCTGCCTGATGGGGTGCTGATTAATGACACCCCTTTCCCCCCCAGGGCAGAGTCCGTGTAGGCAGTCAGGGAACAGCTGCCCCGTGAGGCAGGGTGGAGCGCTGCTCAAAGCTTGGGGCTCTGGTGGCTGTGGTGTGGAGAAGTCTGTGTCTGCAGGACAGTAAAGGGCGGGGGGGGGGGGGAGCAGATAAAAACCGTATCTAGGAAGGAGCTGAGTGTGTGATTCACACTTGTGACCCCGCGCTTCAGGAGCTGAGGCAAGGCAATCACAAGTTTCAGGTCAACCTAGTCTACACAACGAAGCCCTATTTCAAACAAACAAACAGACAAACAAAAAACAAAAAGAAAAAACAAAACCACATGTAAATTATAATAAAAAAGAACTTCCATGTGTTAAGCACTCTGTAATTCTACAAAGTTCTTATTTATTTATTTATTTATTTATTTATTTATTTATTTATTTATTTATTTATTTATTTGGTTTTTCGAGACAGGGTTTCTCTGTGTAGCCCTGGCTGTCCTGGAACTCATTCTGTAGATCAGGCTGGCCTCGAACTCAAAAATCCACCTGCCTCTGCCTCCTAAGTGCTGGGATTAAAGGCGTGCACCACCACCGCCCGACTTACAAATTTAATATATTATCTGGGCATCAAGATCAAACCCAAGGCTTTGTGTGTACTAGGCAGGTGCTCTGCCACCAAGCCACGCCCCCAGCCCCTCCCTGGGGGATTCTAGGCAGGTGCTCTGCCACCAAGCCACGCCCCCAGTCCCTTCCTGGGGAATTCTAGGCAGGGGCTCTACCACTGAGCCACGCCCCCTGGGGGATTCTAGGCAGGGTGCTCTACCACCAAGGCATGCCTCAAATCTTTGTTATTTTATCTGATATTCATGTACAGAGAAACAGAGGCTCAGAGAAGTTCAAGAATTTACCTCAGCGTGTCCAATTATGCGCAGGGAGCTGGAGCCCGATTCTAGCTAGTGGCTGTGCATCACTGGACTGGGCAGGTGGAGAGTGGCTCTGGTCAGTGACACTAAAGTCATTGAGAAGCTGGAGATTTCCACACACCCAGTGACTAGTACAACACATGCTGCTCCAGTATTGGAGAAAAGTTCTGGCTACAGTATGTGCTGAACCACGGGTTGATCCCGAGAGGGTGTGGCTGTGGTGACTCTCATCTAGTTTTGTCTCTGACAGAGTTTCAGTATAAAGGCCAAACTGACCTCAGACTCCCACCTTGCACCTGACCCCCAAAGTGCATGGTCACATCTGTGAAACCCCACACCCAGCTCGAGTCTACTGTGTCTAACCCCCAACCCCTCTCTCTGGGGCTGGCTAGCACACGGGGCACCCACTGGACACTGAGTCCAGGCTCTGTGAAGCAAAGGAGAGATAGCACTGTCCATAAATCTGCTCCTGAGCCACACTGTGGCATGAGGGTTGGCTAGGAAGCCATTGGAAGAACCTAATAGAGGTCCTAAAGCAACTCTTCAGGGGCTACAGAGGATGAGGCCACAGAAAGATAACAGACAGGAGCGCCTCCATTCTCCGGTGATCACCTCAGCACCTCTAGACCAAAGCGGGAGTATAGGTAGAGTGAGGACCACACCAGGCTCCATACAGCTCTCAGAGTTTGGAGCAGTGGGAGGTTCAACTGCTTTTCAGCCCAGGGCGGAGGGGACACAGACTCCTGTGGGTCCTGCTCTTACCAGGGTTCCAAGAACATATCTGAAGCTGATGATGCGATCTTGTTTCCACTGTAGAGGTGCCGCACGTTCCAGAAGCTTCCTGAGCTGTAGACCATGAGAAATGGCAGAACCTCAGGAACTCTAAAAGAAACAAGGGTCATAGGTGGCTACGTGGCCCCTTTCCCTTCCTTTCCTCTTATCTTTCCTCCTCTTTCATGATTTAGCTGGGCAAGACCTTGAATTACAGGCATATGACTCTGAGGGGGTTTTGTTTCTTTGTCTGATGTAGCCCAGGCTGGCCTCAAACTCACTATGTAGCCAAGAATAACCTTAAACCTACTGACCCTCCTGCCTCCACTCTGCAAGTGTTGGGGTTACAGGCAGGCACTGTCTCACCTCGTATATGAGGTGCTGGGGATGGAACCCAGAGCTTTGTGTACATTAGGCAAACATTCTGACTGCACCACATCCCCAGTCCTACTTCCTCTTTAAAATTTTTGTTAGACCCATAGACCAGGCTGGCCGCGAACTCACAGAGATCTGCCTCCCTCTGTCTCTGAAGCGCTGGGATTAAAGGTGTGCACTGCCATGCCCAGCTTATTTCCTGTGTTTTTGATAGGGCCTTTCCACATAGCCCTTACTAGCCTGGTTCTTACTATGATAGTTAGGTTGATCCTGAACTTGTGGCAACTTCCCACTTCTGCTTCTGGGATAAGGAGTGTGCCACTGGGCTCCCCACCCCCAGCCCTCACCGTGATGTATTTTTCTTTATTGAATATTTCCTTCTCATTATTTTATGTGTATGTTTGTGTGAGCATATGCATGAGTGTTTAGGTGCCCATGGAGTCCAGAAGAGGGCATCAGATCCCTTGGATATGTAATTACAAGTGATTGTTAGCCATCCAATGTGGATGCTGGGATCCGAACTCAGGTCTTCAGCAACATCAGCCCAGTGGTGGTGGCGCACGCCTTTAATTCCAGCCCTTGGGAGGCAGAGGCAGGCGAATTTCTGAGTTCGAGGCCAGCCTGGTCTACAGAGTGAGTTCCAGGACAGCCAGGGCCACACAGAGAAACCCTGTCTCGAAAAAAAAAAAAGGAAAAAAAAAAAAAGACAGGGCTCCAGTTGGTTTAGAACACTTGCTTCATATGTGAAAGTCCCTGGATTCAATTCCTACACTGAAAGGGGGGGAGGGATATAAAGGAAAAGTCCTTCCTGATCTTACCTCTCCGACATAATCTAAATTAAAATTATTCAAAATTTAATATCATAGCTTGAAAAACTAGAAAACTTTAAAGAAAATGTCATTTGCATATAGGTAAAGGAAGTACATTTGGTCTGGGGATGGGGTGTCGGGCTGTGGGGCTGGTCCAGTCAGATGGCTGAGTTGGAGAGCCAGAACCACGTACAAATGCTGGCTCTTGTGTTTATTATGCGCAGGTGGTCAGAGGTCAACCTTAGGTGACCTTCCAAAGTTACTGTCCACTTTGTTTTTTGAGACCTGGTCTCTTGATATCCTAATTCATGACCCCCGATTTGACTGGGGTGGCTGGCCAGCCGACTTCCCCAGCAGGACATGGGGGTTACAAGTGTGCCCCATTGTGCCTTGCTTTGCTCTGTGGGTCCTGGGGATTGAATTCAGGCTGTTAGGCTTGGTGGCAAGCACTTTCACAGGATTAGTCATTTCACTGCCCCTCCCCCCCTTATTTTAGTGGTGGGAGGGGGCAAGGTTTCACTATGCAGACCAGTCCTGCCTGGTCTGGATCTTGCTATGTAGCTCAGGCTAGCCTCAAATTAGCCTTGATCTTACCATCTCTGCCTCGTAAGCACTGGAATCACAGGCGTGTGCAACCAGCCTGGCTATTTATGTATGTATTTATTTATAATCATGACCCCCTAAAGCCTGTAATCCCAGGACTGGGGTAAGCTGAGGCAGGAGGATGACTACGAGTTCCAAGCCAGCTTAGCGTTACATATACAGACCTTGTTTCAAACAAACACCTAAAAACCAAGATAGGTGGTGGGGTAGCTCAGCAGGTAAATGTGATCACTGCAGAGCTTGCTCGCTTGAGTTCAGTGCCCCCAAGAACCACATGGCTAAAGGAGAGGATCAATTTCTGAACCCAGAAAGTTTTATTTGACCACTTCATGCCCTCCCCCTAAATATGCATGCAAAAAAACACAAAACAGAAAACAAAAAAATCCCCCCAAAGCAAAAAAAACCCAAACAAACAAACAAAGCAACCCACAAACCTTGTCATTTATTGGAGTAGTGTCCTCGTTTGCTTTTAGGAAGCAGTGACGGCATACACTGCTAGGTACTGCAGACATGCAGTCTGTCGGCCCCCAGCTAGACCGTGGATTAAGTGGCACCTTTACGACTCTGACCCCAGTTTCTTCTTCTTTAATAGAGGAGGACTGTGGCTGGGGCGGCACCCATCACTATTTATTGTATGTGGTGTATGTTTGCTGTCATGTATGTGTAAGCTTCTATTCAACTGTAGGGGGCAGAGGAAGTTATTACTCCCAACTTCGTTCCCTTGAGTCAGGGTCCTTCTCTGAACCTGAAGGTAGGCTAGGCCGGCGGCCCCAGCGATCCTCGCTCCTCGCTAGGGTCTCTGATCCCACAAGTGAAGGTTGTGTCCGTGCCCCCCTTTTGGGGAAGGGGCTGTTGCTGAGGATTGGAGCAGTTCCTCAAGGTTGCACAAGCTCTCCTACCCCTAAGTCATCTCCCCAGCCCATGGACAGCATCTAATTACTCCAATCGGGCTCCTTCTATGGATTCGCTCCGATCACCAGGATCCATTCAGCTATTCCGGACAAAGTAAAGGAACCTAGACCGTTAACCCAGAGGCACATCACCGGCCGTTTCAGGACTGGAGAGGTGGCCTGCGCGACGCCCGGTTCAGGGCCGGGCTTCCTGCGCATCCAATCCCGGGTCTGGTCCTGATTTCCCCGGCTGACAATCCTCACCGTGGAAGGCTGATCCGAGCCGCGAACACCTGCGGAGCCGCGGTTCCCGCCGCAGACCCGCAAATAACGGCAGCTTGCTCGTGCCTAACTACATTTCCCAGAGCTCTCAGCGGCAAGCCCGTTAGCGGGCCGGCCAGCTGGGCTCGCGACAGAAAGTTCATTGGCTCCGCGGTGGTGGTAGCTGGTGACCAGCAAGGTGATCATACGCAGACCTGTCGCTAACCCTCACAGCTTTCACCCTGTCCACGCGCTCGCCACCACCTGACGCTCACTTCTGGTGTGGGAGAGGAGGCAGAGCAAGACAAGCCCTTGCCTGAAAGGGAACCAGAACTACAACTCCCAGAATGCTTCGGTATGCACAGCCTCCTGCTTTGCCGAGTGGCAGCGGTAACCGTTGTTGTTGCCACAGAAACCATTCTCAGATTATTTGGGCTCCGGATGCCAGCGAGTGAAGGAGCAGAAACCAGATTAGGGGAACGATAAAGGACAGAATACGATATTTGACTTAAACAATGCTGACGGATACAGTGCCATTTTTTTCTTCTCACGGATGCTCAGGGCCAGAGCAAAGGGCGAACAGCCCTCTAGGAAAAAGGAAAAGAGAAGCTGCCACAGGAGCTATGGGAAACGTAGTCCATTGATTGCTACCCATGCCTTTAAGGAGAATTCAAACAATTTGCCTTATAAGTACTTAGAGTAAATAGTGCTCATAAAGTCCCTTCTTTATATTTACCGTCGGAGCCGTTTCAGACACTGCATTTCCTAAGTGGAGCTTGTACCTGGCTAGCCTGTCTTCAGCCATCTTCCTGTAAGGTTTGTTGTACACAAAAGTAGACCAAAGGAACCTGTGGCTAATATGATTAATACATACTTCATAACGTTTAGGGTAAGTGCTTCTGTAGGAAATCTTAAAAACTACTAACGGCTTGTTCTGAATTAACCTTCAAACCAGACGTCCACTCCAGGACACAAGAGAAATGCAAGGCCTGGGTATGAATCTTACACCCTGAGAGACAATAAATTAAGGAGATTGGGATCCCAGGAGACAATGCCAGTTGCCTGACCAGAGGGGCAAGGCTGAAGTTTGAATGACTGATGGTCTTTGTTTGTTCTATAATCTGCTAGCTAGTTCATGGGATCAGATGCCCTCTTTTGGCCTATGTGTGTGCAGGTTACATGCGAGACCCATACCACCAGCCTTCCTCAATCACTCCCCATCTATATTTTTGAAATAGGGTCTCTTACTGAATCTTTAGCTTACCGGTTTGCTAAACTGGCTGGCCAGCAAGCCACTGAGATCCTCCCATCTCTGCCCTGACCCCCACCCCCAGGAATGCCTCCATGCCTGGCTTTTGTGTGAGTGCTAGGAATCCAAACTCTACTCCTCAAACACTTTACCACTAAGCCATCTCTCTTATCTTCATCATTTATGTATACATATATTTGATATTTCAAATATATGTATATATATGTATACACACACACACACACACACACACACACACACACACACACACATATATATATATATATATATATGAAACCCATTAGTGTGGCTGTGGGGATCTGTCCATCTCTGAAATGGCGGGTACCACCAGCCACCATCGCGCCAGGCTGCTGTACATTGAGGCTGTGGATCCAAACTCAGGTCCTCATGCTTTACAGCAGGTGCTGTACTGACTGAGCTATCTTCCCAGCTCCCAAAAGGATATATATTCTAGACGTGTAGTTGAATAGGTTTCCACTAGTAGAAACTTAGCACAAAACTCTGGTGAGACTATAGAGGTAGAAGATGAGGCTCATTCTGATGTTCACAGGTTGAGTATCTGGAATCTCTAAGTAGATCTGGGCTGAAGAATAAGTATATACTGGGGCTTTGGAAACAAGAGGCATGCTTTCAAAGTCTGTATAAAGAACCGCATAGAGCCCTGTGGCTTTGTAGGCAGAGCCCTTGGCTAACAGGAAGCCTTTGACCCCATCTGCAGTACCACGTAGTGGGGCATGGTAGTGGCCGCCTGTGAGAGGTGGAGGCAGGAGGAGCAGGGATTCACAGTTATCCTCTGCTACATAGGGAGTTTGAGATCAGCTTGGCTCCACAGGACTCAATAAATAAATTCAACAGCCTGAACTGGAATGAACTGAGAGAGCAGAATGGATAAGGGGTGTTTTTGAGAGCCCCAGGAACATTTCCTTCTGCCGTGGGAACCGTTGTCTGTAACTGCAGCAGGAAAACAACTCCCATCTTACACGTGGAGAACTATTTCACTGATCCAGCAAAGACACATCAAAACCAGCGTCTCTTCTTCATATTAAAAAAATGCCTTCCCTCATTTAGTGTGTGTGTGTGTGTGTGTCTGTCTGTCTGTCTGTCTGTCTAATGGTTGAATTCAGGACCTCCTTCATGTTAGGCAAGCACTTTACAGTTGAACCATTTGTCCCCAGCCCCACACTGGAGGATTCTAGGCAAGCACTCTACACTGAGCTACGTCTTCAGCCTTGGTTTGTTTGTTTTTTTTCCAGACAGTTGTCCAGGCTAGCTCTGGATTTTCTCTGTAGACCAGGTGACTTGGTTTTCTTTTCTTTTTTCTTTTCCTCCTCCTCTTTCTCCTCTTCCTCCTCTTTCTCCTCTTCCTCCTCCTCCTCCTCCTCCTCCTCCTCCTCCTCCTCCTCCTCCTCCTCCTCCTCCTCCCCCCCCCCCCATGTGTAAGAGTGTTTGCCTGTACACATGGATGTGTACCACATGGGCACAATGCCCACAGAGGCCAGAAGAGGGCATCAGATCCTCTGAAGGTGAGGCTACAGTCGTTTGTGAGCTGCCAAGAGGCTGCTGGGAACCAAACTCAGGTCCTTTGCAAGAGCAGCAAGTATGGCTGAGTCACCTCTCTAGCCATTTAGTTTTGGTTTTTAAGACAGAGACCTAGGGACTTCCTTCTGCCATGCACGTGCATGCACGTGAGTGCACACACACACACCATGGGTCTATGTGCTCTGTGACTTAAAAAATTCTGTCAAAGCTGACCTTATATACAGAAGATAGTGATCTCCAGGGTCTTTGCCTGATCAATTGTAAGAAATTGACATTCCAATTGATATGTACGCCAGCATCATTTTCTGTACGACGTCCAGTGCTTCAGAATACCCGTCACCTTATTGGTTCAAAGAAACATGACACTAGTTATTCCTGGAAGATACTTATAAACCATTTTCTGACTGGGTTCCTGCTGTTGTTCCCAGTGGTGTTGGTCAGTTTTCTGTTACTGTAACAAAATACCTGAGGTAAGTTTAAGAGAGAGAAGGTTGCTCTTTAGCTCATGGTTCCCCAGGTTTCATTTGGTGGTGGCTTGTGTTTAGGCCTGTGGAGAGATTCCATGGTGGAAGCCAGAGGTGGGGCAAATCTTCCCCAGATGGCCACAGAAAAGTACATGAGAGACTGGTATCTCATGATCCCCTCAAAGACATGCTCCCTATGACCTAAAGCCTCCTGTTAGGACTGACCTCTCAAAGGTGTCCATCTTCCAATAGCACCAGGCTGATGATCAAGCTTTGTAACACTTGGGCCTCTGGGCCATTTAAGGTTTAGCTTACAGCACTGTGGTGGCTGGTGCTTTAGTAGTCTGGTCTCTGAGGGTGACACTTATAATCCAAGTTCATTGGATAAGAGTGGGAAAAACAGAGGTCTGGGGTCCAATCCTATCGGCATCTCTCTTACTGGGTCTCCTTGGACTACAGAGGTGGTGTGGCCACAGACAGACAACCAGAAGCCAACAGTAGTGGGAAACAGTCTCAGTGCTGGCACACACCTTTAATCCCAGCACTGGGGAGGCAAAGGCAGGCAGATCTCTGAGTTCATGGCTTTTGGTTTACAAAATGAGTTCCAGGCCAGCCAGGGCTACAGAGTGAGAGCTATCTCATCCTTTCCTCCCCAAAAGAACAACAAAAATAACTCCCTTGGCTCCTCCAGAGTGAGTATGGCCCTGGTGGTGCCTTGATTTGGACCCAGTAGGTATCAATTCTGGACTTCTGACCTTCCGTGTCAAGTAGTCTCAAAATGAGACAAGAGATAGAGGTGGAGTTCTTGCTTATTTTATTTTTATTTTCTGTGTCTTGAGTGTGTCTGTGCACATTTGTGAGCATGCTGAGGGGAGCATGTGGGGGTCCAAGGACAGTTTGCAGGAGTTAGCTCTTTCCTGCTACTCAGGTCGTTAGGCTTGCCAGCACACACCATCACCTACTGAGCCATCTTAGCTGCCTTGCTTGTCACTGTTAGTGACAAGTTACAAGAACCATCAAGTTATAAGAACCGTAACTGCAGTGAATGTGAGCCCAATCTTGGGGACCTCTGTCACAGTATTTCACCAGTGGATCTCATAGATCCTGTTTTTTTGTTTAGAAACTTCTAGGGTCTCGTGTAGCCCAGGCTAGCCTTGAAATTGTTATATAGTTGAAGCTAACATGAAGTCCTGATTCTCCTGTTCTCACGTCCTGGCAGCTGTGAGTACATGCGCGTGCCAAGATAACCAGTGTCCTTTTGTATGTGAGTGCAAGTGTGTGCACAAGTGTGTGAAGCCCAGAGGACAGCCTTGGTAGTTGGTCATTCAGGCCGCACATTTATTTTTCTGTGTACGTGCCTCAGTGTGTGTGTATGTGCGCGTGCGCTCCTTCAGGGGCCCACTTCACTTAAGTCAAGGTCTCTGGCTGAACCCAGAGCTGGCCTAGTTCATCTCGTCTAGCCAGCCAGCTTGCCCTGGGGATTATGTCTTTGCTTGTCTTGTACTGGAATTACAGGCAGCTCCATACTTGCCTGATGTGAGTTCTGGGACTCTGAATCTAGTTCTCATGCTTGGGTGGCCAGTAGACTGATCACTGAGCTGTCTCACCAGACCACATCTTTATTTCTGAGAGATCTTCCATGGGCTAGAAGCTCACAGAGCTGCATAAGCTGGCTATCCAGCAAGCCAAGGGATCTGCCTGTCTCTGCCTCCCCAGTTCTGGGATCGCAAGGACATGCCACAATGCCCAGCTTTTTCACACGGGTTTGGGGGCCTAAACTCAGGTCTTCGTGCTTGCAAGCCAAGCGCTCTACCAACTGAGCCCGTCTCTTAGGCCCTTGTATTCCTTCTTAAAGACACTTTGTATTGATTTTTTTTTCTTTTCAGTTCTAGAAATGGAATCAAAAGCCCTGTACATGCTAAGCTAGTGCTGTTTCTAAACCACACCCCTAACCCGAGTGGGGTTCTGAGCACGTGGTCTACTGTGGAGCCACACAACTCACCCCACTCCTTTGTTATTTTTTTTTTAAGTGATTTATGTTTATTTGTGTTTGTGTGTATTGACTGAGATGTCCCTCACAGCCTTGGGCTCCCGATTGATGGCACAGTTTAGGACGTTTAGGAGGTGTGGCCTTGCTTGAGGAATTATGTCAGCAGTGGGCTTTGGGTATTCAAAGTCTGATGGCATTCCCTGTTTGCTCTATGGTTTGTGTTTGTAGTTCGGGATGAGCCTCAGTTTCCCGTCCCTGCTGCCATGCCTGTCGCTTGCTGCATTGTCTCCCTATCTTGATGGACTACTTCCTTCTGAAACGGTAAGCCTAATAAAGTCTTCTATGAGCTGCCCTGTCAGGGTGCTGTATCACCACAGCAACAGAAACATGTCTAATACAGTCAGTGTGAGCATCTGCTGTGGGGGGGAGGCACCCCAGCTAATACAGTCTGTGTGAGCATCCGCTGGGGGGGGGGGAGGCACCCCGGCTAATACAGTCTGTGTGAGCATCCGCTGGGGGGGGGAGGCACCCCGGCTAATACAGTCTGTGTGAGCATCCGCTGTGGGGGGGAGGTACCCTGGCTAATACAGTCTGTGTGAGCATCCGCTGTGGGGGGGAGGCACCCTGGCTAATACAGTCTGTGTGAGCATCCGCTGTGGGGGGGAGGTACCCTGGCTAATACATACAGTCTGTGTGAGCATCCACTGTGTGTGGGAGGCACCCCGGCTAATACAGTCTGTATGAGCATCTGCTGTGGGGGGGAGGTACCCTGGCTAATACAGTCTGTGTGAACATACGCTGTGTGTGTGGGGGTACCACGGCTAATACAGTCTGTGTGAGCATACGCTGTGTGGGAGAGGCACTCCGGGACCAGAGGAAGCCATTGGATCTCCTGGAACTCAACTTACAATCATAGCTGCCCAGTGTGGGTGCTGGGAACTGAACTCAGGACCTCAGTGTGAGCAACAAGCGCTCTTGACCACAGATCCATCTCTCCAGCCAGATCCCTTTCTAACATTGTATATTGTGTGTTGTGGGGGTGCCATGTTACCAGTGGAGACAGAGGACAACTCTGTGGGACCAGATCTCGCTCCTTCCACCTGTAAGTGGGTTCTGGGGATTGAACGTGGGTTGTAAAGCTTGGCAGCAAGTGAGCCATCTCACTGTCCCCATTACCGATCCTTTTCCAGCAAAGCCCGGAAGCAGCAGCTCTACCACATGTTCTCTCTGCACGTGGGGACACCAGAGATCACACCATCTGTCTGCTTTGGGCCACTTCGTCCCACTAATCCCCAGTAAACAGCTCAACCTGAACATACAGTACTAGGGCTGCCGGAAGGATATGTTTATGCACGACAGCGGAGACAGGCAAGTGGGGTGGCTTTTTGCTTCTGGAGAAGGGATGAGATATGGGCTCCCTATGTAGCCCAGGCTGGCCTTGAACTCTCAACCCTCCTCCTACCTTAGCCTCCCCGAGAGAGCTGGGATCACAGGCGTGTGCCACCATGCCTGACTCTTCCTGGAACCTTCTAGCAGATAAGGAACACTTGGTAGGAGAAGGTGTGTCAGCGGTTGGGTGGGATGTCAGCTCTGCCTGGGGGTCAGCGTCCTTTAGGAGGTGGCAGCACAGGGACACTAGGTGATGATAAGCATCTCCTCTCGGTCTCTGCTCTCTGACATGGAATTGATAATGCTCTTTAAATACTTGATGAATTCCACCCGGACCTCCTCAGGGTCTTCCTCCAGGTTAGAGTGCACCAACTTCAGCTTGCTCAGGGGGGGAGCTGCAAGGGAAAGGAGGCTCATTAGGCTTGAAGGTTGGACAGGAATATGTTCTAGGTTGTGACAATCCAAGGTGAATGGCTTTCCTGAGAATGACACATAAGATTGATCTGTTGCCTCTAAATACATGTGGACCTATGCTTGTGCACATGAGCATACACACACACACACACACACACACATGCTTCAAACAGTGAAGACAAAAAGCAGAAGGAAGTCCAGGGTGCTTACACAGAGCCAGGCTGCCCTTGTCTCCTCCAGAGCCTGGCTTGTGGTGGGCCACAAGCATGCAGTGACTGTCTTGGAGGAACTGTTGCTGGACAAAGCAGGAATACCACATCTCAATTTCCTTTAGGTGGCTTGGGATATCAGCGTTGAAGACGATCACCACTCCATGGGCATCCTTCATCAGGGCTGGCCAGCAGGACTCAAACCTGACGTGCGGGAAGGAGGTCAGGAGAGCTGCAGGGCAGCCTCTCTTCTCAGTGTTTATTACTGTTGTTTGTTGTTATTACAGCACGGGGGGCTTCACACATCAGTGCAGGGGCTCTACCACTGAGCCACGCCCCCAGCCCCTCCCTGGGGGATTCTAGGCAGGGGGTCTACCTGTCGAAGCAGAGCCCTGTTAAAGGAAACTTACTTAGAGTCGCCACCACAGTCCCAGAGCTCAAATTCGCAGCCCGTGCCTTTGTTGTTGCTGGTGACATGTGGGTTCTCAAACTCCAGGATCCTGAAAACACAAACAGCACAGCAGGCCCTGTGATTAGGCAGCGGCTTCACACTGTGCACAGCGCCCAAGGGAGGGAGTGAATGATGCCTCATGGCTGCTTCAGAGACTCATGTGGGGCAGGCTTACCTCACACCTTGCGTTGGGTTGTATTCCGTGATGTCCGAAGATTCAGTCAGAAAGTTGGCCAACACTGTTTTGCCACTCTGTAAAAGCAAGAGCAAATGGAGCCGAGAGAGAAACCACACAGGAGCCCTCACCTGCCATGCATGCTGGCACACATCTGTGGCCCCAGCACACAGGTAGCTAGGCAGCAAGAAGGCAATTTCCAGGCTTGGGCTGTTAGGTGTGGAGAAATACTGGCCACGACTCCTTGAGATCTCGAGGACAGAGCGCTCGCTCTGTCTGGAAGCACGCTGACTTGCCCTAGCACAATGGAGCATCTTGGATTGGGACCCAGCGTGACTTTCCTTACAGCCTGGCTGGGACTCAGTTAACTTATCTGAGAATAGAAAACCAAAAACCAAACAACAACAGCACCCCATTTAAGTGTGTGTCCCACCACCCCTCCCCTGCTTCTCTCCACAGCTTCAGCCAGTCAGTCTGTTATAGATCAACACTGAGACCCAGGTTTTTAGACTCTTTTCTGGCTGGGTCACAAGGTCAGCAACCCATTTCTCCTTATGTATTATGTTGGTAATCACCTTTCCTATAAAAAGCCAACAGAACAGTAAGACAGCCTTTGGGAGCCCTCTACCCAACCCAGGTTTCTATCCACCCATCGTTCCGTTCAACCACCTACTTACTGTCCATCCATCCGTCCGTCTACTCAACCACCCACTTACTGTCCATCCATCTGCCCAATTCAACCACCCCCCCCACCCCCCGGATCTATCCATTGTCCATGCTTCATCATCTACCCATCACCATTCGTCCATCATCCTGTATACGCCTGAATATAAAACAAAGGTCCTCTCTCCTCAGAAGCCAATCTCTGAAGCTTGAGTGAGCCCTGGTGAAACTCTACAGGATGGGAGAAGGGGATGAGGGGAAGGATAAGAGGGAAAGAAAAGGGGAAGGGATGGAGAGGCTGAGAAGAGGCAGGGGGATCAGGGGTTCAAGGTCATTATAAGCTATATGAGATCCTGTTTCAAAAAAACCCCAGACCACCAAGAAACCAAAGACAAAGCACAGAAACTGCTTGCTTTTGTTATGTAACTCAGTCTGGGTACCAATCTTCCTGCCTCAGGCATGAAAATGATAAAATTAAGCATCACCAACCCCAGACTTGTAACATATTCTGCAAACTTTCTCCAAACTACAACCATGCTCTCCATTTTATCTTATTTTATTTTATACAAGGTTTCACTATGTAGCCCTGGCTGGCCTGTAACTCTCTATATTGATCAGGCTGACCCTTAACTCAGATTTACCAGTCTCTGTCTCCTCAGTGCTGGAATTAAATGCACGAATCATCATGTTCAGTCTGTGTGTGGGTCTGTGCATGTTGAGTGCCTGTGCCCGCAGAGACCAGAGGTGTCAGGCCTCCTGGCACTGGAATCTATAGGCAGTTGTGACCCAGCTGGCATAGGTGCTGGAAACCAAACTCAGACCTCTCTGCGAGAGCAGTATGTATTCTTAATCACCAAGTCATCTTTCCAGCCTCTCATTCCTGTTTTTTTGTTTTTTTTCCAGACAGGGTTTCTCTGTGTAGCCCTGGCTGTCCTGGAACTCACTCTGTAGACGAGGCTGGCCTCGAACTCAGAAATCCGCCTGCCTCTGCCCCTCTCAAGTGCTGGGATTAAAGGCGTGCACCACTACCACCCAGCCAGCCTCTCATTTCTTTTAAGCCTTCTTCTCCTCTCTGCCCCAGGCTAGCCTCAAAATCACCATGTGGTCCAGACTGGCTTCAAACTTGTGGCAACCCTTAGTGTCTTGTGTGCTAGGTGATAAGCCTGGACCGCCACGCATGGCCCAATCCTTCTTTGCTTCTGTGCATACTTAGCAACTTCCCTAGCTCAAGATTAGAATTTTTTTTCTCTGACAGGTTTCATGTATCCCAGGCTGGCTTCAGACTTGCTATTGTAGCTGGGGGCGTGGCCTGGAGCTGTCAATCATCCTGCCTCTACCTTCCAAACACTGAAACTGAGGTATGTGCCACCATGAAGGTTTTATATGGTGGAGAGGATCGGACCCAGGGGCTCCCGTATGCTAGGCAAACGTTCTATCATCCAGCTATACCCCCAGCCTCCTAACTCAAGATTAAAAACAGATCTTAGCCATATAGTCACCTATGAAAGTACACTGGTTCTCATGTTTGGTCCATGGGCCAGTAACCTCAGACGAAGATCATATTAAAAGTTACTGTGTACAAATTATGAATTCTTACATTCTTCCCAGACCTACTTAGGAACTATATAACTAGGGTGTTCAGGGCATGGTGACGCAGTCTATAGTCCCAGTACTTGGGAGGCTGAAGTAGGTGGATCTAGAATTCAAAGCCAGCCCCAGCTGTGTAGCAAGACACTGCCATCAAATATCAAAACCTAACATAAGCTAACCTTCTGAGCTGGGATCCAGGGATCTGAACTTTAACAAACCACCTAGGTGATTCATGAATTCATCCATCCATCCATCCATCCATCCATCCATCCATCCATCCATCCATCCATCCATCTATCTAATTTTGTTATTTGAGAAAAGCATCTCACATTGCAATGCAGGCTGTCCCAGAACTCAGTACGAAGCTCAGGCTGGCCTCAAACTTGTGATCGTATCTTCCTGTGATCTTGTGAGCTGCCTTCTGAGTCCTGGTATTATTACAGGCATGGGACACTATGCCCAGCTTTCTTCTACAGTTAACTTATTTGCATGCTTTGTTTTGGTCCATCTAAACTTTAATTTGGTGTATAATGTGAATCACTATATTCCCTCATATTAATAGCCACTTGCTCCAAGTCCCTACATTGAAAAATCTAGTTTTCTAATCCCACAGACATTTTCCTTTTGCAGGGAAGGTTCGGAGGGGAAGTCATGAGGCGCCCCTCATTCCCGCTGGCCTTAAGACCTGGGTACCTCAATATTCTCCTCCACTACTTGGATGGGGTAAACTGGATGGAGGCCTGGCAGCTCCGCTGGTCACCGTAGCGGCAGCTGCCGCCCTCAGTGGGGTTGCTGGTACCAAGTTGCACCTCTTGGGAACAACCCCAGTTCTAGGGAGCCCGCGAACCCTGTCTCACCTCGCAGGGGCCCACGAAGAGGATCTTAGCCTTCAGCATCGCTGTCCGTTAACAAGAACCCACAAGAGACGCCAAAGTGCACTAAGCTCCCCGCCGCGTCCGCCAGTATGGGCCGCACGCTCTGATTGGCTGACCGGTTTCCACGGCGACCGGGAACAGCTGCGCAGAAGCCCAGGAAACTCGGCCAGTTCCGGGAGTCTGGAAAGGTGGGCCTACGATGGAAGCGGAGGAGGACCAAAAGAGAAAACGCAAAGCTGGGTCCGCTGACTGCGTTCTGAACGTTCTGGAAGGGGTGGAAGGGTCAGGCTCTAATCTGCTTTATTTCTCTCGGTCTTCCTGAACGCTCTATGAATTAAGGGAGCTGCTAAACTTGGCTGTAAAACAGGACCGCGATTTTGTTTTCCTTTTATTTCCGCGGGTGGATGCTGGAGATTGAACTCAGGTGTTCATAAATTCTAGGCATCCTGCCATTGAACCACATCCCAAGTCTAACTTGCTATGTAGACCTGCAGGCCTCGAACTCACAGATATCCACCTGCCTCTGCCTCTCAACTTTAATACCATTAAAGGCTTGTGCCACCACTCTTGACCCCCAACTTTTCTTTTTCACTCAGGAGGCTGGGATTAAAGGCGCGCGCCACCACTGCCCGGTAAATTCTTCTCTTTCAACACATACCAATGCAGAAACCCCTCACATATATATTCATTGACTCTCAAGGTTTTTTTCTTTAAAGATTTTATTTATTTCTTATTGTATAAACAAGTGCTCTGTCTGCATACATGCCTGCATGCCAGAGATCCCATTACAGATGGTTGTGCGCCACCATGTGGTTGCTGAGAATCAAACTCAGGGCCTCTGGAAGAGCAGTTGGTGCTCTTAGCCACTGAGCCATCTCCCCATCCCTGACTCCAAATATATATTCATATGTGTACACGTGTGTTTGTGCACGTGAGTGCAGGTGCCTGTGGAGGCCAGAAGAGGGCGTCAGAGCTTCTGGGGATTACAAGCAATTGTGAGCTGTCTGTGGTGGGTGCTGGGAACTGAACTCAGGTCCTTTGCAAGAGCAGTAAGTGCTCTTAACTGCTGAGCCATCTCTCCAACCCTACACATCCACTGGTCCTTTATAGAAATATTTAAGTTAATGAAAATGAATGTTACTTTAGTCTTGCCAAGGATTTTGGTTTTTATTTCTAGGTGAGAGAAGTGAAAGGGTGAAGTGTTTTACTTTTCTTGGCTATATACACTATTTAAATGTGGGATTATTATTATCATAAATTATTAAAATACTTTAAGACTTTTCATTTTATTCAGATGAGGTTGACTTCCTATGGGTGGTACTGGCTTGGTGCTGAGGGGCAAGGTGGCTTCAGCAGGGGCAAGGGCTGGGGGAGCTCAGCTTCATTCCCCCTGAATCTGTGATCAAAGCCATAAAGTCTCTCACTTGAAAAGAAGCAAAGAAGTTTGATGCATTTTAAATCCTTTCTATGAATTGTTGAAAAGATTTAATATAACCACCAGTCATAAAATTGTGTCATTTGAGCTGACCCTGCATGGTCCAAATGACTGCACATGCTATTTTTACAACCAAAGAAAAAATTGTGGATTTCCTGTGACTTGTGAGAATAAAAATGGCCTTCAAGAATTTCCTTGTACAACACAGAGGTTTTCAACCTATTCGCTTCAGCTCTCAAAAATAGAGATGGTCATGTAACGGTTTGTAACCTGGATCTGTTTCATCCTCTATAACTATTTGTCATCCTTTAAAAATAAAAAGAAAGTGGGGGTGGTTGGGGCGTGGCTCAGTGGTAGAGCCCCTGCCTAGAATCCTCCAGTAAGGGGCTGGGGGCGTGGCTCAGTGGTAGAGCCCCTGTCTAGAATCCTCCAGTAAGGGGCTGGGGGCGTGGCTCAGTGGTAGAGCACCTGCCTAGAATCCCCCAGGGAGGGGCTGGGGTGTGGCTCAGTGGTAGAGCACCTGCCTAGAATTCCCCAGGGAGGGGCTGGGGGCGTGGCTCAGTGGTAGAGCACCTGCCTAGAATCCCCCAGTGAGGAACTGGGCATATGTCTCAATGGTACAGCATCTACTCTAGCACCGAATCACACACCCAGCCCCTCACTGGGGGATTCTAGGCAGGTGCTCTACCTTTGTTATACTCCTAGTCCTCTTTTCAGTTTAAATTAAGTTAATTTATTTATTTTGAGACAGTATCTCACTATGTAACTTGGATGTCATATGACTTGGAACTATGTAGGCAAGGCTAGCCTTGAACTCACAGAGATCCACCTGCTTCCATGTGCCAACCATACCTGTCTTCACTTTTTCTTTAAAGACAGAATCTCTGTAATTTGCCTGACTTTGGCCTTACCTTATAGCCTAGGCTGGCCCTGAGGGCTTTTCTTTTGTTTTGTTGTTGTTGCTTTTGATTTTCAAGACAGGGAGGGTTCCTATGTGTAACAGCCCTGGCTGTCCTGGAACTTGTTCTGTAGGCCAGGCTGGCCTTGAACTCAGAGATTCACCTGCTTCTGCCTCCTGAGTGCTGGGGTTAAAGGCGTGCGCCACCGCTGCCCGGCTTGGCCTTGAGGTTTTGATTCTCCTCCTTCAGCCTCCTGAGTAGGTGAAATGACAGGGTTGCACCACCAGACCGAGATCAAATGTCCTCTCTCGCCTCGCCCTCATATAGATATTGTTTGGCTGGGCAAGACAGCTCATCCTGCAAAGTCGCCAAGTCTGGTGACCTGAGTTCAATCCCCAGGACTCAGATGATAAAGAGAAAACTGATTCCTGAAACTTGTCTTCTGACCTCCATATGTGCACACCCATACTCACATACACACATACAAAAGAAGACTTTAAAACAAGATGAAATAGTTTAAATACAGAACTTGCGCAGTTTTTTATTATTAATATTATTACATTAATATTAGTGAATGTGTGCTGGTGCACACTATGGTACTTGTGTGGTGAGAACACCCTGCAGGATTCAGTTGCCACACAGATCCTGGGGATCCAGCTGAGGTTGTCAAGTTTAGCTGCAAATTCCTTTACCCACTGGGTCAACTCCTTGGCTCCTTGTTTCGTCCCCAAGCGGGCCACGCCAGTTGTCTCTCTGCTGGATGTTATTAAAATCTTGACATGATGACTTTTCTAAGTGTATCTGTTGCTTTTGATTATGTGCTACTTGCTACAAAGTATCTTCCTTGATCTCTTTTTCCTTTTAAAGGACAGAGTCACACTATATAACCCCGGCTGGGCTGGCACATGCTCCATAGGCTGGCCTTGAAGCCACAGAGATCACCTGCCTTTGCTTCCCAAGTGTTGGGATTAAAGGTGTGTGCCACCATCTCACCCAAAGTCCCGTGTTGAAAACTACCTACAGAGCCTCATCTCATGGACCACTGCGTGGGTGAAATCTCTTGAAGAAATTTCCTGCTCCTTATAGACCAGCCGGGCTGAAGGAAGACATGCTTGGGTGGGGGGCAGGGCTCAGTGGGGAATAGGGCTGGGTTGGAGGAGAGAGTTTGTGGGAAATGACTCCTTTCCCACTCAACGGCATCCAACCACCTGAGCAGACCGATTCATCAGCCTTAATCTCCTGAGAAGCCTCTGGGAACCAACCCAAACACGCAGGGCTTCCTGCTTCCGGAATCCCTATCTTCAAAGCCTTTGCCCCTCCCCTGCTATCTGGTCAACTTTCACAATGGGAGTGGACAGGAGACAGGTTTCCTCATGCCTGAGGCACATGGTAAAGTCGAGCCAGGGGCCGGGTTCCATTGGTGGCCCCTGGGAAAGGGCCCTTGCTAGGCTGTGATCCTTCCTTCCTCTACCTGTGAAAAGCTTAGTGGAACCTTAGGGCTCAGTCGTGCCTCTGGTCTGCAAACCAAAGTTATCCAAGGGCATTCTTATTGTTTCTACTTTATTTTATTGTTCTGTTTGGTTTTTTTTTTTCTATTTTATTTGATGTCTATTCTTTTCTAATTCTACTGTATTCCAATTTTTTGTTTGTTTTTGTTTTTTGACTGAGACAGCCCTGGCTACCCGGGAACTCACTCTGTAGACCAGGCTAACCTCAAACTTAGAGATCCTCTTGCCTCTGCCTCCTGAGTGCTGGGATTAAAGTTGTGCATCACCATGCCCAGTTTATTCTGATTTATTACATTTTTATTACTCCTCTCTCTCTCTCTCTCTCTCTCTCTCTCTCTCTTTCTCTCTTGCACACACACACACACACAGACGGACACACAGATAGACACACAGACAGACAGACAGACACACACACACTGGGATAAACATGTGAAAGTCAGAGGACAACTTTTAGGAGTGGGGTCTCTCCTTCTTCCACATATGTCATGTGGCCAGCCTTGGCAGCAAGTGGCAAGTGTCTTTAGTGTCCTTACCCACCGTGCCATCTTCCTGGCTTCAAATTCACTGCATGGCTAAGAGTGACCTTGAACCCCTGATTCCCCTGTCAACACCTCCCAGGTGCTGGGATTCCAGGAGTACACCGCCACACCTGGTTGATGCAATCCTGGGGATTGAACCCTGGCTTCCTACGTGGTAGGCAGGTGTTGTACCAAATGAGCCACCGCCTCAGGCCCTGTTTTGTTTCTTCTAAATGCTAGACTTTGGGGAAGGGCAAGTGTTGTCAGAGCCTTTGTAAACCAGGACTAGGAATCTGTGTGTCATAGATGGTTATGAATAGAGACTAGGACAGTGTGCATAGGCCAGCAGCATGGCTCAGTGAGTAAAGGCGCTTGCCGCTAAGCCTGGTGACCTGAGTTCAAGCCTCAGGAGGACCCTCAAAGCAGAAGGAGAAAATTGACTGACTCTGGAAAATTGTCTTCTGACCTACACACACACACACACACACACACACACACACACACACACACACATTTAAAAATGTAAAAACAATTAGACAATGTGTATCAAGCTGCTTCACACAGTGACAGGCACAAATGCACTCAGGAAAAATAGCCACCCCCACCCCCAAACGAAACAAAACAAAACAACAACAGTAGCAACAAAACCAACTATTAAATGGTTTGATCTATTTTATAGTTGCCAGAAAAGCTTCATCCACAACTGGAGTGCTGGCTGCCCAATGGTTAGCTCTGAGACACTGATGGCCCACCAACATTAGATTTGTTTAGTGGTGGTAGTCTCCCCCTCTTCTCTGTCTGCTTCTCTCTCTCTCTCTCTCTCTCCCCCTCTCTCTCTCTCTCTGTGTCTGTGTGTATGCAGGGGAACCAGTCTTTGCTGGTGTGTGTGTGTGTGTGTGTGTATGTGTGCTCGAGTGCGCATATGTGTATGTGTGTGTGTGTTTTTTTATTTTATTTTATTATTTTTGTTGTTGTTGTTTTGGTTTTTTTCAAGACAGGGTTTCTCTGTGTAGCCCTGGCTGTCCTGGAACTCACTCTGTAGACCAGGCTGGCCTTGAACTCAGAAATCCGCCTGCCTCTGCCTCCCAAGTGCTGGGATTAAAGGCGTGTACCACCACTGCCCAGCATGTGTGAGTGTTACTGTCAATTGTAATGCTAAGTGTGGCCCCCAAGACCTGGAGTCTGCACTAGCACCTGTGACCCTGCCCCCAGGTTAATCTTATTGGTAATAAAGATACCAACAGCCAATAGCTGGGCAGAAGAGACATAGGTGGGATTTAGGTTTCCCAGGCTTGGGGTTGGAGGGGAGAAGAAGGAAGTGCAGAAGAGGAGGAAGGAGAAGCCACCATGAGCTAAGGGTCAAGAGGGCGTGGCCCTGAGGACTGGCCAGTGGGAGTTAAGAGGAGGCCAGATGAAACAGTAAATAGTAAGTAATAATTCGGGGTTATCGATAGAAAGCAGACTAGGTATCTGCCCAGCACTTGTGCTGATTAGGGCTTATAAATATAAAGGCTGTGAGTGTGTCTTTCATCCGGGAACTCGATAACAAAGGAGGGGTAAAAACCCTGGGCCTGGATTTAAAGTAATTTCTACTACACATGGAGGCCTCGGTTGTCGTATTCTTCTTCTTCTTCTTCTTCTTCTTCTTCTTCTTCTTCTTCTTCTTCTTCTTCTTCTTCTTCTTCTTCTTCTTCTTCTTCTTCTTCTTCTTCCTCTTCTTCTTCCTCTTCTTCTTCCTCTTCTTCTTCTTCCTCTTCTTCTTCCTCTTCTTCTTCTTCCTCTTCTTCTTCTTCTTCTTCTTCTTCTTCTTCTTCTTCTTCTTCTTCTTCTTCCTCTTCTTCTTCTTCCTCTTCTTCTTCCTCTTCTTCCTCTTCTTCTTCTTCCTCTTCTTCTTCTTCCTCTTCTTCTTCTTTCTTCTTCTTTTCTGAAACAGGGCTTCTCTGTGTAGCCCTGGCTGTCCTAGAACTCATTCTGTAGACCAGGCTGGCCTCGAACTCAGAAATCCGCCTGCCTCTGCCTCCCGAGTGCTGGGATTAAAGGCGTGGGCCACCACTGCCCGGCTTCAGGTGTCTTCTTTAGTAACTAGCTACTTTGTTTTTTTCTTTAAAACAGGGTCTCTTGCTGTGACTTGGGCCTCAGTGCTTTGGCTAGGCTGGCTGGGCAGCAAGCCTCAGGGACCTACCTGTCTCTACTTTCTCAGCTCTGGGTTTACAGGGATGGAACCCCAAACCTGGCTGCTTTTTTTTTTTTTTTTTTTTTTTTTTTTAAATGTGGATTCTGGGGATCAAACTCAGGTCCTCATCTCATTTTCCAGACTGATTGGTCTCTCCAGGACTGTTTTTGGCTTTTGACACAGGGTCACTAGAAATAACCCTGGCTGGCTTTGAACTCACGATCTCCCTGCCTCAGGGTGCAGCAGTTACTATATCACACCACCACTGCAATGTTTGCTATCTTTTCTCCTTTGTTTTTGTTTTGTTTTTCGAGACAGGGTTTCTCTGTGTAGCCCTGGCTGTCCTGGAACTCACTCTGTAGACCAGGCTGGCCTCGAACTCAGAAATCCACCTGCCTCTGCCTCCCAAGTGCTGGGATTAACTTTTCTCCTTTGTTTACTTTCTTTCTACTTATGTATCTGTGTGTCTGTGTGTGTGTTCACGTGAGTGTAAATACCTCTGGCATGTGAAACCACGAGAGGGCCTTAGATCTCATGGAGCTGGAGTGACAGGTGGTTTTGAGTACCTTATGCTGGTGCTGGGAACAGAACTCGCGTCCCCTGGAAGAGCAGCAAGTGCTCTTAATTGCTGAGCCATCTCTCCAGCCTTTGATACCTTGAACTCTTAGCTCCACTCATGGGACCAAGACCTTCCTTTTCCTTTTACAGACCTATTTATTCATTCATGTATTTCTGATTCTACGCACATGTGAAGGCATGAGCACGTATTAGCACTCGGAGGTTCGAAGAGGGTGATGGAGATCTTCCTCTGTCATAACTCTGTATTTATTCCCTTGAGGTAGGGTATCTCACTACACCTGGGGCTTTTGGGGTTTTTTTCTCCTATGCTGAAAGCCGCCAAGCCTCAGCTATCTCCACCCACCTCAGAGCTTGGGTTCTAGGTCTGGGTTCCAGGCTTGGGCAGGACGCAGGACTCGTTAAACGAGTGTTGGATTTGAACCCCAGTCCCCAAGGGTGCACAGCAAGCGCTCTTAGCCAGACAGGCCTTCTCGCTTCAGGGTTTTTTGTTTGTTTGTTTGTTTGTTTGTTTGTTTGTTTGTTTTGAGACAGGGTTTCTCTGTGTAGCCCTGGCTGTCCTGGAACTCACTCTGTAGACCAGGTTGGCCTCGAACTCAGAAATCCTCCTGCCTCTGCCTCCCGAGTGCTGGGATTAAAGGCGTGCGCCACCACCGCCCGGCTCACGCTTCGGGTTTTTAAAAACGATTTTTAAAAGTCATTTTTGAATCATTTGTATCTACGTGTGTTTCTGTGTGACTGTACGGGTGCAGGTACACAAGGAGGCCACAAGGGGGCGTCATATTGCTCCTCCCCACCCCCTAACCCTCCCATCCCCACCCACCAAATCTGGAGTTACTGAGAGCCACCTGACATGGTGCACGGAACTGAATTCCCATCCTCTGCAGGAGTCGTATGCACTTTTAACAACCAAGCCTTCTCTCTAGCCATTCCGTATTAGACTTTTTATAAATGTGAAATTTTGGCCCGAGTCCATAAAAGCATGCTGTTTGTATTCCCCGGCCAGTCTTTCTGTAGAAGAATAGAAAACCCCAAAAGAAAGGCATGCAGGATCGTTGTGAATTAGAAGCTTGGAAGAGCCAGGAAGTGGCTTGATTGCACTGTGTAGAACAATCAAACATAAACCAATTAACTAAATATGCTGCAAAGAGCTGGTTGCGCCAGGCATATGTTAGAGAATTTCTTTGAACATCCCCCATTCCGCCCGTGGTCCAGCTGCAAGGGTGGACAGGATACAGAGCTCCAGGATGCCAGACAGATCGTAATTCAAGGCATGCTCCCTTTTAAATGGACATTGTAACCAGTGTGAAGGATGCAGGGACAGACAGATCTGTGAAATGACCCACTGGAAATCCACATCCCCACCATGTCTGCTGTCGGTCGGTTCTGAGAAAAGAGGTTTGGCAGATTGGGATCCCTAAGCGAAGACTTTCGAGGCCGTGAAAAGGATTCGTCAAATTGCTTTTGACAATGACCGTGAAAACAAGAGAAGTTAATTTGAACCTTGGGCGCATGGGATAGACTAAGAGGCGCGGTTCTGGCCAGATGGCTGCAGGCGACTCTTAGGTTCATATGGGATGCGTTATGGATCCAAGGAGTGGCTGAGACGCAAGCACTCCCTGGCCATCAGAGTGTACATGCTGTGGCGGCTGAGCCCTTGTGCAGAACTATCCATGTGACGGCCACGAGAGCTGTAAACAGTTTTGCATCTTCACCTGAACTTTGAACATATCAGCTCATTTAAAAAATTAAAAATAGTGAGGTGGAATGACCCACGTCTTTGATCCCAGCACCCTAGCGACAGAGGCAAGCGGATCTCTGAGTTCAAGGCCAGCCTGGTCTACAGAGCTAGTTCCAGGACAGCCAGGGCTACACAGAGAAAGTCCCTCTTGAAATCAAACAAACAAACATTTTAAATACTGATCTGTGTTTATGAACGTATGTGTGTACAGCGGTGTATGTGTGAAGATCAGAGGACAACTCGTAGGAACTGGTTCTCTTCTTCCTCCACGTGGGTCACGGGGATTAAACTGATCCTCAGGCTTGGCAGCAAGCACCTTAACCCACTGAGCCATGTTGCTGGCCCCTCATTTAAAACGCTCAACAGCCTATGCAGTAGCTATTACTATTGTGGTGTATGTTTGTGTGTGTGTGGTGTGTGTTTGTGTATATGTGGTGTGTGTTTGTGTGGTGTGTGTTTGTGTGTATGTAGTGTGTGTTTGTGTGTGTGGTGTGTGCTTGTGTGGGTGTGGTATGTGCTTGTGTGGGTGTGGTATGTGTTTGTGTGGGTGTGGTGTGTGTTTGTGTGGGTGTGGTGTGTGTGTGTTTGTGTGTGTGCATGTGTGTGCATGCCATGAAGCACACCCGGGACAGCTTGTAGGACTTGGTTCTCTCCTTTGCCAGATGGGGTCTGGTTACTCAGGAATCACGCATCAAGCTTGGTGACAAAGTAGCTTTACTCACTATGCGATTTTGCCAATCCTCATAAATTTTTTTCTTGTCCTTCCTTCCTTCCTTCCTTCCTTCCTTCCTTCCTTCCTTCCTTCCTTCCTTCCTTCCTTCCTTCCTTTTCTGTCTGTCTGTCTTTTTTGGGTTTTTTTGTTTTTTTGTTTTCTGTTTTTTGTTTTTTTGGAGACAGGGTTCCATTCTATAGACCAGGCTGGCCTGGAACTCACAGAGATCTACCTGCCAATACCTTCCAAGTGCTGGGATTAAAGACAAGTGCTACCATGCCTGGCTTCTTTTTTAATTAATTAATTTTTAATTTAATTAATTAATTATATATGTATGGGTGTTTTTCCTGTATGTATGTCTGTGCAGTATATGCAAAATCCAGAAGAAGGCATCAGATCCCCTGTAACTGGAGTCTCAGACAGCTGTGAGCTGCCATGTGGGTGCTGGGAATCGAACCAGGGTTCTATGGAAGAGCAACCAGTGCTCTAAGAAAAAAAGCCAAAAAAAAAAAAAAAAAAAAAGAAAAGAAAAAAATTTAACCACTGAACCATTCCACCAGGCTTCTTTTTACTTAAACTTTTTAATATTATTATTATTAGCCTGTGCATTCATGTGTGTGTGGTGTGTGTGTGGGCATGTGTGCATGTTTGCGAGTGTGTGTGTGTGTGTGTGTGTGTGTGTGTGTGTGTGTGTGTGTGTTCATGTGCCTGTGTATTTGCCACAGCCCTCCTCTTGAGACCAGAGGACAGCATAGTGAAGTCAGTTCTCCCCTTTCAACCTTCAGCTTTTCCCAAGGCTGGCCTGGGAACCATCTGGCTGTTCCTCATTTGTTTTTGACGGTGTCTTTTACTGAGCTACAATTCTCAAGCACGTGATGGTGGACAGCCCGCAAGCCCCAGGGATCCGCTCTGGAAAGAATGCACCTCTAACAACCCAGCAGACAGCTTCCTCCTTTCCTCCCTCACTCTTTTTTCACTGGGAAGTAAGCAACTGATTTTCACCTCTCCAGCTCCAAGAGTGTGTGTGTGTGTGTGTGTGTGTGTGTGTGTGTGTGTGTGCGCGCGCGTGTGCGCGCGTGCCCATGTGTGTGTAGTTATTTTAATTTTAATTAAGTACATTTGTGTGTATATGTATGTGGCTATGTGCTATTGAATAACATTAAGTCATCATTAGCCATTTTACTAAGTGTGATAAAGGCATTGTGCTCATGGGTTTGTGTGCCGATGCCAAGGAGAGGCCAGAAGAACATTGGATCTTCTGGAGCTAGAGTTATAGGTGGTTATGAGCCCTCTGATGTGGGTGCTGGGAATTGAACTTGGGTCCTCTGGAAGAACAGCACAAGATCTTAACAACTAGGCCATTTCTCCAACCCTCCAAATTCTTAAACATTTAAGTAGTCTCTCTCTCTCTCTCTCTCTCTCTCTCTCTCTCTCTCTCTCTCTCTGTGTACATGTGTGTAGGTCAGAGGACAACTTTTGGGAGTCAGTTTTTTCCATCACCATGTAGTTTTGGGGGGCTTAAACTCAGGTCATCAGGCTTGGTGGCAAGCCCCTTCACCAACTGAGCCATCTCGATGGCCCAGTGTTAAAAACTGTGCCACCAACAACTTCAGCCATGATCAACCCCATTTTGCTTGTTATTGCCAGCCCCTCTGTCTTTCTGGCGTTTCTTTCTCTTTGTTGTTGTTTGTTTGTGATAGGGTCTCACATGGCCAGGTGGGCCTTGAGCTCTCCTCTGAGCCTTGAGCCTCCTGTCTCCAGCTCCCAAGTGCGGAGGCTAAGGCACGGACCTCTACCATGCCCAGCTCCTCCATAGTTTAAATCCCAGACATCATGTCATTTCACCACTAGCTACATGTGCTTCCAAGAGAGATACTTCACACAAACACACCAGCACAACGCCACTCTTGCACTTAATAAAATGGCTAATGTTGTCTTAATGTTATTCAAGATTAAGTCTGTCTTCAAATTTCTCTGCCATCAAGATGCTTCCTGTTTGTTCAAAATTAGGATTTGAACAAAGGCCTATTAATATTTGTATACGAGTGCACACATACCTGTGTGTGTACTTGCGTGTGTGTGAGTGTGTGACTGGGCACACATGTGCCACGGCGCACTCACCCTTCACCTTGTTTGTGACAGGAGCCTTTGCTCACTGCTCTGAATGCCACACCAGCTGGCCCATGAGCTTTCAGGGATTTTCCTGTCTCTTCCCATCTCTCTGCAGAAGCCGGGTGATTACAGATGTGTGTAGAGCACCCAGCTTTGCGTGGGTCCTAAGGATCTTGGCTCAGCTCTTTCATGCTTATGTGGCATGGTACTTTACCTACCACGCCATCTCCCCAGCCCCAGATGTTATATTTCTAAAGTCTTCCTGCTTCGTTTTTAAAACCTTAAAAAGTTTTGCAATGATTTTTAGCTTTATAGAAAAGTCATAAGGTAGCTACACGAACCTCACCCAGTTGCTCCCTGATCTTAAACTCTCACATAATCATGGTGTATTTATCAAAGTTAAGAGACTAAGACTGAGGCTGGGAGATGGCTCAGTGGTTAAGAGTACTGTCCTGCTCTCTCGGAGCACCCAAGTTCAGTTCTCCACACCCATGTCTGGAGGTTCCCAACAGCCTGAAACTCCAGCTCCACGGGATCGAATACCCTCTTCTACCTTCCAAGTGTAGGGCTCAATGTCCGATTCCTGTTGTTTGGCTCCAGAGGGCCAGAGTCACAGCCTACCACACCACGTGCCTGTAGGAATGTTGTTAGGAAAATACTGTGGGACACCCCCAGTCTGATGACTTGCCACTCTGGTTCAATATAGCCCCATAGGTATATAATCCATATGTACCTTCTTGCGTGGGTATCTCAATGGGTTCACGAGTGTGTGTGTGCACACACACAAATAATTAAAATCAAACCTTTTTTGTTGTTGTTGTTTTGAAGAGGTTGTGTCTGGTATGTAGTGCACACCTATGATGCTAGCATTCAAGAAGTGGAGGAAGGAGGGTCAGCTCATGGTCAGCCTTGGCTACATAGTAAACAGGAGCCCAGCCTGAGCTAAATAAGACCCTGTCTCAGAAACACATGAAAAGCCTAAAGTGGCAGAAGTGGAGGACCTTCCACGGACTGAAGAAACTTAACTCTGAAAAAATTTTGATTAGTAGTAAGCAAAAAGACCACAAATATACAAGAACAACAAAAAGAAAACCCACAAAGAATTGTCTAGAGTGTAAATCCATGGGGAAATTGATGGCAGATATTTATTCATAGGCACTGTTCAAACTAGATTATTATTTTATGCCTTAAAAATTTGTAGTTGATAAAGACTTGAAGTCACAAAGCAAACAAAAAACTTTCAATGAGAAAGAAACAACTGGAAAAAGAGAAATTAACATTGATATGTTCATTATTTTATTTTATTGGCACAAAGTCTTGCTGGGTAACACAGGACAACTGTATTAACTACTTTACCTGTTGCTGTGATAAAGTACCCTGACTAAAGCAACTTAAGAGAAAGAGTTTGGCTCACAATTTCAGATTATATTCCATCATGGCAGGCACAGCAGGGACTTGAGAGAACTAGCCACATGACAGCCACAGTCGAGAGCAGAGAATAATGAGTGTACACATGGCCGAGAGTAATGAATGAATGTACACATGTGGATGCTTAGCCAGCTTCCTCCGTTCTGATATAACCCAAGATTTCTGCCTAGGGAATGGTGCCACCTACAGTGGCACCATTCTTCCCATTAATCAAGAAAATGCCTCAGACATGCTCACAGTCCAACCTGATCAAGAAAATTCTCATTGAGACTCTCTTTTCAAGTGATTCCAAATTGTGTCAACTTGACAATACAAAGTAACCATCACAATGGCTAGCTAGTTCATCGTCTTCTTGTATCTTTGTAATTTTTTTTTTTTTGAGATAATCTCAGACAGATTTTTAACTTTTACTTATTTATTTTATTTTTTTTTGGGGGGGGGGTGGAGTCTTATGTAATCCAGGCTGGCCTCAAACTTGCTATTTTGCCAAGAATGACTTTGATCTGATCCTCCTGCCTCCCCCTCCTGAGTGCTGGTCTATGCGATGCTAGCGATGGGATCCCAGGCTTCAAGCATGCTAAGGCAAGGCTTCTACCATCTGGCCTCACCGAAGCTGTCTTCTGGTCATCTAGTTCCCTCTCTGCAGCACTAGGCAAAGAGGCCGATTTCCACTTAACAGAAACACTCAGCAAAGGAGCCATTGATTTTACAGGGGCTGGGTGGAATTTTGGAGAGTCCAGGCAAAGAAGAAAACTCAAGACAGGCTCTTCCGAGATGCCCACAGTTGGTTTGTGTTTTTTCACAGTCAAGCACAGAGTACTGGGTGCAGAAACAAGGAGCCCTTCTGGTTTGGCTTTGCTGTTTCCCGTGGAGTGCACTCCAGACCATTATCCTGTTATTCTGAGACCTGAAACAGCTGGGAGCCGGCGGTGCATCGGGAGAAAGCTGAGTAGAAGCTCCCCTCCGCCTTCCAGAGACCTTCGGAATCCGTGTCCTGTTATGGGGCAATCTGGGGCCGATGGTGGTGGTTGGGAGAGATTCCTGTTTTAGATTAACAGTAAGATTTATCATGCCAAGAGGTCACTATTTACCTTGGCCTCGGCTTGCTCACTATTTACTTCTCCGTTCAGCGGCTCTGCTGACTTCAGCAAAAGTGAACGGTTGCTTTCTGTGGACTGGAGAGGATGCTGGGGAGAGTTTCTTATCAGAAGAGCTGGCGAGCTTGTATTTGCAGGAAAACCTGCTTTCTCTGTAATCTCTCTCTCTCTCTCTCTCTCTCTCTCTCTCTCTCCCCTTCTTTCTCCCCTCCCCCTCTCCCTTTCCTTCCTTCCCTCTTCTCTCTCTCCCCCCTTTTCTCTTTCTCCAAGGTGGGATTTTTGTTTTTTGTTTTTGTTTTTGTGTTTAATTCTGGAACTCACGATCCACCTGCCTCATCCCCCTGACTGCTGGGATGGCAGTTCTATACCACCATATCTAGCTCAAAGGATGTCTGTAGTTGGTTGCTGTTGTTTCCTTGTGGTGCAGCGGATGGAACTCAGGCCCCTGATATCTGTGTGTGCTAGCCAAATGCACCACTGTGGAGCCGCATCTGCAGCTAGGATCAGAAGCAGGCAAATCAGTCTTCACAACCAGCACTTGTGTGGCGTGTTCAAGACTCTGGTCATGATTCCCACCCCCACCCCCTCATCCCACTCCCTTTGCATAAGCATCTGGCTCTTCATCATGGAAGGAGAGGAGCAGTAGACCCTGGACAAGTCACTTCTGTCTGTCAGTTAGGGACACTGCAAACTCTGACCTGCCCACATAGGGCATTGTTGTAGGGGGTGAGGATCTAAGTGTGTGTGTGTGTGTGTGTGTGTGTGTGTGTGTGTGTGTGTGTGTGTAGGCCAGATCACTGTATGGAATTTCTCACACATTGTCTACTTTGTTTTTTGTGACAATCTTTCACTGGGACCTGGGGCTAGGCCGGCTAGTCAGCCAGCCCAGGATCCTCCTGTCTAATGCTGGGATTACAGGTCTGCACTGCCATGCCCTGATTTTATTTATTTTGATTACGTTTTATTTATTGAGTGCATGTGCCTGTGCCCTGGTGTAAGTGTGGAGGTCAGAGGACAACCTGTGGGAGTCAGCTCTCTCCTTCCATGCATGTGGCCTGGGGATGGAACTTGGTAGGTCAGGCTTGGCTGCCAGCACCTTTACCCACTGACCTCACTGCCCCTAGTTAATTTTTTGAGGGGGGCTAGTCCAACTCAAATCCTTATCAGCACCCACATCTGTTCTCGGCTCCAGACTTTGGATGTTAGATTTCTGGGGCTCTTAGAAAACGAACAATGGCTTCAGCCTCTCCGGAAGTTTTCCCATGTATCTCAGGAATGCTGGGAACACAGTTTTGAAACACAGACAAATGCCCGTGTGGAGAACTGATCAGAGGCCCCTGGGGCAGCGCTGCGGGGGCGGGGATGGCAGCTGTAGCAACAGCAGTTGTGGACATTCTAGTTGAGAGAATGCATTTGTCTTTTGCTGGCTTCTCCCAGGAGTGCTGGACTCCCAGGCTGCTGGAATGTCCCTAAATTTCTGCCCAGCACTGAGAGAATTTATCCTTTATTTAAATTTTTTTTGTTGTTGTTTTTGTTGTTTTGTTTTGGTTTTTCCAAGACAGAGTCCTACATAGCCCAGGCTGGCCTTGAACTCACTACGTATCTGAGGATGACTCTGAACTCCTGATCTTCCTTCTGTTTGCAGGCATATACCACTACACCCCCCGATTTCCTTTATCTCTGAATGGAATTGAGAACTGACTTTCCCAAGTTGTCCTCTGACCACCACACATGGGGTCTGCTGTGTGCTCTGCCCTCTCCCCTCAATAAAAAAATAAGCATTGAAAAAAATGTAAAAGATCATATAAATCACACCTTCTCAATAGGATTTCCTGTTTCTGTTTGACCCTTTCTCCCGAGTGCTAAGATTACAGATATGTACTACCATACAAAAACAACAACTACAACAAAAACGACGTACCAGGGGCTGGGGACATAGCTCAATTGATAAGTTTGTCTGGCGTGAACCAAGAGTCTTGAGTTCAATTCCCAGCACGACACACAAACAAAGATGTATTGAGTTTGGTCCTCGGAGAAAGCCTGTGTCCTGCATATGAGTCTCTTGGCTATTCCCATCTGTTGGGAGAGCAGGTGTCCTTCAGTTAAATAATAATTCTTGTTAGTATTTATTAATGTCTATAATATTTCAGGCACATGGTTCCAAGTACATTGTCTGAATAATTCATTTGATCCCCTCAGCAAATTAATAAATTAGAGGCTGTTAATATTATTTTGCTTTAAGGAGACAAGGTCTCACATAGCCCAGGCTGGCCACAAATTCTTTATGTAGCCAAGGATGACCTTGAATTCCTGATACTCTTGTCTCTATTTCCTTTCTTTTTCTTCCTTCCTTCCTTCCTTCCTTCCTTCCTTCCTTCCTTCCTTCCTTCCTTTCTTTCTTTCTTTCTTTCTTTCTTTCTTTCTTTCTTTCTTTCTTTCTTTCTTTCTTGTTTTTGCTTTTGTTGTTTTTTAAGATAGGGTTTTCAAGACAGGGTTTCTCTGTGTAGCCCTGGATGTCCTGGAACTCCCTCTGTAGACCAGACTGGCCTTGAACTCAGGGAACTGCCTGCCCCTGCCTCATGAGTGCTAGGATGTTGAGATTAAAGGTGTGTGCCACTACTGCCAGGCTCTGAAGTTGCTCCCCTTGAAAACATTTCAGATGAAGCCGCACTCAGCGGTGGAGGATGGGAGGGCGGAGAAAGTGTCTGTGGTATCTGCTCTCCCTCCCTCAAGAGAACAGCTGCTGCCGAGGTCCATTCCACAGCACCAGCTGTGTGACCTTAGAGGAGTCACTCAACCTCTCTGTGTATCCTTGCCTATAGAAAACCAAAAGAATACACTCACCGTGCCTTGTGTGCAAACGCCATAATGAAAGCCATGATCTTGTTTGCCAATTAATAAAAATTACTTTAGAAAATGATAAGAACACGGCCTGGGCCCTCTCACCTAAGCTAGCATGGACATAGCCTTGAGCTGCGGTCCTCATGTAATCCCATCAATCAAGAAAAGGAGACATGCCAGGCGTGGGGGTGCACACCTTTAGTCCTGAGCTTGGGAGGCAGAGGCAATTTGGTCAGTGAGTCTGAGTCCAGCCTGGTCTACAGAGCTAATTCCAGGACAGCCAGGGCTACACAGAGAAACCCCATCTTGAAAACTCCAAACGAAACAAAATACAACTTCAGATAGTTGCGTGCACCCACTGCTGTCTTGGAGATAGGAGTAGATCGATGACGTCAAAGCATGACGTCATCTACTAAGCTCATCCCGGAGAACTGCACAGTCGGGTTCCAAAAAAGTTACCTGAAAAGCTCGTGTTCTTGGGCCTCCATGTGTGGCGGATGTATGCGCTCCTGTGGGTGTGTTCATGTGTGGGAAAAGGCCAGAGGTTGATGGTAGATGTCTTTCTCTATTGCATTAAAACTTTCTTTTAACTGCATTGAAATGTGTGTGTGTGTGTGTGTGTGTGTGTGTGTGTGTGTGCATGTGTGTGCGCACACGCGCAAGCGTGCATCAGTGTGCCATGGTTCACAAGTAGAGGCCAGGGGATAACTTGCTGGAGTTGCTTTTCTTCATCCACTACGTGAGACCTGAGGCTCGAACTCTGGTTGTCAGGGCTCACAGCGAACACCTTTATCCACTGAGCCATTCCCCAGCGTCATGTTTTACAGATGGAAACACTGAGTTCCAGATCTCACTGAGCCCAAGGCTAGCATGACCCTAAATCTTTACTGGGACGTACCCTGTACGACACCAAATGGGACAGGAAACTCTGGCCTATGCTCTGTTTCCACAGGCTGGGAGCCTTTACTGGCTCCCCTAGTATCGTCCTGAGGGCTGAGCAAACTCTTGAGATGATCCAATCCTGCCAAGAGTGGGTAATCTCCAACATGTAAAATGTCTTTGATAGAGAAGCTGTAGAATGTGCCTGTGCCTAAGGGATTACAGTAGAGGGCTGGTGAGATGGAGAGGGAGAGGGAGAGGGAGAGGGAGAGGGAGAGGGAGAGGGAGAGGGAGAGGGAGAGGGAGAGGGAGAGGGAGGGAGAGAGAAGGAGGGGTGAGAGATGCTAGGGATAGGATCTACATCCTTATACATGCCGGGCAGTCTATCACTGAGCCACGCCCCCAGTACCTCACTGGGGGATTCTAGGCAGGGGCTCTACCACTGAACCACGCCCCCAGCCCCTCCCTGGGGGATTCTAGGCAGGGGCTCTACCACTGAACCACGCCCCCAGCCCCTCCCTGGGGGATTCTAGGCAGGGGCTCTACCACTGAGCCACGCCCCAGCCCCTCCCTGGGGGATTCTAGGCAGGGGCTCTACCACTGAGCCACGCCCCCAGCCCCTTCCTGGGGGATTTTAGGAAGGGGCTCTACCACTGAGCCATGCCCCCAGCCCCTCCCTGGGGGATTCTAGGCAGGTGCTCTACCACTGAGCCACGCCCCCAGCCCCTTCCTGGGGGATTTTAGGAAGGGGCTCTACCACTGAGCCATGCCCCCAGCCCCTCCCTGGGGGGTTCTAGACAGGATCTCTATCACTGAGCCACGCCCCAGCACTTTGTTGGGGACTCTGGACAAGAGCTCTAACTCCAAGTTACATCTTCAGGGATCTACTCCCACCATGCCTCCATCTGAGACTGGGTCTCACTATATAGCTCAGACTGGACTCAAAGTCTTCTTCCTATTGCTTGGGGCTGGAATTACAGTCTCCCACACCATCTGGCTGTAGGACTGTTGTTAGGAAAATGTCGTGAGCCACCCACTCTGGTGACTTGCTATCGGGTCCAATATAGCCCCACAGATACATAACCCATATATGCCTTCTGGCATGAGTACCCCAATATATCACACTCAACTCTCTTCACCTTCTTCCCTAAATTGCCCATTCTGTCCTGAGATTCCCCCAGTCCCAACTTGGTTCTTTTGTTTGTCTGTTACTAAGTCTTGTAATGTAGCCCAGGCTGGCCAGTCCTCCTGCTTCCGACTTCCTAGGGCTGGAATCACAGGTATGCACTGACATGCTCAGTCTGGCTCTGATTTATTTTGTGGAATGTCCACCCTTCCCAAGTTCTCATGAGTCTTGGAGGCCGGGTTAGTCTTCACAGAGTAGATAGTCCCTTCATGGGATATGTGACTTAGACCTAGGACCTTTCTTCACACTTGCCATCTGTGTCTCCCTCCAGCCCTGAAAGATTTGGAGGTCTTGCTTTATGGGGAGGGGGGTTCAGTGCCTCCTCCCAAAGGAATCTGAAGTGTGCTTCATGGGCACTGGCTAGGTTCAACAAGTGTTCAGCTCACAGCCCCCTCCCCCTGGATTTGAAAATACTCTGTCTCCCAATCTTCACTGCACACCTTGACTAATGAGAAAGACCAGAAAATTCCACATTGCTGTCAACTGGCCGGTGCTGTGGGTGCTACTATCAGATGAGGAACTCTGATTGTACTTTCTGGGTCACTGTGGACACGGGAGCTCACGATGAAGCTTAGGTTGGCCCCAAATTAACAATCAGCATGTTAGCCAGGCAGTGGTGGTGCTCGCCTTTAATCCCAGCACTCGGGAGGCAGAGGCAGGCTGATTTCTGAGTTCGAGGCCAGCCTGGTCTACAGAGTGAGTTCCAGGACAGCCAGGGCTACACAGAGAAACCCTGTCTCCAAAACAAAACAAAACAAAACAAAACAAAACAAAACAAAACAAAACAAAGCAAAACAATCAGCATGTTGAGTCCTGGGATTATAGGGGTGCACCACCACACTAGCTAGACTTAGGCTTAGGGGTGTGTGTGTGTGTGTGTGTGTGTGTGTGTGTGTGTGTGTTATGCACATGGGTATGTGGAGACCAGAGGGCAACATACGGTGCCTGGCTCTATTCCTCTTTGGTTTTCTTACCTTCAGTCATGTTTTTTCTCACTGAACCTGGAGCCACGATGGGAACCGTTAAGCCCCAGGGCTGGTGGCTGGGGGGATGGGGCTAGCTGCCACGCCTGGCTTTTTATATAGGTGTTTGGGATTCAAACTCAAGTCCTCAGGTTTCTGTAGCACAAACTTTTACTAACTATCCTTGAGTCTCAGATTCTACCTCTGAAAAATGGAGATAGTGACATCTCGTAGTGTCGTGGTGCTTGATCAAAGACTGGATACTGAAGGGGAACTGAATCCTCCTCCACCTTGGCATGCAAAGTTCAAAATGTGTTTCAGGGCCCACGGTGTAAGATTTGGTGTTGGGGAACATGTGCGTCCCTGGGGTACCCCCAGCTTGGTAGACGCCTCCTCAGTCCTGGACCGCTGAGGGTTAAAAAGAAAGACCCACGCCCCCTTTGACTGCGCAGAGCCCACCTCGCTGAATTTGAAAAGGCGGCCCTGGAGAGGCGTGGGCGCCCCCCCACCCCAGACGACTTCAACCTCGGACCCTGACTTCACGCCATCACCGACTGGCTCCCTGCACTCCAGCCTGGGGCAACAGGGTCAGTCCAGCCGCCCGGGGCACTCCTGATCGTTCCCCGGCTCCCGGGACCCTAGGTTCCCGCGGGAGAGTCGTGCAAAATGAAGCTGGTTTTACTGTTACCATGGGCGTGCTGCTGCCTGTGCGGGTCGGCGCTGGCTACCGGCTTCCTCTACCCCTTCCCGGCAGCAGCCTTGCAGCAGCACGGCTACCCGGAGCAGGGCGCCAGCTCCCCCGGCAACGGCTACTCGAGTCGCCGGTGAGTAACGCCAGTGGCCGGGCCTGGGGGCGCGATGGTTGGATCTAGGGACAGCGCGGGCTCGGAAGAGCCATGACCCGGTACTAGTAACACAGGACAGTGGGCCAGGGGCGCGGAGGGTTGGATCCAGCGACATCGGGGGCTGTGAGGAACATTGGCCGGGTGCTGGGCGGCGCAGGATAGCGGACCGAGGATCGAGAGACTGAGGGGTCCCACAGAAGCGGTGGTCGAATATTAGGAGAGCAGAGGCTCGACGGCGTGAGGGCCAGATCGAGAGACAACAGGATCCGAGGAGTTGAGGTCTGTTGGTTGTTGGGGTCGAGAGGCATCGAGTTTGGGGCGCTGCCGAGGTGAATGCCGGGCAGTGGGGATTCTGAGGCTCAATGGCTGAATGTTGGGGGAGCAGGAGCTAGATCAAGGGACAGTGAGGACTCAGAGGAGTGGTGGCTGGGTGTTGGGGGATTCAGGACACGGGGGCGTGAGAATTAGAGCCAGTGAGCGCTCCAAGGCGCAGTGACCCCATGTTGAGTGCTCTGTGCTTGGGGACACGCCACAGAGACTAAGAGGCGAAGTGGCCCAGTGATTGGGAAGGAAGGACATCGGACTTGTACCACGAGGCCTGGGGGCACGGAGACTGAAAGCGAGATGGGGAACAGTGGGGTGGCCTCCGAGGCACGGTAGCCCAATGCTAAGGACGCAGGCCTGGGAACTACGGATGCCTGGAACGCACGACTGTAGAAGCCTTGTGGTCGGGTGCAGGGAGAGGAAATGGATATTGCGATCTTTTGCTGGGGACCCCGGGCCTAAGGAGGTCGGGGCGCCAACTGTGTTAGAGGGGTTCTGGAAACGTGGGGCCCCAGCTTTGGGGGTCTCCGGTCGCGCCCACTCCATCTCTTCCCATCATGGTTTTTTGCCCTGTGCCCATCGGCCCTGGGCTTCGAATGGAGATGGCACAGACTTGCATTCGGGAGTCGTAGAGGGAACTCCTGGGACTCACAAGATTCCGGGTTCAGCCTCCACGGGGTTGCCGGGCTCACCTGCGCGGCCTTGGCTTTGTGTTCCACAGTTCCCAGAGTTACCAAGGCCATGAGTCCTTTTGGCCGCTTGGCGACACTGGAGAGCCCATTATGCCTGTTCTTTGGAGCCCGAGGGACGGAAGAAACTTTGGCTGCGACTTCCCATTCACTCTGGGACGGGGTACCCACCCCGATCCCACGGCTTGGTGAAGGCGCAGGGTCACTCAGTCCTCAGTGCTTGGACCCGTCCGCTGCTTCCATCTACCGCCAGGTGGCGCGCTGTCCTCCTCCGATGGTTTAGCGCAGTCTCACTGGTTTTTGAATTCTCAAAGAAAACGCAGCGCACCCAAATGTTACTAACTGCGTTGTTTGCGTATCTTGCAGAATTTAGCTCTTCCAGTTAACGATCTCTCCAATCCTGGCATCTGTACTAGCGCCGCGAGGTGTATTTTGATCCTCACACCACCACAGGATTAAGGAATTAAGTTACTATTTTATTGCTCTTGCAGAGGACCGGAGTTTGGTTCCTAGCGTCCACTGCATGGGTCTCCCAGCACCACCACCCTTGCCCGTATCTCTAGCTCCAGGTATCTGGTCTCTGAGTGCGGGCACTGCACTCACAGGTGGGCACACACACACACACACACACACACACACACACACACTTTAAAAAATAAAACTGTCTTTTAAATTCAGAGTCTCACTCTTCGAGTTCATTGGCAACACGCAGAATTGACTGCTACTTTTTTGGGGGGGGGGTGTTTCGAGACAGGGTTTCTCTGTGTACCCTGGCTGTCCTGGAACTCACTTTGTAGACCAGGCTGGCCTTGAACTCAGAAATCCGCCTGCCTCTGCCTCCCAAGTGCTGGGATTAAAGGCGTGCACCACCACTGCCTCTCGTTCTCCAAAAGTATTCTACTGTCGTCCCCCCCCCCCCCCCACCGTTATGGAGGCTAGGAACTAGATCCCAGGTCTTATTGCCAGTTTGCCTGTGATTTTATTTGCTGGGAGGTAACTTTCTAGAAGCTTCTATTGGAAGAGAGCTCCAAGCACTCACAGAAGTGTGCACACTTCCATATGTGAAGACAGCAACAGTAAGCAAGCTTTGGAAGTTGTAGACCTTTTTGTAGAGTGTGAGCTGTGATTTCATTTTGGAACAAAACCAGACACAGATGCTGGGAATACGAACTCGGGTCCTCACACTTGTGCAGCAAGCTGCCTCACCCACGGAGCCCTCTCTCCAGCTCCCTTTAAAACTTAGTCAGGGATGGAGTCTCACTAAGGTGCCTGGGCTGGTCTTATACTTGCGTAGCACAGGCTGGCCTCAGTCTGGTGACCCTTCTGCCTCAACATCCAAAGTAGCTCAGGTTACAGGCATGTACTGTGATGCCTGGCTTGTAAAGTAGTTTTTCCCTGTGTTTGTGATACTATTTTTGAGCAGTTATGGAGTATAGAGAGAGTCTTGGGACTAAACCAGAGGACTACACACACACACACACACACACACACACACACACACACACACACACACTTTCCCTAATCTATAGATTTACATCTTGGAATTCAGCCAAGTTTGGATAAGTAGATACCAGACTCAATGACCATGGCCAGGAATTTTATCAGCATTTCATAGCAAGGAGAGCAGAACAGTTTGTGCTGGGAGCCATGGATGCTTCCTGGATGGAGGATCCCTTTCCTTTGCCACAGTTTGCTTGCTGGGGCAGGAGAGGTGGTTCCGATGGAGCTGCCGTGCTGAGCTACTGTGCCTGCAGTACCAGGGGTTGGAAGGCTGAGACAGGAGGATGCCTGCGACTTGCTGGTCAGCAAGCCTAGCTGGGTTATTGAGCTCCAGGTTCAGTAAGAGACCCAGTTTCAAAAAAGTTGAGAGTGATGGAGAAGGCCCCCTGCCTTGACTTCCGCCCACCACACGTGCACCCACACACCAAAAGTGCACACACACAAGTTCACACGGCACTTGACTGCCTTCATTGTATTTGGAAATACTTTCCAGAAGTTTCTATTAGAAGGATTCTCCAAACACCCACAAAGGTTTGCCTACAATTCTACTGATTTTCTTCTATTCAGAAATATCTTTTTGAAGTTTCTATTGGGACAGATCTCCAAACACCCACAAAAGTGTGGACTTTGTACGCTTCCAAATGGGAAGATAGACAAGTTTCAAACGTCGTAGAAGAGTCTGTGTGGTGTCATTTATGGAACAAAGCGATGCCACACAGCTGCCCCGCCCCCCACGGCCCCTGTAGTACAGGGTCTGAACCCACTGCAAGCGCTCTACATCCCCTGCCTTTTGAATTATTTTTATTAAAAAAAAAAAAAAAAAACCCTGTTAGCTAACTTGTATGTGTGTGAGAGTGTGTGCGTGTGTGTTTGGATGTGCAGTCCTTTGCATGCACACTTGATGGCCAGAGGAGAATGTTCTGGATCTACACCCCTCTGCCTTATTCCTCCACAAGACCATCTTTCACTGAGCCTGGAACAAGACTGGCAGCCAGCGATGCCCAGCGACCGCCCTATCCCTGCTCAAGTACCCAGTGCCCTCCCCTGTGCTGGGCTTAAAGATGTGTTTCCCCCATATTGGCATTTTATGTGGGCCCTGGGGATTCAAACCCACATCCTTATGCCTGTGCTGCAAGCCCCCTTAACCACTGAGACCTCTCTCTCCAGCTCCTTTTTAAACTTCCTTAATTTGGGGATAGGGTCTCTCTAGGGAGCTTTGGCTTGACTTGGGCTTGATGTGTAGTGCAGACTAGCTTTAGTCTTGTGATCCTCCTGCCTCAGCCTTCCAAGTTGCTGAGATTAAGGGCATATACTGTAGTGCCTGGCTTGGAAAATAAGTGTGTGTGTGTGTGTGTGTGTGTGTGTGTGTGTGTGTGTGTGTGTTACTGAGAAGGGAACCCAAGACCTCGTGCAAGGCAAGCACTCTACTAACTGAGCTAAATCCCTAGTCCTTCTTTTCTCTTTTCTCATTTTTATGTGTGCTTGGTGTGCGTGTGTATATATGTGTATGTTTGCATACATGTGGGATTGTGTGTGTGTGTGTGTGTGTGTGTGTTTCTCTTGGATATGAGTGCCTGGTGTCAGGAATCACCTTCAATCGCTCTTCTACTTTATTCACTGAGGCAGGGTGTCTCAATCAAATCCAGAGCTTGCTGATGTGGCTAGTCTGGCTACCCAGCTTGGTTTGGGGATCCCTTGTCTCTGACTTCCAATGCTGTAATTGCAGGCTGGTCACTATGCCACCTGGCATTTGTGTGGGTTCTGGGGATTCAAACCCCAGTCCTTGTGTGCGCGCGCGCATGCGCGCACGTGTATATATGTGTGTGTGTGTGTGTGTGTGTGTGTGTGTTGGGGGGTGTAGTGTTTAACCAGTGAGCATCTCTCTGGCCCTATTTAGCTTTTTAGAACCAGGGTTTCTTGTAGCCTCCAGGACAGGACACCTGGGCATGTGCAAGGGGACATCCTGTTCCATCCCTGGCCTTTCTTACCTCCAAATACCACCATCAAACCATAGAGCTGTAATGATCTATCCATGACGCCATCTGAGCCCTCGTGACCCAGATCATTTGTCCATGTTGGCTCTCTTTGACCACCTCTGTTAGAAGCCCAGCATGGATCTCTGTTGGAGTAGCTTTGGGGAAACTCCAAGAAAGGCCATTTTAAGTACAGTCTTAGTCTGTCGACGGTCTCTCGGGATCCTTGCCACCTGACATTGTCCCGATGAATGGTCTTGTACAAGTTATTTAATTTCCAGAACCTGTCTTCTGCTCCTTATGATAAGGATGCCATGGTGGACATGAGATGCTGGCAGCAGGAGGGATGCAAGGATTTGGGGGTTTGACAAATACCCATCTAACCTCGTTCATCTTTGCATGTTCCCAATTGTTTGTTTGTTTATGACAATTTTGTGTATCCTTCCTGAGACACCATCTATAGTGGTTTTTAAGGAAGGGTTTCTTACTGGCCTGGAACTCACCAAGTAGGCTAGGCTGGTTGTCCAGTGAGCACAAGTACTTATTTGTCTCCCTGGCACAGGAATTTTGAACATATACCACCACATCTGGATTTCTCCCTTCCCCACACAGGAATCTGAAGATTATTGCTCTTGAAAGGCAAACTCTTTTCTGACTGAGGTGTCTCCCAGACCTCTCTGTTTTACTTTTTGATACAGGGCCTCACATAGTCCAGGCTAGGATGACACCATGCTCCTGATCCTCCTGGGGTTGCCAGTGCCCACTCACACACCTGGTTCATGCATTGCTTGGGATTGAACCCAGGGCCTCTGACATGCCGGGTGAGAGTTCTACAACCTGAACCCCATCCCCAGGCCTCTCATTTGTCTTTGTTCCCAGCTCCCATCAGGAGAGTCAGAGCCGCTTAGCCTTGTGCTCAGTCCTTCTCTGTCTGAAATAGCAGCCTCTGCCTCTTGCTACTGCTCATTGTCCCTCGTCCTACTGCAGGCTGACCAGCCCCGTATGTGGGGGAAGAGCCAGGCAGGGTCTACAGTCTCCTCTTTCTCTCTCTCTGTCTCTGTCTCTCTGTCTCTCTCTATGTCTTCCTCTCTGTCTCTGTCTCTGTCTGTCTCTCTTTCTGTCTCTGTCTCTCTCTCTGTCTCTGTCTCTTTGTCTCTCTCTATGTCTTCCTCTCTGTCTCTGTCTCTCTGTCTCTGTCTCTGTCTGTCTCTCTTTCTGTCTCTCTCTCTCTGTCTCTGTCTGTCTGTCTCTGTCTCTCTGTCTTTCAAGACAGGGTTGCTCTGTGTAGCCCTGGCTGTCCTAGAACTTGCTCTGTAGACCAGGCTGGCCTCCAGAGTGCTGGGATTAAAGGCATGCACCACCAGCACCCAGCACAAGCTCCGAGCTCTCCTAAATCATAACTTCAGTGGTGCTGACTGCTGTAAGTGTTAGGGTTTCAGAGTCCAATACATCACAGAGGGGGTTAGAAGGCACGTGCTCCACAGTCACCTTTCAGAGATGATGAGGATGAGCCTTACTTAGGGAAGACCCCAGGTTACTCAGGGTATTTGTTTCTGCTCTTGTAGGATTTCGATTGCGGGGGCAGGAACGATGATGGCTTAGTGAGTTAATGTGCTTGCTGGGCAAGCCCTTGGCCCTGAGTTCAAATCCCCAGTAGCTGCATAAAAAGCTGCCTGTGGCCATGTGCATCCCTGTGATTGCAGCACCCTGGCGGGTGGAGACAATAGGCTCGCTGGTGCTGGGCTCCACACCCACACGTGCATGAACACACACACTCTTCTCTCCATACAAAAAGAAACTCAATTACATCTTGGCTCAACGTGCAAAGTTTTTGCCTGTTTCCTGACTGTCCTCTGTACAGATGGATGGAGCAAACACAGAACCTGAAACCATTTTGTGTCCCGCTGGGGAATTGTCTGGCAGGTCTGTTTGGGAAAGGTTCTGAGCCTCAATGTGATGACAGGGCTGTATCCCCACTCTTCTCCCACTCCTCTATTGCCTTCCTCCCCCTCCCTCCCCCCTCCTTCCTCCTCTCCCTCCCTCCCCTCCCCCTCCCCCTCCCTCCCCTCCCCCTCCCCCATCATTCCTCCCCCATCATTCCTCCCCCCTCCCCCTCCCCCTCCCCTCCCTCCCCCATCCTTCCCCCTCCCTCTCCCTCCCCTTTCCTCCCCCCATCCCTCTCCCTCCCTCGACCTCCTTCCTGCTCCTTCTGTCTCCCTCTCCATCTCTACCTTTCCTTCGTGCCTTCTCAGGAATGACCAGCATTGAGGACATCTCCCAGCACAGTGGCCAGGTCCCCACTCTCAGAAGGTGGAGACCATTTGGGGGTGGTTGGTTTTCTCCTACCATGTGGGTCCCAGGTATCGAACTCAGACCCTCAGTCTTGGTGACAAGTGCCTTTGCCCGCTGAGCCATTTAGCCAGCCCCTGGTTTTTTGGGGTGTTGGGGTGGAGACAGGATTTCTCTGTGTAATCTTGGCTGTCCTTGAACTCTCTCATTAGATCAGGTTGGCCTGGAACTCAGAGATTTGACTGTCTCTGCCTCCAGAGTGCAGGGATTAAAGATGTACACCACCACTGCCAAGCTAGTCCCTGGCTTTTTGAAAATCTGAGTTCTGGGGGTCAAACTCAAGTCCCCAGACTTGTAAAATAAGCACTTTCATGGCTTAGACATTTCCCCAGCCACTTAGTATTCTTCTCTTTTACTTTGTGTGACATCTGATGGCACAATGAAATACCCTCTGATGACTTGAGTATCCTCTGAGGAGATATGCTACCTCTTGCCTCCTCCTCCTGGAGAGATAAAAACAGACTTTTACACACCCAAAAATGTGGAACCAGCAGAAACCATAGCAAAGTAAGGCACCATCAAGGTCCAACTTGGTAAACCAACAAGTTAACTGTAGTTTCTCACAGAAAGGTAGGTGAAGAGTTAATTACAAAAACATGGATAATTCAAGGCAGCTGCATCCCTGAGAACATGGGTGATGGCTCGTGAAAGATGTAGCTCTCTGCAGGTAAGATCAGCAGGCGGGGTAGTCTCTTCTACTCAGCAGCCTACTGCTCATATAACCTTGAGTGGGGAGGCGCATTGTGAATCTGCTAAGTTTCAGGAACTTCCACAGACTTGTGTGTTCCCCAGACTTCCTGAGTTTTAAGAAGTCTCCCTTTTGAACTTACTGAGTTTTAAAGAGCTTCACTCAAGGATGGAATATTAAAATTGGGGGAAATTGCTGCCCAAGAATTAGTTTTCTAGTCTCTCGCTCCATCTTGGAGTCTTTCAAGTCCACCTTGGTTTCCTCTTTCTACCTCCCACTGAAGTCTATTGTCCCTGGGTTCTAGATGCATGGTTCAGGGAGATAAGGGAATGGGCTCTCCAACTCAAGGCAACCTGACCATGATTCCTGCCCTGAGCTGGCAGTGCCAGGGCACACTCAGAGACTACCTTACTGGAAAATGTGTCACTTAGTCTGTCCCTTGCATTCCAGAACAACTGTGATACCTTTGGTGGCTTGGAGATCCTGAATCACCAGCAGGACTTCTCTGTATAGGGCCTCCCACTGTGGACTTGTTGGTGGGAACATAACCCCACAGTTAGTGGTTGCACATGGGCAGAAACACATGCTTGGAGTTGGTAAAAGGGACTGTAAGTACACACACCTTTCATCCAGGACTGGAAACCTGATTCTTTTTAAAATGACATTTACTGGGGCTGGGGAGATGGCTCAGTGATTTAGAGCTCTGTCTGGCTCCTCGTACTGTGGACTGGAGTTCCATTCCCAGGGGAAGCTCACAACTCCACGAAACGTCAGCTTCAGAGGATCTGGTGCCGTCTTCTGACTCCTTCAGTTATCCACATATGTGAGAACACACACAAAGAGAGACACATACACATAGACACAGATTTTTTTTTTGAAAAGAATCAAATTACATTTATTTGTTTGTTTGTTTGTTTGTTTGTTTATTTATTTATTCCTGTGTATACGTATGTACATGCTTGTGAGCTTGCATGCTTTGATGCTTGTGGAAACCAGAGGACAACTTGTGGAAGTTGATTCGCTCCTTCCACCATGTGGGTTCTGGGTATCCAACTCAGGCTGTCAGGCTTGGTGGCAGTCACCTCCACCCACCTAGCCATATCATGGGCCTGCTACCTTAGTTTTTGAGTTATTGAGCCTGGAGTTCACCAATTCAGCTAGATTGGCTGGCCGGTGAGCCCCAAGGGTCCCCCTGTCTCTGCCTCCCCAATGCTGAGATTATAGGAACACACCAACCACACTTGGCCTTTTACTTGGGTCTTAGGGACTGAGCTCAGGTCACCATACTCCTGAAGCAAGCACTTTACTGACTAAGCCATTTCCTCCAGCACAGAATTAAAAAAAAAAAAAAAAAATTTTTTCCAGTCACACAGAATGGTCTCCATGGATGCATCTGGGCTTTGGGAGGTGGGGGGAACCTTCCCATAAAGCCTTAAGGTTTCTGATTCCTTCTCTCTCCGTCTCCTTTCTGTGTTCTCTCAGCTTGTTGTTATTTTAAAAATCTGTACCCAGAGAAAGCATTGCTATGGCGGTAAAATCCCCACTAGCTTCTTTTGGCTCTCATTGGCCGCACACCTCATTGCCACTTGGAGAGTGTGTGATCTGGAAGTGGACCAGCCACCCCTGGGGCGGTGACCCGAGCCATAACGAACTGTTAGAGGATTTTCAGGAATGTTCACACAAAGTGCCCAGGGGAGCAAACCTACACACCATATACTGTTCTCTGAATCTCTTGGGGTCCCGCCCTTCTAGCCCTCTCCCTTTGGAACAAGCAACGCTCAGTCCAGGTTAGCCGATCATAATCGTGGACAGGTGAGTCCTCTGGCTTCTTGCATCTCCTTGTCTGACACTGTTAACTTGCGTTGTGAGGGTCAGAGCCACCTAGGTTCTGGCAGCCCTAACAAGCAATGAACGCCCGTGCAGAGGCCAGAAGAGGACCTCGGGTATGCAGATCTATCGCTCTCCATCTTAGTCTTTTGATATGGTCACTCAATGAGCCTGGAGCTAGGGAGGCAGCAAGGCAAGTCCCAGTGATCCTCTTATCCCACCACTGACCCAGCACTGAGTGTGGGGGGCAGATGGGCATGGCCACGCCCAGCTTTCTACATAGGGCCCGGGTATCTGAACTCAGGTCCGTATGCTTGCGTCACAAGCTCTCTTGTCCACTAAGCCATCTCCCCACATCCAAATTATGAAGCTCTTTATGCCTCGAAAGCCTAGCAACATGAGTTCTGTTTCCATTCCTCACAAAAAGGTGGAAGGAGAGAACCAGCTCCACGCACGCATGCACGCACGCACGCACGCACAGAGTAAGAATAAAAAGTTGGTCTTTTTTTTGAGGCAGGGTCTCGCTATATAACCCTGGCTCTGCCTCCTGAGTGCTGAGATTAAAGGCGTGTGCTACCAGGCCCAGACTATTTTTGAGAAATTATTTTAATGTTTGATCAGGTGGTTTTCTAGGGCTTTTGAGGGAGAGAATTTTATAATCGCGTGTGTATGTGTGTATGGGTGGGTGTACACGTGAGTGCGCGTGTACACGTGAGTGCGCGTGTGCACCAAAGCCTTGTTTGACCCAGGAGTGGTTGTACACACCATCGACTACAAGAAAATTGTACTATACTCATCAAACAAGTTGAAATTCTGACTCACACTGCCTGAGTGCTGGAATTACAAATACATGTGACTAATTCCAGTTTTACCTTTTCTTTAAAAACAAATATATATATATGTATATGTATATGTATATATACACACATATATATGTATATATGTATATGTGTATATATATACATATATACATATATATATATTTGAGACAGGATGTCTATGTAGACCATACTTGCCCAGAACCCAGTATACAGACCAGGCTGGCCTCAAACTTAGAGATTCATTTGCCTCTGCATCCCAAGTGCAGGGAGTAGAGGAGTATTTCACCATGCCAACCAAATTTATCTTATTTTTAAATACGTGCATGCATATGCGTCTGTTTGTATGTATTTGTGAATAAAGGTGTTAGAAGAGGGTGTTGGATCCCCTAGAGCAGGAGTTATTGCCAGTTGAAAGCCGCCAGATGCGGGCACTAGAAACTGAACTCGGGTCTCCTGGAAGAGCAGTAGGTGCTCTCGAACACTGGGGTATCTCTCTAGCTTCTACTCCCAGTTTAATGGGGTGCTGGGAATCAAACCTAGGACTTCATGCACACTAGGCAAGCACTCTACTCACTGGGTCCTAGCAGGTAATGTAGGAAGGACTGAGCGAGCTCAGGGCTTGGACTAAAGCAAAGCTCTCTTCTGGTTTGTCATTTGTGGTGATGGGAATGGAACCCAGGGTCTTATGTATGCCATGCCCCAGCCCCTCCCTGGGGGAATTCTAGGCAGGTGCTCTACCACTGAGCCACGCCCCCAGCCCCTCCCTGGGGGATTCTAGGCAGGGGCTCTACCACTGAGCCACACCCCAGCCCCTCACTGGGGGATTCTAGGCAGGTGCTCTACCACTGAACCACGCCCCCAGCTCCTCACTGGGGGATTCTAGGCAGGGGCTCTACCACTGAACCACGTCCCCAGCCCCTCACTGGGGGATTCTAGGCAGGTGCTCTACCACTGAGCCACAACCCAGCCCCTCACTGGGGGATTCTAAGCAGGGGCTCTACCACTGGGCCACACCCCAGCCCCTCACACTGGGGGATTCCAAGAAGGTCTTGAACACTGAGTCCTGTCCTAGCCACAACAATTCCTTATTAATTCAGTTTCGATAGATGGAACTCTGCTGCGTTCACTCTTCAGACTGAGTTGTACAGAACGCTGATGAACTCATGGGGCTAGAAATGAATCTCAGGCAGACGGAACCAGGAGCCAGGCACCCTGACAGTGTGAAGGTGCACCTAGACTGCTGCAGGGAAAACGGCTCACTCTACTTATGTAATTTTTTTTACTCTTTCCATAAAAGCGATAACACTGGAAGTTGCCTGCTAGTTCTGGGTCTGGAACAGCTGCACATGGGGACAGCTGTCTCAGCTTCAGGACACAGGATCTACCGGAGATTAATACCAGAGCTCAGCCAAGCCCATGGGGAGCAGAGCCGGCTAAGGTTACCTTGCACCAGGAAGTGTGCCTGCCCTGCTGACAGCGGGTGGGGAGCCTGCAGGATGGATGGGATCTTGGGGCGCCAGGGGGTGGCTGGGCAAGACAGTCCACTGGCTGGCCCTGCCAAACCCACCTCCCACCCCTTGAGATGCAAACTGATTCTCCCAAGAGCCTCTGGCTTCCGCTGGATCTGAAGCCCTGCAAGAGCTGGTCTCTGAGAATTCTGTGAGGAGCCAGAAATGGAAGCCAAATGTTGGTGTCAGGTAGAGGAAGCTGGTGGGTGTCTGTGGCTCAGCAGGCTAGGCAGCTGTGAGGGCGCAGGCTCCTGGAGCCAGGACAGATGTGTAGGTGAGGTTCACTCATGTTCTATTTTTAAAAGTTCAGGCACATGTGTGTGCACACCAGTGTGTGGAGACCAGAAGACAATCGTGGGTGTTGCTACTCAAGTTTATACCTTGTATTTTAAAGGGGGGGGGGATTTATTTTTAGTTTGTTGATTGTGTGTATGTGTGTGCAGTGTGTGTGTGTGCATGCCTGTGTGCGCATGCCAACTTTCGTGTGTGTGCTATGTGCATGCAGATGTCTGCAGAGACCGGAAGAAGGCGTCAGATCTCCTGGAACTGAAGTTACAGGTGGTTGCAAGCCACTGGGCGTAGGCGCTGGGAACTGCCCTCATGTTTGCAAGAGCAATGAGTGCTCTTAACTACGGAGCCACCTCTCCAGGGCCCCTCCTCCAACTCTATTTATTTATTTGTTTAGTTAATCGATTAATTCATTTGAGACAGAGTCACTCACTAGTCTGGAGCTCACTGAATAAGCCAGTCTGTCTGGCCAGCAAATTCCAGGGATCTGCTCATCTCTCCTTCCCAGCACTGCAATTGCAGGCACACGCCACTATCCCTAATGGTTTTTTGTTTTTTTTTTAACATTGGTTCTAGAGATGAAACTAAGGTCTTCCTGCTTCCTTACTCACTGAGGAATCTTTCAAACCTGTGATTCTGTGCATGTGCGTATGTGCATGTATGCGTGTGTGTATGTGCCTGTGTGTGCTTATGTGTGTGTATCACATGATCCTGCTTGCTCTGTCAATGCAGCCCTTCTGGCTGTAGAATGTTGCTGCTAAGGCCGAAGTTGGGCCGCATCTCTTCCCACCCTTGCCTTCTGTTCTCTTAGGTGCGTGTTCAGAGACAAAATTCCTGGATCATAACACCAATCTCAGTTTTCTGAGGGCCCATTTCACAGTGGCTGGGACATCTTCTGTCCCTATAACAGTGAAAATTTGTTTGTCACTTTCTGTGGTTTTGGTTGATATTGCCTTTTAAGATAGAATCTTGCTTTCTAGTCCAGACAGGCCTTGGACACCTAATCCTCCTGCCTCAGCTTCTTGAATGCTAAGATCATAGGCATGCATTACCATCTTTTTTATTATTATTATTTTAAAGTGGGGCTGGAGAAATGGTTCAGAGTGTTTCAGAGCACTTGTAGCTCTTGCAGAGGACCCAGGTTCAGTTCCTAGCACCTACACAGTAGCTCATAACTGTCCGTAACTCCAGTTCCAGAAAATCCACTATCTTTTTTTGGCCTCCACAGATACCAGGTATGTAAATGGTACACAGACATACATACAGGCAAAACACCAGTGCGCACAAATAAATACAGATTTTAAAAAGACTGTGTATGCAGTGTGTGTGTGTGTGTGTGTGTGTGTGTGTAGGCAGAGGTTGATGTTCTTCCTTTATCATTTGCCACGCCCACTCCCCTTTAAATGATAAGATCTCTACCTAAATCTGGAGATCAGTGATTGATTAGATAAGGCTGGCCAGCAAGCTCTGGAGATCTGGTCTCCCTGCCCCAATGCTGGGGGTGCAAGCACTCGCCACCATGCCTGGCTTTTATAGCTCTGTGCTTCTTGCTCAAGCTGCAACAACTGACTGAGCTGTCGTCCCAGACCCCACATGGTTTCAATTTTGGCATAATCAAATTTATCTGCTTTTCCTTTTGTTGTTTGTGTTTTTAGTGTCATAGCCAAGAACCTCTCACCCAATGTCAGGAAACTCTGCCCTACGTTTTCTTCTAAGAGTTTTATTATTTTTCGTCTTGCATTAGTAAGACCTTTAGGGTTTTTTTGAGTTTTTTTTTTTTTTTTAATTTTTAAGACAGGGTGTTGGTAGCCCAAGCTGGCCTTGAATTCTCTGTGTAACTGAGGCTGGTCTCAAAACCATGAATCTGCTGCTGTGGCTTCCCACGTGCTGGGATTAAGATTGAGCATGGGCCATCCCAGAGACTGAACCACCAACCAAGGAGCATGCCTGGGCCGGACCTGGTCCCCTGCACATATGTAACAGAGGTGCAGCCTGGTCTCCATTGCAGTCTCCCCACAACTGGAGCAGGGGCTGACTCGGACTGCTGCCTCCCCTTGGGTTCCTTCCCCTAGCTGGGCTGTCTTGCCTGGCCTCAGCGGGAGAGGATGTGCCTAGTCCTGCTGATATGCCAGGGCAGGCTGGCACCCATGGGGGGCCTTCCCTGGGGGAATGAGAGGAGCGGTGTGAGGGTGAGACTGGGGGGAGGGAAGGGAGGGGCTGCAATCGGGATATAAAGTGAATAAATAAATAAATAATAAATAAATAAATAAAGAGAAAAAACAAACAAACGAAAAAGGAGTGAACATGGAGCCTGTGTAGAAGCACACACCTTTAATTCCAGAATTTGGGTGGCAGAGGCAGGTGGATCTCTGTGAGTTTGAGGTTAGCCTGGTATACACAGTGAGTTCCAGGACAGCCAAAGATACATAGTGAGACTTTGTCTCAAAAAACCCAAACCAACCCAAAACCAACTTCCACTTTGTTTTTAATTTTTTTTTTCCCCCCGAGACAGGGTTTCTTTGTGTAGCCCTGGCTGTCCTGGAACTCATTCTGTAGACCAGGCTGGCCTCTGAGATGCGCCTGTCTCTGTCTCCCAAGTGCTGGCATTAAAGGTATGTGCCACCACACCTGGTGCAAGATATCATTTCTATGTAGACGTGGAAGCATCAGCAGAGTTGTATTTAAAACATAGGGTGCTACACTGCTGAGTCATAACTTGAATTCTTACTATTATTTTAATTTAACTTTTTTGGAGACACAGTCTCAAGTAGCCTACGCTATCATTAAATTCTCTAAGTAGCAAAGGATGACCTTGAAATTCTGATCGTGCGCCCTCCAATGGCCAAGGATGTTTGGTTTTATATAATGCTATGGATGGAACCCAGTGTTTTATGTATGTTAGGTGCTCTACCACTGAGCCACGCCCCCAGCCCCTCCCTGGGGGATTCTAGGCAGGGGCTCTACCACTGAGCCACGCCCCCAGCCCCTCCCTGGGGGATTCCAGGCAGGCGCTCTACCAACCCTTTCATCTTCTTCACTTCCTGCCTCCTGCTCACTTGGCTTTCTGTTGGATTGTTCTAAACTATGTCCAGACCCCAGTCCTTTGCTTATGCAGTTTTCTTCCCAATGAGGCATTCGAGATTTGTCTTCTTGGATCTCTTGCAGTTGAATTTGAACTCTCATCTGTTCAGGATCTAAAGTTAGACGGACAGTTTTGGAATTGGCCTTCACCAGCATCCCAGATCTATCTTTGATCAAGTATCTCCCTTATGCTTCTCTGTGGCATTTCATAGCCACTGGCCTTTTGGTTTACTGCCTCACTGAGGTGGAGCAAAGCCTTCAGTCGCTTTCTCAGAGGAGTTCTGCTGAGCCACTGCGGAGATAAAGGCTAGCGTGTTCCCGTGAATTCACATCTATTGATTTTTGTCCTTGTAGGAATTTATGCCTTTTATATTTAATTGCATTTTTTTTGTTTGTTTAGTGTGTGTGCATGCATGCATGTATCCATGCCATTTATGTGGTGGTCAGAGGACAACTTGCAAGAATCGGTTCTCTCTTCCCGTATGTGGTTTTCGGGAATTGAAGACAGGTTGTCAGGTTTGGTGGACAACACCCTTAGACACTCCGCCATCTTGCCAGCCCTTGCCTCTTTTCTTTCCAGCTTAGCCATGATGTGTATATTTTAGTGTGTGTGCGTGCGTGTGTGTGCGCGTGCGCATGTGTGTGTGTGTGCATTATTTTCTCTTTGGAAATAGGGCCTTACTATGTCGCCCTGTCCAGCCTGAAGCTTGCTAATGTAGGCTGGCCCTGAAATCAGTGATCCACCTGCCTCTGCCTCACCGATGTTGGGATCTTTGTATGCATATCGTATGTATATACTTATGAGTAGGTATGCTCGTTTGAGCGTGCGTATGTCTGCATGTGGAGACTAGAGACTGAGGTCAGGTGTCTTCCTTGATCACTCTTCACCGTATATATAGCCAGGGCCTCTCACTCAGCCCAAAGTTCAGCCGGCTTAGTTTGGGGGTCCCCTTTGTTGGCTCCTGAGTTCTAGGACTAAAGATGGCAGCCATTCTTTTTTTTTTTTTCTTTAGATCTATTTATTTATTTATTTATTTATTTCATGTGAGTACACTGTAGCTGTCTTCAGACACACCAGAAGAGGGCATCGGATCCCGTTACAGATGGATGTGAGCCATCGTGTGGTTGCTGGGATTTGAACTCAGGAACTCTGGAAGAGCAGTCGGTGCTCTTAACCCCTGAGCCATCTCTCCAGCCTGATGGCAGCCATTCTTCCCAGCATTTATGTATGGCAAGGCTTTTCCTGGCCCAGCATCTTCCTAGCTCTGTGCTTATATCTTTTAATGTATTGTTATTATTTGAATGTGTGTGTGTGTGTGTCTATGTGTACCACTCATGCAAAAGTGCCTGTGCAGGCCAGAGGGTGTAGGAGCCACTAAAATTGGAGTTATAGGCAGTTGCAAGCCACCTGATGTGGGTGCTGGAAACCAAACTTGGGTCTTCTATAAGAGCACTAAGTGCTCTGACCACTGAACCATCCCTCCAGATTTGTACTTTTTTTTTTTGGTTTTTCGAGACAGGGTTTCTCTGTGTAGCCCCGGCTGTCCTGGAACTCACTCTGTAGACCAGGCTGGCCTCAAACTCAGAAATCCATCTGCCTCCCGAGTGCTGGGATTAAAGGTGTGCGCCACCACTGCTTGGCAGATTTGTACTTTTTGGTTGACTCCGTTCACTGTGCTGGATCAGGAGGGCTTTGATAGCAAATGGAATAGAGGAGAAGGAAGGCAATCTGGGGAAGATGTTGATCTGACTCTTTCTTCAATAGTCCCAGGGTTGGGAGCTTGTCTCCTTATGGAGGGAATTTAGACTCAGACACACTCTGCAGTGTGTGTATGTCTGTGTGTGACTGTGTCTGTGTGTCCGTGTAGGGGTGTGTGTGCGTGTTTTCTGAGTTCTGGGGACTATGAAGTGTCTGAGGCTAGGGAATCAGATACCCATAGGATCTAAGAACCCACAGTGTAGGGATGCCAGCCTCAGCCCAAGGATGGGATGTGGGAAGTGGGCAGAGTATTCGCCTGGCATGTGTGAAGCCCAGCAGTGAAGTGCTGAAGAAAACCAGGCATGGCGGCACACACCTGTAATTCCAGTACTTGGGAGATGGAACCAGGAGGATCAGCGGTTCAAGGCCACCCTCAGGACACAATATGTTCAAGGCCAGCGGGGAATAAGTAAAACCCTGAGTCTAAAACCACAAAAGGACTGACCAGGACAAAAGGAAGTCACACACACACACACACACCACCTCCAGTTCTTCCCACTCCCACCCCCACCCCGCCATCTCCCAGCTCTCGGAACTGAGATACTTGCTCCTTATTAGGGGTGGGTCTGTAATCTCGAGGGTCCTGTCTGCACTCTGCCCAACAGAACAACTTTCCAGCCAGCAGAATTATTATTTTTCAAGCTCGTGCCTGTGTGTTATACACGTGTGTGTACACATGTGTATGTGAGTTCACAAGCACATGTGTGACGGTTCATGTGGAGGCCGGAAGTGGGTGTGAGCTGTCTCTCCTGGTCCCTCTCCACATTTTATTATTATTTTTGAGACAAGGTCTCTCATTGGCTCCAGCTCTCCAATTGGCTATGGCTGTTGAGCTCCAGGGATTCGGCTCTCCAGCCTGACCTGCTAACCGAAGCCTTTCGTCTGAAGGTCAGTGCACTGCCTGATGGTGGTAACTGGACCCTCCGAGGCTGGTGACAGAGCAGCAGGAAGAAGGGGGGATGGGCCCCAGCTCTCTGAGAGCCAGAGCAGATGGTGAAGAAAAACAAGGGCTTGTTTGCCTCGCTGGGGCATCCGGTTCCAGGCTGGAGTATTTCTGGCTGTAGCATTTACTCACAGATGACTGTGCATGTAGAGGGTTGGTCACCTTCTCTTCTCTGGCTGTGTACCGAAGCCTGATCGAGAGTCTTCTTGTTTATATTCTGCAGGATCTGGTTTTGTCTGTACTGTCAGTTTTTCCAGGGCAGGGGCCATGACCCATCCCGAGGCCTGCAGGATCCTGCGCAGCATCAGCCAAGGTCCTTTGAGTGACGGCTGGGCCCAGGAAATTTCCAGAGCAAAGGGGAGCCGCATCTTCCCCACACAGTCCTTACAGATCTTCCCTGAGACTTGGGAAGGGGGCAGTGTTTGCATTTGGACTCTTTCTTTTTACACGTTTTCAAGGCCTACAAAATTCTGCAGACTTAAGTTTGGAAACAAAAGCTCACTTCTGTAGTTTTTAAGATAAAAAAAAATAAATCCACTCTTTTGTTTAGAGAGTGTGTGTGGGGGGGGGCACTTGTGCTGGGATGCGCCTGTGGAGCACAGAGAATGACTTTCAGGTCTCAGGTCTCCCCCTGCAGCATATGGGTTCTGGGGATCGGACTCGGGTTGTCAAGCTCGGGTTGTAAAGATGCAGAAAGCATCTTTAGGCACTGGACCGTTTGCAGACTCCCACAGCTGTAGGTTTTTCCTTGCTGATGTATGTCTCTTGCTGTGTAAGTACAGGCTCCTTGTCTCAAGAAAGGACTTAGTTCAAGTCTCACACCTAGAGAATGGTTGAGCCAGGCAGGACTGGAACCTATGTTTTGATATGGTTTGGGTTTTTTCTTCTTTTTCTTCTTTTGAAGTGTAGGTTTCATGTTCTCAAGGTAATCAAGAAGGACCTTGAACCTCTGAACCCCCTGCCTCCATCTCTCAGGTGTGGGGATACAGGCGTGTACCACATCTCCTAGTTTCTGTGGTACTGGGGAATCAAACCCAGGGCATCATGAATATGGAGCAATCACCAGCTGTGCTCCCTGTCCAGCTCAGCGCAGAGCCTGGGTTTTCTGGCTTCCTGCGCTGCGCCTCCTGCCTCTTTGCATCTTAGAGCCTGCATGTGGATGGATGGAGTGGCAGCCTATTCTAAGATTCAGAGTATCCTCACACGAGGGAGATGATGGGGGCGGGGCCACAATGCTTGCCCTGCAAACATGAGGACCTGGGTCTGGATTCCCAGCACCTGTGTAAACACTGGGCGTGGTGCTGCTTGTCTACAGCCCCAGTGTTTATGTGGTGGGATGCAGAGACAGGTACAATCCTGAATGTATGTGGCTGGTCAGTCTAGCCAAACCCATGAGCTTTAAGTTTCGTGAGGGACTATGATTAAAAAGGTGGAGAGAGATTGAGGAAGATACTCTCCATTGACCTCTGGACTCCATGAGCATAAGTACACAAGTGTGTGTGTGTGTGTGTGTGTGTGTGTGTGTGCGCGCGTGCACACACACACACAGAGTAGAAAAAATAAGGTATAGTAAGATTTATGGATCCAGAGACCGTGTCATTGAAAAGGAATTTTGAAAAGGAATTTGTTACAGATCCCAAGAGGAAAGGGTGTGACACAGGGGACACAGAGGTAAGGCCTGGAGTTGGACAGGAGGCAAGGAACGGAAAGATGGCTCAGAGGGAAAAGGCATTGGCTGATGGGCCTGATACCCAGGTTCAATTCCTGGGACCCACATGGTAGAAGGAGAGAAGAGACTCTTGCAGGTTGTCCGCTGACCTCCACATGCACACCCGTGCACATATGTGCACATAAAACACATAAAATGAAATGAAGATGTAATAAAAGAAATAACCTTGCACGCAGTTATTAGGCGGATAGCAGTGGCGCTACTTTACCGACGTGAACCTCAGTTGCTGTTGGGTGACCTTCTTCCTGGCGAGACTTGACACAAATGTCTATTTACCAAAGATAGGAAGCCACTGACAGACCAGAGATGGGACATAACCACAGTCCAAACTGCTGAACTAGTGAGTTGATTGGGGTTACTTACAGAAGCATGGGATGAGCCAAAGGCCCCGGCATCACTGAAAACCCACCCCAGCACCGGTGACTAGTCATGGAAGCTGGAGCCCTGGAGGAGGAGGAGGAAGAAGAGGAGGAGGGGGGGGAGGAGGAGGAGGAGGAGGAGGAGGAGGAGGAGGAGGAGGAGGAGGAGGAGGAGGACTTTTAAGACTTCGCCATTTCAAATGTTCCATTGTGAGGTTCCCCTCTACAGGGATAGAAACTTATCCCAAGGAATTCTAGCCCAAAGCCTGGCAAAGTCACCCGGGGATTGATTAAAAGAAACCTCTCTTGTAAAGGAACTGCAAGTCATTAGCGTTCAGATTTTTCATGGATGAGCCTAATTCGGCGTATTCTGCAGCCTGCGATGGATTTAATTTTCTGTTTGATCCCACAGAAAAACCCACAAGCAAGCGCAGCAGTGGCTCCCGCGGACGAGGTGCGGAAGGCCGGGCTTCTCCGGCAGCGGCGCTCTCTGTGGGAATCGTTCTCGCTGGGCCTGCAGGGGTTCCTGGAAGGAAAACCCTTTAATCAGGGAGACTGCAGGGTGTGCGGGCATGGGAAGGAGGGAGGGTGGGTTGGAGGATGGCTCTGCAGGGACGAATCAAGAACTTAAAACAGTTGCAGATCCTCTGGGTGATTCTGGGTCTTTCTTGTGGTAGTGGTGGTGGGGCCCCCTTGGTGCTGGTAGGACTTGGGCGAGGCAGTCTGGGGAGAGGAGAGGGGAGAGGTGGGCTCCTTGAACCTTCCACCAGAGGGACATCTGCCTTTAATCAATGCTGAGAACAAAGGGGGGCAATTAATTGCCTGTAACAGACTGAGGGCAGCTCAGATTTCTCCACAGTCTGCTGCAGTGGGGGCAGGGGTCTCAGCTGCCCAGGGCACAGTGCTTGGGGAGGAGGTTGAAGATGCCTGTCTCTGTTCAGGTCCTGTCTCCTTACCTAAATCCTCCCCCCTCCCCCATGCCTTCCTATAGCCTGAGGCCAGGGCTCCAATACCAGCGTAGCATCCAGGTCCTTCTCTGATCAGCTCTTTTCTGATACCTTCACACTCCCCTTACTCCAGCCCTACAGAGCTGCTTCCCTATGCTTCCGCTTCCGGGGCTTTTAGTTTTTGTTTATTTTCCAAATTCTTATCTTGTTCGTGGAAAGTAGAGTAGGGAGACCCTCAGACAAACATGGCATGCATCCGTGTGCATGCATCTGTCTGTCTGTCTGTCTATCTTGCAGTGCTAGGGATGGAATTCAGGGCCTGTGTGTTCTAAGTGCTCTGCCTAGACCTCCCCCCCCAATGAGGGTCTAAGGCAGTGCTTCTCAACCTGTGGGTCGCGAACCCTATGGGAGGTCAAACAACCCTTTCACAGGGGTCACCTAAGATCATTCTGCCTATCCACTATTTACATTACAATTCATAGCAGTAGCAAAATTACAGTTATGAGGTCGCAACAAAAAATAATTTTATGGTTGGGTCACAACAACATGAAAAAGTGTATTAAACAGTTGCAGCATTAGGAAGGTTGAGAAGTACTGGGCGTGGCTCAGTGGGAGAGCATCTGCCTAGAATTCCCCAGGGAGGAGCTGGGGGCGTGGCTCAGTGGTAGAGCCCCTGCCTAGAATCCCCCAGGGAGGGGCTGGGGGCGTGGCTCAGTGGTAGAGCCCCTGCCTAGAATCCCCCAGTGAGGGCTGGGGGCGGGGCTCAACTGTACAACATTTGCCAAGAATATGCCAGTGAAGGGTTGAGGACATGGCTTTATTGTTATGAAATATAGAATTCCACGTTCAGTGAGAGACCCTGTCTTGAAAAAATAGTGTTGAATGTGACAGAGGTAGACGTTTTGACATCAATCATTGGTCTTCATACACTCACACAGGGGAGGGCACCTACATACACATGAATATCTACTGTCCCTCCCCCTCCTTTTTTTTTGAAAAAAAAAAAAGTCACATGAGTTATTATTCACCATCTCTGTGTCCTGGAAAGTAATTCAGTTACCTCCCTAACTGTTATCACTCCCCAGAGTGGCTTCAGCGTGCTCAGAGGGACTCCATAGGAGAAGTGTGGACTTTCTTGATCCAGGAACCCTTGTTGGCCACTGTTGACAAAGTGTGGAGGAGAGAGTAGGTGTCTGTCACTGAGGCAGCGTGGTAAGGGGACAAATTTGTATGGGCTGGAAGTCTGGATGTGGGTCCAGCTCAGCCTGAGCAGGGGCTGTTGGGGTCCTGTGTTTCAGGATGGGGGCTGCCAGAAGAGCAGGCAGGCCTCAGTCATGGTGACTTCAGGAGGGAAAGATACACATGTGTATTTATCATAGCCTAAGCCAACCCTGGGTTAGGGAGCTGGGGACCAGGACTCGGGATCTGCCCACCAGAAGTGACAGGTGGAAGGAAGGGACACAGGAACACACATCAGCCCCTTCCAGTTGACCCCACTTGCCTGGAAGTTATCACAAAGTCCCTGTGGACCTAGAGATGATCCCCACCTTGTCAGATATTTGCAGGGTAAGCCCAAGGTGTTCGCTGTATGATGAACCCCGTGGACAGTGTGAGCCCCGTGGACAGTGGAAACCTGCCCCCAGAAAACTATTTGCTTGGTCTCTTTGGTTTTCACCTGCACAGCTTCTGGGAGAGTTGTCACAGCATTCCACCTTCATTTGCACATCAATGTGATGGTCTCTGAAGCTTCTCCCAGCTTCTAGGCTATTCTTCCTGCCTTGTGGGCTACAGGAAGACTAGGAGCCCAGAGAGGGGTAGCCACACACAAAGTCACATAGTGATTCCACGGCAGGACCCTAACACAAGGCTTTAGAATCAGCTCTCTTGTCTTCAGCTGTAGAATCTTTTTGTTTGTTTGTTTTTGAGACAGAGTTTCTTTTTGTAACCCTGTAGACTATGCTGGCCTCAAACTCTCAGCAATCCCCCTGCCTCTGCCTCCCAAATGCTGGGATCTAAAGAGTATGCCACCATGTCCGGCAGCTATAGAATCTTAGTCTCAGAAACAGCGGGATTGATTCTGGGATTTTCGTTCACTCTTTCATTTACGTGAGTTCTGGGTATCTGAAACACAGTCCCCACACTTGGTGGCAAGTGCTTTAACCAGTGGACCATCGTCCCAACTCCACTTTCATTTTTTCAGACAGCATCTGTCCTTGAACCTGGAGATGATTGGCGTGTTAGGACTGGTTAGCTAACAGGTCCCAGGGGTTCTTCAGGGTCAGGACTAGGAGGTGCACTGCCCGTGGCAAGATACCCTGGTTGCCATTCCTGGTAACCTTCCCAGCAGCCTCAGCAGCCCTGGGTATCAGATGCAAAATTCCTTGGTCATTCCCAGTTAGTCCTCACTGGAATTCCTCAGATTCTTTTTTTTTTTTTTTTTCAAGACAGGGTTTCTCTGTGTAGCCCTGGCTGTCCTGGAACTCACTCTGTAGACCAGGCTGGCCTCGAACTCAGAAATCCACCTGCCTCTGCCTCCCAAGTGCTGGGATTAAAGGCCTGCGCCACCACTTCGATTCTTATCAGTTTTTCTTTTCTTTCTTTCTTTCTTTCTTTCTTTCTTTCTTTCTTTCTTTCTTTCTTTCTTTCTTTCTTTCTTTCTTTCTTTCTTTCTTCCTCTTGTGAACACTGGGCCCAGTCTCCCTGCTGATGGTGAGGGAGTGGGAGAAAAGGAAACACTACAGTTTTGATGTTGCCAACTTTTGTCTGTAGCCTGCTAGTTAGTTCACTATGGGCAGCCATTTTCTTCCCGGGGTCTTAATTTTCTCACCCACTGGAGGTGGGGGGCCAGGCCTCACTTGTAATTTGGGCACTCCAGGTAGACAAAGGAGCATCAAGAGTTTAGGGCTAGCCAAAGGCTACAGTAAGGCTTTGTCCCAAGACAATAAGAAAAGAGGAGGAGTAAGGAAGGAAGGAAAGAGGAAGAGAGAAAGGGGTAGTGAATGAGGCAAGAGAATCTTTTGTTTATTTTTTGGTGTATTAGGGTGGTGGTGGTGGTGGTGGTGGTGGTGGTGGTGGTGGTGGTGGTGGTGTCCATCCCTGTTATATTCACTTTCCACCTTATTCCCTTGAGTCTGGGTCTTGGCTGGTGATCCCCCATGATCCTTCTCTGTCTGCCCCTTTCAGTCCTGGGGTTACTGGTTGTCTTAACCATGCCCAGCTTTTTACAAGGGTGCCAAGGATTCGAACTCAAGCCCTCACATTTGCACCACTTTTGTGAACTGAGCCATCGCCTCGACCCTGTATAATGGATTTTGTTAACATTCATCTCCTGCTACCCCTCTGACTCCCAACTAATCTCCCTCCTACTGTCTTGTGGGAAGGGGCTGTGGCCCGTGGGCATGTGCCTGAGCCATAGAGCACTGGCCCAGAGTCCTCCAGTGAGCAGCTTGGACTCACAGGCTCATTAGTAGAACACATGCCTAGATTCTGAGTTCTGGGTCCAGAGTTTAAAAACAGGAGATAGCAGCTCAGCTCCTGTTCTGTGGGCTCTGCCCCGTTCCTCAGTGTCCTGACTGTGTCGTGGGGGCTGCTGATCTGATGGAGAGCATTCAGTACCCTCTCTCAGCACATCCTCTCCGACATGCCCGTAAACGGCCATAGGTTTGTTGTCCTCATCAGTTAGACTCTTTGCAGCCGGGATGGATGGGAAATCTGATTCCAGAATGATCAAACTCTCCTTCTGGCTGACCAGCATATTGGGACTGAACTGATGGTCTTTGAAGGGCGCTCACATGGAGTGGGCTCAGGAATTCTCTCCGTGGAAGGTTCTGGAATGAATGCACGGAACACTGGAGGGGTAGGAGGAAGGTGCACAGCTTGCTCTCTCTGCCAGGTCACCGCAAGGAAGTGACCTCCCTGGGACACAATTCCACCTGTGTTCTCCATCCTTCAAGCCTCAGTGCTGGGTCCTGGATCCCAGAATCCAGAAGCCATGTCCTGGCCTTCTCTTTTGGGCAGTTGCCATGGAGCTCTCAGATCAGCATCTGTTCAGTCTGAAATCAGTATCTTGGGGCTGGGAAGATGGCTCAGGTGGTAAAGTATTTGCCTTGCAATCCTGACAACCTGAGTTTGATCCCTGGACCCTGTCAGAGTAGAAGGAAAGACCCAGTCCCACACTGTCCCCTGAGCACTATGACATACACGCCTGCACATGCACCTCATGATGGTACACACACACACACACACACACACACACACACACACACACACACACACACACATGTTTTTTGTTTTTTTGTTTTTTTTTTTTTTTTGAGACAGGGTTTCTCTGTATAGCCCTGGCTGTCCTGGAACTCACTCTGTAGACCAGGCTGGCCTCGAACTCAGAAATCCGCCTGCCTCTGCCTCCCAAGTGCTGGGATTAAAGGCATGCACCACCACTGCCCGGCTACATACATATATGTTTAACAAAACTGGGCATGGGGGCTCATGCATGAAATCTCAGTGCTGGGGAGATGGAGACAGGAGGATCCTTGGGTCTATTGGCTAGCCATTCTACTCTACTTGAATGGACACTGTGTCTCACTGGGTTGGAAGAGTCTACGTTTGACTGTTGGTTGGCTCCACCTGTTACTGGGCCAGGCGGACAGGGGCAGGTGGATCTCTGGGTCTGAGGCCAGCCTGAGATCTTGCCTCAAATAACAATGACAACAACAACAACAACAAAAACAACAACAACAACAACCTCACTATGGATGTCAACTGAGGAATGACAGCCGAGGTTGGTCTCTGTCTTCTCCACACGCTGGTACACTGGAGAGGTTTGCACCATCCCATAGGATGGGATCCGAGGCTGGATAAGAAGGAGAAAGTGGGCTGAGCGCCAGCAGCCCTCTCTGCCTACTGATGAAGGATGCAGTGTGAGCAGCCATCTCACGCTCCTGCTGAGATGCCTTCTTTCACAGTGGACTGTGCCCTCAAGCTGCCAGCCCAAATCAACCATTCTAGGTGGTTGGATGGATCAGTGGGTACGGGCGCTTGCTGAACAAACCTAATGGCCCAAGTGTGAGTTTCAGGAACCACAGGGTGGATGGAGATAAGCATCTCCCAAAAGTAAAAGTAATCCTCTACCCTCCATAGCACCCCCTCTGTCTGTTCTCTCTCTCTCTCTCTCTCTCTCTCTCTCTCTCTCTCTCTCTCTCTCTCTCTCACACACACACACACACACACACACAAATCAATCGATCCTTTTTCTTTAAGTTGCTTTGTCAAGTATTCCATCAGATCAATGATGTGGTAACTGACATACAGAACATCTGAGCGTCACATCCCAGCACCCACCACTCATGGGGGACTGTGTGGAGGGGGGCGTGTCCTATCTTCTGTATTTTTATTTATTAGGGGCTGGAGAGATGGCTCAGCAGGAAGAGCCCTGGCCTCTCTTGTAGGGGACCTAGCACCCACGTGGCAGCTCACAACCATCTGTAACTCCATCCCTAGGGAGTTTGCTGCACTCTCCTGGGCCCCTGGGTACCGGGCACACATGGCACATGTACACACTTCCAGTTAAAATGCGCATACAAGTAAACAATTTAAAACATTTATTTGTTTGTTTATCTTGTGCATTTGTATGTATGAGTGTGGGTGCAGCCATCCCAGTGAGCATGTAGAAGTCAGAGGACAACTTATGGGGAGTCAGTTTCCTTTCTCCTTGTGAATCTGGGGACTGAAATTCAGGTCATCAGGATTGGCAGCAAGCCCCTCTACCCACTGAGCCATCTTTCTTTTTCTTGATTCTGGATTCTGCTTTGGTTCCTTAAGGTCCACAGCCCCGTTGTCTCACACTGAACTTACTGTTGGCGTGATCCTGGATCACGTCCCTGGGTTTAGGAGCTATAGTCTGCGTGCATCTCCTGCTTCTATTATGTTGTTAGACTCGGTTCTCTGCTCCGGGCTGTGGTGATTCAACCTGAAGCTCTCCTTTTTCTTTGGTGCATTTGCTTGTCTGTTTGCTTCGTGCACACAGGCACATACACATGTATGTGTGACAGTGTGAAGGCTGGGTGTCACCCTCAGCTGTCACTCCTCAGTCACTGTCCATCTTGGTTTTTGACCCAGTGTCTCTCATTGGCCTGGTACTCAGCAGGTAAGCTAGGATGGCTGCTCAGGGAACCCCCAAGATCCATCAGTCTCCCCATCTCCTCCAGTGCTGGCGTTCCGGTGTGCCCTGGTCCTGATGGTTTTTCATGTGGGCGTTGTGGTTGCAGACTCAGGTTCACCTGCTCTTGTGGCAATCACTTCACTGCCCGAGCCACCTCCCCAGCACTGATGAGCTGGGTTTTCACGTATCACTGCCCAGAGACCTCTGTTTCTGTTTGGCTGTCTTTATTGTTTTGGGTCAGGGTTTGGTTGCTGGAAACCATTGACAGCCCATGAAAATATCAGATGTCTGAAGGAGATGATTCAAACCATTGGAAAATGTTTTCCAATTTGCAGTTCATTCTTCTGTGGAAATGACGTTGCGTGATCCAGAGGTGGCCCGACTTTCTGTCTGTTCTAGTGTCCATGGGATGGGTTTCAAGGTTGGGAATTGTCCTCAGATTGGCAGCAGATTATTTAGAATAGAGTCACATCTGTGTGTCCTTTTGGTAACACACACAGTGGTGCTATAGAACCCATGCTATCTTATGACAGGAGACAAAGGAGGGGCAGACAAGATGGCTCAGCAGGTAAAAGAGCTTTCCTCACAAGCCTAGAGACCTGAGTTCAAGCCCCAGGACCCACATAAAGTTGCTGCCTGACCTCTCCAGGTGTGCCATAATGTGGGCCCAAGCTGTGAGGAGAGAATGATTCATTTTGGCTGGTGGTTTCAGACAGTTCAATCCATCACTGTGGGGACACATGGGGGAGAAGTTCCTTTCACAGCATGGCTAACCAGGAAGGAGAAACTGATAGGAAGTAAGCCTTGAGAATAACTCCCACACCCTGTCCTCAGTGACCTACTTCCTCTAGCTCGGTCTTTCGTCCTGAGGTTTCCACAAGCTTCCAAGATAACACTACTACCAAGATTTTGAAATTTTAGGATGTAAAATGATGCATGTATCTTTGTGTGTGTCCATGCACATGAGTGAAGGTACCCTCGGAGGCCAGAAGGGGGCGCCAGATCCTCTGGAGCGTTCTTTCTTTTTTCTTATTCTTTCTATGGCATTTAGTGTCTTCTTTGCACCTGAATTGCTCTGAAATTTTACCATAGTATCACTTAGTGGGGCCTTCCATAGGTTGTGTGTTTCTTCTGGTGAATTTTCTACACGGTTCTTGTTCTCTGTCTCTTTCATTTTCTTCATCCTTCCTCTTTCCTTCTCCTTTCCCCTTTCTTTCTATCAGAGTCTTTTTTTTTTTAAAATGGGTACTTTATTTATTTATTTATTTATTTTTATTTATTTATTTATTACATGTAAGTACACTGTAGCTGTGTTCAGACACACCAGAAGAGGGCATCAGATCTCATTACGGATGGTTGTGAGCCATCATGTGGTTGCTGGGATTTGAACTCAGGACCTTTGGAAGAGCAGTCAGTGCTCTTAACCGCTGAGCCATCTCTCCAGCCCTCTATCAGAGTCTTATGTAGCTCAGGCTGACCTCAAACTTGACAGGTAGTTGAGGATGACTTTGAACTCCTAAGCCTCCTGCCTCTACTTCCCAAGGACTAAGATTACAGATTTGTGCCATCAAACCTGGTCTCTTTGTGGTTTTCTTTTTTCTAGACAGTGTTTCTCTATGTCCTAGAACTTGCTCTGTAGACTAGGCTAGCCTCGAGATCTACCAGAGATCTACTTATCTCTGCCTGCTGAGTGCTGGGATTAAAGGTGTGTGCTGCCAATGGCAAGCTTTTTTTTTTTTTTTTTAATTTATTTTTGTTTATGTGTATTTCTCTGTGTGTGCCACATGTATGTGTTGACATCCAGAGAGCGTGTTAGGTTCTCTGGAGCTGAGTAGCAGACAGTTGTGAGTTGCCTGGTGTGGGTGCTGGGAACTGAACTAGGACCTTCTGGAAAAGCAGCAAGCACGCTCAGTCACCGATCCATTCCTCGTGCTCCTATTACATGTTTTAGAGAAAAGAATCCACTTAGAAGGTAGCCTGGCTCACCTGGAAGTTCTGGTCCTCCTGCCTCTGTCTCTCCAGTATCTAGTATCCAGGTGTGTGCCAGCATGCCTGGCTTACTTCATTTCTAAGAGATCAAAGCTTTCATCCTACAATTTTACAGGAGGTACATTTTATCTCTTTGAGAATCTTAAGTTTTTAGAAGCTCTCTCCATGCTAAGGAATGTGGCTCGACTGGTAGAATACTTGCTTTGCAATCCCCAAAGCCCTGGGTTCGATCCCCAGCAACAAATGGCAGAATTAGTTTGTTTTCCCAGCACTTGGGAGGTGGAGATGGAAGCGATCAAAGTTACAGGCGGCCCTCGTACCCAGAGCTGGAGCCAACTCGTGCTACATGAGACTCTGTCTTTAGGGAAAAAAGGTCCCTCCATTTATCTGGTTGGTTCCTCTGTTGCTTTTCTTTGTGATTTATTGCCTGCCGAGTTTGTGCCTTTGCCTTTTTTTCTCTTCAAATAATTTAAGTCTTGGCATTTGTTTGTTTGTTTTCTATGAGTTTACATCTATTTATTGATGCCTTGACTTTTGGCCACACTGGTGATTTGGGTAAACAAAAGGGGGCGGGGTATGCAAAAGAATTCAGCTCTCTGAAGGTCAGTAGCCTATGAGTCTATGGTGCTACATAGATAGTCCAAGCTGGCCTTGAACTCACTGTGTTGTCCAAGATAGCTTCAAACTTGCAATCCTCTTGCCCCAGCCCCCAGAGTGTACATACTGTAGGCACGTACCACCATTCTCAGCCACCAAGCCGGATTCTTGTTGTTTTTGTTTTTCCAGTTTTCCAAGCTAGGGTTTCTCTGTGTAGCCCTGGCTGTCCAGGAACCCTCTTTGTAGACCAGGCTGGCCTCAAACTCACAGAGATCCGCTTGCCTCTGTCTCCTGAGTGCTGGGATTAAAGGTGTGCACTGAAGCCACCACTAACAGGCAGTGCCTGATTCTTGATATCAGTAGGGGTAGAGACTTGGCTCTTCCACTGGGCTCCCGCCTTACCCTCTGACAGTCACCCGGTTCCCCTTCTATACTGACCACATGTGTTGCCCCCATCATTACTGCTGGTACTGTTGGCTTCAGATTTCCGGCTGGGCTCTCCACCTCCAAATTACTCCCATCTGCTCTCTGTCTCTCCCCGATGCCTCAAAATGTCTAGCCCACTGCTTCTCATTTTCTAATGTGGCTAGAGACTTATTTTTAGCTTTATAATTTCTAGGATCCAGTGGTAAGTGGAAAGGATGGGAGCATGTGCCTGCTGGGCACCTTAGCCCAATCTCCACACTGTTCTGTCCCCCTCTCCCACCTCTGTTGTCCTTGCCCAGCTCTCCTTTCCTCTTACCTCCTGTGGCCAGTCACTGTCCTGATGAGTCATACCCTTGCCCCCTCCCTGGGGGATTCTAGGCAGGTGCTCTACCACTGAGCCACGCCCCCAGCCCCTCCCTGGGGGATTCTAGGCAGGTGCTCTACCACTAAGCCACACCCCAGCCCCTCACTGGGGGATTCTAGGCAGGAGCTCTACCACTGAGCCACGCCCCCAGCCCCTCCCTGGGGGATTCTAGGCAGGTGCTCTACCACTGAGCCACACCCCCAGCCCCTCACTGGGGGATTCTAACAGGAGCTCTACCACTGAGCCACACCCCTAGTCCCTCACTAGGGAGTCCAGTGCCCTGCCACTGAGGCATGGCCCCAGCCTCCAGGATAGGCCTGTGTCCTTAGGCCCAGCTCTCCTGACATTTCTAATTGTACGGAGATTTCTGACATGCTTTTGTCTCTTTCGGCCTTGCTCTGGCCCACGGTTATCCTTCTGTGCTAATGCTGTCCCTTGATGCCCCATGGAAGTGCAGTTAATGGACTGATCTTTCAGTGCTTAGCTGGTAGCCTTTCCTAGAACTGACCCTGCTCTGTTCCTGTGCTCATCTGGAGGTTGGACCTCTTCTGTAACCAGGTCCTTCTCTGTCATGCTTCAGTGGCAAGGTGGGGTTGCGTCTTCTCCACAGAATCCACAGGTTGTGACTGAGAGAACACCAGGGCTTAGAGCCTGAAGTGCCTTTTCCCTCCCTCAGTCCCTGACATAGGGTCTCTGATGCTTCATATTGTCAACTTGATAGGCTCTAGAAGTACCGTGGAAACAAGACTGTGGGTGTGACTGTGGGGGAGTTTCAACATTGGGTCAGTTCAGGTGAGAATGTGGGCAGGACCTCGGGGCAGCTGTTCACACTGCCTTCACAGTCAGGGAGCCCTGAGAGGCGGTTGCAAACAGCTTGCTTCCTCCTTTTGATTATTCAGACCTTGACCCCAGACCATTGGATGGTGCCACCCGTATTCACGGTGGGTCTTCCCACTTCAATTAAACCTCTCTGATAAGCCTTCACAGACACTCCCCAGAGGCAATTTTCTGGGTGAGTCTAAAGATTAACCTTTACAGGCCAGGTACACAGTTCACTGTTAACCAAGAGTTTGTCTGGGTGTGGTATCACAGGCTTTTAATCTCAGCACTTGGGGGCAGTGCCAGTAGATCTATGTGAGTTGGAGGCCAGCCTGGTCTGGGTCACAAGTTCCAGGACAAGCAGGGCTACACAGAGAAACCCTGTCTCAAAAACCAACCAAACCAACCAAGAAAAAAAAAGAAAAAAAAGAAAGAAAGAAGAAAGGGAAAAGATGTTGACTTATTTAGTGATTTACTTAAAGCACTGCTCCTTCTGCCTGCTTCCCCAGAAGACCATCACTGGCTATCGAAACAGAATGACTTGGAGGAATGGCTGAAACAAGGGGTCATTGCCTTTAACTACCTACTGACCCTTCTGGAAAATCTTGCTTGCTTGCTTACCCCACCTAGAAGCCTTTCAGGAGCTGTCCTGGCTTCTGTCTGCTGGTTTCAGCAACCCCATAAGCCTCCCGGCTGGTGAGAAGACATCCATACAAGGTGAAGAATGAACCTTGAGTCAGTACCATCTCTGCAGGCACTGGGTCAAACACTTCTAGCGTCCGACCTTGTGTTTTATTCTTCTTATATAGTTAAGCATAGTAAAACTCTGGGGAAAGATTACCATGTAACAGTGGTCACAAGGGAGTTTTAGGCATAACTACAGAGAAACTCCCTAGCAAAGCAGCAATGTGCTGCAACCTTTACAATAAGAATGAATTCTATTGGCAGATAAGCAGAGCTCAGGGCTTAGGGTCTAGAGAGGAAGGACAGGTACTAGGCATAAGGATATATTCTATTGCTAGACAATGCAAAGTACACGGAACCTCTTTCATAAGGATGGTTTCTAACCACTGAGAGATGAAGCTCAGGATTAGGGCCTAAACAATATTCGGGATATTAGTGGAGATTCAGGGGAAGGCTGGCTCCTAACAGAATAGGTAAGGATCACCAGGTTGTTTGACCATTCTTATATTCCAGGTGACCAGCTCCCTTGATTGACAGGTCTCTCCCATGCTTATTCTAAGCTGTGCTTCCTTTGCACTGGTGATATCTTTCTTCCATTCTCATCGATGTCCGAGTGCTTATTCTAGAAAGAGTCTCACATCAGGCAGATCCAGGTCCAGACCTGATTATGACAGTTAATATTGATTGTCAAGTTGACAGAATCTAGAATCACCTAGGAGACATATCTCTGAGTATGCTTCCAGATTGGGTTAATTGAAGTGGAAAGACCAATTGGGCGGCACCATTCCCTAGGCCGGGGTCCTAGACTGCATAAAAAGGAGAAAGTAAGCTGAGCACCAGCATCCATCTCTCTCTGCTTCATGACTGTGGATACAATGTAACCAGCCACCTTGTGCTTTACCTGCCATGATGGACTGGACCCTCAGATTCTGAGCCCAAATGAACCCTCCCTCCCTCCCTCCCTCCCTCCCTCCCTCCCTCCCTCCCTCCCTCAAGTTGCTTTTGTTAGGAATTTTATCTTGACAATACCCCTTTCCCCATAGCATGATCTTCTACATTGCCTCTGGGCCCTCAGGGAACAGCCAAGGCTAACACAACTGTTGCTGTCCCCACAGGCACTGGTGCCATCACACGGTGACAAGGACAGTGTCCTGCCAAGTGCAGAACGGCTCCGAGACGGTGGTCCAGCGAGTCTACCAGAGCTGCCGGTGGCCTGGGCCTTGTGCCAACCTCGTGAGGTAAAGGCACCCAGGGTGCCCTGTTCTGCCTTGCCTTTCTGTTCCCTCGCATGATGTGACCCAAGTACAGTCGTGGAGTTGGCTGCCTTGATGCTTGGAAAGGAGTTGAGCATAGATTCTATGAACAGGGAGTGAGGTGTACATGCCGCCATGAGAGGGACATGCTCCTACCTGAGACAGTGTCACTGTTCGGGATTATTGCCCACGCTTGAGGGAGGGGACAGAGGGATGGTGAGGCTAACGAGGAAAGTAAATAAACTAAATGATGGGCTTGGAAATCTAGCTTTTAAAGCTGCCCCTTAATAGCCACGCCCACTCAGGCCATCCCCTATTACAACGCCCCTCTTGAGGGCACATTCCACAGCTGGTCCCCTCAGCCTCACTGTCCTACAGTCACACTTTCCCACAGCCACACGGTCCCACAGCCGTGCCCTATCACAGCCGCCACCTCCAACAGCCACGCCTTTTGTGGCTCTGGACTCTCACAAACACCCCCTCCCAAAACCACGCCCCTTCGAAAAGCCACACCCTCCCACAGCCCCATCGCTCAAGCACACCCATTCCCAGCCTTCCTTCTTCTTACCCTTTCACAGCTCGTTGGTTCCACCTTCTCACAACCCTGCCTTCTTGGAGATTTCCTTTGATGTCTCATTGGCTGGGATTCGTCTTGCAAGCCTCAGTTTCCCTACCTTAAAATGGAGGGGACAGACTATTGCTTCAAGATATTGCTGGAGGAGAAGACGAGGTTCCATGATGGATGTCCCGCAGGAACCTAACTTCTAATCAACTCTGAGGCGCAGGCTTTTGATGAATGGTGAAAGGCTTAGGATCCAACTCC
>CM052721.1:15768478-15785601 GCA_028551405.1 Uromys caudimaculatus
CTGCGCTCACAGAGAACTTGGACCTCCCACGTCAGTCATCAATCAAGAAAATGCACCACAGGTTTACATACAGGCCAATCTAACGGGTGTATTTTCTCAGTTGAGGTCCCCTCGTCCAAAATGACTCTAGCCGGTGTCAAGTTGGCATAAAAGCAAACAGCACCATCAGTTAATTCCTCATGGCGATGATAAAATAACCCACAAAAGCAACCTCAGAGAGGAAGGTTGATTTTCATAGCACAGCTGGAGAATACAAGCCCATCGTGGTGGGGACATGTCGGCAGGAGAGTGAGGTGGCTGGTCACATTGCAGCCGCAGTCAGGAAGCAGAAAGAGACAGATGCCCGGGGCTCAGTTTGACGTCTCCTTTTTATTCAGTCCTGGACCGCAGCCAATGGGATGGTGCCTTTCACATTCAGGGTGGGTCTTTCTACTTCCATTCACCTAATATAGAAACTCTATGATGGACTTGCCTAGACATTTGTCTCCATGCTGCCTCTAGAGCCTGCAAAGTTGACAGTCATTAATAACTACCTCCGAGGGTCTCTGCAGGATTGGGGGCCTGCAGAAGACAAGGCCTCTCTGACTGCTCAGGGTCCGTGTCCAGTGTGGAGTCTGTTCTGTTATTTCCATCCTTGTTCCTTTAAGGTAGGATCTCTAACTGAACCTGAGCTGGGCTGGCCGTCACCAGGCCCCAGCAGTCCCCTGCCTGGACGTAGCACAGCGCTGAGGTTACAGGTACAAACAGCCAGGCCCAGGATTTATACTTGGATGCTGGGGATTTGAACTCGGATCTTCATGCTTGCACACACCAAGTACTCTTACTCACTAAGCCATCTCCCAAGACTCCAGCAAAGAGCTTTGATACATCGCTTGGCAGACTCGAGCACATTCACCGGTCCCATTGGGGGCTTGAGTCTGTCAAAAGTATGCCACTTTGAACCTGACCTCATGCTCCTCTGGGTGTCAATTTTTCTTGTTAAGTAAGGCCATTTGTCCCTGCTGGGTCCCTACTTCTCAGTTAGCAGCCCTGACTCCTTTCCATGCCTTTCTTTCCTTCCTGTCTAGCCTCAGGCGGAGATCTCTCTTGAAAGCACATCATGAGGCAAGTCCCCTCCCAGGGACAAATCCTCACCACCAAACTTGATGACCTGTGTTTGATCTCGGAGACCCACATGGTAGAAGGAGAGAACCAACTCTCACAAGTTGTCTTGTGGCCTGCGCACACTGTGGCGCATGTACACACACATCTAAACACGCAAACAAGTAATGAACAAAGCTGGGGCAGAGTTAGTGTCATCACACCACCTGGTATTGGCTTCTCATTCCTATGTGTCTGCCTTCTCCAGCATTTTTTTTGTCCTTTGTCCAGTGTGCTGAATAATTTTATGTCAACTAAAGTCATCTAAGAGGAAGGAACCTCAGATAAGAAAATGCCTCTGTCAGACCCAGATGTAAGGCGTTTTCTCAATTAGTGATTGATGGGAGAGGACCCACCCATGGTGGGTGGGGCCATCCCTGGACTGGTGGTCCTGGGTTCTATAAGAAAGCAGACTGAGAAAACCACAGAGAGCAAGCCAGTAAGCAGCACCCCTCCATGGCCTCTGCATCAGCTCCTGCCTCCAGGTTCCTGCTCTGTTTGAGTTCCTGTCCTGACTTCTATCCGTGATGGACTAAGATATGGAAGTGTAAGCTGACTTAACCCTTTCCTCCCCGACTTGCTTTTGGTAAAGGTGTTTCATTGTGGCCATAGTAACCCTAACCAGGACAGCCAGAGTCTTACTACATAGCCCTACTTGACCTATAACTTGCCACATAGACCAGACTGGCCTTGAATTCTCAGAGATCCACTTGCTTCTGCCTTTTGGTTGTATCTAGACTCTGTAAAGACTTCTGCCTCCCGAGAGGCTGGGGTTAAAGTGTATACTCCCATGCCTGGCTCCTTGTTCGTGCTAACAATCCCCTTGCCTACACAAAGCAGACCGTTGGGAATTTTTTGCTGAGTGTATGAATAACCCATAACCAAGCTCTCTTACAAGATGTGTAGGAGGGGAAGAAGAGAGAGCTTGTCAACTCTGCCCAGGGGACAGAGGTGCTTCAGAGGAGGGGACATTTGCGTTTCACTGTGAAGGGTCTTTGGGAAGAAGAAAGAAGTGTATATAGGGAGGGGAGCCTTCGTGGGCATGACCAGGTTTGACAGAGGAGGATGAAGCACCCCTAGGTTCCGTCTTTGAGAGGTAGTAGCTCACAAAGTCATTCTGAAGCCCTCTAGCTATTCAGGAGACAAAGCTGCCCTTCAACCTTTGCCTTGGTCGGCCAGGCTGGTAAAACAGCGCCACCCACTGGTAGAGCCTGTTCTTGCCGTTGGCGTCCGCTAGGAGCTTTACAGAGTCTGAACGCCACCATCCCGCAGAGTAGTCCAGACTGGACCAGAGGGGAGCTGTACTGGAGGATCAAGCTCTCCCCCTGCAGTCCAGGGGCCTGAAAGCAGCAGCCTAAGGCAACTTCTGGAAGGAAAAGTGCTCTCTGGCACCAGATGGCCAGAGCAGAATAGCTGGGTCCTGGTCCGATTCCTCTGGCTCAGTCCACAGTTCCACGGACATCCAGCACTGGCGCTGTCAAAATTGCTAAACAGCTTTCTGCCTCAGTTTCTCCATGTGCAAGATCGGAATGATCATGGCCTCTTGACTTGCTCTACATGAGCATATATAAACCACTCAATTCACTGTATTAGGGCCAGCGAGATGGCTCAGCAGGGAAAGGTATTTGCTACCCAAGACTGAGGACCCAAGTTTGATTCTGGAGACACACACAGCAGGAGAGAGCAGACCCCTTCAAGTTGTCCCTCCATGATCTCTACACGTGTGCTGTGGCATGTGCTCAGCGCTCTCCAAACAACAATAATAAAGTGTTTTAAAATGTTCTGTTTGGGGGTAATAATTATTTTTGTATACATGTGCAAATGCACTTTTGATGCTGTTTACTTTTTTTAAAAAAAATTAAAGATTTTTAATTGTTTTTAATTAAGCGAATGACGGATATCTGCGTGAGTATGTGCACACGAGCTCAGGTGCCCTGGTAGGCCAGAGGCATTGGATCCCCAGAGTGGGAGTTACAGGCAGTTGTGAGCTGCCCAGTGTGGGTGCTTGGAGTTAAACTCAGATCTTTGGAAGAGCAGTCCATACTTTTAATGACCGAAGCATCTCTCCAGTCCCTGAGAACAAATTTGAAAGATTTACTTATTTTATTTTGTGTGTGTGAGTGTTCTGCTTGCATGTGTGTATGTGCACCATGTATATGACTCCTCAGAGTTCCGAGGAGGGAGTCTATGCCCTGGAATGGTCGTTATAGGTGGTTATGAGTAGGGTGCTGGAAACTGGACCTGGGTCTCTGCAAGAACAGCAAGTGCTCTTAACCACTGAGCCATCTCTTCAGCCCTCTGGCTACCTGTTTTGAGACAGGTTCTGTCACTGGCCTGGAACTCAGCAAGTAGGCTAGACTGGCTGGCCAGAACCCTCAGGGGTTCTCCTATCTCCACCTCCCCCAGGGTGGGGATTGCAAGTGCTTGCCACCACACCTGGTATTTTCCCGTGAGTGTGCAGAGGATCAGAACTCGGGACCTCATGCTTGACCAGCAAGCGTCTTACCAGCCAAGCCACCTCTCCAGCCCTGGGTTAGGCTTCTGACCAGCATCATCACGTAACGTGTGGACTGCAGTACCTCTCAGGGGCCAGAGGCTGGGAGAGGGAGGGGCAGTGTATAGAGGGAGCTGTCCCACCCCAAGTAGAGCAGAGACATGTAGCTAAACACTGGAGACCCTCTGGCTTGTGGAGTGCTCATGAGGCATAACCTGGGGGGGGGGGGGGCATTCAAGAATTCCCACAAGCAGAGCCCTATTCCTGAAATCCAGTTTTAGAAATGGCTGTGATTTGTGAGTTTTCCTGTCAACAGGGTAGCTCCAGATGCTGCTACCAATTAACCCCTCATTTCTCCATTTGCCCATTAAATCACCCCATGTCAGTGAATTTAAATGTCTGTGAAGCCGAGCAGTCTTCTGTGGAAGGGGGATTGGTGCAGACATGTCAAGGTAGAAAGCTGGAGTAACACACATGAGCCTGGACTTGCAATTTTTGACCATACAGGTGTTGTTTTTTCTTTGTTTGTTTGTTTGTTTGTTTGTTTGGGGGGTTGTTTTGTTTTGAGGCAGGGTCCCACTAGGAATAGTCTAGGCTGGTCTCAAACATGAGATCCTCAAACCTCAGCTCCCCAAGTGCTGGGATCAGAGCTGGGCACCATAACACTGGGCTTGATTTCATTTGTTAACCTTTCTCTCTGTGTGTCTGTGTATCTGTGTCTGTGTCTGTGTGTGTGTGTGTGTGTGTGTGTCTGTGTGTCCATGTGTCTATTTACCATCATTTCATTACACCAGCCCTTCAACATCACTTTTTGAGACTCAATCTGGAGCTCACAGGTTTGGCTAGGCCGGTTGGCCTGCAAGCCCTAGGAAGTCTCCTGTCTCCACCTCCCGAGTGCTGGGACCATGAGTGCACATCCCCACACTTGGCATTTTAATGTGTGCTCTGCATTTCAAACTCAATGTCTTATACACATGGCAAGCACTGTACTGACCACGCTGTCCCCTCAGCCCTGCTTTGAACCTTCTTGCTGTGCCTAGGCCAGAACGTTTTAACTGAGAGAGGATTCCAATGTGGCTGTCTGAATTTTAATCAGAACACATTTGCTGAGGGTGAGCACCGTTCCGATCTCAGTGCAACCCCAGTCTTGCTTACTCAAGACTGAGACGCTTCTCCACAACAGCTGAGTTGTTTGTGTTTGGAGAGCTAGAGAAAGACAGGGATGAGCAGGGATTTGGTGGTACATGTTTGGGTGAGCAACTCAAGATACTCAGAGGCAGAAGCCAGAAGATTGCATGTTCAAGGCCTACCCCGGACAGTACAGAATGTTTGAGACCAGCCTAGGCAACCTAAAACTCTGTCTTAAAAAGAGGGCTGAGTGTATTTAGTGGAAGAATGTCTGCCTAGAATCCCCCAGGGAGAGACTGGGGGCATGGCTCAATGGTAAGCACCTGCCTAGAATCCCCCAATGAGGAGCTGAGGGCGTGGCTCAGTGGTAGAGCCCCTGCCTAGAATCCCCCAGGGAGGGGCTGGGGGTGTGGCTCAGTGGTAGAGCCCCTGCCTAGAATCCCCCAGGGAGGGACTGGGGGTGTGGCTCAGTGGTAGAGCCCCTGCCTAGAATCCCCCAGGGAGGGGCTGGGGGCGTGGCTCAGTGGTAGAGCACCTGCCTAGAATCCCCCGGGAGGGGCTGGGGGCGTGGCTCAGTGGTAGAGCCCCTGCCTAGAATCCCCCAGTGAGGGGCTGGGGGAGTGGCTCAGTGGTAGAGCCCCTGCCTAGAATTCCCAGTGAAGGGCTGCTTGGCATGCTTTGGTGAGGGCTTAAGAGAAGGAAGAGCAGTCTGGAAGGGTATCTGATCCCTGCCTGGGTCTCTAGGGCTGGTGATTTGTCTCTAACCACAGAGGCAGTGAACACAAAGCTGAGGTGACAGGTACACTGTCCTGCTGGCCTCCCAAACTCTAAGTAGGCCGGGTACCTTCAGCAGCTAGTCTGGGGCGGATGGGCAGGAGCGCATGCCCCACTGACCTCGTCCTTGTGTTAGTTACAGGACTCTCATTAGACCGACCTACCGGGTTTCCTACCGCACTGTGACTGCGCTGGAGTGGAAGTGTTGCCCTGGATTTACCGGAAGCAACTGTGAGGAGGGTAAGTAGGAGTTGGGGCGCTAGCCATCTAAGCTGTAAGGGCTATGGGTGTTTCTGTCCTCACCCCCATGTGCCCTGTGCCTGCTGGTTCTCTTTCTATGTGCTTTGAGAACTGCAGTTCTTTACTTTCCTAACGATCTCTGAGTCCGGTGCTCTGGGCAAAGTGGTCCGCCATGCTTGTGGGTCCTGACATGGGTTCCTATTTACACTGATTGGATGGGAAGTGGGGCATCTCAGAAGCTATGGTGTCGGAGAGGGAATTTGGTTTATAGCCTGTTTCTCCTTCTGGCTCCGACATATTCAGAACTAGAACAGGTACTACTAGCTGTTTGTGGTCAAACAAATTTAATCCGGCACAAGCAGGCAGACACCAGGATATATATATATGTATATATATATGTGTGTGTGTATATACATATACATACATATATATTCTTTTGTGTATGTGTATGTGTAGGTGGGTACACATGAATTGTGCATATGTGGAGATCAGAGGTCGACAGTGGAGCCGTCCACCTCATTCTTTTGAGACAAGGTCTCTCACTGAGACCTGGGGCTCGTTGATTAAAGTAGGCTGGCTGGTTGGACAGTAAGCCACAGGAATCCCCGTCACCTCCAGCTCCCCAGTGTACTCCAGCACACCCAGCTTAGTGAGACTCAGGTCAAGACCTTGCCTCATGACCTCTCCAGACCCTCAAATACATTTTTGGTGTCTTATATTTATAATAAGCATATCTGTGTACTGTCCTATGATAAGTCAAAAAGCATCTATTTGTACTCACTGTTAAAGCATAGAAACACCCGGAATGACATTTTCCAAAGTCGCCTCCTAGCTCCCTTTGGCAAAAATCAAAACAAGCCCAAAAAGTGGTAACAACAACAAAACTTGAGACTGTGTGCATGTGTGTGTGTGTGTGTGTGTGTGTGTACTTATATTCCGACCATTCAGTGACTTTCAAGAACAACTCTCTTGCGGATCAAAGTCTTTCTACAACCTTTTGTAGTTATGAAATATGAAAACACACTGTTTATTAACTAAACGCCTAATATAAGATATTTGAGTTATTTCCAGCTTTTGCATAATATCACTATAAACATCTTTTTAAAACAAAGTAAAATTTCCATATACTTAAATGCACAAATGTTTATTTAGTTATTTATATATATACACATCTGTGTGTGTGTGTTTGTGTGTGTGTATGTATGTGGGGTGCATGTGCCTGTAAGTGTGGAGGTCAAAAGAGGGCACGCATCTGTCTTAGTTCCATTCCTGTGAAGAGACACCACGACCAAGGCAACTCTTATAAGGGACAATACTTAATTGGGGCTGGCTTACAGTTACAGAGATTCAATCTATGATCATCACAGCAGGAAGCATGGCGGCGTCCAGGCAGGCGTGGTGTTGGAGACAGAGCTGAGAGTTCTGTTTTGATCTGAAGACAGCCAGGAAGAAGACTGTCTTCCAGGCAGCTAGGAGGAAGGTCTCAAAGCCCACCCCTACAGTGACACGCTTCCTCCAACAAGACCACACCTACTCCAACAAGGCCACACCTACTCCAACAAGGCCACACCTCCTAATAGTGCCATGCCCTGGGCTAAGCATATTCAAAACTCCACAGCATCCTCTATCACTCTCCATCTGCTTCTTGCAACTTCTCCCTTCCTTCCTTCCTTCCTTCCTTCCTTCCTTCCTTCCTTCCTTCCTTCCTTCCTTCCTTCCTTCTTTCCTTCCTTCCTTCCTTCCTTCCTTCTTTCCTTCCTTCCTTCCTTTTTTCTTTTCTTTCTTCTTTTAGATTTAAATTTTATGTGCACGGGTGTTTTGATTGAATGTATGTCTGTGTATCATATGTATTCTTGGTGCCTACAAAGGTCAGAAAAGGGTGTCAGACCCCCCGGAACTGGAGTTCTGGATGGTTGTGAGCTGACATGTGGGTGCTGGGAACTGAACTTGAGTCCTCTGCAAGAACAGCCTGTTCTCCTAACCGCTGAGCCATCTCTTGAGCTCTTCCCCCTGCTTCTTTGAGGCAGGGTCTTTCCCTGGATCTGAGGGCTCATCTCAGCTTGACCAGAAGCTCGCAAGCCCCGGCCATCTTCCTGCTCTTACCTTTACGTATGCTTGTTTGCTTGTTTGGGGTCCAAGGAGTGTCATTAGGGCTGCTTGCAAGAGCCTAGCAGAGAACATAGCTCACCTGGGGCTACAACACTGAAGAAACTGCCTCTCCCTCACCTGCAACCATCTACTGGGGCAGATCTTTAGGGAAGGGTGGAGCCTCCTAAGCCCCTCCCTCCTCTGGGATGGGGTCTTAATGGGCGGAGTCTAGCGTAGGTTTCTTCAGGTAAACACACCCGACTGGCCTTGAGAATCCAAGAGTCCGTATGCTGAGCTACACCCACGAGACAGCATCTTGGGACACTCACACCTCCCTCCAGCTCAAGTTTTTACTGTCTTTCTGTCCCCTTCTCTGAGGTGTTCCCTGAGCCTTGGAGGGGGTGACAAGTTGCTACTAAATTGAAACAATATTGCCTTTTCTCTGGAATCAGCCTATCTGTTCACCTGTAGATGAATGGATAAAGAAGCACATGTATACGTAGGGGGGTTAATGAGCCATAGAGAAGAATGCAATTCTATCGTTTTTGGGAAATGAATGAGGCATAGAACTTCATGTTGAGGAGAGTCAGCCAGACTCTGAGAGGCAGTGGTACGTGCTTCCTCTCACATCCAGAATCTTGATGACACACCGTGTTTGTGTGTGGAAGCTGGAGGTTAATGTTGGCTGTTGGTCTCAAGTTGAGAGAACTTATTTTCTGAGGTGATGTTGCTGCCTGGTGAGCTCCAGAATTCCCTGTCGCTGACTTTCCGGTGACGGGATTTCAGGCACGCAGTGCTGTGCGCAGCTTTTACGTGGGTGCAATGGATCCAATGCAGGCTCTCATTCGAGCACAGCAAGAGCTTTTCAGGCTGAACCATATCATACCCAGCCCTTAAAAGACATTTTAAGGAAGTTTCTGACTCGTGCGGGACCTGGATCTTCATTTCTGCCAACGCCGAGTGCAAGAGGCAGCATTGAACATGAATAGGGGTCTATTCTTTCTTCTCTAGGTCTGGTTTCAGAGTGATTCTGCAGGACTGGAGAGATGGCTCTACAGTTAAGGGTGACTGCTGCTCTTGTAGAGGACTGGAGTTCTGTTCCCAGCACCCACACCTGGTGGTTCTCAACTGCCTAGAACTCTAGCTACAGGACATCTGACACCTTCTGGCTTCCTTGAGCTTTTCACATAAAGCATGCACCCACCCCATACATACAGAGGCATGAATATATAAATAAAAATAAAATAAATCCCATGTCCTGTCAACAGGTGCCCCTCCAAGGAGTCATGTCCATGTTCCCCTCCTTGAATATGATAACAGTTGAGAAAGAACTTTCAGCCCCGTGTTACACATTGTCACTGTAAGGATGTAGGGAAACTGAGGCTCTGAGGCAGAAAGAGAGTTAGTGTCCAACACAGAGCTGGGACCCAGCTTTTCTTTTCTGCTTAGAATTTTGAAGGTCCAGGGAAATCTCACCCAAAGTTATTGCAGCCAAAGCCTGGACTGAGTCTTTCCCCAGTATACAGGGTGGCACTGTCCCTAGCAACTCAGAAGCCAGATCTCATTTGGGATGTGTAGGCTTAGATTTTTCAAAACCTACATTAATTATGGTTCTTTAATATTTCAACCTCCTTTCTAGCCCACTGCTGGTCTATACTGGAGGCTATCCATGGAGACCTTTGTCATGGCCTGGTGGGAGGGGTCAAGAGACGGGAAAGGGCACCAGCAGGGAGGGGGAAGTGCCTCCACTGCCTTTACTGCTGCGCTGAGCTGGCTGGTGAGCAAAGTGTAGGGGACAGTGTTCTCTTCCCAGGCAGTGTTACAGCTCTGTGGCAGATGCCCTCAGACATTGGAGTCATTCTCACACACCTTTATTCCTTCTGGGTAGGATCTTCTATACAGTTTTGGGGTGGGTTGGGTCTGACAGCAGGTGCTTCCTATTGGCCTGGCCTGAGACGCCTCATCTACATGAGGAGGGACTTGTGGGTGCTGCCCCTATGTGATTGATGGCCACAATTCTCTCTATGGGGGCTGTGGCTACGTGACAGGGGCCTGGAGTTGGGAGCAGGCGAAGCATCTACTGTCCCTTCAGGGTCCCTGGGCCCTCTCATGGTCCACCACGTCACAGCCCACCACCCACCAGAGGTAGGAGAAAAGAAAGGTTATTAGGAAATGGGGTTGTGGACTTGTTTAGAAACAATTCTTTGGGGCAATTCCAGTCTTTATTGTCAGCAATCAAGTACAATAGCAAAATACCAAACACGAATCAGCAGAGGCAGTCCAGTCCACTCAACAAACGCCAAACACAAATCAGTAGCAGGGGCTCAATCCAGAAGAAACCGAGAGGCTCTGTCAACCGGCACGAGTCCGTGGAAGCAGCCAGAACACCACCAGAAGTTCTTTGGTGAGTTCCTCTCTATGAAGCAAAGATCAGCAAAGAAAGCAAAGCAAATGCCACACAGCATCATCAGAGAAGCCCAGTGATGACCAGCAAAGAGTTGCAAGGCGAACCAATGCAAGAGCATTGTCCACTGTCCGTTGGGTTTTACTTACACTCTTTGCAAACATCAGGTACCTCTCAGGCATCTGCTCCAGCAAAACACCGCATGCCCTTTCACCAGGCAACTTCCAGAAAAACACCATGTGTCTGCTTCAGCAAAACATCCTCTCATAAGACGGTCTACAGGAAAACATCACATGACACAACTGAGTCTCCAGCAAAACCAGAACTTCCCACTTCAGGGGTGCATGTTGTGGTTTGAATACGAGGCATCCTCCCCGGCTCATGCGTTCTAACACAAGGTTCCCAGCTGTGGCGCCGCTTTGTAGATTGTGGGACCTTCAGGAGGGGGAGACTTGATGGAGAAAGTGAATCATGCCGAGTGGGGGTCAGGGTGGGATGAGGTGAGCCTGGAGGTTTGTGGTAAGATTTGTCTTCCTGATGGGCAGACTAAACAATGTCTACCCCGGCTCATAACATCCCAATAACAAATCAAAGTTTCGTTCCACCAAAGTTCATTCCCGGAGGAACTGATGAGTTTGTTGATTTACTTACAAGTCATGGATGAGAGAGAGGCCAGATGTTGGAGCATGGGTGACCCTAAAGCAGTCTCACTGGAAGGTCTGTACCCAGCGTGAATGGTGACTCCATGGCTGCTCAGATGAGCCCCTTCCTCTAGTCTTCTTCAGCCTACGTAACCTAGACCCTCCCTGAGATCCCCAAGGCCACTTGGAATTAGGGCAGATGTAGAAATAAATGGCTGTGGGGAGTGGAAGATGCTCAGATGAGCGTCCGGTGACCGTCCCCACCGCATCAATCTTCACAGAATGTCGTCACTCAACGAGCACAGCTATGATGACTTTTGCAAGCAAGAACAGCTGGCCCTACGATGATGGCGGCTCGAGACAGTGCTGTGAAACCACTTCCGGTCAACTCTGTGAAACCACTTCCGGTCGACTCTCTGCTTCCTGTTCCTCTGAGATGTGAGGAAGCAGGGATTCCCAGCTGCACCCTCCTACCATTTTGGAGCTGTTTGCCTCCATGTCTTCCTCTCCACATGGACTTTATCTCTTGAAACCATGAGCCAAAATAGCCTCTCTGGTCTTAAAGAGCTTCCTGTCAGGTATTCAGTCACAGCACCCAGAAAAGTAACTATTGGAGTGTTGTAGGGATTTGTGACAAGAGACTCAACCAGCTGGAGGTAAATTTAACCTAAGCATGGAACTCTTTTTTTTTTTCTGCTTTCTTTGTTTCCAGCTGGACATAAATCTAGGATGGACGGAAATGAATCCCCAGGGTCCTCATAAGGGGCACGGCAGGCCTGGGACAGAGGGTTTAGCTAATGCATTTAAGCATGGAGCTGGTTGATTTGAGTCCAAATGAGGCTGCTCTTTCACCTCACAGTGCTCTGTGCATGAGCCTGTTTTTATTTTGAATGGCAGAGCATTCAAAGCCAAAAGGAATTCTCCTGGGAGGGGCTGAGGTCACCCCTGGACAATACGCAGAGCTCAGCATTTTAGGAAAATGATTCCTAGTGAATCTGAGGAGCTTTTTGTGGCTTGTCTTCCGCGGCTGCCATTAAAGCAGAACTTAGGGGTTCCAGGTACTGCATTGGTTGCTCATGTTGCAAGGATGGAGGAGAAAGCTTGGGCATTCGTAGGCGCAGGTTACACGATGGACCTAGAAGGGTAAGTGGAGGAGCCGATGTTAGGAAAGAACTTAGCTGGACGAATGCTTGAAACCCTGTGGAAGCCACAGGGAGTGGAGATTGGTGGGTGGGGGCTCCTGAAACTCCAGGCTTGGCCCTCTGGTTTCTACTTATTTTCATAGGACCCTACTTCCTGGATATTGCCATAATTTTTTTTTAATCCTTATCTCTTTCCTCCTAGTTCCTTCTCATTAGTGCTTTTTACCATCAAGAGAAGAGTTTTAAGAGCTGAGGGGGGGGCGTGGCTCAGTGGTAGAGCACCTGCCTAGAATCCCCCCAGTGAGGGGCTGGGGGCGTGGCTCAGTGGTAGAGCACCTGCCTAGAATCCCCCAGGGAGGGGCTGAGGATGTGGCTCAGTGGTAGAGCCCCTGCCTAGAATCCCCCAGTGAGAGGTTGGGGGCGTGGCTCAGTGGTAGAGCACCCGCCTAGAATCCCCCAGGGAGGGGCTGAGGATGTGGCTCAGTGGTAGAGCCCCTGCCTAGAATTCCCCCAGTGAGGTGCTGGGGGTGTGACTCAGTGATAGAGCTCCTGTCTATAGTCCCCTAGTGAGGGGCATGGCCAGGCCTTCAATTCAATTCCCAGTCCCTCAAACTCAAACTACAAAGATTAGATTAACTCTTTGTTACCTTCTGTACTGCCTCATCTCTGGCCCTCTGCTTTTTGTGAGAGTGTCCTAACTTCCCTAACTCTGGTCCTGACCCTTCAGAATCTTCTCTAACCCACGAGGCCAGCCTCTGCCATGTTTTCTGTCCCAGTTATAGCTTCAGGATTTTAACTTCCAGGGACAGCTGAGTGACAACACAGAGAGTTGAACCCCTTTAGGAGAATCTACTGTCCACAGCTCCTGAGAGGTGGAGACTACCATGCTGTTCGAGGGCAGCCATGCAAGGAACACTGTTTCTTTGTAATGAGGCTGAAGAGACGCCTGGACCAGAGCTGTTAGTGAACTTTTCAGGAAACACAAGACAGGGCGGGATAAACAGCTAGGATGTCTATTGACTTGGTTAATTGTTGGCAGTGTTTGAGGCTGACTCTAGGAGCCTGGTACCTGGTGTGGGGCAGGAGAGTGAAGAGGACGGTGTCTTGCCCATGAGTTATGTTCTTCTCGGAGAGTTGTTTTCTATCTTGAGGAATTAGCTAGCCCTGGAAGGCCGTCTGTCTCCAGGTTCGTATGACCTCCCTCCCGCACAATAGCAGAGCTACATAAGCTATAGAAAATAGAAAATGTTAGTCTGGGAGATAAAGAGATGGCTCAGTGGATAACAGCACTTGCTTCTCTTGCAGAGGACCTGGGTTCAGTTCCCAGCTCCTGTATGGTGCCTCATAACCACCTATATAACTCAAGTTCCAGGAGACTCAGCACCCCCTTCTGGCTCCCTCGGGTGCTGCATACATGTGGTGGACTTAAACATATACAGGCAAAACACTCATACACAGGAAAAAAAATCTTTAAAAAAGATACTGCTTAATTTAAAAGAAAGCAAACTGTCTTAGTTAGGGTTTTACTGCTGTGAGACCCTCCTCCTGGACATGTGGAATAAATACTATCTTCTCCTGTTTGCCTTTGGAATGAGATGTAGAACTCTCAGCTCCTCCTGCACCACGCCTGTCTGGACGCTGCCATGCTCCCACCTTGATGATAGTGGACTGACCCTCTGAGCCTGTAAGCCAGCCCTCATTAAATGCTGTTCTCTATAAGAGTTGCCTTGGTCACCCTGAGCCTATGATATCCCCCATCTCACCCTGAGCCCATGGAACCCCCCCCCCCCAACCTGAAGCTGTTCGATGGATCGGGGCAGGTTGAGATCAGGGGAGATTATTACAAAGAACGTAGAAATCCCCTGCCAGTGTGAGTCTATCCCAAGGGGACCCTGTATGTGTCTTCACTGTCCAGAGCTAGCTCATGCCACTCGAAGATAGAAGACAAAGGATGTTCTGGGTTGTTCTGGGATGGACTCAGAGGCCATTTGTGTCCCTGAGTCCCTGCCACTTGTAAGGGACTCTGGGGTGATTTAGAACCTGTCAGCATTCAACAGGAAGGACCTTTGTGGTAGAGTATTTTGCTGCAGTTGTTTTGTTTTTGAAACAGGATCTCACTATGTAGCCCAGGCTAGCTCCAAACTCAAAACACTGCTGCAGCTTCCTGAATTCTGGGGATACGGGTATGTGCCACAGCACTAAGCTTCAGAGAACTCCTTCTTCCTGTCTCCTCCATCTTTATTGAGGCAGGGTCCCATACATCCCAGACTGGCCTCGAACTGTCTCTGTAGCTAATGAGGATCTCTACCCCTGACCATCCGGACTTCACCTCCCAAATGCTGGCATGCACCAGAACCCAGATTGTGTAGGTCTGAGGATGGACCCAGGGCTTCTGCATGCTAGACCAGCACTCTACCAACCAAGTTACAACTCCAACCCTCAGGAAAGACTTTTAATGTCCACATTCATCTTCTAGTTATTTCAATTTCTTTTCCTGAGGTCTCCATGACTGTGTGGTCATCATACTGCTTCCAAAGGACCTCCTTCCCTCTGGCTTCAGGGGACACAAAGGCTGGAGTGGGGGTTGGTCCTGAGCTCCATGGAGGCCTGGAAAAATCAGGTGCAGGTATTGGGGATGGAGTTCAGCTGAAGGGACCATGCACCCTGTCTTCTGGCACTTCCCGATGCCCCCGGAGTCCTGGAGGCTGTTGGGAGGAGAGCTTAGTCCATGCCCCCAGCCTTCAGCCATGGAACGGATGCCTGAAAGCCTGCTTATGCTGTGGCTGGACTCCTGGGAGGCCCCATCAGACGGCTCATAGCCCCCAACTCTGTGTGTGTGTGTGTGTGTGTGTGTGTGCGTGCATGTGCGTGCGCACACACACGCATATATGTGTGGACTTATGTCCGTTTACAGTGGCCAGAGAAACATAAGGTGACCCACTGGCCTGCTCTGTCGCTCTCTGCCTTATTGCCTTGAGACCTGGAATTAGTCTGAGAGCCAAGACCCAGTAACCCTTCTGACTTTACCTCCTCTCTCAGAGATGGAGCTATAGGTATATGCTACCGTGCCCAGCTTTCTGTGGGTGCTGGGGGTCAGGGTCCCATGTTTTCTGTGGGTGCTGGGGGTCAGGGTCCCACGCTTTCTGTGAGTGCTGGGGGTCAGGGTCCCCATGCTTTCTGTGGGTGCTGGGGGTCAGGGTCCCCATGCTTTCTGTGGGTGCTGGGGGTCAGGTCCTCATGCTTTCTGTGGGTGCTAGGGGTCAGGGTCCCCATGCTTTCTGTGGGTGCTGGGGGGTCAGGGTCCCCATGCTTTCTGTGGGTGCTGGAGGTCAGGGTCCCCATGCTTTCTGTGGGTGCTGGGGGTCAGGTCCCCATGCTTTCTGTGGGTGCTGGGGGTCAGTGTCCCATGTTTACACAGCCAGCCCTTTACCCACTGAACCATCCGCAGCCTATTTTCTTTTCCGTTTGTTTTTCTGAGACAGGATCTCATGTAGCCCAGGCTGACCTCCATCTTGATATGACCTTGGATTTGTGATCCTCCTGCCTCTACCTCCTGAGTGGTGTAACCATATGCATGCACCGTCATGTCTGGTTTTACGCAGTGCTGGAGGCAGAACTCAGGACATCGTGCATGCTAGGCAACTAAATCATGCTGTTTGTTGTGTCTGTTGTGGCTTTAGGCAGAGGTTTGGGGGCTCATCTCAAGCTTACTACACAGCCAAAGATGGCCTCCTCCTGATCCTTTTCCCTCCTCCTCTCAAATTCTGGGATTACTTGTGTACCACTATGCCCAGTTATATACACTCGATTAGGAATTTTCCCTTTCAGAACATGGATGCTTTGGGCTGTAATTGACCCTAAAACCTTGGCGTTCTCTCTCTCTCTCTCTCTCTCTCTCTCTCTCTCTCTCTCTCTCTCTCTCTCTCTCCATCGCCCCTCTCTGTGTGTGTGAGTTTCTCTTTTGAGATTTTTATTTGTTTCTATTACATGGGAATGACTGTTTGCCTGAAGGTATGTCCATGAACCACATGCATCCAGTATCTGAAGAGGCCAGAAGGCAGCATCAGAACCTCTGGGACTGGAGCTGTAGATGGTTGTGAGCCACCATGCGGGTGCTGAGAATTGCACCCGGGTCCTCTGGAAGAGTAGCCAGTGCTCTTAAGAACCGAGTCATCCCTCGGGCCTCAGCCATACACATGTTTTTCTTTCCTTTTATCTTTTTAAGGTGTTTCTCTTTAAAATTTTTATTGATGCATGTGTGTGTGTTGCACATGTGTGCCCGTGCCATGACATTTGTGCAGTGTACGTGTGTGTGTGTGTGTGTGTGTGTGTGTGTGTGTGTGTGTGTGTGTGTTAACTTTGGATGTTGTTTCTCAGGAGCCATCTAGTTTGGTTTTTGAGAAAAGGTCTCTCACTGGGACCTGGGGTTTATTGACTAAGGTAAGCTGCTTGACCAGCAAGCCCCAGGCATCCCCCTGTCTCTGCTTCCCCTGCACTGGGATTATACACCTGCGCCACATGCTCAGGCCTTTCATGTGGGTGGTGGGGATTGAACCCAGATCACCTGAGCTACCTCTCAGCTCCTATCTATCTATCTATCTATCTATCTATCTATCTATCTATCTATCCATCCAGCCATCTATCCATTCATGTCTATCTATCCCTATCTGTACTGGCTAGTTTTGTGTGTCAACTTGACACAAGCTGGAGTTATCACAGAGAAAGGAGTTTCAGTTGAGAAAATGCCTCCATGAGATCCAGAGGTAAGGCATTTTCTCAATTAGTGATCAAGGGCGGAGGGCCTCTTGTAAGTGGTACCATCTGTGGGCTGGTAGTCTTGGGCTCTATAAGAAAGCCAGCTGAGCAAGCTAGGAGAAGCAAGCAAGCCAGTAAGTAACATCCCTCCATGGCCTCTGCATCAGCTCCTGCTTCCTGCCCTGCTTGAGTTCCAGTCCTGACTTCCTTTGGTGATGAACAGCAATGTGGAAGTGTAAGCTGAACAAACCCTTTCCGCCCCAACTTGCATCTTGGTCATGATGTTTGTGCAGGAATAGAACCCTAAGACAAATTGG
>CM052721.1:15786101-15829079 GCA_028551405.1 Uromys caudimaculatus
ATCTGGAGCCATGTGTGCTACAAAGGGCAGAGCTGGAGTAGTGACTCAAGCTCTTGGAGGAATCCAGAAGATCATGAGTGGATCCCAGACATTGGATGGTTGGAGTTTGATTTTGATTTTGATTGTGACTGTGGCCTGATATTTTTCCCTCTTGAAGAAAGAAGGTATTTTAGTGGAGCCCACAGTTAAGAGACTTTGAATTTTAAGAGATTGGATATTTAAAAGGGACTGAAATGTTAATATGTAAGAATTTGCAAAGACTGTGGGACTTTTAAAGTTATTTAGATCTTGGGATGAATAAGAAAGTAAGGGTCGAGGCTTAATGGTGATGTGTTTGTGTGTCAAGTTGACAAGGGGTCAATTGTACTGGCTAGTTTTGTGTGTCAACTTGACAAGGGGTCAATTGTACTGGCTAGTTTTGTGTGTCAACTTGACACAAGAGGAAGGAGCTTCAGGTGAGAAAATGCCTCCATGAGATCCAGCTGTAAGGCATTTTCTCAATTAGTGATCAAGGGGGGAGGGCCCCTTGTGAGTGGTACCATCTGTGGGCTAGTAGTCTTGAGCTCTTTAAGAAAGCCAGCTGAGCAAGCCAGGGGAAGCAAGCCAGTAAGAAACATCCCTCCATGGCCTCTGCATCAGCTCCTGCTTCCTGACCTGCTTGAGTTCCAGTCCTGACTTCCTTTCGTGATGAACAGCAGTGTGGAAGTATAAGCTCAATAAACCCTTTCCTCCCCAACTTGCATCTTGGTCATGGTGTTTGTGCAGGAATAGAAACCCTAAGACACTATCTATCTATCTATCTATCTATCTATCTATCTATCCATCCATGCATATCTGCCTGTTTGTCTGTCTGACTGTATGTCTTATTTACTTAATACAGTGCTTGGAATTGAACTCATGGCCTCACACATGAGAGGCAAGTGCTTGCATTGAGCTATAGGCTCAGCCCCGACTTCCTCTTTTGTGGGGGCTCAGGAACCATATGGAGATGTCGGCCTTAGCAATTGGCTGTGACTTGGGACTCAGCTTGCAGTTTTTGCTTGGGATTGCAGTGCTCACACACAGTCGGCTTTTAAAAGTCCCACAACTGGAGCTCAGACCTGCTTCGTGAGTAGATCCGGCAGGGGCAAGTTTGCTACAGACTATCCCAGCTTCAGTTTCTTTATCTGTAAAATCGAGGAGGCAGCAAGAATCTTACAGCCCAGATGTTTCCAACTCCTGATCCTCTCTAGCCTGGCAGAGTACCTCAGTAGGCATGCCTGCAGTTTGCAAGCAATGCTGGTTTGAGTTTGAAGCCTGCCTCCTAGCCCTTGGTAGTAAAAGAAAAAAACAAAAACAAAAACAAAAAACAAAACAAAACATGAAAGACCCAGAAATGGCTTTGCTGTCTTTGAAGAGCCAAGCAATTAGGATGGAAGCAGCCTTGACAATCCCAGACTCCCTCTCTGAAAAGGGTTGAAGGCTACATGTGCTAGTTGAAAGAAAATCTTTATAGATTAAGAAACGGCCAGCATTATGTTTCCTTCAGCATCAGATTCAACTGTGATGGTTAATATCCTTTAACAGTTTGACAGGATCTAGAATCTCCCAGGAGACAACGTCTGGGCATGTCTATGAGGGAGTTTCTACTTTCGGTTAATTGAGTTGGAAAGACCTGCCCTAAATGTAAGCAGCAGCATTTTACAGGCTGGGAGTCCTGGACGGGATAAAAAGGGGAAAGGAGAGGTGGAGTGATCGTTAAGAGCACACCTTAGTTAGCATTTCCATTGCTGTGAAGAGACACCTGACCAAGGCGGCTCTTATAAAGGCAAACATCTAATTGGGGCTGCTTTACAGGTCCAGGGGTTCAGTCCATTATCACAGCAGGAAGCATGGCAGCACCCAGGCAGAAACGGTGCTGGAGGAGCCGCGAGTTCTGCATCTTGATCTGAAGGCGACCAGGAGAGACTGGCTCCTCGGGCAGCTAGACTGAAGCTCTCTTCTGCAGTGGGTGGAGCCTGAGCGGAGGAGGAGACTCCGAAGCCCCCCTCCCCACAGGGACTCAAGGCCACACCTCCTAACAAGGCCACTCCCTGTGGGCCAAGCATACTCAAACCCCAACAGAGTGCTTGCTTCTCCTCCAGAGAACAGCAGTTCAGTTCTCTCACCCCCATCTGGTGGCTAACAGCCAGACTGTTCCAGGGATGCTAGGGAGTCTCTGTGTGTGTCCCAGGGAATGTATTTGGTTCCCACAAAAACTCCCTGAATGATGTTTGCGACAGTGTCTGGCTCTATAGCCTGGACGGTCCTGAAACACTATGTAGCCCAGATATTGAACTCAAGATCCTCTTGCCTCAGTCTCCCCAGTGGCGAGATCCTAAGCACTGCCATGCCCATCTGTCTACGCCACATATCATTATGCAACAGTTGTGTCTCAGTTCGGGTTCCTATTGCTGTGATAAAACACCATGACCAAAAGCAACCTAGGGTTGGAAGGGTTTATTTCACTTTATGACTTGTAGTCCATCATCTAGGGAAGTTAGGGTAGGAATTCAAGGCAGGAGCTGATGCAAAGATCATGGAGGAATGTTGCTTCTGCTTTGCTCCTCACGGTTTGCTCAGCCTGCTTTCTTATGCCACCCAGGATGACCTGCCCATGTTAGCTCCGCCCACAGAGAGCTGGTCCCTCCCACATCAGTCATCAATCACGAACAGGCCCCACAGACTTGCCTGCAGGCCGACTGTATGAAGGCATTCCTCCCACTTGACTCTAGCTTGTGCCAAGTTGCCATAACAACTAGCCAGCACACTATGCAAAGGTTGAGCTGGTATTCATGTATGATCAAGATGGCTGTCTGGATGACCAGGGAGATGGCTCAGCAGTTTTGCTTGCCTTGCAAGAGTCAAGACCTGGTTTGGAATCTCTACAAGCCATGGGGAATAGCTGGACATGGTAGCATGCACTTGTGGCTCTAATACCAGAGACAGGAGGATTCCTGGAGCTTATTGGCCAGCTGGCCTGGTAGAACTGGTGAACTCCAGGTTCAGGGAGAGATCCTGTCTCAAAAAATAAAGTGGAGAGTGACTGAGGAAGACACTCATTGCAGGCTTGTGGCCTCCTCATGCATACACATGCCTGTATATATGAACACATATACACAAAATATACAATAAGTAAATATATATGTATATGTGTAAAACATACGGCCAACAAGATGGCTCAGCGGGTTAAGGCACCTGCCACCAAGCCTAATGACAGGAGTTTCATCCTTGGAACCCACACATTGAAAGGAGAAAAACAATTCCTACAAGTTGTTCTCTGACCTCCACATGTGCACCCTGACACACACACACACACACACACACACACACACACACACACACACACACGTATATTCTCTCTCTCCAAACATAGTAAATAAGTAAATAAATAAAGATAAATAGGGGCTAAAGAAGTGGCTCAGTGGTTAGAAGTACTACTAATTGCTCTTGCAGAGACCTGGGTTTGGTTCCTAGCATCCGTATGGTGGCTCACAACTGTAACTCTACTTCCAAGGGATTTGGTGCCCTCTTCTGGCCTTCCTGGAATCTGCACACACAAGGTGCTCATAAACCTCATACAGGCACACACAAACACATTTTTAAAAAGACTTAGCAAGTACGATTTAAAAGGTTTCTGTGTGTATTTTAGCTTTGAGGCAAAAAGTCAAGGAAGCCACTGTAGCTAACGGTGGCACCCTGTGGCACTGGCTCCCTCATGAGGTCCCACACAAGGGTCTTTTTTTCCTGTCAGTCGACTTTGGGCTTTGCCACAGTGACGCATCTGAACTCAGTGGCTGGAGTCTCACAGTGGTGACCTGTGGATGAGTATGCTTGGTCATGGACTAAGTGATTCTATAGTGTGAATCTCATGTCAGAGGTCATGTCCCTCATGTACCCTCCAGGAGGGCAAGGTACATCTGAGGTGAAGACAGCCTTTACTTAGCCAATTGTCCCACTGTTCTGTCCAGTGTCTGAAGTGCCCACATGCTCTTAGGAGCTCTCAAAGACCGGAACCCATGGCTCAGATCCTCACCCCTTCCCCAGCTAAAGTGTTTCAGGGGCTTCTTCTAGGGAGTTTCTAGCTCTGTGTCCTAGGGAATGCATTTGGCTCTTGGTTCCTAGTTCACACAAGAACCCCCTGAATGTTCTTTACGGCCAAACATCGCCTGCATTCCCCAATGTGTGTGAATCACATGCCTCGCTCTGCCTTTTATAATGCAGTCATTTATTGCCTGGGGCTCTTGTTCAGCACTTCCTTTACAGCTTTGCCGTTTCCTTGCTGCTTTCTTAATTGCCTATATATTTGTCTTCCCAGCTGGTCAACGTCTGAGCTGTCTCAGTTGACTCCTTCTCTGATCCTTTCGGCTTTGTTGTTTGATTGTTAATGGGGCATTTCTATCCCTACCTCCTACGCCCACCTCGAGTGCTCAGAGTTGAACACAGGACCTCATACGTTGAAACAAATGCTCTACCACTGAGCCACACCCTCAGTCTCTGACTTAGGGATTCCAGGCAAGCACTCTACAACTGAGCTACACCCCACCCGTGCCATATTTAATGCCGTTTGACCTATGACGGACTTACTGAGATGTAAATTCATTGTGAGCATTGCCTGTATGTTGGCATGTGTGTCTGGTCTGGGTGGGGTATACCAGCTAGGCATGAAGGGTGAGTGCATCATGTCTGTAATGACTGCGCACATGTTTGTGTGTGGGTTTCTCTGCCGTGGCTGACCTCCTCTTGACAAGATCAGACTCACCATAGGAAATGTGCCTAACTACCTGAGGGGTGTGTCTGGCCGCCGGCCTTCTGGAAGCTGATCCGGGGGAATAAAGGGCGAGGTCTTTCCAACAATTCAAAGTATCAGTTCGCACCTCATTCCCTGGTCTCACCATGCTCTCCATCCACGCCTGGTGTCCTTCAGGAGTGAGCAGTTTGCCTTTTCCTTCTGCAGAGAATCCAGTTTTCTGTCTGGGGAGAGGACAGTACCTAGAGACGCCCTCCTGCAGGAACCCAGTCTGCACCGAGCACTTCTGTGTTTCTCTCCCTTCAAGTTCAAGTTCACGCAGCATGTCACTTGGGAGGGGGCTCCTCGGGGTCCAGGGTTCATCAGCCTCCCTGCTGTGGAACCAGGGCTGAGCTAAGTAACTTCTCCCTGCCTCCCTCCCTCTCTCCCTCCCCCCTCCTGTTCCTCCCTCTCCTTTCTTTCTCTCTTCTTCCTTACCTATATTCTTTTCTCATCCCCACTTTTCTACTGAGAAGGACAGGTTGTTTTTGGTTTTGTTTTTTGCATTTTTAATGTGTGTGTGTGTGTGTGTGTGTGTGTGAGAGAGAGAGAGAAGACCATGCTCAGGAGTCATTTCTTCACCATGTGGGTTCTGAGGATTGAACTCAGGACATTAGGGTTGGCAGCTAGCACCTTTACTTGCTGAATTCTGTCTCAGTGTTTGTCTCTGTCTCCAGCTCCGTTTCCGCACACACACCCCTTTCCTCTCCTGGTTTCACTCTGTAGACCAAGCTGCCCCCAAGTACACCACACAGCAGCCACTTTTGCCTTCCCAGATCGAGCATAGTCAGCAGCCATTTTTCTTTTCTTTCTTTCTTTTCTGTCATTTCCATGTTGGATGTCTTTATCTTTGTCAGTTTCTATCTTTAAACTTAATCCCTTATGTCACCTCGGTGGGGGTTCAGGAAAATGTGGCAGTATCTGCCATCTGTGCCAAAAATAACCAAGAAGGGAACCATGGAATGTCCCCTTGCAGAGGCAGGTCACCACACGGGGCAGTCGGGCACAGCCTCCTGACATCCTGATGGTGATATTAAACTCTTAATTTTTAAACCTTATGTAAGAAATATTTCTGAGCTAAGAAGCACATAAAACACCCCATAAAATACTCATATACCAACCGCTGAGATTAAATAGCTGTTAGCATTATGTCATATTTGCTTCAATGTTTCCTTGACTTTTATTTTGAAAAAGTCCAGGGCAATGTATTTTTCTTTTTGAGACAGGGTTTTGCTATGTACACCAGGCTGTATAGTTGTAACTGTATCCTGCGTGCTTTTTCTTTTTAATTTTATTTTTATTAAAAATAAATAAAAAAGAGTTAGCCAGGCATGGTGGCCCACATCTTTAATCCCAGCACTTGGGAGGCGGAGGCGGAGGTGGAGGCAGAGGCGGAGGCGGAGGCGGAGGCAGAGGCAGGATCTCTGTCAGTTTGAGGCCAGCCTGATCTACACAGTGAGTTCCAGGATAGCCAGGGCTACACAGAGAGACCCTGCCTTGAAAAACAAACAAAAAAGATTTATTTATTTTTATTTTATATGGATGAATGTTTTGCCTTCATATATACATACAGTACTCTCAGAGGCCAGAAGAAGCATCATATCCTCTGAAACTGGGTTGCAGACAGCTGTGGACTGCCATGTAGGTGCTGGGAACTGAACCTGGGTCCTCTGCAAGAGCAATAGTGTTCTTAACCACCAAGCCATATCTCCAACCTTGTCTGTGTACATGTGCGTGTGTGGGTGTGCCACAGTACCCCTGTGGAGGTCAGAGGGCAGATTTTGGGAATTGGTTCTTTTCTTTGGCATGTGGATCCCAGGAATTAACTCATGCCTCAGTCTTGTCTGCAAGCTCCTTCACCAGCTGAGCCATCTTGCTGGCCCCTTCCCTAACCATAACACTAACTTACGGCTAGCATGTGTCTTTCTCTGGCAAAGTTTTGTACTTTTGTGTCATATATAAATTTGTATAATTGAGTCAAGAACGGTTTTGCATGCCTGTAATCTCTGTAAGCACCAGGGAAGTGGATGCAGAAGGATCAGGAGAGGAGTTCAAGGTTATCCTTGGCTATATAGTGAGTTCAAGACCAGCCTGAGACATTTGGGACCTTGTTTTGTTTGTTTTTAAAAGATATTGAAGTTTTACTGAAGTCATCTGTGCACAGCTGGCTTTTCCATGTAAGATATTTGTGAGGTCCATCCACGTAGATTCTCTCTTCTCTAGCTGATTTTTAACTGCTGTGTAATATTTCCCGACACTGATCCACCATGGTCTGTTCATCTGACACTTACTGAAAGGTAGGTAATTTTCTTATGACTGTGAGTGGAATTGCCCGGAACAACTTTGGTGCTGTTTGGTTTTTGTTTTTGTTTTGAGACAGGGTCTCTCAGTGTAGCCCTGGCTGTCCTGGAACTCAACGCTGTAGACCAGACTGGCCTGGAACTCATAGAAATCAGCCTGTCTCTGCCTCCTGAGGGCTGGTTTTAAAGGCAAGCACCACCTAACCTACTCAGCTTTGGGACTTTGTATTTATAAACAAAAACTTCCAAGGCTGAACTTTGTTATGTTTTATTCTTAATTTTTTGTACATGTTTATGTGGTATGTAGGTATGTGTTTGTCTGTATATATGCATGTATGTGGGGGGTGGTTTCACGTGTGTGTACATATGTAGGGTGTGTGTCCACATGTGTGTGAGTATGCCTGCAGGTGTGTGGGGTATGTGCATGTGTGTGTGCACATATGTAGGGTGTATGTGTGCACACACATATGTGTAGGTATGTGCAAGTATGTATGTGTGGGTGTGTGTACACACGTGTGTGCATGCAAACATCAAATGTTGATGTGTTGTACCCTTTTTTTTTCTTTTCTTTTTTTTTTTGGTTTTTCAAGACAGGGTTTCTCTGTGTAGCTCTGGCTGTCCTGGAACTCACTCTGTAGACCAGGCTGGCCTCGAACTCAGAAATCCGCCTGCCTCTACCTCCCAAGTGCTGGGATTAGAGGCGTGCGCCACCACTGCCCGGCCAGACTTCCTAATTTTTAAAGTAAATTTTATTGATTGGGTGATTGATTGATTTGTATGTGTGTACATGTGTTTGTATGTGGGAGCACATATCAGGGTACACATGTAAGGGTCAGCGAACAGGATGGAGTCTGTTCCTTCCTTCCACCGTGGGTCCTAGGGATTGAAGTCAGATCCTCAGGCTTGGCAGCAGATATCTTACCTGCTGAGCCTCTAACTGGGCCCAGACTGACTAAGTTTTGTCAACTCACTGACGAGAGGTTGTAACACATTCTGAATTTTCCATTTCTCTAACACATGGAAAAATTTGGCTCCTTTCAGTCTCATCTCCAAATTACTGAATTGTACATTACTCTCGAGTGATAGTTTAGCTGTGTATAAAACTCATGGGCGGGGCAGGAGAGATGGCTTAGCAGTTAATAGCAATGGGTACCCTTCCAGAGGGCCCAGGGTTTGATTCCTAGCACCCATCCATCTTTAACTCCAGTTCCAGGGGATCTGACACCCTCTTCTGACCTCTGTGCACACCAGGTATGCACATGGTACACATACACAGGCAGGGAAGACACTTATATATAGAAAATAAAATAAATACATCTAAAAATAAAATAAAACCACACTCTTAGTCTATAGATTTTTCTCTGTCCTTTGGGAGACAGTCTGCCATTATCTCTGGCCTCTGTAGTTACTTTTCAAAGCTGCTCTCAAATGTCTTTGGAGGCAACTCTTTTTCTTTTGTTAATTTGCCAGATTTTGTCTTTGTCTTTGGTGTTCCAAAGACACATGGTGATTGTCTATGTATCAATCCACGACAATTGGATTGATTGGATCTCATGACAATCTTTGAACTGCAGGCCAGCGAAATGGTTCAGTGGCTAAAGGTGCTTGCCACCAAGCCTGAAACTTGAGTTTGATCCCCAGAACCCACATGGTAGAAGGTGAGAACTGACTCCCTCAAGCTGTCCTCTGATCTCCACACACATGTGCCACCCCTTGTCGCCCAATGCAAAACAAATAAATGTAATAATCTTTGGGGTGTGTGTCATGGTCCTGGGATAGAACCTGGGGCTTTGCACACGCTGAGCAAATGCTCTACCATTGAACTAGAGCACAGCCCTTGATTATCTGAGACAGGGTTGTGCTCTAAAACTCATGATCCTCCTGTCTCAGCCTCTGGGACACTGGGAGTAAGTACAGTTATACACCATTAAGCCCAATCAAGGATACAATTATTTTCATGTGACTCCAACAGGGCAGGGACCTGAAGGCAGGAGCTGATGCAGAGGCCATGAAGGGATGTTTCTTACTGGCTTGCTCCTCTTGACTTGCTCAGCTGGCTTTCTTATAGAACCCAGGACCACCAGCCCAGTGGATGACACCTCCCACAGTGGACTGGGCCCTCCCCCATCAATCACTAATTAAGAAAATGCCTTACAGCTGGATCTTATGGAGGCATTTTCTCAACTGAGACTTCCTCCTTTCAGATAACTCTAGCTTGTGTGTCAAGTTAACATAAACCCAGTCAGCACACATAAGTTACTTTTCTCTGGTAACAAAATGCCTGAAAAAGCATCTTAAGGAGAGAAAGTGTCTAGAGAGATGCTCAGTGGGTAAAAGTGCTTGCCGCACAAGCATGGCAGCATGAGTTTCATCCCTGGAATGCACAGTGTACAGAGAGAACTGACTCCTGAAATTTGTCCTTTGGCCTTCACATGCATGCTGGGGTATGTGTGCACATACCTCCAACATTATACACACAGTAAGTAAATAAATAAATAAATTTAAGGAAATATGAATTGATTTGGGCTCCCATTTTGAGGGTCCAGTCCATCATGGTGGAGAAGGCATGACCACAGGAGCAGGAGGTGGCTGGTTACATTGTATCCACAGTCAGGAAGCAGAGGGAGGGGGGAGAGAGGGAGGGAGGGGGAGAGAGATGGATGCTGGTGCTCAGCTCACTTTGTCTTTTTTATAAAGCTCAGAATCCCAGACCACATCTAGGGTAGATAGCTCTACTTTAACTACCTCATCTATTTAATTTTGTGAAAAAAAATTACACTTACTTTGTGTGTATGTGTGTGTGTGTGTGTATGCACAGATACACCTGTGGAGGTCAGAGAACAACCTGTGGATATCAGTTCTCTTGTTCTACCATGTGGGTCCTAAGGGATTGAATTCAGGTTGTCAGGCTTGGTGGCAAGTATCTTTGAACCATCTCACCATCCCTCAACTAACCTAATCTAACCTGATCTAACATAATCCTTCATGGACTAGTGCAGAGGTCCGTTTCCATGTTGATTTTAAATCCCATCACTCTGATAATTAAGATTTGTCATTACATTGTTGAGACAGATTGTGACTTCTAATAGCCCTGCCTGGGTTGGGGCCTGGGGGAGGCGCTACATTTGTGTGTGTGGAAGCAGTCTGAGGCAGGGGTAAGGGGTTCCTGGGGTGGGGTCTCTATCTCATGCTTCATCCATGTGGCCTAGGATGGTTGCATCTCCTCCCTGTGGTCCTGACACTCATTTCAGATGGCAGTGTATAGGAAGCCAAGGGGTCTCAGTGGGTCTAGGTTTATCTGGGGTTCCAAAGTCCATCTTCACCCTCTGAAGTTGGGATCCTCTGATTAAATCCATCCCTGAGCCTGGGATGAACCTATAAAGGGTCAGATGCTTGTGAAGGAAGGTTCTAGAAAAGTCTGGAGATTCTTCTTCTGAGGGTAGCATGATCCCCACCACATTGCCCAGTGGATACTTTATACTTTATACACTGTAACTTTTCTTCTGTGTGTGTGCACAGTGGATACTTTATAAAGTGTAACTGTTTTCTTCTGTGTGTGTGCACGCTGTAATGTGCGTGCTCATCTGTCTGTGCACGTGTGAAGGACAGAGGCTTATGTCAGGGTGTGTACCCAAACCAGCCCATAGAGCAGCAGTTCTCAGCCTTCCTAACGCTGCCACCCTTTAAGACGGTCCCTCGTGTTATGGTGACCACCACTTATAAAATTATTTCCATTGCTGCTTCATACCGGTAATTTTGCTACTGTTATGAATCCTAGTGTAAGTGTCTGTTTCCTAATGGTCTCAGGTGACCTCTGTGAAAATGTCCTGCGAACCTCGAAGGGGTCTCCACCCCCAGGTTGAATTCTTGGTTCTGTGTCACACTCTCTGAAACCCAAGGCGTTCAGTATCCTGTTCCATCCCCTCGAGATTTGCAAGACAGCTTCAGCATGGTCCGAGAGCAGAGCGGGAACTGGGGCGTTGACCCCGAGCTAGGGGTCTTTCAGGGGAGGACTGGAGCCTGGGCCCCCTGTCAGCCTGCTCCGCCTCTACCGCCATCCCACCAGCAACTGCAGGAACAGGCCCCGCTCTGCATTTATGGAATTCCTGTCTGCAAAAGCCTCACAGTTGTTTTCGATTAGCGTACAAGTCGACATGCGTGTAGAACATCTGCTGTTAATCCACGTCTCGGTGGAAGGGAGATGCCAACACGTCGTTTATTAGGCACGTCCATCCCATAATGTCCTCGCTCTGCCTTTGTCTTCCATGGAGGAGGCCGTCAGGGTTCCAGGGTGTCTTTTATTTGGCTGCAGACCATGTTTCCTCCTGCCTAACGGGATCAGGACGGAATGGATTCCAGGTTGTTAATGTATGCTATTTTGGAACTCGACTTTGCGGCTATTCATTCTGAAGTCTCTGGGCAAATATCCAGCTCATGTACGCCCCCTGGTCATCACAGCGGCATCAGAAACCTGGGTACGGTCCTCCAGGGAAGGGCAGGGGGCACTGAGGAGTGGGAGGAAGGAAACTCATATCCACAACTCCCGATTTTAAGGGAATTCCAGGCAGATACGGGTAGACAGGCGGGGCGGGGGCGGGGCTAGATGATGGACAAAGGAGCCTTTGGAGTCCCGGTACTGGGCAAGGAGGAGGTGACATGACTCAGGTGAAGTGGGACACCACTTCTAGAGCCACCGGAAGGGCTGCCGGGAAGGCTCAGTGGGTAAAGTGCTGGCTGCACAAGCATGTGCGCCTGGGTTTGATTGCCAGCATCCATGTGAAATATGGCCTTGGTGGAACCCATCTGCAACCCGCCGTTGGGGAAGGCGGAGGAGAGGCTGACTGATCCCAAAGGCTCACCGGTGGACCAGTCCATCTAACTGAAAGGGCAACCTCCAGGCTCAGGGGGTGATGCTCTCTCAAAGAAACAAGGCGAAGAGTGATTCAAGGGGGAGCTAAAGTCAACCTCTGTCCTCCAAACAGACACACATCAGACAAACACACACACACACACACACAGAGATGGAGACAGACCAAGATAGAGACAGACAGACAGACACACACACACACACACAAACAAAGTCAGAGACAGACAGACAGACTGACTGACTGAGACAGACTGAGACAGACCGAGGATAGAGCAAGGATAGAGACAGGCAGACAGGCACACACACAGACACAGAGAGAGATAGAGATAGATAGAGACAGAGACAGAGACAGAGAGAATGGAAGAAAGAGGAGGAGGAGAAGAAGGAGGAAGAGGAAGGGGGAGAGATATCTGGAAAGACCCTGAAGAATCTTTAGGGTAGAGTGTTGTCCCCGTGTGTCCTCAGCCACAGTGGATCCCCTATAGTTTTATAAGCAGTGACTTTTTTTTCTTTTTCTTTTGTGTGAGTGTGTGTGTCTATGTGTGTGTCTGTGTGTGTGTCTGTGTGTGTGTGCCTGTGTGGTGTGTGTGTGTGTCTGTGTGTGTGTATCTGTCTGTGTGTATTGGTGTGTGGTGTGTGTATGTGTATGTGTGTGTATGTGTTTGTGGGTGTCTGTGTGTGTGTGTGCCTGTGTGATGTGTGTGTGTCTGTCTGTGTATCTGTGTGTCTGTGTGTGTCTGTGTGTCTGTGTGTGTTTGTGCCTGTGTGGTGTGTGTGTGTGTGTCTGTGTGTCTGTGTGTGTCTGTGTGTCTGTGTGTGTCTGTGTGTGTGTGTGCCTGTGTGATGTGTGTGTGTGTGTGTCTGTGTATCTGTGTGTGTGTATCTGTGTGTCTGTGTGTGTTTGTGCCTGTGTGGTGTGTGTGTGTGTGTATGTGTGTGTGTGTGTATGTCTGTGTATGTGTATATGTGTGTGTGCCTGTGTCTGTGTGCCTGTGTGGTGTGTGCCTGTAGCATGGAGTGTGGAGGACAGTGGCTTGAACTGAGATGTCTCCCTCCATCCCTTCCCTGAACCTGAAGCTCACTGCTTCCTCTAGACTGGTTGGCCACTCAGGACCGGGGATTACAAGCGTGTGCAGGGGTTACAAGCGTGTGCCACTGTCCTTGGCTTTTCAACATTCTGGAGGTTGAATTTAAGGTCCCATGCTTTCGAGGCAGGTGCTTTACCAATTGAGCCATCTCCTCAGTCCGATAGAGATTATTTTAATATCACAATATATCACAATGTGGGATGGTATCAGTCAATGGGGTAAATGAGACGAGAGAGAGAGAGAGAGAGAGAGAGAGAGAGAGAGAGAGAGAGAGAGAGAGAGAGAGAACGCTAGATAATAAGCAGTTCAGCCACATCCCAGAGAAGCACATGTCTGTGGGAATTCTCTCTGTTCGGGCCCAGAAGATGCAGAGGCACGTCCACCCATCTTGCCCTGAGCCAGAACACAGACCTCACCTGAGGCCTTTGGGACCACCAACTAACGTGGCCCTGGGGAAGGGGGTTCCCCAACCCCCATCCTTTAGCCTTTCCTCTCATGCTGTGGTATCCGGTACTCTCCCTAGCCACCCTGGACTCCTCAGACACTCTCAAGGGGGCTCTCGTAGAAGCTGGAGCTTTGAACAAGAGTCACTGCCTGGGGACGTGCTTTTGAGGCTGGTAAGGTCTTCCACATTCACATGCAGATCTGAGCCCCTGGTCCAGTACTCGGTGCCCCCAGAGTCCCCAGCCCTCTGCACACCAGCCCTCCTGTTGGCCACTCTCCATCTGAGGGAAGATCATCTTTGTTACAAGGTCTGGAGAAATTCTGGGTAGGAGAGACAGCACATGAGGCAGGTCACAAAGCAAACCTGCTCGTCACAGTTGGGCTATGGAGTGGCTTTTACATTGCCGACTTTTTGTTGCCATTGTTTCTGTCTGCATTACAAGCTCAGCCTATTCTAGCCTTAAATAAAATTAGAGGTGTTAGGGCAAAGATAGAGCCCATTGACAGAGTGCTTGCCTAGCACGCATGAAACCCTGAGGTCAAGGCCCAGAAATAATGTCGTCGTCATCATCATCACAAGAAAAGACCAAGAGAGAAGGCTCTAATCCTGCAATATCTCTGGGCAGCATAGGGTAGTGTGTCCTGTCTTGAATTATTATTATTTCATATATGTGTCTGTGTCTATGTCTGTGTATGTGTGTGTGTGGGGGGGTCTGTACACACGAGTGCAGGTGCCCATGGAGGCCAGAGGCTTTTGAACTCCTGGCACTGGAGTTACTTGGTGTGTTGGTTTGAACAGACTCGTGTTTGAATGCTTGGCCAGAGGGAGTGGCACTACTAGGAGGTGTGGCCTAGTTGGAGGAAGTGTGTCACTGGGTAGGCAGGCTTTGGGACCTCCTATGCTTAAGCTCCGCCCAGTGCAGAAGACTATCTCCTCCAGGCTTCCTGCAGGAGACAGTCCCCTTCTACAGCCTGTGGCTCGAGATGTAGAACTCTGGGCTGCTCCAGCACCATGTCTGCCTACATGCTGCCATGCTTCCCGCCATGATGATAATGGACTGAACCTCTGAACTGTAAGCCAGCCCCAGTTAAATGCTTTCCTTTATAAGAGTTGCCTTGGTCATGGCGTCTCTTTACATCAATAAAGCCAAACCTAGGACCCCTGGGATGGTAAGCCACTCTGTTGCAGGGACTGGCAACTGACCTTAAGCTATCTCTTTTTAAAATGGTGTGCTTGTGGGTGTATGTGGCATGATATATCTGTAAAGATTGGAGGGCCACCTTGTTTGAGACCGCGTCTCCTGTTCTCTGTTAAGTACTCCAGGCTAGCTGGCCCGAGGGCTTCTGGGATGTCTATGGTCTCTGCCTCACATCTCTTCAGGCGTGCTGGGATTACAGACGTGTACCACTGTGTCTGGCTTTTTGTGGGTCTGGAGGATCCAAACTCAGGGTCTCATAATTGCACAGCAAGCACTCATTGGAGGAAGCATCTCCCAGTCTCTCCTTAATAGGGATAAATCCTATGTAAGATGAAACTGTCTGCAGCCATGCCAGCTTGAAGAAACAGCTGGTGATACAGTCATCAGAGCTCATGTTTAAATTAAAAAAAAAAAAAAAAAGAGCCAGGGCTGCATGGAGGTGACACACACCTTTAATCCAGCACTCAGGAGGCAGAGCAGGTGAATCTTTGTGAGTTCAAGACCAGCCTGCTCTACACAATAAGTCCGGGAAGCCAAACCAAACCAACCCCCCCCCCAACCAAAACAAAATACAGATATAAACTCCATGGGTCCAACAGAATCTTCTGGCCTCAGTGCGCCTGTGCTCCTGGCTCTATACCCACACACCCATGCACACAAGTGTGTATACTGTAAACTAATTGAAAGAAATCTGAAAAGCAGTTAAAATGATCAATTTCATCTTATTTTCTCTGTCTGTGTCCTTGTGCATATGTGAGCAAGGAGAGCGTGCTCATGGGATGGTTAGTCAGTCTCGGGCGCAAATCTTCAGTCATTGTCCACATGTAGTTTTTTAGACAGGGTCTTTAACTGAGCACCAAGTAGACCTGGCTGGCCAGAGAGCCTTGAGGCTTTTCCTATCTCTACCACCCCAGCACTGGAGTTCAAGGCCATAGCACCATGTCTGACTCTGTTTTTTGTTTGGTTTGGTCTGGTCTGGTTTGGTTTGGGTTTTGAGACAGGGTTTCTCTGTGTAGCTCTGGCTGTCCTGGAACTCTGTAGACCAGGCTGGCCTTAAACTCAGATCCAACTGCCTTTGCTGGGATTAAAGGTGTGCGCCACCACCGCCTGGCGATACAGCTGTTTTTGAGTGGCCTGACTCGGGTCTTGGGGCTGAACTTGAGTCCTCTGCAAGGCCACGCTAAGCCACTCAGCCACCTCTCCCGTTTTGAGAGTTAGTTTGATTCAGTACCATCAAGTGCATTTGCATAGTGGATTCGACTGTCAACACTGGCCGGGTCTCCAGAATGTTCCCACCGCCCTGATTAAGGTTTTGGGGGGAGGGATTACCAGATGTTCTCTCTCCAGCACACCCTTCTACGTTATCGCCCCCTTTTATGGTCTTTTAGCGATTTTATAACCCTGTGAATTTGTACGAATGTCAGAATCACTGCGCACGACCCCTGTCCACATGCACGCCAGCTAACTGCGTCCTGTGGAATGTTCTTGGTTGCGCCCCGGGGATGCGCCTGGTTTGCATCTATTCATCTGCTCATTTTGGCGTTCCTGTAGCATCTGCGTTCCCATAGTTCTGTGCATTTGCCTTTGGACTGGTTATGACAGGCATCTCTCAGGCTCTGGCCCTCTTTTAGTTAAGAAACTGAATCGAACTTTTACATTGGTGTGAGAACTCCCAGTTTTGCTTTTGTGAGGACTGGGCATGCGTGAGCACATGTGCTCACAGATATGCGTGTGTGCACCCGAGAGTGCATGCGTGCGTGTGTGCGCACATGTGTGTGTGCGTGCATTTGTGTGTGTGCGTGCATGTGTGTGTGCATGTGTGTGTGTGTGCACATGTGTGTGCGTGCGTGTGTGTGTGTGTTGTGCACGTCTGTGCGCCCGCATAGTTTTACATATACATGGGTACATATACATGTGTGTAAGTGCATGTGGTGACCTGGGGTTACCGTCAGGAGCTATCATCTATATCATCTATAGATTTTCTGCCTCATTCCTCAAGGCAGAGTCTCCTGATCAAACCCAGAGTTTGCTGGGATGGCTGGTCTCACTAGCCAACTTGCTCTAGGGACCCGTCTCCACCTAGAATTACAGCCGATCCCCCGTGACTAGCTGGCACTTGTGTGGATTTCTGGGATCTGAATTCTGGCCTTTGCGCTGCAAGCACTTTAATCCTGCCCCCAGGCATCTCCCCCATCCCTACTTTGTTTCCTTAAAAAGATTTATTCACTTTACTTTTATTTGTGTTCTATGTATGTGCCTGCATGGGTTCATGGGCACCATATGTGTGCGGGTGCTGGCAGAGGCCAGAAGATGTCTTTGGCGCCCTTGGAACTGGAGTTTACAAGCAGTTGTGAGCTGCCCAGTGTGGAGTGCTAAGAACCCAGGACCACGTCCATAGCAGTGCACGCTCTGAGTTATTTTTCCGTTCACCACCACCTTGCATTTTGAGACAGTGGCTCTCAATGGTCAGGAGCTCACCAAGGAGGCTGGGATGTCCAGCCACTGAGCCTCAGGAATCTGCATGTGTCTGCCCCCCCCCCCCCGCACTGCGATTATATACCCATCCCATCATGCCCCGCGTTGTAAAGGTGGGTACTGGGGATTACACTCAGGTTCCTATACTGGCGGGGCAAGTATGTGGGCTTGTCTCTCCAACACTATTTTGATTTTGTAATACAGTCTCGCACAGCCCAGTCTGACTTTAAATTCTCTATGTTAAAGAGGCTGGCCTTCAAATGTTCATCTTCCTGCCTCTTCCCAAGTGATGGGATTCTAGATATATACTCCCTCGACCCAGCTCAGGGCCAGCGTTTTAGTCTCCAAATTGGAGAAGCTATGGTTTAACCCCTGAGAGTCTCCCTCTGTAGGAGGACAGACTATGCAGCTAGGCAGCTGGGGACAGAAATGGCCCCGGCTCTCCCTTTCTTTGGTACCAGCCTCACAGGCAGGCATGGCTTCTATTTGATAGGTGAAGAAGTCAAGCAGCTGGGCCACAGCCCAGACCTCCTCAGCTGTGGGGAGGACAAGGCCCGGAGCCCTCTCAGCTGTCACAGCTAAAGAAAGAGGTCCCAGATTATGTCCCCACTTCCCTTGCTCAGGGAGGAAGCCATGATATTACAGGGTCAGCCAGCTAGAGTTAAAGGGGCCTTGGGCTGGAGAGATGGCTCAGTCAGTCACACGGCCTTACAAGCATGGGGACCTGAGTTTGATCTGATCCTCAGAACCTACAGGAACGATCCAGGTGTGGTGGCATGTTCCTGTAACCCCAGGGCTGAGGAGGCAGAATCAGGTGGATCCCTGGGTCTCAGTGGCAGCCAGCCTGGCTGAATCAGTAAGTTCCAAGCCAACGAGAGACCATGCCTCAAAGAGCAAGGTGGATAGCACCCGAGGGACGACTGCCAAAGCTGAACTCTGTCATCTACAGGTGCACATACATACATATGTGTGCCTAAACAGAGAGAGAGAGAGAAAGAGAGAGAGAGAGAGAGAGAGAGAGAGAGAGAGAGAGAGAGAGAGAGAAGGAGGGAGGGGGGGAGGAGGGGAGAGGGAGAGGGACCAGCTTGCTTCACTGTACTTCAGGACTCAGATTGGCAAGCCTGGAGCATGTCTTTCATGCCTGTGGCCAGCCGTTGCTGACCCTTGGGACAGACTGTGGGGTGTGGTTGGGTATGAACACTGCCTCCATTTAGAGATGAATATACAGAGTCTCAGAAAGGTCAAAAGAGCAGCCTTTGGGTTTGGAGAAACGGCTCCGTGGTTAGGAGCGTTTACTGCTCCTGCAGAATCCTGAATTGTGTTCCCAGGACCCGTGTCAGGCATCTCCCGACTGCCTGTAACTCTGACTCCAGGAAACCCCATGCCCTTTTTGGCCTCCCCAGGCACCTGTAAATGTGCATATCCATTTTTTTTTTTTTTTTAGTTTCTTTGTGTTTCTGTCTGTCTGTTTGTCTCTCCCCCTCTTTTTTCCCTATGAGTAATTTAAAAAACAAAACAAAGACCAGTCTGGGGTCACAGTCACAGGCCGGTGGTGGCATCAGCCTTGTCCTCCCAGTGACCTGGAGAGCAAAGAGGCTGGGGGATGCAAGCACCCTCAGTGTAGCAAGCACACGTTTTGGGGTGCTTGGAGCAATTCCTTCAGCAACCGGGCCTTTGTTTGGTTCAGGAGAAATGAAACTATTAAGAGAGAAGAAAAGAAAACCAACAACAAAAAGCACTTGCTAGAGAAATGTAAATAATACATGCTTTTGTTTGGTTCAGTTAGTTGGGAAAATGCATTTTTTTAACTGTAGGGGGAGGGGTGGGGATTTGCAGGCTCGGTTTCCTTTGGAAACTATCTCTGAGCAGGCAGGATACATTGTCTATGATCTGAAAATAAGCATCACCCAGGTGATGGCGTGCCCTCCCACACTCCCAGCAGGCTCCCAACAAAGAGATCAGGTTTTATTATGTAGCCCAGGCTGGCCTCAAACTTGCAGTCCTCCCGCCCTAGCCTTGTGAGTGCTCCGCCTTACCGACCCTTAGTTTTAGTTCTCATCTAGTTCACCGTCTCCTGATTTATTTATTTACTTATTCTCAGTTGCCAGAGGCAACCCTCAAGTGTCATCTTTAGAAACACCATCTTCACAGTGCTGGGGTCACAGGTGCATGCCACCGTGCTTGGCATTTTCCTGGGTACCGGGGACAGAAGTCAGCTCCTCACGTTTGCAAGCAAACACTTTACAGACTGAGCCTACGGCTCTAGTATTCACCAAACCCTGATTCCCCACCCCCCCATGAACCCCAGCTGTGAACCTGAGTTCCAGAGTCAGGATCCCTCAAGGCTCTTTGTCTGTATTTTCAGTATCTCGAATAACGCGCGGTTTGTGCTCAGCAGACAAGTCGACTCTCCTGGGTTTGCTTGAATGGGCGAGCGAGAGAATCAAGTCCAGGAAGGTGTGGCAAGGGGCCAGGCCTGGCTCTTGCAGCTCCATTTGTTTAGTAAGACGCGACTTGGCTTTACCCCACATGGTAATAAGCAGCACCTCCACAGGTTGCAAAGGGAGACCCTGTGCTGACCCTCTCCCTGCCCCAAATGACTGTGATCCAGCCTCTGCAGAGAGAACCTTGGCTTCCTTATGCCTTGGTTTCCCCTGAAGTTTCAGACTCTCCTTCTGGGAAGGGCAGTGGGAGAATGTTCTTCGGTGTCAGAATGTCTTCAACATGATGCTATTCTGTCTCGGTGGGGGTGGGGGTGGGGGTCAGGGAGAGACCTGGAATATTATTGTCTTAAAGAGATGTTACACTATTACCTGAGAATGTCCAGCTTTCGGAGAGACACCGTCAGCCTTCAGCTGTAATCGATGAATATGGAGGGATACAAAGTTATCTACCATGACGTCATGAATGTAGCCTACATAGCGGTCCGCCCCAGAGGCTGCGAACTCTAGCAAGCATGCTGACTTGATTTCTCCTCTCTGTTTGGGGTGGATGGCAGGGGGTATACGCCGATGTATGCAAAAGCCAGAGATGGACATTGGGTGTCTTTTACTGTCTTTTATACCTTATGTTTTGAGTCAGGGTCTCTCACTGGCCTGAGGTTACCAATTAGGTTAGGCTTCCCAGTGAACTCTAGGGACCCCTCTGTCCCTGCTTACACCCCTGCCCCTATAGGTTACACCCCTGCCCCCATAGGTTACACCCCTGCCCCTATAGGTTACACCCCTGCCCCCATAGGTTACACCCTGCCCCCATAGGTTACACCCTGCCCCCATAGGTTACACCCTGCCCCCATAGGTTACACCCCTGCCCCTATAGGTTATAGTCACACACGATCATGCATGGCTTTTTTTTTAGTGGGTGCCAGAGATCAGAACTCAGATCCCCATGCTTGTGTGGCAGGCACTTTACCTACAGAATCGTCCTCCCACACCCCCCACCCCGATTTCCCTTATTTATGTTGAAGAGAAGCCATTTAAACTATGAAGGTCTGTAGAGGTGCAAGGAAACAAGTCACTGTGGGCTACCTGGGACATGCTGTCACCACATCTGGCCAATCCTGCCTTGAAGACTTCAAAGGACTCGCACATTCCAGAGGGATGGCCCGGGTCCTTTGGAAGGCCTGGTGTGTGTGTGTGTGTGTGTGTGTGTGTGTGTGTGTGTGTGTGTGTGTGTGTGTTACTGTCCAGAGTAGAGCGCTGTGTTCCAAAAGAGAAAAGGCTCACGTGAGCTGACTTGTGAACCAGGGTCACAGGACTGAGACTAGGTAACATCTGGCAGGTACTATGTGATGTGTTTACAAACAGATAAAGAGTTATACGTTCTATGGGGGTGTGGTGAGGTGTGGGGGAAGGGTGCGCCTCAGTGGGCCCATGCCCAGGCATCCCTTCCCCCTAAGGGACCAGCCACACCATGGTGTAGTATAGAATAGAGTTTATTCAGGGCATGGGGAGGGGAGCTAAGAGGGAAGTAGAGGCAGAGAAAGGAAGAGAGGAGAGAGTAGACAAGTGGAGGCCGGTCATGACCGCGTGGAGAGAAGGGAGGGAGGGAATGGGGAGAGGGGGGAGCAAGAGGGCAAGAGAGCAAAAGATGGAGGAGGGGCAAGCAGCCCCTTTTATAGAGGGCCAGGCCCACCTGGCTGTTGCCAGGCAACTGTGGGGTGGAGTTCAGACAGAATGCTAAAACCATGAATGCTTAGGAGAAGTAGTGACTTGTGCCACTGCTGCCAATGTAGGCTGGCTGCAGCATAGACCTGCTGGGGACCACAGCAGTGTAAGCAGGATGTGTCACGGTCCTAGAATATCTCTATGATTTTAGGGCAGGAAGGAGACTCAGGGACGAATGGCACTCACTGCTCTATTTCCCTCTAAGAAAGTGGGATACACTTTTTTTTTTTTAAGTTTGTTTGGTAGTTGTCCCCAAAATGCAAAATTATAACTTTAGAGATGACTTTTTCAGGGTGTGCAATCATCTCCCAGAAGGGGCTCTCTGACTCCAGAGATGTAGCTGCTGTGAATTGTCATCTGGAGAGAGGCCCTGTGAGTCTTGTAGGCTTCAGAAACTTCCTGAAACTTGCCAGTTCTTTTTTTCCCCCTTCTGAGTTTTATTTTTCTTCCTAAGTCATTTAAAAGATTTTTATTTTATTTTACGTGTATGGATGTTTTGCTTGCATGCATTCCTGGTGCCTACAGAGGCCAGAATAGGGTGTCAGATGCTCTGTAACTGGAGTTACAGATGACTGTGAACCCCTGTGTGGGTGCTGGGATTTGAACCTGGGTCCTCTGGAATAGCAGCAGGTGCTTTTCACCACTGTGCCATCTTTTCAGTTCCTACTTTCTGCATCTCAGTGAGTCTCCTTCTAGGAGGAAATGTTTCAATCTAGAGAACATAGCTACATAGCACCCCACATCCCTTACCCCTGAGGACCATCCAGGCTATAGCAATGACTGGGAGCAGAGACCTAGGCATGCCCATCAGACCAGGGAATCCCATAGAACTTGTCTCTAACCTGGACCCCCATACCTCAGTTTTCCCAACTGTGAAGTGGGTTTGTCATGCTACCTTACCTCCCAGGTAAGGGAAGGACATACCGTCCTAAGTGAGAGAGTGTAGATTATGGTGTCTACACTCCTAGAGAGTGTGTGCAGGCAGAGGGCATCTGTCAGGGGGCCTCTAACATGATAAACTTCTGCCCCCCCCCCAGTGGGGAACTCCCAGATTCTCGTGGCAGCACTGTACTGCACTAAGGCTTACTGAGTACCTGAAGCCTCTGGGCCTCTTCTTCTAACCTAAGACATTGACTCTGAGATGACATCATCACGGGACACTGGCCGCAATGCACACTCTGCATATACACCGTGGCGTAATTTTCTATTTCATTGGTTACCTGTAACGAGGCTTCTGTGTGAGGGCTGGGGTGATAGCTCAGTAGCCGAAGAGCTTCCGGTGTTAGCGTGAGAGTGGGAGTCCCAACCCCAGAACATCCATAAAGTCACATGTCTGTGAGCTCAGTGTTCCCACGGCAGGCGGGACACGAGGCAGAGACAGGAGAGCCCTGGAAGCTCACAGGTTGGCTAGCCTGGTGTACACAGTGGCACACAATTAGAGATCCTGGCTCCCAACAAGGCAGAAAGTGAGAACCAATACCTGAGGTTGCCCTTTGACCTCTACATGTGATACGGAGACATGCTTTCCCACCTACACACACAACACACGCATACACACAAGATTTTTTTTTTTTTTTTTGAGGAATTTTCTGAAATATGTAGCATTTTGAACTGCTTGAGACACGTCCCCACAACAAAGGCTGCTGTCCTGCTGTCCTGCGGTCCTTTGAAGACCCGGGTTGAAGACAGATTCCCCAAGGTCCACAGAGAGAGGAGATTTGGGGTTGGTGATCTTCCACGCCCCACCCTGAGAATCTGGTCCCTATCAAGCCAATCCCAGCACAAAGACGGACCATTCACGAAAGTTTTGACAGGGAGATTTCATTTCAGAGTTCACATTCCCCAGGGGGTTGTAGTGATTTCATCTGAGATGGAGCCATTCTCCCTCAATGCTTTCCAGATTGAAGGACCGTGTGCCTTTCTCACAGGGGAGGGGCTGTAAGGGCAAGGGGGGGCTTTGAGAGGAAGCTTCGGAGTACGGCAGCTCCCAGACTGCTTGCACCTCTTGGGTAGATGCAGGACCGTGGTCATCTGTGCACGGTCCATCTGTAGCTCCCATCCCCGAAACCTTTGTCATTAGAATCCTGTTCAGGTCGAGGATGTAGGCAGAGTACTTGGCTACTGTTCTAGTTGGGCCACATATGTTGCTGGGATAAACCATGACCAAAAGCCACTTAGAAGGGGAAAAGGTTCATTTCAACTTACACTCCCACAGGTAACTGCTTCACTGAGGGAAGTCAGGGCAGGAGGTCATCAAGGCAGGGATCTGCAGCAGAGACCATGGAGGAGGCTGCTTACTGGCTTGCTCACTGGCTCACGTTCAGCTAGCTTTCTTAAACTGCCCAGACCCTAAGGGACCTAAGGGATGACGCTGCCCACAGTGGCTTGGACATCAGTCAACCAGCAAGACCTCAGAGACTGGGTTATATCAAGTTGACAAGTGAAGCTAACTGGGACACCCAGCATGTCCTGACTTCAAGTCCCTGGGTTCAATTCCCAGCAGACAAACACACAAACAAACAAACACACTCACGTGTGTGTGTGTGTGTGTGTGTGTGTGTGTGTGTGTGTGTGTGTATGGATTGGAAAGATGGCTTAGGGCCTAAGAGTGCATGCTGTTCTTGCGAAGGACCTGAGTTCCATTCCCAGCATCCACATGGTGAAACTTAGAAGCACTTGTGATTCGAGCTCCAGGGATTGTGACAGCCCCCTTCTAGCCTTAAGGGGTCCTGCACTCTCATGTGAATACTCACACACAGACACACACTGCACAGGAGAGAGAGAGAGAGACAGAGAGACAGACAGAGACAGAGAGGACCTGAGTAAGGTCCTAGCAGAACTTTCTAGAATCAGAACCCTGAACTGAATGGGGACAAACCTGAGACGTGTGTGTGTGTGTGTGTGTGTGTGTGTGTGTGTGTGTGTGTGTGTGTGTGCCTCAGCACACTTGTAGAGGTCAGAGGACAACCCCAGTGCTAGTTATCACCTCCTGCCTTGTTTGCACCTTGCTTTGCAGATGGGGAAACTGAGGCTCAGAAACTAAGGGAGGCCCGATCTGTCAATGACTGGAGAATCACAGAAATCACACTGGAAATAGAGCTCCTTCGTGACCACAGGTTTTGGGGTAGGGACACCCCCAGGGTCTGTTCAGGCAGGACAGCAGGTTCAGGTCAGACTATGGTGGTCAATACTGATTGTTGGCTTGACAGGATCAGGAGTCACTTCTGGTAGGTCTGTGAGGGAATTTCTAGATTGGGTTAGACACACCTTAATTGTGGGCGGCACCACTCCCTAGGCTGGGGTCCCTGGTAGAATAAAAAGGAGAAAGTGAGCTGTCCCCTAGCCTCTGTCTCTCTGCTTCCTGACTGTGGGTGCCACATGACCAGTTGCCTCATGCTCCTGCCGCCCAATCTTCCCTGTTGTGATAGACAGGACTCAGATTCAGCCAAATTCCACCCCTTTTATTGCTTTTATTGCTTTGGTTAGAGCTACAAGAAAAGGAACTAAGACAGTCCTGAGGGAAGTAAGACGTGCAATTAGTGTGAAAACCGATCCATATTCCCTCACCGAGCCTACTCAAAACTACCCAGGATGTGTTTTCTTTTTGTTAGCTTAATCCCAGGACTAAAGCACAGTTAAACCAGGTGGGTAGAACACACCTATAATCCCAGCACCAAGATAGTTGAGGCAGGGGGATCTGGAGTTCAAGGCCAGCCTGGGCTACCTAATGAGGCTTTATCTCAAACAATTGAACAAAAAAGATTTATCTTTGTTATATACTGTATTGGTTACTTTTCTCACAGCTGGGTAACTTGCCTATAGGGGTGGGGGCTCAGATTCTGAGATCTTGGGGGAGCAGCCCCCCTTTCAAGCATGCCCCCAGATGGCTGTCTAACCTCTTCTTGGGCAGCTCTAGAGATGGGTACTCACTCCTTTCTGAGTGTCCACTCAGTCTGTGGCTCATTCTCTGAGGAGGTAGGGGCCTGGCCTGCATGAAGTTGGCCCAGGGGAGCTGAGGGAGGGAGGCCCATCTGTTGGCTCTGCCTTTTTGACAAGCAGCCTAGGCCTCCCCTCCTCCCTCTCCTCCTCTTCTTCCTCCCACTCCTCTTTCCTCTCCCTCCTCTCACTTCTCTCTTCTCCCTACTCCCCCTCTTCTCCTCCTCCCACTCCTGCCATTTCTCCTCTTTCTCGTCCTTCATTGCATTCTCCCTTTTCTTCCCTCTGCCTCTCTCTTGCCTTTCATTTTTTCTTTCCTCCCTCCCTCTCTCCTCCCACTCTCTCTCTCTCCCCTCTCAACTTTCCTTCTCCCCCTCCTTCCCCATCTCTCATCTCCTCCCTCCTCCTGTCCTGTTCTTCTTCCCCTCCCCCTCCCCTCCCCCTCTCCCTCCTCCCTCCCCTCCCCCTCCCCCTCCTCCCCCTTCCCCCTCCCCCTCCTCCCTCTCCCTCCTCCCTCTCCCTCCTCCCTCCCCTCCCCCTCCTTTCTCCTCCCCCCTTTCTGAGAGAGCAGTTCAGTTCCTCTCTGGCTTCCCAGGTCGAGCCTGCCTGCTCCTCTGCAACCTTGTCTCTGTACCCACCACCATAAAAAGACAGGACCTTGGGCCAGATGTCCAATAGTCGAAACCTTTTCCTGACTTTTTCTCTCTCTCTCTCATGAGTTTTGGGACTTCCTTACAGAACTGGGCCTGGGCTGTAAGGTCTTTGGGGAGTCCATATGCCATTTCTTCTTGAAACAGAGCAGTGTCTCTCACATGTTCCTGGCTTGACATACCTTAGAAACCTTGGCTGGAGATGCCATGTGACAGTGCCTTTCAAAATGTCCTTGCAAAGGAATCACCCAGGGGTTCCACTAAGGCAAAAACTTCAGGGCTAAGGGCTAGGAGCCTGTGGTTGCTGTTACCCCTCAGATTCTGTTCATGCTTTTGAGACAGGGTCTCTCAATAGCCTGGAATTTATTAAGTAGGCAAGGCCGGCTGTTAGTTGGTATAGTTAACGCAATGGTCTCTCTGAGGACAAGGACGGCCACTACCCACTCACGGCCTTTGCCAGGGGTCACCTCTCTCTTCTCCAGCCTCTGCCCCTATGGTTTCCTACAGCGAGAGGCCCACAGTCAACCAACAGGGTCTTCTGACTTGTTATTACATTGACATCTTTGCTGTCCCCAGTGTGTCCAGACCAGTGGACTGCCTAGAAGGCCAGGGCCTCCCTAGAAGGACCTCTTGCTGTGGGAAGCCACAGGGGCAGAGGCTGGAGAAAAGAGAGGTAGCCCCTGGTAACGTGAGCCCCAGAGATCTACCTGTCTCTACTTCCCCAGTGCTGGGATTAAGGGCAGGCGCCACCACACCTGGCCTTTTTTTTTTAACTTTATTAGTATCATGTGTGTGTGATGGAGGGCAGGGGCGGGCAGGACACGTGAATGTGTGGAAGTTAGAGGAAGACTCTGTGGAATCAGTTCCCGCCTTGCCCTGAGATCAAACTCAGGTCCTGCAAAGCTAGTGTGGCAAAAGCTTTATCGACTAAGCTAGCTTGCCTGATTTTGGCTTTTGAGATTTGCCGTTGCCTGGTTCGCACCTCCCACGGCTGGGGATTAGAGGCTGTACCACCATACCCAGCCTGCACCTGCACTTCTAGGCAGCTCCTCCTTAGCACACGCCACTGGTCTGGACCACACTGGGGACAGCAAAGGTGTCAGTGTAATAACAAGTCAGGAGACCCTGTGCGTTGACTCTGGGCCTCTCAATGTGGGAAGCCACAGGGGCAGAGGCTGGAGAGGAAAAGAGGTGCCCCCCAGTAAAGGCCGCGGGTGGGTGGTGGTCATCCTTGTCCTTAGGGAGACCATTGCTTCAACTGTACCACCTACAGAGGCCAGAGAGCGGGGTGGGTTCCGAGAAATGGATCACACGGGGGGCCTGAGCTGGGCCTGCCAGGGAGCAGAGGGTGGTGGGTGGCTTTGGGCTAAGCAGACCTTTACTCAACTGCCTCGTTCAGATGACCAAGTCCTGGGTCCCCGTGGGTTCACTGCCCTGGGTAAGTCAGCAAGCTCTTTACCGATGCTCACCACTGTCTGTAAGGCCTAGGAACAAAGGCCCTCTTCCTTCTTCTATCACATTTGTATTTAGTTTGCATTGAGGTAGGATGGGGTAGGGGTGGGTGCGTCTGTCGGGGCACGCACGTGTAGGTCAGAGGACAACTTCTGGAATTGTTTTTTGTATTTTTTTTCCTTCCATCATGTGGGTCCCTGGGGTCAAACTCAGGCTTGGCAGCAAGCACCTTTAGCCCCTGAGCCCTCCCACTGGCCCCTGCTCCCTCTCTCACCTGAGGAGATTCTGAATTGGAAGTTCACACCTTGCCCTGCTCCGAGTGTAGGCCGACAGCTTTTCCATATGTGGGGAAGATGTTGAATCCGCAGCCGAGGGACGTGATGGTGGGGTCTGGGATGCATAAAGCCTGTCATCTCCTTCATCCTTCTGCAGAGCCTCGTGAGGCCCAGCAGGCAGGGAGGGGGGTTATGATGTTTTTACTTTCTCATTTCAAACACCGGGCCACTGACTTCAGAGGATTGGATTATTTATTTATTTATTTGTGGTGAGGGTTGAATCTAGGGTCTCATGTGTCACTGAGCCATGTCCCCAACCCCTGACTAGAGGATTCTAGGCAAGTGCTCTACTGCTGAGCCAAATTATATCCCAGATTTTTTTTTTTTTTTTTGAGACAGAATCTCACTAAAGTTGCCCAAGTTGGCCTTCAATACATTCTTTAGCCCAAGCTTTTGCCAACAGTACAGACTCAGTGGTAAAATACTTACCTAACATGCATGAAGTCCTAAATTCAATCCCATACCACAAAATCCATCCACCCACCCACCCACCCATCCATCCATCCAGTCTTCTACCCCTACCCAACTCATCCACCTGTCCATCCACCTATGAGCCAGAGTCGTGTTGCACCATCCACTCAAGAGAAACCTACTGTCTGTTACAGCAGTTAAGAGAAATCCTGGTCAGGGCCCCGAGAGGCAAGAACTTCCTGTTCCAGAGAGACACCGAAATCAAATTAGCAGGAGGGAGAAACTTAGGCAAAGAGCTGAAGAATGCGTACAGAGGGTGTTGACGATGATGTATAAGGCACCCTTCAGTGATGCGGAATAGCAGAGAAATCACGAGTTCCAGAAGAAACTGGCACCAGCCCCACCCTCTCGTCGCCTCCCTGGGGAAGCAGAGAATGTGAGAAACAGAGTGGACGAGATGGACGGATGGTTCAGCAAACGCAAGGACCTTAGTTCGGTGCCAGCACCCATGTAAGAAGCTGGTCCTGGCGGCGTGCACTATTAATCCCAGAGGTGGGAGGAGGGGCGGGGACAGGAGGATCCCCTGGCTCACTGGCCGACCCGCCTCATCTAATTGGTGAACTCTGGACCAATGGAAAGCCCTGTTTCAAAGGAGATGGATAGTATTTCTGAGAATGATCCATGTGCTTGTCCTACACACACACACACACACACACACACACACACACACACACACACACACACACACACACACGTGCGCAGAGAGAGACAGAGCTTAAAAAAGAAGGGACTGGAGAGATGGCTCAGCAGTTAAGAGAACTTGATGCTCTTGCAGGAGACCCAGGTTTGTTCCCAGCACCCACGTAGTGGTTCACAGCCCTCTGTACCTCTGATTCCAGGGATCTGCCGCCCTCTTCTGGTCTCTTTGGGCACTGCATGCATGTGGTGTGCATACATCCACGCAGGCAAAACACTCAAAACACATTAAACAATTAATTTAAAAAGAGAAGAGAAAAAATAAAGAAATGAAAGTTTAAAAAGACCACTTTAAATTTTATTATTTATTTATTCAGTGTGTTTGTGTGTGTGTGTGTGTGTCCTCACACGCCATGATATGCCTGTGAAAGTCAGAGGACAACTTGTGGGATCAGTTCTCTCCTTTCACCTTGAGGGCCCTCAGGATCACATTTGGGATGTCCGCCTTGGCAACAAGTGACTTTATGGATTAAGCCATCTCACCAGTGCCAAATAAACTCATGGATGGGGAAACTGAGGCCAGACAGCTAAGGGATGGACGGGCACTTGCCTGAGCTGACCCAGCGTTCTGACATGCCAGACCCTAAGTCACCATTGTAGGAAAGAGTTTCCTGCCCAGCTCGCTCCAATTCTCATGGCTCTAAGAAGCTTGCGTGTGCAGGTGCGCATATGAGATGTGTGTGTGTGTGTGTGTGTGTGTGCGCGCGCGCACGTGCACGTGTGTGTGTGCATGCGTATGTGTGCATGTGTGTGTGTGTGTGTGTGTGTGTGTGTGTGTGTGTGTGTGTGTGTGTGTACATGCAATGGACCATACGTGGAAGTCAGTAACTTCTCCTTCCATCTTGTTTGGAGTAAGCTGCCAGGCTCGCCTGAAACCTCCTATGCCCAGCTTTTTCAGTGGGTTCTGGGAATCCAAACTCAGGCCCACATGCTTGTGAGGCAAGCAAAGAAGAGGCCACGTTCTTGAGCTGTCTCCTACCCGGGAACTCTTGAGTTGTCCATCCATCTGTCCTTTTGCCTATTCTACCAGGCTGAAGAAGATCATGGCCGCCATTAGAGGTCAAAGTCTCTAAATGAAAGCACATTTACCCACAGTCTTTGGGACAGATACCTCAGTCCTCGTGATGGGATCCTCAGCGCTCTGCCTCTGGTTTCCTCCCTGCTGATCCTGGCTGCTAGCGGCCAGCGGCCTCTGTCTCGGGAATATTGCAAGCACATGTGCTTATACACACAGGCCTATTCACAGTAAGCCAGTGCTGAAAACCACATTAAAAATGAATCTGAGGAGAGGGAGGCACTCTCTAACATGCTTTATTTTATTTTCGTTGAGACCTGGAAAGAAACGCATCTTGGCTGCTAATCAAAGAGGTGGTGGGAGCCTCTTAGCAGAGACCAAATCAACCCTGCCGGTCTCTTGGGACAGTGGCTCTGGCTTGAAGCAGTTGAGAGAGGCTCCCCCCAGACCATGGCTGGTCTATCAGGTGGAGTTTTTCATGTCAGCCTGGGTTCTCCTTTCAAGCTATGGGACATTGGATCCCTTGCCTCTGCTGTCCCAGTCCATGTTCCGTACTGCAAAAAGGGATTGTGGGAAACGGTAGGGGTGGAGTTAGGGGGACCAGACGAACCTCCATTTACTTCTGGAAATTCAAACCCTTTTTCAGTCACTAGGGCTTCAGGGAGAGAGTATATTTAAAGAGCTTCGCCCAAGGGGCTGGTAAGATGTTGCTTACAAGCATGAGGACCTGGGTTCGACTCCTACATAACAAGTCAGACATGGTTCCTGGGATGCCTTTAACTCTAAGACTGTGGAGGATGGCTGAGACTTGCAGGTTGCTATCGTGGCTGAAAACACAAGTATCTGGGTTCAGGGAGAGGCTCTTTCCCAAATAATAAAGTGGAGAGTAAGAAAGCAGAGCACATGACATTCTTCCTCTGGGCTCCATGTACATTGAATGCATGTGTGCATGTACACCCCGCTCATGTATGTAACCCACACACAGACACATACATGAGCATGGCAGTGTGTATTTGTAATTTTGGCACTGGGGAGGCAGAGACGGGCAGACCCCCTGGACTTACTGTCCAGGAGATGTAGTCTATTTAGTGAGTTCCAGTTCAGGTAAACAGTGTCTGGAAAAGATGACAATTGGGGTTGTCCTCTAGCTTCTGTGTGCCTGCTGCATGTACACACACACACACACACACACCTAAAAAGATAAGATCTTAGGCCAGGAAACGGACAGTGATTCAGAGTCCCACTGTGGTAGGATGGGAAGGCGTTCTGGCTGAATCTGGATCTGTGCTGTAGACTTTGCAGCAGACCTCTGAAGAGCCTCGACTGACAGCAGCTACAACACACTAAGATTCATACCCCTTCATCCTGACCCTTCTCAATGCCTAGAATCCTTCCTGTGTGTGCCATAGTCCCTTCACCCCCCCCCCCCACACACACACACATTGAGAAGCTACACTCTGAACTGTTGCTGGTAGCTCAATTAGGAGACATCTTGCCTAGCACGCCCCACACCCTAGGTATCATCTCCAACACCACATAAAACTGGGCATATGGGCACAAAGACACACACCTATAATCTCAGCATATGTGAGAGATCCAAAAGGATCAGGAATTCAAGGTCATCCTCAGATACATAGTGAGTTCAAGGCCAGCCTGGGCTACATGAGAACCTGTCCCAACAAAACAAAACAAACAAGTTACTATTAGTAACATTTAGTTCCCTAGAAACACTTCTAATTGTTTCTCAGTGACAAGCACCACCCAGTCTAACACTGAATCTGAAATCTCAAAGCCCTGGGTTATTGTTTGTTTGTTTTGTTTTTGTTTTTGTTTTAGTCCGTTGCTAGTCTATTGTTCTGCTGTCTGTGGGGCCCCTTTGAACCACCTCAGTGTCACCCCATCAAGAGTAAGCTGTCTAAAATGGAAAGCCAGCGCCACTCTGCTTGGCTACCAGCCAAACAGCAACTATTTGAGAACACAGATATCTTTGTGCAAAGCAGTCAAAGACAACCTCTCATAGAGGTGCGTGGCTGCCACCTGCTGGACATCTGTGGTACTGACCATAGACCTCCATAGGACCTGGCCAGGATTATACAGGTTCAGCGCCTGGATTCAGTAACCTTGGACCCACTCAAATCTTTTCTTTCAATGACCCGGAGCTACTGCTCCCACACCAAGGTCATGTGAACATGGCAGATAGGCATAGGCATGGAGAGTACTTTAGAGACAGAATCCCACCTGTAGAGATGGCTCTGGTTCAGCTGGTGGAGTGCTTGCCTTCCAATTCAGGAGACCCTGGGTTCCGTCCAGCGCCATGGTGCACACCCATAATTCCTGTACTTGGGGGGCAAAAGCAGGAGGATCAGAAAATTAAAGTGGTCCTTGGCCACATGGGGGGGTTCAAAATCAGTTTGGCCTAATTGTAAGACACTTTCTGAAAACAACAGAAAAAAACAAACCCAAACTTCAGTTCCACCAGACTGCATTCCTTTTAAGAACAATCAATGTCTCACCTATAAAATGAGAATCCTGGTAATGCCTTCTTTGTAGGGAGGTGGTAAAGTTTATCTGGGTCAATATTTGTGAAGTGCTTAAAACAGGGCTCAAGGATCCAGGGTGTAGCCCGGTGGGAGCTCACTTGCCTAGTAGACATCCAGCTAGCCCTGGGCTCTACCCATTGTATTGTCATACATACATACATACATACATACATACATACATACATACATACACAATAGTGTGTGTGTGTGTGTATATATATATATATATATATATATATATATATATATATATATTTAAAATGGTAATTATTATCAATATATTTTATATATTGATTTGGTATGTAAAGAGGCAAAACAGAAGATATATACATAGTAGATAGATACACAGATAGCTAATAAACATGATAGCTAGATCTATAGATTGAAAATAGATGATAGATAGATAGACTGACAGATGATAGATAGATGATTGGTAGATAGACAGACAGACAGGTAGATGATAGATAGACAGATAGATGATAGATAGACAGAAGACAGATAGACAGACAGGCAGATAGATATATGATAGATAGACAGACAGATAGATGACAGACAGACAGACAGATAGATGTGTGACACATGGTAGGTAGGGCCTGACCCATTGCAAATGCTATATTAATCCTGTCCTATTTTGAGCTCTCGTCTGTCTTCTTTGCCTGAATTCCCCCTGCTGGAAGCTCTCTACCCCATCCCACCCTGCCTCTTACGACTGGCTTTCCCTTGTAGCTCTGAAAGGTTTTCATCACGAGCTGGGTGGCTCCAGGCTGCCCCCAGACCCTGGATGCCCCCTTAGGCAAAAATCCCACAGCAGCTGCCTTCGGCTCTCAGATGTCCTTTTGTTTGTGGGGACGTTGTGTTTTAAGACCACTACCATGGAGTTGAGGCTAATCTTGAACTCATGATCCTCCTGCCTGAGCCTCCCAAATGCTGGCATCATACGCATGCACCACCATGCCTAGCTTTAATGCCTTCTGATGCCTCTGAGCTGTGAGCCTGTCATCTGCAGGGACAAAGCCTTGTCTGGCTCTGAATTTCCAGGACCTAGTGTAACTCTGATCTCAGAAGAGAGGCTGAATAATGCAACGTGAGAACAGGCCTGGGTTCCACCCATTGCATTGTAAAACCTATACCTATGTCTATGTGTGTGTCCCTATGCTTACATCTACATCTATAGATGGCTGTCTGTAAAGCATTAGCTATGTAAGCGTGTGGATCGAGTCTGACGTTCAGAACCCACATAATGGTTATGGCTGTGTGTGCTTTGTAAATCCAATGCTGGGGGGGCTGGGTGGGGGCAGGGAGGGACAGGTAGATCCCTGGGGCTTATTGAGCAGCCAGCCTAGTAATTGTCCTGCCTCAGGTCCCAGTGAGAGAGAAGCCTGATTTCAAAAAACAAGGTATACAGCTCCTGAGGAAAGATTTCTGTTCTTCATATGTGTGTGTGTGTGTGCATGCCAGTGCATACACACGTTTACACTACATGAATACACACACACACACATGTGCCCATATACACACAAAGACCTGACATGAACCGACCACCACAGAGAGCACTGCTGTCTTCTCTCACCGAGTTAGTGAGAGCCCATCTCAAAACCAAAAAAACTCTAAAATACCATAACAACCTGATATGCTGGTGCATTTGCAGCCCAGGACACTGGCCTTTGAGGTTAAGTTGCCTGGGATCCCTCAGTCAGGTAAAGGGTTCTATCTGGGTGCCAGCCTAATATGGCTGATTGCAGCGGTTAGATTGGAAAGCATCGGTCTCTGGGGGTTACTGGCTCCTGCTCTGAATCCTAGAAGTGGTCATACAATAGGAATGAATGGGCAGGCAGAGCGTGGAGCCGGGAGGAAAGACAACAGAGAGTGAGGCCTGCACGGTGGGCCAGACAAGCCTGTTGCAGGTTTTGTCGCAGTAAGACTATCCCTGAGAGGACTGTAGGACTGTACACCAGGAATCCAGTGCTCCGGTTCCATTTCTGTTGGTGTGGTAAAACACTGGGGAAGGGAAGGGTTTGTTTGGGCCCTAGAGGTCACAGTCCATCATTGAAGGAAGACCGGGCAGGCATTCAGGCAGGATCTAGAAGCTGAAACCGTGGAGAATGCTGCTTGCTGGCTCACTCACAGGCTCATGCTTAGATGGTGTTCTAATATAGCATCCAGGACCACTTGCCTAGGGAATGGAGCTGCCCATAGTGGGCCGAGCCTTCTTATATCAATTAACAGTAGAGACGACCCCACACATAGACATATTTGCACAGACCAATCTGATCAGGACAAGTCCTCAATTGAGACTCTCTTGTCAACATGTCCATGAGGTGTTGTGTTGATGAGCATGGCGTCAGCAGACTGGGCTCAAGTTCTGGCTCTGTTTACTAAAACATGCCCTCTATAGGGAATCTTGCTTATTGGGATCCTAGAGGGTTCTATAATCTCATTGAATCTAGATCTTAGGTTTCCCAGATAAGATGGTAGGATAGAGAGAGAACCCTAATCCTCTCTGGGTCTTTGTGTGTGTGTGTGTGTGTGTGTGTGTGTGTGTGTGTGTGTGTGTATAGGTGTCACTCTGCTCTGTTCTGCTCCCTCCTCTCCACAATCCTTTCTTTGTTTCTCTTGGTTTGGTTTTATGGAGACAGGGTCTCCTGTATCCCAGACTGACCTGAACTCACCTCAATCTGAAAGATAGCCCTGATCCTCCTGCCTCCCAAGTGCTAGGATTACAGGTATGCACCCATCTGTGGTTGCTTTTAAACCTCCCAGGTACTTGACTACTGTGTGGGTTCATTTTAAATGTCCACTTGCCAAATCCTAGAGTCATCTGAGAAGGGAATCTCATTTGAAGGACCACCCAAACCAAACTGTCTTGTTGGCCTATCTGTAGGGGATTGTCTTGATAGTTTATTGATCTTGGAAGAGCCAGGCCCCTGTGGGCAGCACCATTCCCTAGGCCTTGACCTAAAGAAATCTGTCTGAACAAAAGCAAACCATAAGCACAGGGCATGAAGTTCTCTCTGCTCTTGACTCAGGATATGTAATGACACTCAATTTCCTGCCTTTGCTTCCTTGATATTATGGGTTAACCTGAAATTATGAACCATATACATCTCTTCTTTCCCCTAAGTTGCTTTTAGGTTAAGATATTGGATCACAGCAACAGAAAGGAAACTAGAAACCCATCCACAAGGTTGATCCAGCCCTTTCTCAGCTAGACTTTGGGGACAGATACACTTAGTCCAGATGGGGTAGCAGTCCATCCAAGACCCCAAACAAGGGCCACTGAGGTAGCTCAGTGAGTGAAGGTGCTTGCTATGCCATCATGGTGAACTAAGTTCAACCCACAGAACCCAGGTATGAAGGAGAGAACTCGCTCTACTAAATTATCCTCTCACTTCCACACATGTGCCTGGCACACACAATAATAAATTAAAATTCTAAGACACTCCTCATATACTTCCTATGAAGAGAAGAAACCGGGGGTGGGGGTTAGATAGCTTGAAATAAAAGCTCAGCTTGCTTCCTGTCAACCAGGATCAGAGTTTGGCATTTCTTTGTTCCAGCCGGGAAGGGAGACTGAAGCAAGACCCCGGTGAGGGAATGTGTTGACTCAGGGGTGGGGACATGGGGTGGGGGTAGGGACCTTCAGTCTTCTTTGCTGTGAAGGAAGAAAGGCATCCTTTGCTCCTTCCAGAAGCAGAGCTCGTGCCTTCTCTCCGCAGCTGGGGCTGAGTCACCCAAATTCTTTTCTGATCCATTTTCTGGCCCCCGCCCCTATTTTCTTTGGACATCTGAAGTGTATCCTAAATTTCTCCTGCCTAATTTTAGTCTCTGGGAACTGAAGCCAGATGGTGTCAGACCGAATTTTCGTTGTCATTGGTCTTTCTAAACTGGGCTGTGTCACCAGTTCCCTGCAGCTGTCTGTCCCACGGGGTGAGGTGTGGGGCTGGGAGATACTGTGGTCATCACCACCCATGACCCTAGAGCTAGGAGCACCTTATGTTATTCAGTGTCACCTCCACAGAGCCCCCAGGAACGCCCTTTAAAGGCAAAAGGCAGTCCTCGTTCATCTGTAAGCTGTGTGCTAAAAACCTGCTGTAGAACTGTGGAGATGGCTCAGTGGGTGAAGATCTGGCTTTGCAAGCTTGAGGACCTAAGTTCAAATCCCTTCAAACCCGTGGGGGGCGGGGGCAGGCTGAGCATGGCAGTACATGCTTGTAATCCCAGAACTAGGTAAGAAGAAACAGGAGAATCCTTAGGGTTCCCTGGCCAACCAGCCCATCGGCATCAGTGGGTCAGAGGCTAGTGAGAGATGCAGTCTCTAAAAACAAGATGGTGGCCAAGTGGCTTAGTGAATATGGCCTGCTGGCAAGCCTGCCTGATGACCTTGATTCAATCCTCAAGGAGCCAACCGTTGGAAGGAGAGAACTGATTTCCTCTGACCCCTCCTATGTGCCACATGATATGCGCACATGTGCACACACACACCTGAGGTTGACCTCTGACCTCTACTCACATGCACACACAGGCATCTTCTTAATATATGCATCTGTGTACATGAATATGCATACACAGAGAGACAGAGAGAGACAGAGAGACAGAAAGAGAAGAAACCAAGGCTGACAGGCAGGCAGTGGGCGTCACCAGCTGGCCTGGGTGGTACCCGGAGCAGCCGTACCATCTTGACCAAGCTCTATCTCCTTCCTGATTCATAAATCACATTTACCCTCCCTTTTCATAACAAGCGAAGGACATGTGGAGCCCCTCCCCCTTGCTTCTGGCCTGCATCCTGCATTCGGTAACCCCATGCACTGTCCCTGAGCTCTGTCCCAGAGTGGGAGGGAAGCCTCCATAGAAACTACGCCGTATCTGAGATGTAGCTCAGTTTGTTGAGTGTTTACCTGGTTTTCATAAGCCCTGGGCTTGACCCTAGCACAACACAGATCAGGCATGCACGGCTATAAACCTAGCACTTGGGAAGTTGGGGCTGGAGGGTCAGAAGAACAAGACCATCCTTGGCTGCACAGTGAATTTGAAGTCTGCTTGGGCCTCATGGGACTCTCTTTCGATAAGATGATGATGACGACGGCGACGACGATGACGATGATACATTATTATTATTATTATTATTATTATTATTATTACTATTATGAGGAGGAGAAAAGGAGGAGGAGGAAGAGGAGGAGGAGGAGGAGGAGGAGGAGGAGGAGGAGGAGGAGGAGGAGGAGGAGGAGGTTTGAGCCAGGCACAGTGGCATAGGCCTGTAATCACTTGGAAGCCTGAGGCAAAAGGATGGAGAGTTTAAGGCCAGCCTGGGCTACAGAATAAATCTGTGGCTACCCTAGGCAACTTAGTGAAACAGTGTCGAGCAGTCTGTCTTGGGTCAAAGAGATCATTTCTAAACGCTGTCAATTGTCCTTCAGACATTTGTGTGTGTGCACATGTGTTTGAGCCACCTGTACACATGTGTAGAAGCCAGAAGAGGCATCTGGTGTCCCCCTCTATCTCCCTCTGCTATTCCTGTGAAGCAGGGTCTCTCCCAGAAGCAGGGGCTTGGGTTTTCTCAGTTAGGCTGGAAGCCAGTAAGACTTAGCAGCCTCCGGCAGTGGTGGCGCACACCTTTAATCCCCAGCACTCGGGAGGCAGAGGCAGGTGGATTTCTGAGTTCGAGGCCAGCCTGGTCTACAGAGTGAGACTTAGCAGCCTTCTGCTCTCAATGCCCCCTTGAAGTTGGTGTTTCAGGCAAGCACAGGATGCCCCGCTGCTCAAATGCATGCTGGGATCTGATCCCGTCTCCACACCTGCCTAGCAAGCATCAGTCTGTACTTAACTACCTCTCCAGGCCTATCAGGCCTGTGTTCTTGAAAGAGAATCTGTAGCCCAGGAATCTGTGGGGCTCCCGCAGCCTGGAGGACAGGACCTGACACATGCTCTGATTTTCTCCCTCCTGCAACTGTGAGTGATGGTGTCTCACTGAAGCCTGAGGACAGAGCTACTGGCCTGGCTGCTCTAACAGCTTCCCGCTGTCCTGTGAAAGTGGCTGAGTCCCTTCATGTCCTCAGAATGTTCTAAGTCAGGCTAGGGGTTGGTGGGGAGAGGGAGAGGGAGGGGAAGGAAAAGAGGAAGGGAGGGGTAGGGGAGGAGGAGAGGAAGTGGTAGAGTATTCTAGCAGCCTGGTGTTTGGCTTCAGGCCTCTTGCTGTGCTGAGGGCTTTTCTGAGCCTGCACAGCAGGTAATTAAAGTGTATGGGCTCTTTCTCTTTTTGTAATAGAGTGCGTGTATGGTGGCCGCTGCACACCGTTTGGCTTGGCACATTAATCTCTTCAGAAGGCCTCTGGTAGAAGGGCTGGGAGATTGCTCAGTTGGCAGAGTGCTTGCTGAGCATGCACAAAGCCCTGGTCTTGTTCCTGGCACCACATACCTTGGTGAGGGGGTGCACACCTGCAATCCCAGTACTTGGGAGGCTGAGGCAGGAGGATCATGATTTTGCAGCCAGGCTGAGCTACTTAGTACAGTGCCACCTCAGAACAAAAACAACAAAGCCAGTGGGGTACAGTGGTCACTTCACACATGAAAGACCCAAATTTGGATCCTTAGAACCCACATAAAGAATCAGACATGGCTGCTCTCGAGACATACATGGCCTGCCCCCAGACAGACTACCAATGATAACTAAAGACACCATTCCATCCACTTAGTGAACCAATGGGTTTACTGGGGTTAGCATGGGAGCAGAGACAGCTGTATCAATGAAAAGTCCATCCCAGCCTTGGTGCCAGTTCACAAACGTTTTGAGTGACTCACAGGCTGCTCTGTGCATCAGTCTCTTCTCAGCAGGACTTCCAGTTTATATGTCCTTGGGCAGGGCCTTAGAGAGTCTGTTGAGTTTCAGGGACTTCCGGAGACTTGTGAGTTGCTTATTTCTGAGCCTTAGAGACTCTCTCAGGGATAGAGTATTCAAGCTTGAAGGCTAGAACTACACAACAGGAGCCTACACTCTGCTGGAAAGGCAGAAAGGAAACTCACTGGCTAGCTAGCCTGGCCTGCATGGTAATGTTCCAGGCTAAGGAGAGACCTTGCCTCAAACAGAAGGTAGAGGGCATTTGAGTACTGACACCCAAGGGTGTGCTCTGACTACCACACATTCACCTCCCCACACAGATACACACACACACACACACACACACACAAAGACAGATGTATATACACACACACTTTGTTAAGGGCCAATGAGATGGCTTAGTGGATGAAGATGTTTGTTGCCACGTCTGATGTCCTGAGTTCAATCCCTGGGACCCACATAGTGGAAAAAGAGAACCAACTCCTACAAATTGTCCTCTAACTTCTACACATGCATAGTGGCATACGTGTGTGTGTGTGTGTGTGTGTGTGTGTGTGTGTGTGTGTGTGTGTGCATACACACACATCATGAAATAAATAAATGAAAAAGTAAAATCATTTAAAAGACCCAAGCAGGGGTTGATTGTATATGTCTACAATCCATCTTTAATTCCAATATGGTGGGGGGTAGAGGCAGGAAGGTTGGGAGTTCAAGGCTAGACTTAACCTCATAGTGAGTTTGAGGTCACACGGAGCTACATAAGATTCTGTCTCAAAACCACAACAAACATCTGTGAGTCGAGATGAGAGAGAACAGACCTATCCAGCAGAGAAATGATTCAAGGATGCATATGGACACAGAGGAGGGAACAGAAATGGCAAATACACACTGTGAGAGATAGCCAGCCTCTTTAACAGATCAGAAATACAGATTCAGGAGCTGAAGAGACAGACATTTAAGCATTTAAGAGTGCTTTCACTCTTCCGGAGGACCAGAGCTGGGTTACCAGCATTCATTGCAGGTGGTTCACGACTGCGTGTAACTCCAGCTCCAATAGATCTGACGCCCTCTTCTGGTCTGTGTGGTAACTTGTACTCATGTGTGCATATGTCATATGAGAGAGAGAGAGAGAGAGAGAGAGAGAGAGAGAGAGAGAGAGACATACACGAAAAGACACACGTAATTGAAAATAAAATCACTGAGCGTTATTTGGTTGTGAGGTTCTTTTTTTTTTTTTTTCTTTTTCTTTCATTCTTTCTTTTGGAGACAGGATTTTACCATGTAGCCCTGCCGGACTTCAAAATTATGATCTTCCCACCTGAGTTTCCCCAGTGAAATTACAAGCACGTGAAAAGAAAACGCAAATTCAAGCCAAACCAAGATGACTTCTCACCCTCCCCAGCTTGGCAGTGATGTTAAACCCCAAGATGGCTGCTTCCCTGAGCTCTGGGTACCAGGCAGGGCTCACGGTGCTGGAGCTGGTAGGCCCTGCTGCACACCCCTCTTGCTTAGGACTCAGCCAGGGCTGATGTAGCAGGCAAGGGGAAATGGGCAATGCCCAACAGCCAGGAGAGCCGTGCTGTTTGTATGTGCGTGTATAAGTGTGTGGGTGGAGACTGGAAGTTGACATCAGACATCTTTCCACACTGCTCTCCACCTTAGTTTTAAACATTTCCTTATAATTATGTGTATGCTTGGGTGTCTGCGTGCAAGCTCTTGCACATGCATACAGTACCTACAAAGGCCTATAGAGGGCGATGTTATCTCGGGAGCTGGAGTTATAGGGGGATCGAGCCGCTGGCGGAGGTGCTAAGAACCAAACTCAGGTTCGAACTGTGCAGCAAGAGATCTCAATGGCTGTGAGATTTCTCCAGGCCCTTCACCTCATTAGAGGTAGCGTCTCTCACTGACCTTGGAGCTTACTTACTCGGCTAGGTTGGCTGGCCGGTGAGCCCCAGGCACCGTCCGGTTTCTGTCTCCCCAGTGCTGGGATTCAGGCCATCGTGCTGAGCATTGTTAGTACGTGGGTCCTGGTGCTCAAACTTAGGCCCTATGCCACCGACTGAGCCATTTTCCCAGCCTCTATTTGGGGGTCTTACTCCTTAATCTGCGGGTAGCCCCTCCCCCGACCACAGCACCAGGAAGAGCCAGGAGACGGGAGAGGTGGATGAAGGGACACGTGACAACCTGTCCGTTTTGCCCTTCTCTTAGGCTGAGCAGACTCTCCACTAAGGAATTTGCAGTCCCCCCCCCACACACACACCCCACACACGCCACCTCATCCTTCCTGATCCTCCCACGCTCCGGCCCAGCTGTGGAGCAGAGAGCGGGCATCCCACACACAAAGCAATCCTCAAGCTGACTCCCCAATTCCTCCACCAAGGTCCTGTTTCTAACCTGAACCCTCTACCACTAGGTGAATCCCGCTGGGCTCCCAGAAGCCCCCCGGGGCACGATGGGGTGGAAGCTTCCCTTGTTGCCCTGGAAACCCCCAAGCTTCATTTTCTTCAAACTCAGCCACAGGTGTAGGTGGGAGACCGGAGCTTCTGGCTTTCCAGCTGGTTTACTCTTTGTGAGCTGTGTGGTCTCTATTCTGGTCTTTGCATTGATTGTGAGGAATGGGCTACCTTCTCCAGCCACGGGAGGAGCGGATCCTAGGAAAAAGTACTTTTCGAAACGTTGTAACTTTCGAGGTACTGTAACGATTCATTCTTGCTAGACTTGGAAATGGCTACAGGGCAGCATGGGGATCAGGGCTTCCGCACTTCGTCTGCCACTCCTCAAACGTGATAAACCAGACATCGGTGACTCCCAATTTGCTAACCAGGAGAAGCTCCTCACCGTGGTGAATTTTCCTTATCATGAACGTAGCAACCGAGGATCCAGGAGTTAAGGAAGTTAGTTGTCAATCTTCCCTCCTGACCAGTTTGGCCAGAGCAGGATCCAGGGGGCTTGAGTTAAACTGTTGGGCACCCAGAGAAGAGGCTGCACAAAGGCCTTTGTTGTTCAAATGTGGCGCGTTTATTTGGGTGGGGCGGGCTTTACCTGTGGAGGTCAAAGGACAACTTGAAGAAAGCATTTCTCTCCTTCCGCCAACATCAGACTAGTCAACAAGTACTTTGTCCTGATGTTGGTGGTGATGATGTCAACTTTACACAAGCTAGAGTCATCTGAGAAGAGGGAACCACCAATTGAGAAAATGCCTCCATAAGGCCCCCCTGTAGGCCATTTTCTTAATTAATGATTGGTGAGACCCAGCCCACTGCTGGCCAGTGACAATCCTGGGGAGATGGGGCGGGTTGTACAGTAAGGCAGCTGAGCAAGCCTTGAGGAACAAGCAGTAAGAAGCACCCTCCACCGCTGCTGCCTCCAGGTTCCTGCCTTGATTTCTGCTCTGACTTTCCTTCATGAAAGCTCTAAGCTGATAGAGACCCTTTCCTCCTCAAGTTGGTTTTCGTCACAATGTTCTATTACAGCAATAGAAATGCCTAGCTAAGATGTATGCTTTCTTCCTGAACGATCTCACCAGCTCCTCAGGTGTGTGTGTGTGTGTGTGTGTGTGTGTGTGTGTGTGTGTGTGTGTGTCCGCGCACGCATGCGCGTGTGCACACACAGGTTAGTGTGCAAGACCAGAAGAAACCTTAGCTGTCATCCTCAGACACATTCCAATTTTTTTAATTCCTTATTTTATTACTATTATTA
>CM052721.1:15829179-15853253 GCA_028551405.1 Uromys caudimaculatus
CCACTGAGCCACGCCCCCAGCCCCTCACTGGGGGATTCTAGGCAGGGGCTCTACCACTGAGCCACGCCCCAGCCCCTCCCTGGGGGATTCTAGGCAGGTGCTCTACCACTGAGCCACGCCCCCAGCCCCTCCCTGGGGGATTCTAGGCAGGTGCTCTGCCACTGAGCCACGCCCCCAGCCCCTCACTGGGGGATTCTAGGCAGGACTCTGCCACTGAGCCACACCCCCCAGCCCCTCCCTGGGGGATTCTAGGCAGGGCTCTACCACTGAGCACATATCCAGCTCTCTTTATTTTGAGACAGGGTCTCACTAAGTTGCCCAGGCTGGCTTCAAGCTCTTGATCCTCATGCCCCAGCCTTAAGTAACTGGGATCACAGGGCTGCCTTGCCAGGCCCCAGCTCCGTTTGGATTTCTTCTGAGTCTGGCATCTTTATTCCTAAGTCCTAGGCACCAAAGGGGATATGTCAGTCATGCATACCAAAAGGATACAACTAACTGTGGAGAAAGTATCAGGTTTTCTAAAGAAATGGTTTGGGTTGGAGAGATGGCTCAGTGGTTAAGAGCACTGACTGCTTGTCCTGAGGTCCTGGGTTCAATTCTCAGCAGCCACATGGTGGCTCACAAGTGTCTGTAATGGTCTCTGATGCCCTCTTCTGGTGTGTCTGAAGACAGCTACAGTGTACTCATATGCATAAAACAAATAAATCTTAGAGAGAGAGAGAGAGAGAGAGAGAGAGAGAGAGATATGGATGTTCGGTTCTAAATCTCCCAAGGAGATTGGGAACCTTACTGCTTTTACCTTTGTTATATTTTTATTGTGTACTGTGTGCACACACATGCACACACATGCCTGCCTGTGGATGGAAGTCAGAGGACAAGATTGAACTCATGTGTTAAGTTGGCAGCAAGATCCCTTACACCCAAACCCATCCTGCCAGCAAGAACCATAATGTTTTAAAGAAAATGAGACCAGAGTCATGACCATCTCCACTTTACAGACAGGGAAACAAAACCCAGAGAGGTTAGTTAACTGATCCAATGTCACACAGCCTGACTGAAACCTAGGCAGTTTGAGCTCAACTACCATGACTTCCTTATTTGGCTTTGGCCTCAATGGTGGTTGATGGGATTAGATAAATTTACACTGAACATGAGGCATTATCACAGACTTGACACCTGAGACAAAGACCAGTGAAGTTCCTTCACCGTAATCTCTATCCTCTCCATGTAGACTAGCCTCTGGGCCCTCTCAGGCAATCGGGAGAAAATATTTCCTCCCTTCCGATCTTCTCTCTCATGACATAAGCCAGGATGTATGAACTCCAGCATCAAAGTCATCTTTATCTCTGTCTTAAATCCCTGCGGCTGTAACCTGAGCCCCTCCGCTGCGTCTGGGTGGAAATGGAGAACAGCTGTGGTGGGAACGGAGCAGCTGCTAGGGGAGGTACTTCCTGTGTACGGGAGGAAGGAAGTTCCAGGGAGAGGCTACCAGGATCACTGGGACGCACGGGCAGCCACAGAGATGCAAGCTGCCCTTTGGGTCAGCTGAGGGTCTCCTGGGTGGAGCGAGGGAGGGCAGATGTGCCCGAAAAACCTGTGAACAGGGCAGGGAGGCCTGTGTCTACCCACCCCTGCTCAGCTCCCTGTGTAATAGCTTGTCTACAGTGCTTGCATTCTATATGCGAGCCTCCTCTTATTTGCGTTTATAATTAGGAATTATTATTACTAATTATTTGAATGATACTAAGAAAGTGCTTTACTGATGAGCCACACCCCTGCCTGTCACGTGGGGGGGGTGTTCTAGGCAGGGGCTCTAACACTGAGCCACGCCCCCAGCCCCTCCCTGGGGGATTCTAGGCAGGGGCTCTACCACTGAGCCACGCCCCCAGCCCCTCCCTGGCCATTCCTATGCAGGTAGCCTCCCAAGTATCTGAGATTACAGGCCTGCACCATCATGGACTTCTGACTTGGGAATCAACCTCTCTCTCTCTCTCTCTCTCTCTCTCTCTCTCTCTCTCTCTCTCTCTCTCTCTCTCCTCTCTCTCTCTCTGCTTGAGTATGCTCATGCCATGGAGCACATAAATGGAGGTCAAAGGGCAGCCTCAGGACTTGATTCTTACCTTCCACCTTGTTTGAGGGAGATCTTTTGCTGTCTATGCTCTGTCTATGCTGGCCTGGGAGGGTTTGTGGATTCTCCTGTCTCTAACATCCCATAAAACAGCTGGGATTATGTGTGTGCTACTACATCCAGACTTATGTAGCTTCTGGCAATTCAAACCCGAGTCCTCACGCTTGTGAGGCAAACATTTTACCCACTGGGCTATCTTTATAAGCCCAGAAAATCAGGGTTATTTGTAACCTGGGCTATCATGAGCAAGACTCTCCACACATCTCATGCATGCCTTTTGATGAATGTATGTATTCATTTTGTTGGACGTGTTAGTCAAGTTAGCTTGTAGTTAGACCTATTAGAAACTAACAGAAGGTTCTTTGCAGTGGTTGCACCATGAGCTGATGAGACGGCTCCGTGGGTAAAGGTGTTTGCTACCGCACCTGATGACGTGATTTCAATCCCCAGACACACAGGGTAGGAGAGAACTGACTCGTGTAATCTGTCCTCTGAGCTCCATGTTCAAGCTATCACAGGCACACTCATATGCCCCCTGTATTAGTCAGGGTTCTCTAGAGTCACAGAACTTATAGGTAGTCTCTATATAGTAAGGGAATTTGTTAATGACTTACAGTCTGTTGTCAAACTCCCCAACAATGGTCAGCAGTAGCTGTAAATGAAAACCCGAGGATCTAGCAGTCGCTTAGTCCCACAAGGCTCACAGGCGAAGAAGATTGAAGCTTCCTCCTTCCAATGTCCTTATGTAGGTCTCCAGCAGCAGGTGTGGCCCAGATGAGAGGTGTGTACCACCACACCTGAAACTTGTGTCTTCCAGACTCAAGATCTAGATCACAGGTGAGCCTTCTAATTCTGGATTGTAGTTCACGCCAGATACAGTCAAGTTGACATCAGAAATAGCCACTACACCCCCACACAAATAATAAGTACATAAGATAATAAATAATTCAAAAGTGACTGCACACTGCCTATGGGGTGTGAGGTTCCCAGAGGCTGCGATCCTCCCCTAGTGTGTTCTGTTCTACTTAATGGCAGCCATTTTGGTGGATGTGGTGTCACTTGCATTGGTTGGTTATGGGTAATGAACTTGAGCCTTTCATGTGGTCAATGGGTATTTGAAGGTCATCTCTTCGAACGCATTAGTTAAGGTTTCTTCTCTGTGGCATCAGCTGTGGTTCACAATACTTGACAGACACAACTTAAGGAATGAGAATTTTATTTTGCCTGTTGGTTTGTGTACATGTTGGTAAGTGTGAAAATTGGTGTGTGCACATGTTAGTGTGAGCATGTTGGTGTGTGCATGTTGGCCTGTGTGCATGTTGGCCTGTGTTCATGTTGGTGTGCATGCATGCTGTGGAGGTCAGAGGTCAACCTCTGCTATTGTTCCTCTGTGCTTTGGAATTATGGAATTTTGGAACTTTGGAATTTTAAAAATTTTTTTCATTTTAGGTGTCTGAGTGTTTGCATGCATGTATGTGCACCGTGTGTGTGGTGCCTAAGGAGGCCAGAAGAGAGTGACATATCCCCTAGAACCGGAGTTAGGAACAGTTATGAGCCACCATGTGGGCCATGAGACTAGAACCCGGGTTCTCTGCAAGAACACCACCATGCCTATTCTCACGCCTCTTTATTTTTTATTTTTATGTTTTATCTCAAATACTGTTATTTCTCAGATGCCATTCATGTTTTGCTTTTTGCCAAGTAGGCTAAACTGTCTGGCCAGTGAGCTCTAAGAACCTTTGGCCTGGCACTTGGGAGGCAGAGGCAGGTGGATTTCTGAGTTCGAGGCCAGCCTGGTCTACAGAGTGAGTTCCAGGACAGCCAGGGCTACACAGAGAAACCCTGTCTCAAAAAAACAAACAAACAAACAAAAAAACCTTTGGTCTGCCTCATTGGAACCTTTGGTCCCAGTGCTGGAATTCTAATCACCAGTGTGTGACTTTTTACATGGGCATGGTACACCAAATTCCTCACATTTGGACAACACAGACTTTACCAATAGAGCTATCTCCCAAGCCTCTATTTGTGTTGTTTTGTTTGAGACCAAGTCTCATGTAACCCATGATGTCCCTAAACCTTCCCAGTAGCCAATAACTTTGAACTTCTGATCCTCCTGTCTCCACCTCCCAAGTGTACAAGCATATACCAGTACACCTGTTTTATGCAGCAGCGGGAATGAAGCCAAGGACTTTCTCAACACTAGGTGTCTTAGTTAGGGTTTTATTGCTGTGAACAGACACCATGACTGTCCTAGTCAGGGTTTCTATTCCTGTACAGACATCATGACCATGAAGCAAGTCGGGGAGGAAAGGGTTAATTCAGTTTACACTTTCACGTTGCTGTTCATCACCAAAGGGAGTCAGGACTGGAACTCAAGCAGGGCAGGAAGCAGGAGCTGATGCAGAGGCCATGGAGGGATGTTTCCTACTGGCTTGCTCAGTTTGCTTTCTTACAGAACCCAAGACTACCAGCCCACAGATGGCACCACCCACAAGGGGCCCTCCCCCTTGATCACTAATTGAGAAAATGCCTTACATCTGGATCTCATGGAGGCATTTTCTCAACTGAAACTCCTTTCTCTGTGATAACTCCAGCTTGTGTCAAGTTGACACACATAGCCAGCCAGTACAACGACCAAGACAACTCTTATAAGGACAACATTAAATTGGGGCTGGCTTACAGGTCCAGAGGTGCAGTCCATTATCATCAAGGCAGGAGCATGGCAGCGTCCAGGTAACATGGTGTAGCAGGAGCTGAGAGTTCTACATCTTTATCCAAAAGCAAACAGGAGAAGACTGGCTTCCAGGCAGCTAGAACAAGGGTCTTACAGCCCTCTCCCACAGTGACACCTCCAAATAGTGCCACTCCTGGGCCAAACATATTCAAATGACCACACTAGGTGAGCACTCTACATGCTGAACTATAGCCCCATCCCCCACCCCATCCCTCCCATGTGTCTTGGCTAATTTTATGTCAACTTGACACAAGCTAGAGTTATCTGAAAGGCCAGAACCTCAACTGAGAAAATGCCTCCATTAACACCCAGCTGTAGGCAGATTTGTAGGACATTTTTTAAAAAATTAATGATTGAGGAGAGAGGGTTCAGCCCATTGTGGGCAGAGCCATCCCTAGGCTGGTAGTTCTGGGTTCTATAAGAAATCAGGCTGAACAAGACATAGGGAGCAAGCCAGTAAGCAGCACCCCTCCATGGCCTCTGCATCAGCTCCTGACTCCAGGTTCCTGCCCTGTGTGAGCTCCTGTCCTGACTTCTTTTGATGATGAACAGTGATGTGGAAGTGTAAACCAGATAAACCCTTTTCTCTCCAACTTGCTTCTGGTCATGGTGTTTCATCATGGCAATAGTAACTCTAAGTAGGACACCATGGTTGTCCATTAAAAGCCTACCATGTTCCTTCTTCAATGTGAAGTCAGGGCTTTGTTGATTGCAACGTGACAGTCAGAAGCCACCAGATCCACTTGAGCAGGCAGATGTCCTCAGAGTGTCAGTAGGCCCACAATGGGAAGTCACCAGATCAGGAGCTCAGAGTTGGAGCTCAGACTGGGTATTTGAATCCTGGTCACCTGTAGGGACATGTGTTAAAAACCGCCTTTGCATCCCAGAGGCTGAGGCAAAGAGTCAAAGTCAAGACTGACACCAGAGTCAAAGAGATGCAGCTCAGTGGGCAGAGTGCTTGTCTTAGAGCAGGAGGCTCTGGCGACCATCACCAGCGCTGTGTGAACAGGGCGTGGTTAGTGTGTGCTGTAATCCCAGCTCCCTCTAGTCTGGTTTCTATCACTATGAACACCATGACCAAAAGCAACTTGGGGAGGGAAGGGTTATTTCAGTTCATTCTTTACAGTCCCCCACGAAGGGACCTCAAGCAGGAACCTAAAGGCAGGAACTGAAGCAGAGTCCATGGAGGAGTGCTGCTCGCTGGCTTGTTCCCAGGCTTACGTTCTGCTGCTCATCCCATGACCCCCTGGCCACCTACCCAAGGGTGGCAACACCCAGAGCGGACCGGGCCCTCCTGTATTGATCAGGGGCCCTGAGTTCAGTCCCATAACTTCAATCCTAGGGGAATCTGATACCCTCTTTCTGTTCTCTGCGGAACCTGTGTTAGTACAATGAACCCTCAGACAGACCTAAGTGCATATACACAAAATTAGGGAAAAAAATAAAGGAATGTCAGAGGTTAGGAAGATCTCTGAGTTCAAGGCTAGCCTGGTTTACATAGTGAATTTCAGGCCAGCAAGGCCTACATATTGATAACCTGTCTTAGAAAGAGAGAAAGAAGAGGGGGGAAGGAGGGAGAGGAGAGAGACAGGAGAAAAGAGGGTAAGAGGGGGGTATGGGGATATTAGACACCCCTTTCTCCTCTGTCTTCTTCCCAGCCCCTACGACAATCTAACGAGGTAGAGATGGCCAACCCTATTTTTAGACCAGCAGCTTGAGCCAAGATGTTATATCACCCAGTTCTATAAAAACAAAGGGGGAACTTTCCCACTTGGATGCAACTATTTCTGTTTGTCCCCCTCTTCTTCACCCCTGGCTATCCATCTTTTATATAATTACAAACAGAATACAGAGCCAATTCTGTCTATCTCTTTATATAGCACTGCTTCCCCCCCCATTTAAAAAATGCATTTGTGTCATGGGGCTGGGGTGTAGCTTAGTGGGAGGATACGTACAAAGCCCACATAAAGCTCTGGGTTTAAATGCCAACGCCAAAAATAGCATTTTCAAATTATACCATATATGGGGAAAGTCAGTCCTTCAAGGCTTTAAACTTTTTAAAAAGGGAAGTGGGTGCCGGGTTGTAGCTCAATTGGTAGCATACTCAACGTCCTGGGTGTCATCCCCAGCTTGCAGAAACCACGCCTGGTGGCACATACCTGTAATTCCAGCACCTAGGCAGGAGGATTAGGTCATCCTTGGCTCCATAGTTTAAAGCCTTGTTGAACGCCCTAATTTTTCTTTTTTTGCATATCTTTGCATATCTTTGCATATTCTTGCATATTCATGTTTTGTATTTTCTTCTCTCTAGTTTGCTCTCTTCTTTGGGTGATGTTCATCCTTCACCATCTTTCTGAGAGGAGCCAGGTGGGGTATGAATACATGCTTCAGAATGTGCACGTGTAAAACTGAGATCTTCATTCCAGTCTCAGATCTTTCGTGATAGTTGTGCTGGGTATAGGATCTTAGCCAGAAAATCATCTTTCTCAAAAGAACACTGGTGGCGTCCACTTCCCACTCTGTCTATTTAGGATTCCAACACTAACCTGATTTCTGACTTTTCCCACAGGCTTCATTTTATCTTTTAAAGATCTCTCTCTCTCTCTCTCTCTCTCTCTCTCTATTTTCACACTTTCCCCTTCCAATGTTGTAAACACATCCCTGTATCTCAATCCTTTATTGAATTTTCTATCTGCTTTTTAAATTTTTCACTTCTGAATGTGCAGTTTGGTTCTCTTGATGTGATAAAATTCCATAACAAAAGTAACTTGGGAGGCAGAGGCAGGCGGATTTCTGAGTTCGAGGCCAGCCTGGTCTACAAAGTGAGTTCCAGGACAGCCAAGGCTACACAGAGAAACCCTGTCTCAAAAAAAAAAAAAAAAAAGTAACTTGGAGGGGGAGGTTGTTCTGGGGTGTTGGGGCTTTGTTGTTTTGTTTTTTACTGGAGGTACATCACAGGAGAGAAGTCAAGGCAGCAGGAACTTGAAATAGCTGGTTCACATCCCACCTGCAGTTAGGAATCAACAATGAATCCCCCAGTGCTCCGTTCACCGGCTCTGTTTTATACGGCCCTGGATTCCTGCCCAGGGAACGGTCTCATCCAAGGTCAATGCGGGCCTTTCCACCTCAGTTAATTTAGTCATGATAATCCCCCACAGGCAGATGCAGATGTCCGGCTCCCAGGTGATCGAAGGCCCTGCCAAGTTCAGGGCCTGTGAGTTGGCTCAGTGGGTAAAGGTGCTTAGCACTAAGCCTGAGAACCTGAGTCCAGTCCCTAGGGCACACATGGAGAAAACAGACTCCTGCAAGTTATCCTTTGACCTCCACGTGTATGCAGCACACATGCCCACACACCCAAAGCAAATAAATGTAAAACACAATCACAACAGGGATACAGTACACTCATATCTCTCTAAGGGTACTGAATAAACCCCAACATTGTGATTTTTGCTTTAGGGTTTTGGAGGACTCGTTTGTTGTTTTGTTTGCTTGCTTGCCTTTGTTTTCTTCTGTTTACTCATGCTCTGTTCTGAATTTGTGTTCTTCTCTCTTGGTCCTTGTCTCCCATCTTAGAGACCATATTTATGTGTCAAATAGTCGTTGGGCATGCCAGGCTTGCCCTCTTAGAACTTGGGGCTTCTCTGTGCGAAGGTCCTGCCTTGCCCAGCCATGACTCCTGCAGGTCAGCTTTCTGGGGCTGCTGGGTTTCCCCAGACAGGAATCTTACTGTGGCAGAGCCCTTGCTGTCTTTCCTGGGAACCCCCTGCTGGGCAAGTGCTGGTTTATCAGAGTGAGGATTCCTACTTTAGCATACTACAACTAGTGGGAACCTTCTCTCTTCACACCCTTCCTCCAACACAGTGCGGACCGGACAGTGTGCGCACAGCGCAGCCTAGCGTTTGTCCTGCGGCTTTTCTCTCCCTAGAGCTTTGATAATGGATAGAGGAAGCTACTCTGTGTCCAGACAACTGCCGAGAGCTCTGATGCTCCCCTCTTGGCAATGGCGTCTTTCTACTTGGGCCAGAGCTGACATTTCTAAGAATGAAGATGAACTGTGAGTCAAGGGAAGAGGCAGGGAGGAGGACTGTCTGTTGCCAAGACTGGGAGACTAAGAATAGCTCACATGACGCCACCTGAAGAAGAGCTAAAAGCTATGTGGGAAGGACAGAGGCCTGAATGGATTGAATGGGTGGAGTATGGTCCAGAGAGAAGGGCTATGCAAAGCTGAGGGGTGTGGCTTGGTAGAATGACGTATGGCTTTATTGAATGGGATGGTGGCTTAGCGGAAGGGGAGGGATTTGGCTACGATGGAAGGAGGTGTGGCCAGTAGGAGGGGTGTGATCCACAGGGAAGAGATGTGGCCCAGCTGTAGATGGCATGTTCGATGAGACGGGGCATGGCTCATCTGAAAGAGCGGGTGACCTAACTGTAAGAGTGCGTGTCCCAGTGGGGGGAGATGTGGCATAGCTCTAAGGGGTGGACAGCTGAAGGGGCTGTGGCCCAAAGGAAGAAGATATGGCCTAGCTATAGGGGGTATACCCTAGGAGGTGTGAAGCTCAGCTGAAGAAGATACGGCTGGGTATTGAGGGCGCTTATGCCAATGGGAGAAATGTGACTTAGCCAGAAGGAGGGTCTGCCCAGTGGAGGGGGCGTGGCCCAGATGGGGAGGGCGTGTCCAAGTAAGAGGGGGCGTGGCATTCATTGTAGGGGTCGTGACTCACCTGTAAGAGGCGTGTCCCAGTGAGAAGTGATGTGGCCCAGCTGTAGAGAGTGTGAGCCAGGGGAAGGGGCACAGCCCAGCTGAAGGTGTCATGGCTTCCTTAGGGTGACTGAGGGTCGGGAGGATGTGCAGGAACAGTAAGCAGGGCCATGACTCGGGCTTCTTCCTGAGGGCCATGGAGGCTGTCCAGCAAGGGTACCAATAGTGGAAGTCCTCAGAGACTCCGTGGAGGAGTGGGAAGGAGGGGGGGGGAGGGAAGTAGGAGAAAGAGGAGGGAGAGGAGAAGGAAGAGGAAAAAGAGGAGGAGGAGGGAGAGGAGGAGGAGAAGGAAGAAGAGGAGGAAAAGGAGGAGGAGGAAGAGGAGGAGACAGAAGAGGAAGAAGAGGAGAAGGAGGAAGAGGAGGAGGAGAAGGAAGAGGAGGAGGAGAAGGAAGAGGAGGAGGAAAAGGAAGAGGAGGAAGAATGCAGTGACTTCACTTCGTGTGGCTGACAGCTATAGCTAGTTTCCTGGGCTGGGCACAGCTGACTCCATGTGCAAGGTGGATAAAGCCTGATAAATGAACTAAGGCAGGCCGCTCTACCTTCTGCCGACCCCCATGCAGGGGAAACTAGCTCACTCTAGGCCGCCTGTTCCTATGTTACCCTCTCTCCACAGCATCTTTCCCTGTGGCCTTGGACTTTTCCTCTCCCGACAAGGCCTGGGAGTCTTGACCGGGATCGAGAGTCTCGCTGATCTAAGAATCCTGGAAGTAGGCCTTGGTTGCATTGGGCCAACTGGTGACAACACCCTGAAGACACCCACTGGCATCTACTCCGGAGCCTCTAACAGAGGAGGCTGGCCTCACAAGAACAGGGTCACTGTCTCCTTAGATGGCCCATTAGGGACTATGACTAACGTATCATAGTATGATTCTACTATCTCTTTAAACTCCCTCCTGTAGCCAACTCCTACCTTAACGACAAAGCCCTTCTCAGAGCCCACCCTCAGGAATCCAGCCTCACGCAGGAGGTGAGGACTGAGTTCAGAGAGTACAGTCACCACCAGCGCAGCACTGGACAAATGCAGATAGCAAAAGGACCTGTCAACTCCTATCTTGCTGTGGGGCAGTTGCCAGAGTGTGTTAGTGAGAAACTGAGGATGAAGGGGGACCTCAGGAATCTGCCTAAGGCCTTGGATCTAATCCAATGTGAACCCCTTTTGTCACCCTGCAGTGAGCAAGAGAGGGCTCAAGCCTAGAGTCTCAATATGTAACTCAGGCTGGCCTTGAACATATTATGTAGCCCAGGCTGGCCTTAAACATAATATGTAGCCCAGGCTAATTTCAATTTGCAGTAATTGTTCTGCCCTGATATTACAAGTGTGTGCTACCATGCTTAGCCACCTGGTACCCCCCCTCTTTTTCTCTCTCTCTCTCTCTCTCTCTCTCTCTCTGGGGAGTAGGCTAGAGGTCCAGTGAAGGTCAGAGGACAATTCTATAGCTCAGTTCTGTCCTTCTACCTTATTTTGGGTCCAGGAATTGAAAAGGCAAACGCCCTTAGCCAGTAAGCCATCTTGCTAGTCCCCCTGGCTGGCCTGTAAATTCATAATTCTCTTGCCTCTACCTTAATATCTCCTACTAGTGTGAGCCACAATGGGCCACTTTATTTTCTGAGACAAGCTTTCTCATCGGTCTGGAATGTAGCAAATTCGGTAAGCTAGGTGACTTAGTAGGCCCACAAATGGGCACCACCTTCATGCTTGTCTTTCTAGGTGGCTCCCGGGGATTGATCTCAGGTCCTCACGCTTGTGAGGCAAACACCTTACTGAGAGAGCACCTCCCCAGCCCCCCTGGAGCATCTACGGTTCATGGGGATCTGCAGATTATCTTTCTGGTTTGTGTTCTAGGTGCCGGGAATGTCCCTGGTCCTGTCTCCTTCTGGCCTGCCTTGTGGAGTAATCAGAATGGGCTAAAATCTTTCTGAATCCCCAAAGTTAAGGCCTGCATCTTACTTAGGGCCACGGAGGCCCAGAGCAAGGCAGATACATCTTTGGGCGGGTCCCAGAGCCAGGGGACAGGACCAGCCCCACCTACGCTGCTTAGTAATTAGAACAACTTAAACAAACTGGCTTTAACTGCCTGTTGGTGACATATTCCAGGGGAGCTATAAACCAACCAGATGTGCAAGGCCTGCTCAGGCTGGTGCCATAGGGTGTCCAAGATGGTTGGATCTCTAAGACACCCCCCGCGGGCCGCCCCCCCCCCCCCCGGGGGAAAGTAGAACATGCCTCGCCCATTCAGTATCTTCCAAGGGCCAAGCCACTGCGCACCTGCCAACCCAGCCGAAAGCCAGAGCAGACTGGGTTGGGCCTAAACATTTCCAGAAACAGGTCCCTGTAGACCCTAAGGCTCCCTCCCTCGGCTGCCCTTACCCCCTGCAAAGGGTCCTATTTGTTGCTCCGGACCCTGGAAACAGCCTCTAGAAGCCTTTAAAGACCTCTGGAATGTACCATTTGCCCAGATCCCTGGAAGGGCCAAGGCACTGGCTTACCCCAAGCCAGGCCCACTGTGGCCTTCTGGCTGTTTGCGGTGGCCCCCTGGGGTGGGGTGGGCACCTCCTAGTCTGGGAAGGGGGTGCCAAGGCTCAAGGTGAAAATCACTTTTGTAGCACGGGCCAAGCAGGGTGTGGTGATGCATGCTTTTAGTCCCAGCACTTAGGAGGTAGAGGCAGGAAGATCAGGAGTTCAAAGTCATCCTTGGCTTCACAACGAGTTCAAGGCCAGTCTGGACAGCACAAAACCCTGTCTCAAAAGAAAGAAAATGTCCAAAGTCCCAGCTGTCCTGAGGCTGCGGGAAACCAAGAGCCTTACACATACAACGCCACGGATGATTTCAGAGCCTCATGGATTGCAGAGCCTCAGGGTGGGTCGGGAGCTATGGGGGGGGTCTTGTAGGGAGGGGCTTAGGGGGGTAGGGTGGGTGTGAGTGGCAGGAGATGGTGAGACTGGCAGGTGGGGGTAAAGAGGATGCGTTGGAGAAGGATGAAGGATGGGAAGAGGAAGGAGATGGGGGATGGAGTTGGAGGGGGGTAGAGGACAATGGGGACATGAGTGAGGGGAGCATAGGAGGATAGGCAGGGGAAATAGGGAATACGGGCGGGGACAGGTGGGGCGTGGGCTAGGGGCGGATGGGGCGTGGGCTAGGGGTGGGTGGAGCGTGGCCTAGGGGTGGGTGGGGCGTGGGCTAGGGGTGGGTGGGGCGTGGGCTAGGGGTGGGTGGGGCGTGGACTAGGGGTGGGTGGGGCATGGGTTAGAGGTAGGTGAGGAATGAGTTGGGGTGCATGGGGAATGAGTTGGGGTACGTGGGGAATTACAGGTATGTGGGGGAAGAGTTAAGGCGTGGTGGGGAACAGGGGTGGGTGGGCATCGGTGAGGACTTCAGTGTGGGATGGATGAGGGTGCGTGGGGGATGGGTGAGGGTTGGGTGGAGAGGACACAAGACAGAGCTGGAGCGGTGGGCAGACAGTCCTGTGCTCCTTTTGGTTCTTGCCCATGCTGTTAAGGGCCTAGAAAGTGGCTGTGAGAGAGGAAGGAGACACCGGGAGTCCTCCGGGGCCCCTCTGTTCCCCGCAGCCGACCCCCACTGCAGACCTTGTTTATTTACACACACACAAACATGCACGAGCAAGAGGCAGGTCTCTCGGGACTCAGTGGCCCTCCCTGAACTCTAGTGTTCACCGCCCTTTGCTTTTGGGCTGGTCTCATTGGCTGGTCCCATCCCTGAGAGGACCCTTCGCTCTCTGCTCCAAATGCAGCAGGGTCTAATGGCTGTGACCTCCTGGCTCCTGGTTTCCAAGGATGAGACAGATCGCCTGACTGCATTCCATCTCACAAGACGCTCAGGCATCTGCTGAGATAGCCTCTGCCTTTCTTCTCTGCTGCTTTTTTTTTTTTTTTTTTTTTTCTTTTTCTTTACCTCCAGTTCCCCTCTAGGGGAACATGTGCATTCAATCTACCATGTTAACCAGAAAAAAACACCTCCCCCTCTTGCTTTTCCTTTGTAAAGTCCTGTCTGGTTCCCACCTCGGATACTGTACACAGTCCTCATTCCTCTCCTTGTGTTAATATTCAGTGTTTACCCTTCCGTCTTTAATCTGTTTTATGTATCGGAATGACAGGGTTTTATGGGGAGGGGAAAGACAGTCCTTGTTCCTATTCCTAAAACTAGTTTATGAACCACTGATGTGGAGCAGCCTGGGGTATGAGGGACAGAGGGAGGGAGTGTGTGTGTGTGTGTGTGTGTGTGTGTGTGTGTGTGTGTGTGTGAGAGAGAGAGGGGGGGGGGGCGAAGAGTGCTCCATACACGACATATATACAGTTCCTTCCAATGAGTCAAGCAGGGCTGGGAGCAGGAGGTGGCCGGGTGCCATTCTTCTTGCTAAGTGATTTTTAGTTTGAGCCTGGAGTATAGGAGTGGGGATGGAGGACACAGCCCGACTCACCTGTACTCATAATCCCGTAACAGACACTTAGAGCTGAGCCAGGTGGCACACGTCGGTCACCCCAGCTATTCTGGAGCCCGAGGCCAAGGGTGGAAAGCTGTAGACCAGGTTAGACCTCAGAATGAGTTCAAGACTAACCTAAGCAACTTAGTAAGACCTTATTTCAAAATATAAAGTAAAAAGAGACCTGGGGATGGGGCTTGGTGGTAGAGCACCTGCCTACAGCCTTCCTCCAACCTGCAACGAGGGATTTCAAAGGTAGTTCAGTGGTAGAGCACCTGCCCAGAATCCCCTGGTGAGGGAATATAGGGGCGTGGCTCAGTGGCAGAGCACCTGCCTAGAACCCCCCAAGGAGGGGCTGGGGGCGTGGCTTAGCAGTAGAGCACCTGCCTAGAATCCCCCAGGGAGGGGGCTGGGGGCGTGGCTCAGTGCTAGAGCACCTGCCTAGAACCCCCCAGGGAGGGGCTAGGGGTGTGGCTCAGTGGTAGAGCACTTAGTCTAGTCCAACCCTCAGTATCTCAAAAACAAGACAAAACAACAGTTGGATACTTTGGTAAAAAGCACAGACGCCTCACCAAGGTCTACAAGGTAACTAAGTAAAAGGAGGCTGGAAGCCTGGTACCTCTGCCTTCATCCTGCATTCATCCTTTACTTTTGGTCAGTTGCTACCTCTGCTCATCGGTCCATTAATCACTCAGGGGCATTCATCTAAAACTTGGTGATACCTGATCTAGCTTATCACCGTCCATAGTGAAGGGTGAGTCATAGAGAATGACTGCGTCTACTGTCAGCATCGACACTCTCCTGTTCCAGACCCCGCAGAGGCTCCAGTCACCGTGGACCTGTAGTCATGGGATTGGAGGGCTGGCTCAGTGGTTAGGAGCACTTGCCATCCTTGTAAAAGACAGAGTTCAGTTCCAAGAACTCATGTGACAGCCTCCTGTAAGTCCAGCTCCAGGAGATATAGCGCCCTCTTCTGGTCTCTGTTGGCACCTGCATTCACATGCGCAGACACACACAGATATACACACACACACACACACACACACACACACACACACACACAATTTAAAATAAAATAAATCTTAAAAGAAAAAACCCTAAACCTACAGTCACCTTGAATTCCAGAAAACGGGACAAAGCCCCTGCCTGAGTCTGCACGAACAGTTATCTACGAAGAGGAGGCTGCAGCTTAGAGCTGAAGGAGCTCACGTCTGAGAATTAGCCTGTTCCCCTCAAGCAGCAAGGCCTTCCTTTTAACGTCTTCGCAGAACCAGACAGTGACCAACCAGACCCCACCTTGACCAGAACTGCTAATTACCCATGGCTCACCTTCCTTCCCTAACCCTTTCCCTTAAGCCAAGAGCTCAAAGGCTGACGCAGTCACGTGACCACTTGACCTAGTCCTCTTCCCACTGCGCATGACCAAATCCCCTCTCTGTCTCTCATTATTGCTTGTCTTCTCTTTGCTTTTTTTTTTTTCTTCTGTTCTTATTTTGTTTTATTATTTCGGTGCATGTGTATGCATGTGACACATGTACACACATGTGTGCAGGTTTGTGCGCCTGCTCATATGCTTGCAGAGGCTAGCGGAAGTCATCAGATATTCTGCTCTGTCACCTTCACCTTACTCTCTTGAGGCGGGTTCTCTTGCTGAACCTGGAGCGCACTGCTTTCCTGACTGGGCAGTGCTCACCTCAGCACTGATGGTATTGGTATTACCCCCACACCATGCTTTATTTTATTTTATTTTATTTTATTTTATTTTATTTTATTTTTACATTTAAGCTATTTGTGTGTGCACACACATGTCTGTACAGAGGTCATAGGACAACTTGTGGAAGTTGGTTTTCTCCTGCTAATATGTAAGTCCTGGTGTTTAAACCCAGGCCATTAGGCTTGGCAGAAAGCACCCTTACCTGCTGAGCCAACCCATTGGCCCTACACCTGGCTTTTACAAGAGTTCTGGGATTTGAACTCAAGACCACCTGCTTGCACACTGAGCCACTTCACTGGCCTTTACTTCTTGGAGATAGAGGCTTATATAGCCCAGGCTGACCTTGAACTTTTGATCCTCCTGCCTTCCTCCCACACCCGGAGCACTGGGATTATGAGTGTGCACCGCTGTGCCCAGTTTCTTCACTCTTTGATTGACACACCAGGCAGGTGGCCCAGTTTGGCCTGTGCACACTCAGAGTGCTTTCATCCTAACTCTCATACTGGGACTGCCCGCACCCCTCCTGGAGGTCATGTGCACATCCTCTCAGGAGCAGCCTGGGTCCAAGGCCCTGGCAGCTACAGGGGTGCAGCTATCGAGTCAGACAGCAAAACCTCCCAAGTCTCTGGGCATCTGTTTCTCCAGAAGGAGGTTCCTGCAAATCCTGGCTTTGAACTGGGCAAAGAAAAGAGAGACTGAGAGACAAGCCTTGGGGTCTAAAATAATCAAAGCTCCCCAGAGTGGCTTTGAACGTCTCTTTTCCACATTAAAGAGTTTTGGTCTGGAGAGACAGACGTAAACAAAGTCCAGAGGAGGTGGGGGCCTAGGAGAGCGTTGTGACTGGTGGCTCTGTGTGTCTGGGGTGAGGAGAGATGGGGGTGGGGGGAAAAGAGGGGGGAGGGGAGGTGTCTAGCTATGCAGCCCGATCTGGCCTGGAAGTTCTGTAGGCCAGGCTAGCCTGGAATTCTTGGTGGTCCTCCTGCTTAGCCTTTCAAGTACTGGAATCATAGGTGTGAGCCACTATCACAGACCAGAGGGACTTAGGGGGGGCAGGCGTGGTTGTTTGTTTTTAGACAGTCTTACGTATCAAAGGCTGGCTTTGAACTTGACCTATAACCGGGGTGATCCTGGGGTGATCCTAAACGCACCTGCTGCCTCCACCTCTCGTGCTGGGATCCCAGGCCTGGACCACACTTGGTTTTCAGGGCTGGAGGTAGGAGCCAGGGATTCACACGTGCTGGGCAAGGACCCAACGAGCAGAGCCCTCTCCTAGCCGCAACCACAGAAGGAGCCTTGAAACCTGCAAACCTTTCACTTTCCTGAGGCCCTCCAGTGCCATCCACAGGCCTCTGGATACTGCCACACTTATCTCCCAGGCCCCCTGGTCTGAGGACCCAGTGCTGGCCACCCCACCTCCCCCAGTCCCCAGATGGGTTGGTTGCATATAGATGCTAATTCCTGCTTTTCCTCCTGTCTGGGTCTCAGCAGTAGCAACCACCATGCAGCCTCCCTTCAGACACCACACCCCCCAGCATGTCCTCCCCGACTGTCCCCAACCCAAGCAGTAGCTGTGGCTTAGGCACAGCAGGTTGAAAAAAGAAGAGTGGGCCTCAAGGATAAGGTTCTGAGGGATGGATAGGAGTTTTCCAGGCAAAAATTATTAGAAACTTCTTGCCCGGCTGTCACTAAAGGATATCCTGGTTGCCAGGCTTCCCTTTCCTGCACATCTATCTCTACTGCACCTTCACTTTGACTCTCTTTATTTTTCAGAATGTATGAACTGTACTCGGCTTAGCGACATGAGTGAGCGGTTGACCACGCTGGAGGCCAAGGTTAGTCTGGCGAGGTGGCCTGAGGAGCCGACAGTGAGTGGGAAACATGCTGGATATGGCTAAAGAGAACCCCCTTGCAAGGAGCCAGCCTCGCCTGAGCAGCCTGGTCTCGGGCATTGAGAACTACTGAGCCTTCCTGGCTCCGGGTAGCCTCAGATGGACCAGCCTCCTGAGGTAGGAAGAGGGGGATGACATTCCCAGGGAGTGGCCAGTCTAGGGCACTGTCCTCCCAAGGCATGCTAGCAGACTGGTTTAGCGAAGTCAGACACTGTCTCTCCAAAGCTGCTGTTCCCCAGTTAAGGACCTGCTTGGGACTGGACATAGGGGACTTACAGTAAGAGACTTGGAGGAGGGACTGCCAACCAGGGGGTCAAGTCCTCACTGGGTGCCCCGTGTACATAGGACAGGTGTGCTCACTGGCTAGGTATCTGCACAGGCCTTGGCGCTCCATATTGGGGTTCTACTGGGAGGGGGGAGGTGTTGTGTGACAAGACGTCCTGGGAAGACACAACACACATCTACTCACCCTAGAAAGGGAGTCCAGATACAAGCCAAGGTACAGATACCACCAAAGTGCAAGTTGGTGAGCCAATGAGTCTTGGGGTTCTTCACAGGAATATGGGTGAGGGCTTACTTACAGGAACAGAAATGGCTCAGAGAGAGCTGCCTCACCAAAGCCCACACAGAATGCATGCCAGTCCCCAGAGCTAGGGACCTGGAGTGTCCTGCAGCTGGCAGGCAGCTCAGCAGGGTGAGTATCCTTTCCAGGGGATGAGACTCTACCTTTTAGCTCCTCCTGGGGGCGCTGTAGAGCACATGCTCAAGTCTACCAACCTGGGGACTTCCAAACCCAGTTGCTCTCTTGTTTTCCAGTGGACGAGGTTTCCTCAGAGCTAATTTCTAGTCTCCACGGCCTGCCCTGCTTTCCTCCTGGAATACAGTGTCTCTGTGGCCAGAAAGCAGGGGCAGGATCAAAGGTGCCGACAGCATGTCCCTCAGGGCCATACTCTGTTCCCACCACACCCAGAGGGCCGGGTGGCGAGCAAGAAGGCCTGAGGAGTGTCCTGCTGAGGTGACACAACCTTTTCAAGGAATAGGGACTTCTGCAGCGGCTAGGCTGTCTAGGAAAAGCTAGCAGGGGTGGGCAGGACTCATCTGAGCTCCGGAGAGAGAGGAGTCTCTCCAGGAGCCTGGAGAGGGAAGACCCAGGCTCAAGTTTCCATTTGCATCATTTGTCAATGAGTCAAAATTCAAGACGTGTAGGCTGGGGAGATGGCTCAGTCAGTAAAGCACTTGCCTTGTGAGCCTGAGGACCTGGGTTCAATTCCCAGCACCCATGTGAAAAAGCTAGGCATGGTAGTGTGCACTTCTAGTCCCGGTGCTGGGAGGTGGAGACAGGAGAATGCTTGGAGCTGACTGGCCGGCTAGCAGAGCTTCCTTGGTGAGCCCCAGGTCCCAGAGGGAACCCCTGTGTGAAAAACCAAAGTGAGCAGGGCCTAAGACACCTCTGAGATCATCCTCTGACCTCCAGACACATGCGCGCATACATGTGTGTGTGCCCTCACATACATGTGTGTACAGAAATAGGAGTGCTGAGCAGACTTGGGGAACAGGAGTATAGAAGTCGCTCCTGACCCTAACCCTGTCATCCCAGCTCTGGAAGCCGGAACAGGAGGATTGTGAGTCTGGGACTAGCCTGAGCTACATAGCAAGATTGTAGGAAAGGAAAGGAAAGGAAAGGAAAGGAAAGGAAAGGAAAGGAAAGGAAAGGAAAGGAAAGGAAAGGAAAGGAAAGGAAAAGGGAAAGGGAAAGGGAAAGGGAAAGGGAAAGGGAAAGGGAAAGGAAAGGAAGGAAGGAAGGAAGGAAGGAAGGAATATAAACATTAAGCCTGAGCTATAGCAAGACTCTATCTTAAAAAAAAAAAAAAAGAATGAATGAATTCATACACACATGCATACTACATACATATGCACGCACACATACATACCACATACATACATACATACATGCATACTACATACATACTACATACATACATACCCACACATACATACATGCACGCACGCACACACATACATACATGCATACATACATACATACATACATACGCAGGCATGCACACACACACATACCACATACATACTATATACATACACACATAGAAAAGATAGGCCAGGGAGATGGCTCAGGGGCAAGGGTACTCGCTTCCAAGTCTGACGACCTGAGTTCAGTTCCTGGCATCCACATGGTGGATGGGAAGAACCAACCCTTGCAAGTTGTCCTCTGACTACAAGTGTACCCCACCCCACCCCACCACACACACACACACACACACACACACACACACACACACACACACTTAAAAACATTAAGGGCCAGGTTGTGGGAACATTATGCAGAATCTAGTATACTCAAGGCCCCAGGATATGTACAGTTTACTGTAATCAGTAGGCAGGGTCTTCATCCCAGGCCCAGCACGATGTTGAGAGCTGAGGGACCGTCTGCTTTCTTGGGCATGCACGGGGTGGCGAGCTTGGAAAGGGTGGGTAGGATGCTGTGGCAGAGGCTGGGACAAACTTCTGCCCCTACGGTTTCAGAGCAGGGGAGGGAGGTTGGCCTGACTGCCATTTTCCAAAGCCGTGGTTTGGCACAGAGCTTGGCCTGGCTCCGGTTCAGCATTCTGGGTGTCAAAAGTCACAGCTCTTGGGGGCCAGCTGTGTCCCTCGCACCTGGCTCTCATACGTGCCCTCTGGCTGAGAGCAATCCCCCCCACCCCCAGCCCCCCACTCCTCACACCGCTTGAGACATAGGGCCTCAGCAGTATAGGCCACAACTGCCAAACTTGCCCTCTGCCCTTCAGGCTGGGCAAAGGGACCTCGGGGTACCATGAAAGAGCTGGCTCCAAGATGGGGCGGGGTGGACTCTGGGCCTGATGCCCAATGAAGAAGCTTGAACCTGAGGAGCCTGGGGCCCACCCCGGGGCCCAGCCCAACTCCTCAGCCCAGGTTGCTTAAAACAGACACGTGGGTGCCTGGGTAAGGGCTGAGGACTCGACTCATCCCCACACCATTTTCCAGCTTCCTGTTTAGTGTTTGTGTGTCTCCTGGCTGAGGCAGCCTGCCTGAGAGCCACAGGGCAGAAGCCTGGAGACTGGGACTTCTGGTTTCTTAGATAACACTACTGTGTGGTGGGGGCTGAGAGATGGCCCAGCGGTTAAGAGCACTGGCTGCTCTTCCAGAGGTCCTGAGTTCAATTCCCAGCAACCACATGGTGGCTCACAGCCATCTTGGATGCCCTTTTCTGGTGAGCAGGCATACATGCAGATAGAGCACTCATATATGAAAGAAAGAAATCTTAAAAAAAAAAATCTCTGTGGCGCATCAAGTTGCAAGAGACAGACAGACACACAGCCAACAGGAGCTCACTAGGTATGTTTGTTCCAATGGGAATCCAGGAATTGGCAGTCTTGGGATCACTGTGCCCCTTCTCTCCCCTCAGACTCCCCAAGGAATCGGTGTCTGAGCGCCCATGTAAGGCCTCATTTTCTAAAGTGGCTACCACAGCCAAAGGTGTCTCACCCTCACACTAGGTCAATAATATAGAAAAGGCAAGACTTAGACAGCGTGCCCAGCAGACTTGTCGTGTCTCACGGGCCAGCACTGGGCTGTGTGGCTTCCCAGAGGTCACCAGCCCGGAAGCTGAGCACTCGACAAAGCAGAAAGAGGCTGCCATGATCGATGGCTAATTACAGTCCCCCAACTCTCTCTGGGATACACACTATAGATACGGCGCAATTGGAAAGACTAGAGCAGTGGTTCTCAACCTGTAGGTCACGACCCATTTGGGAGTCAAATGACCTTTTTACAGGGGTCGCCTAAGGCCGTTGGAAAATACAGATATTTATATGATGATTCATAACAGTAGCAAAATTGCAGCTATGAAGTAGCAATGAAAATGGGGGAGGGGTCACCACAGCATGAGGAACTGTGTTAAAGGTAGCATCAGGAAGACTGAGAACCATCGCTCTAGAGTAAGGTATGAAGGACAGGCAGCCATTAGGGTGGACTTCCCTGCGTCCCAGGCAGGATGCCGGGCAAGAGGCCAGCAGGGCACTGGCTCCTCTTCCGTCTCCTCTCCTTTCCCGAGTCCCACTTCACAACCTACAAGGACTGGGAGGGAACCCAAAAAGTTTCCGCGTGTGAAAGTCACACAAATCCCAGCATTCACTGGTCTCTTGATGGAGAAACGCGAGGACCAGGTTGTGATGACATCATCAGGTCACGGTCGCAGAAAATCTGTAGTCTGGTTTTCCTTCTTTCTTTCTTTCTTTCTTTCTTTCTTTCTTTTTTTTTACTTTTTCTTTTTCTCAATTGAGTGTGTGTGTGTGTGTGTGCGCACACACACACACACACACACACACACACACACACACGCGCGCGCGCGCGCATGATCACATGGTCATGAGTGCAGACATCCATGCCACAGTGCGCATGTGCAAGCAGAAGTCAACTTGGCGGAAGTGGCTTCTCTCCCTCCGCCATGTGGATCCTGGGGATCAAGTTTAGGTCTGCAGGCTTGGCAGCAAGCTCCTTTACCCCCTGAGCCATCGCACCAGCCCATACTCTGGCTTGTGTAACATCCATGTCAGCCCTGTTAAACTCAGTCTGGACACTTCTATCTGTCCATTCATGATTATTCCCCAGTGAAGGAATCTGAACACTAAGCCATGGAGAGGGGACAGGGTGCACAAAACTCACCATTAGCGGAAACTGGCCCCAGTGACCATCAGGGGTCATGTCATGTGTCCCTGCATACCCATGACCCTGTTCTGCTCAACAACAGCAACACTAATACACACACACACACACACACACACACACACACACACACACACACACAAATGTCTAATGTAGCCCAGGCTAGCCTTAAACTCTTAATCCTTCTGTCACCACCTTCCAAACACTGGGCACATGGATGTTCCCATGACGCCCAGCTATTCTTTTCCATTTTGTTAAGTTTTTAAAAACATTTTGTCTAATTTTTGTGTGTGTGTGTGTGACTGTGTCATAGAGGCACATACATGCCACAGCACACATTTGAAGGCCAGAGGACAATAGGCGGGAGTCAACGCTCTCCTTCCACCATGTGGGGTCTCGGGGATCGAACTCAGGTCATCAGGTTTGGTGGCAAGCTCTTTTACTTTCTGAGCCATCTCGCCCGCCCATTCTTTTCACTAAGTTGGCTAAAAGTGGGTGCTCTATTTTTCATGTAATCTTAATTGTATTCAACTCAAGAGAGAAGGGGCGGGGAGATCCTGACTATGAGAGAAAATGTGCAGTATTTGTCTTTCTGAGTCTGTTTTATTTTGCTTAACATAATGATCTCTCTGCAAATGGCATTCTTCTTGATGGCTGAATAATACTCCACTGTGTATCTGGACCCCGTTCTTCTTATCTGTCGTCTGTCCCTGTCCTGGCTGGCTAAGGCCTGACCATCCACCCTTCCCTGGCCAGGTCCTCCTGCTGGAGGCAGCTGAGCAGCCTTCAGGCCCAGACAATGACCTGCCATCCCCACAGAGCACCCCACCAACCTGGAACGAGGACTTCTTGCCGGGTGCTATTCCCATTGCCCATCCAGGGCCCCGGAGGAGGAGACCCACAGGTCCAGCTGGTGAGCAGGGCCCACAGGGGAGGAATGAGGTCAGAGTGGGCGCCCAGGGCCTCTGCACATAGGCCACACCCTGGCCTCCTGGGTCAAATTCGCTCATGGGGTGCGTTGAAACTTGAACTAATTACAAAAAAAAAAAAAGGTAAATTAAGCATAATATTAGAATTTCACATTCTTCTTTAAAATGGTGAAAGATCTAGCCAGTACTGGTAGCATAAGTCTGTGATCCTAGCTACCTGGGAGTCTGAACCAGGTAGATTATAACTTTAAGGTCCATCTGAACCATGGAGTGAATTTAAGGCTAGCCTGGGCAACTTAGCAAAACCCTTTCCCATTTGAAAGTATAAAAGGGGCTGAGAGTGTGACTCAGTGGTAGAGCCCCTGCCTAGAATCCCCCAGTGAGGGGCTGGGGGCATGGCTCAGTGGTAGAGCCCCTGCCTAGAATCCCCCAGTGAGGGGCTGGGGGCATGGCTCGGTGGTAGAGCTCCTGCCTGGAATCCCCCAGTGAGGGGCTGGGGGCGTGGCTCGGTGGTAGAGCCCCTGCCTAGAATCCCCCAGGGAGGGGCTGAGGGCGTGGCTCGGTGGTAGAGCTCCTGCCTGGAATCCCCCAGTGAGGGGCTGGGGGCGTGGCTCGGTGGTAGAGCTCCTGCCTGGAATCCCCCAGTGAGGGGCTGGGGGTGTGGCTCGGTGGTAGAGCCCCTGCCTAGAATCCCCCAGGGAGGGGCTGGGGGCATGGCTCAGTGATAGAGCCCCTGCCTAGAATCCCCCAGTGAGGGACTGGGGGCGTGGCTCAGTG
>CM052721.1:15853753-15889463 GCA_028551405.1 Uromys caudimaculatus
GAGGGGCTGGGGGCGTGACTCAGTGGTAGAGCCCCTGCCTAGAATCCCCCAGTGAAGGGCTAGGGGCGTGGCTCAGTGGTAGAGCCCCTGCCTAGTATGTGTGAGGTCCTGTGTTCATCTCCCAGAATAACAATAAATAAATAAATACATACATACATACATACATACATACATACATACATACATACATAAAGCAAGCAAGCCCTGGAAACACGCAGCCGTCCTAAGACACACGGAGCCCTATAGATCCATTTTAAGTTCTGTCATCCAACTCCTGATCCCCCTGCTTCAGCCTTCTGTGTGCTAGAATTTAGACCTGGGCCACTACCCCTGGCTTCTTGTCAAGAGCAAAAACGAAATGTCCTTTCTACAGACTCTCCTCAGAGGTCAGAGGTCCAGGCTTTGTGGGCAGGCCGCAGAGTGCTGCTGATGTCCGTAGCCAACACAGCTGCAGTTGTCATGCCTGCTTGTCCCCATGTCCTTTCTAGTGCCTCCTGAAGCACTCTAAACCAAAACCAGCTTAGGGAACGTAAGGGCTTATTTCAGTCCACTACTGAGGGAAGCGAGGGCAGGAACGAGAAGCAGAACCCATGGAGGAATGGTGCTTGCTGGCTCACCCAGAGCTTTATGCTTACCTGCTTTCTTACGGGAGCCAGGACCACCTGCTGGGCTGACCCCTTCTACATCAATCTCCCGTCAAGATAACCTATCACACACATGCCCCAGGCTAATGCTATCTAGGAGGTTTCGCAGCTGAGACTAGCTTGTCAGCTGACTCAGGGCTGTGTCTAGCTGACAGAGATAACTAGGACACCTGGGTAGTGCTGGCCTCAGGCGGTGGATATGGGGGTGAGACGTTCTTCAAGATGGGTCATGGTCCCCACTGTGTCCTCACTAGGTATTTTCATAAGTTCACAAGTTTACATCATGTTTCCTCTACCTTATTCCCCTGAGACAGGGTCTCTCACTGACCCTGGAGCTAGGCTGGAGGCCAGCAAGCCCCCATGATCCTCCTTTCTCTGCCACCCCACTCAACAGTGCGGGACTGTAAGTGCAGGCGGCCATGCCTGGCTAGAAGTGTCATTCCCAACTTTTTATCAAAGCATGTGAATCTCGAAGTTAGAGATCGCAACTAAAGCTCAGACAAGTTAGGTAAGTGCCTGGGGGTCCCTCCCAGCGAACCCCAGGATTCACCTCTAGAGTTCACACACCTGCCCCTGATCCCAAGCCCCAAATCTACTTTATTACAAAGTCTCAAAACTCTTGGCTGGAACTTTATCAGAGAAAGTCAAGTTCCAGGAATGGCCAGCAGGGGCAGACACGCCCCACTAATGGTGACTCCTGGGTTTCCTGCCTCCCTGAGGGTGTCCAGCAGGTTCTTTTTAGAATCCGCCAGCTCTTCCTCACAGACCAGAGTCAAAGGCAATTTAAATACTGAGCTACATACACAGCCCTCAGTTGACTTACCAGTAAGACAAGGTCCCACTGTGTCGCCCAGGCTAGCCTTGAACTTTTGATTCTCCTGCCTCAGCCTCTTAAGCGATAAGGGGTAACCGGGCCTGCTCCATGATTGCACACTTGGGCCTCTAGAATATTTCAAGAGGTAGTGGTTCAAGGGGAAGGCCTGACCCTGCAGACCCTTCAGGGCAGGTTGGGTTCAGCTGCCACAACTGCAGCTCTGGACCCTGAGCAAGAAGATAGCAGGAAGAAACGATGTGGAGAAAACGAGCTACAACTTGGCTCTGTAAATGGGAGTAGAAGACCATGCCTCTCAGCTGCTCTGTTTACCCATGTGTAAAAGGGGGAACAAACTCAATTATTGGGATCACAGACGGGGAAAGACGGCTTGTCAACTCTCATGACCTGTATACCAGTGCTGGGGGCATGGCTCACTGATAAAGCACCTGCCTAGAATCCCACAGTGAGGGGCTGGGGGCGTGGCTCAGTGATAGAGCCCCTGCCTACCACTCATCTGAGCACGCAACCCACGTGACCAGAACTGGCGACTCCAAGGTATCTGAGTCCACAGTGTTCTCCCATAATTCTCTCCTCAGGACCTCCAGGACAGATGGGACCACCTGGGCCTGCAGGACCTCCAGGTTCCAAAGGTGACCGGGGCCAGACAGGAGAGAAGGGCCCAGTGGGACCTCCAGGTAAGGAGCTCTTGTCCCCTGGAGTAGAAACGGGAGTTTGCTTTGTACCTGAGCATGGATGGCATTTTGTATACACTAATCTTGCTTGTTACCCCAAATTCATTACTCCCTTCTCACCTTCCTCCTCTCCCGAACCTCGGTGCTGCAGGACAAGAGTCTACAGGGACCTTTGGGATGGGGGTGGGGCACCTGAAATGCCACCCAGGAGTCCTATGGTCTCCTGCGTGCTGCAGAGCACAACGCCTGCTCAGGGCTGGCCCACCCTCTGCCCTTGCTCCAGAGCTAAACTACTCCCGAGTCCCAAGACATCTGGCTGAAGCCTGCGCTGATCCCATTCCTATTTCTGTCATGTCCACCCTCTACTGTCCCATTAACCTGCCAGGAGGACTGTGGGTCCAGAGACTTATCACGGACTGGACAAATGTCCCTGGCCACTCCTCTCACCTTCAGGGCCGTAGTTTCCCTGTCTGTAACATCGCAGCTACCAGTGTCACCTAAAGCTTTTGCTCCTCATTGTAGGTCTCTTGGGGCCACCAGGACCACGCGGGCTTCCTGGAGAGATGGGACGCCCTGGTCCACCAGGCCCTCCTGGCCCAGCAGGCAGTCCTGGCCTCTTGCCAAACAGCCCCCAAGGCGTCCTCTATTCCCTGCAGACACCAACGGACAAGGAGAGTGAGTGCTGGGCCTCGGGTCGGGTGGGGGTGGGGTGGGTGACCCAAGCTGTCTGTTGAGGGAAACTAGCTTTCCCCCAAGGATCCCAGAGAAGCTGAGAGTCCACCAATGTCAGGGATCACCCAGGAAAGGAGGCTTGGTCCTCAAGAAGATCCCGTCATGGAGACCATCTCCAACCCTGCTCTTGGCCCCGAGGCTTAGCTCACCAGGTCTGACCCTTCCCCCCCTCCACCTACAATCAATTCTACTAGCTGGTGAGGCTTCCCCCCACCAGGATCACCCCTGAAACATTTCCTTCCCTGTGGTCTCTCACTGTAAGATACCCAACAGGTGTTTACTGACGCAAAAGTGACAAAGAAACCTCTTTGTTCTCAGGGACCACAGTGTGACCCATGTGAGCCACAGACTACACAGAGCATGGGGTCAGAGACTCTGGGTCTCAGGGACCAGAGTGAGGCAGAGAGTGCCAAGGAAGAGCAGTTTGACTAAGTACTCTAACCCTAATCTTAACCTAACCCCTAGCCCTATCCCTGGGATTATTTTAAAATCTTGGAGGAGCTGGGCATGGTGCCATAAGCCTAAACCCCAGCTCTCAGGGATGCAGTAGACTCAATGCTAGCTTTGAGTCAGTCTGGGATATACAGCAATCTCAAGACCTGTCTAAGCTATACAAGCTATACAAGGAAACCCTGTCTTAAATGGGAAAAATAAAAGCATATTTTAAAAAAAATAGGTCTAGGGCACATGGCTCAGTGGTAGAGCCCCTGCCTAGAATCCCCCAGGGAGGGGCTGGGGGCGTGGCTCAGTGGTAGAATACTTACATAGTATGTATGTGGCTTGTGGTTCAATCTCCAATACCTCAAAAATTAAACAATTGTACCAAATAAAAGAAGAATACACTAAAGTAAATTTATTATATTTACTTATTGATAGGGGCATGTCATAGTTTAGGTGTAGAAGTCAGAGGACAACTTGTGGGAGTTAGCTTTTTTCCTTCTACCATGAGCGTCCTGGGGATCAAACTCTAGTCATCAGCCTTGGTAGCAAGCGCCTTTACTCTTTGAGTCATCTTGCCAGCCCCCCAAAATATAAAATCCTGAAGAAGAGGATGGGTTGCTGACATGATTGACAGTATGGGTCCGTTGTTATGGGAACAGGGTTGGGGAGACCTCTGTTCATCGCCCCATATATATAACACAAACCTCCCTGGGCACTGATAACTGTTTCTGAATCCTGGCCTCAGTTTCCCCAGTTGTAAAGCTGGGTGGCCATACTCCTTAAGGGAGCCACACTGGACATTGACATAGTTTCTGAGCACTTGCAGTAGGAAGGAGGCTTGTCCCAAGGCAGGATGGGAGTCCAGGTGCATCCAAAGGGCGTCTGGTGGGGCAGGAAGCCCATTCTGACTTGGCCCGTAGACTGGGCTTCCCTGAAGAAATGTTCCTAGCTAGAGAGAAGGCAAATGATGCTGGAGAGTGGGCAAGGACCTTAATGTCTACTGAAATACATCCCTAAGCCACGAGGAGCCCAACAGAGGATCCCCCAATGTCCATGTATTTGTGTGTATGTGTGTGTGTGTGTGTGTAAGCTCATGTGCGTGTGTGTATAAGATCCAAAGGTTGCCCCCCACCTTGTTATGTGAGACAGCGTCTCCTACTGGCCCTGGAGCTTGCTGGTTGCTGATTGGGAACCCAGCAAGTCTGGTGTTTCCACGCCCCAGTGTTGGGATGACGGGCAAGCACTGCCACTCCCAGCTTTTATGTGGGTGCTCGGGATTCAAACTTAGACCTTCATGCCTGTGTGACAAGTTCTTTAACCACTGACCCACTTTTCCCCACCCCTTACTTTGAATTCTGAGCAGTTAAGTGTGTCCATTTGCACACGGGGTGGGGGTGCTAGACTCTCAGACTCAGCCTCCAGATTGACTACCCCCACCCCGCCTGACTACTGATCATTTGACTCTCTGCAGATGGGGACTCCCAGCTGAACCCTGCTGTCGTGGACACAGTGCTGACTGGCATCCCAGGTCCCCGGGGTCCCCCTGGACCCCCTGGTGAGTATAGTAAAGATTCCTTTTTGGGTTTGTCCTGAGTACAAAGATCTTTTTTATTTTTAGACAGGGTATCATGTAGCACAGGCTGGCCTCCAACTTACTATGTAGCCAAGGATAACCTTCAACGTCTGATTCTCCTGCCTCCAGCTCCCAAGTGCTGAGATTACAGATGTGCCCTCAGTACGCCAAGTTCATGCAGTGCTAGAATCTACTCTACCTACCTTCATCCTTAGCCCTGAGCCCAGGTCATGGGGAAACCGAAGTCCGCTTGGGCAGTCTATAGTGTAGAGGTGCATCTGGGACCGAAGGTTAAACCCCCATCCCCACCCTGACACAACTGGACACATGAACTCTGAACAAGTCTACTAGAACAGGACAGATGTCTGAAAGAACTGGTCCCAGGCTGTCCTTGTAGGGTCCACAATGAGAGGTGCACCAGGAACCATGCAAACCCAGACCAGGGCCAGGCTGGGGCAGCAGAGGGGGCTAGGGACCTTCGAGTAGGGTACAGCTCAGGTGTACAGTAGGCAGCAAAAATGAGATCCCTATGGGAAGAGAGAGATTTCCCATCCCTCACGGACCTTCCGTGTGCACAGATGCACAAGCCATGCCCCAAGGGCTCCATAAACGAACAGATTAGGAATACAGGTGGACACCTCTTTGCTGCTCATCTCTGTCCTGGGGACAGGGGCCCTGGCTCAGTGGAGAGCCCCTGCCTAGAATCCCCCAGGGAGGGGCTGGGGCCGTGGCTCAGTGGTAGAGCCCCTGCCTAGAATCCCCCAGGGAGGGGCTGGGGCGTGGCTCAGTGGTAGAGCACCTGCTTAGCATGCACAGGGACCTGGGTTTCCTTCCTACTCTTCTGTAGAATGGAAGGAAGCAATGGTGAGAGGCAGCCTAGGAAAGGAGATGAATGGTGTTCACACAGAAGGATATATTTGAGAGAGGTGAGGCAGCAGATTCTTGGGGTACTGAGGACTTCCAGGTGACATGCCACGTCTCTGGCATGCTTGGGATACAGAGATGGTGTTTGTTTTATAACTAGACTGTGGCCTGGTGTGTCTTCTCTGAGGTGGCTGCTTGGGCACACTCTAGCGAAGGCTCCCTCGGGCTGGAGAAGCACAGGGTCAGTGCAGGGTTGAAAGCCTGGCCCTCAGGACATCCCCCGGGATGTTTTGGGAAATAGCCATGAAGCCCATGGTGGCCATGAGCAGGGGCAGGCCCACACCAAAGATACATGTGCAGGACAGCCAGAGCTACACAGAGAAACTCTGTCTCGAAAAACAAAAAAACAAAAACAAAAAAAAAGCTACATGTGGAGGAGGAAAGGGAGAAGTCCTGGGATTCCTCTTAGCCAGTGCTGCTAAGAATACCAGGAAATAATAATGGGGAGTTTGCTCATGAATTGATGGGAAGAAATGGCACGTGGAACCTTCCAGAAGGGCATCTGCGGGGTGAGGTGAAGCGAGCCTGGTGGATGAGAGTGTCACAGTTTCTATCCTGTTGCTGATACATACATACCATGGCCAAGGGAGGACAGGGTTTAGTTCAGCTTACAGGGCATAGTCTGCCATTGACGGAAGCCAGGGCAGGAACCTGAAGCTGAAACCATGGAGGAATTGTACTTGCTGGCTTACCAGTGCAGGCTTAGGGAATGGTGCCACCCACAGTGGGCTGGGCTCTCTTACATCAATTAATAATTAAGACAATCCCCCAGGCATGCCCACACACCAGTCTAGTTTGGGCATCTCCTCTCAGATGACTCTAGGGTCATCTATATAACTATATAAGGATATCCAGAATTGGCAGTGGGCTTCAGGGGTCCCTAACAGAGCATTTCTAAATGTGTGATTTGGATGGACATGGTGGGTGGCCGTGGTAAACAAGGAAAAATGGATGTAGGCTGTCAGAGGGGCTTGTTCAAGGGGACAAACAGGCTGGGCTGGGACACTCTAGATTAGCTTCCTGGTCTCAGGATTGGGGTGACCATGTAGATTAGGAATGGAAGGAGGTGGGTGGGTAGAGGTGAATGTATGAGATCTGAGGGTGGGAAGCCTGGAGTATGTGAGTCTTTTATGATGTCTGTTCATCAGGCTTTCATTTGTTACCAGTGGGGGAAAAATCCAGGGCAGGAATGCTCTTGCTCATATCTGATGGGGGATCAGTGGCCTTTTCTGACCTCAGGTACTCACCAATGACTTTACCCACAGGTCCCCCAGGACCACATGGTCCCCCAGGACCCCCAGGAGCACCTGGATCCCAGGTAAGGACTCGGCCATTTCTAGTGTAGTATAGGGGGTAGTCTCAGGGTATCAATGTCCCAGTGTGGTACTACTTCCATTTTGTTGGTAAGCTGAGTTCCAGGGAGGTTAGACATTGCTGGAAGTCACACAGACATTCTCAGGAGGTCACCCAGTGACGCTGGAACCCTTGTTCTTTCCCTGAGAATCACCTAAGCCTGCCTGGACATCCCCAAACCCTAGGATTGCTCTGCCTGTCCAGCCATGTGGTTCATCAGTTTGGGGGGCGTGGGGGTGTATAAGTGCCGATGCCCTGATCTAGAGACAAGGCTGGTAGTAAATGTGGGGTGGGATGTAAGACTAGGTGAGGTGTCTGGGTCTTATCTATGGAACTCTGTGAAGGTTTCTGTCATATGGATGGCACTGGTTGAGTTGGGAGTCAGTTCTCATGCTACTGTTTGCATCTTTAGAGGGTCCCTCTTGCTCACTGTGTGAGGCCAGGAGCTAGGCCCTCTTTGGTGAAAGGTTGAGCAGTGTTTTCTGAGCAGCTGGGTGTCAGGAGACAGCTGCACACATAAGCATATGACCGAGAGCCCTGGGTTTGGCACATATAAACCCTGGATCAGAACATACACGACCATCCCCCTGCCTCAGTTACTTGTGGGTTTTTCTGTCCAAGTGCTAAGTCCCCTGTTTCCCAACTTTGCGTGCTGCCCATGCTTGGCACTGCTTCCTTGCACAAGAGATTGGACCGAAAGCTCACCCAAGGCTTAGCATCAGGCTTCTGCTGTGGGCAGAGCTGCAGACTCAGTCAGCTCCAGAAGTTTGAACTTCCAGCTTCCTCTTCTGCTGGGATCCAGTGTGGGTGGGGCTAGATAGAAAAAAAAAAAATCAAATGAGAACACCACTGATATTTTTTCCAGGGCCTGGTGGATGAGCAGACTGTGGCAAGGCCATCAGTAAGTATGGACTGGGCACCGGGAAATTGGGAGCCATGTCTGCATTCAGCTCCATAGTGTCCCTAAACATAAGTTTGTCTATCCTAACTGGGAGAGGGATTGGAAAGCATGAACCAGGTACAGCCTGAGCTGTTCCAATAGAAAAAGAGTGACCTGGAGGTAGGACTCCTTCCTGAGGGTGTGACAAGAGTGGAAATGGCCTCAAGTTGGGGGTTGTCCTGGGAGGGTCTAGTCACAGCTTATACATGAGTTAATATACCAAGTGGTCTGGAGTTTTATATTAATGCTGTATAGCCCGGGTCATAGATTCACAATCTGTGTAACCAGAAAGGGCCCTTTGGTTCTCTAGACCTCCCAGAGTCTTGGTACTCAGACAGCTGGTTTCCACAACCCTTTCAAACACAAGGATTTATGGGTCTCAGCTCCAGTCTCTAAGACCAAACAAAGAGGTTAATATTTCATGTTCAAGCCACAAATCAGAGTCAGGAGGTAGAGAATGGCTCTCTGCTGAGTACCTACTGATACAGTAAGTGTAGCTATCATTATGTATTTAAGCCTTACTACCACATATCCCGACTATGCTTTATTATACTGATTTATCAGAATTGGCGGCCATGGTTCAGAGAGATTAACGAATTTCCCAAAGCCACACAGCACAACAGTGGAGCTGGGATTTGAACTCAGAAATGTCTGTCAACCTCCAAGACTTGCCTCCTCCCATGCCTCTGTCTAGTGACAAATGGCAGCACCGGCTTTGACAGCACTTCTAGAAGTCAGAATAGTTGAAGCCCCTGCTTGGTATTCCTCTACTTAATCTCCTTCATAGCAGCAAGATAGGTATTATTACTAGTCATCTTTTAGAGGTGAGCAATATAGGCACAGAGAGGTTAGTATCACTCAAAGCTACAAAGCAGTCACTGGCCATATATGTGTGATGTCATGATGCTGGTTTTACTGACCCCATTTTAGAGAATGGAAAACAGAGCCCAGAGACAAAGGCAATTTAATGAACATTCACAAAAGCTGACACATGAGCTCCCCAAGTTCCAAGCCCAAGTCCCCTGTGTTTCCGAGCATTCCTTAGGGTGACTCTACATGCCTCCCTATGGCGGACTGAACAAATGACGTCCTGGTCTATGCCCTCTGTCCCTTGACTCACTCCAGAGCATCTGTCTTCAGTTTCTGCATGTCCCCGAGGGTGGAGAGGTGCCCTTGCCCCTATCAATGTCTTGACCATGAGACTTGCTTCCTAGGGTGACCCCAGTGTGAAGGGGGAAGAGGACAAAGCCAGCACTGCAGAGGTAACTATGGTTGTTGGCAATGTCTCCTGTGCTAGAGGTGAAAGCCAGGCACCCAAGGCCAGTCCTGAGCTGGGTACTGGCTGCCAAGGACAGCGTGCACCTTTGTCCTCTGGTCGTTTCCAGCTCGGCAAGGTGGCAGTATGACTACTCTAGCAATTGTGGGTCAGCCACAGCTGGCGTGACTGAGCCTGGATGCTGGGATGGGAGGAGCATTCTCAGGAGTGGCTGGTGAGGGCGGGGCATAAACATGTGGCGAGGACACTGACCCTTAACAAGCCATGGTTACAAAGAGCAGTCACCACACTGAACTTGGTGGACGTGGGCCAGTGGATGTGGGGTTCAACGGGTGGAGGAATGGGGGTTCAACTTGGATAGGAACCGGAAAAGACTGGGGCAAGCAAGTGGGAGCTGGGACAAGAGCTTAGAGGCGGAGGAAAGGGAACCGGGGTGCTGGGGTCCTCAGGGGAAGCTGCAAACACAGGGCTGGGATGTGGCTCTTTTGGCAGAGCACTTGGCTACATGCATGAAGTTCAAAGTTGTCTGCAGCCAGCATGGGCGACCTGAGACTGGGTTGGGGGCGGGTTGGGGGACAAAAACAAATGACAAGAACAAAAACAGTCTAGGAAGGGAAGTGCCTGCTGAGAACTTCCTGTATGTGCCAGAAGTGGGCTTGTGGCAGACTTTCCAAGAGTCAGTAGGGAGATTTAGAGCAGGGTGGAGGCAGCCTGGGCTACAGGAGTCAGGCTGAGTCAAAGCGTGGCAGAGTAGGGGCTTTAGGAAGGTCTTGCTATACTTAAGGAAAGGAAAATCCCAGTGCTCAGGAGTCTGACTCAGGAAAACCACAGGTTCAAGACTAGCCTGGGGCACACAGTGGGACCCTGTCTCAAAAACAAAATAAAATAATAATTTAAAAAAAGCACATGAGGAACAGAAGGAAAAGGAAATCAGAGAAGGGAGGAGAGGGAGGGAGGAGAGGGGAGGAGGAGAGGACGGCTTGTCTGGGTCTCTGACTGAGAGACCCTGAAGACCCCAGTTCCCCACCCAGAGCCTCTTCCCCAGCTAGGAGGCATGGCCTCTGCACACAGCTGCCTTCTGTCTCCTAATCCTGTAATAAACACACTCTTTGACTCTGAATGGAACAGCAGAGCTCCGTGTTCCACAGGCTAAACCGCACACCTGCCCTGACACCAGCCCGGTGCTGCTCTGGGGTGGCAGCCTTGCCCGTTGGTCACCTGGTCTTGCCTCTGCCTTGGTGTCCTTCAAAAGTCAGCAGCCTACTTTGTGCGGTCAAGTACTCAAAGCCACATGGAATCAAGGTTCTGGAAATGTTCCTGGCACTAGCTCCTACCAGCAGTCTGGGGAGGCTCTGCTGTCTCTAGTCTTTTTCTGGCTTGACCCAGCCTACTCCACAAGGCTGATCTAGCCAGTGTTCTCAGACAGACAATCCAGGCAGGTGCAGATCTCGGTGTTCACCTGCAGGCCTCTGAGCTGGGTGCTCTGGCCTCTTGGTCTTGTCTGGGAGGTGGGTGTCCTGGGTAGATTTCTGTTGCTGTGATAAACATTGTCTGAAGAACAGATTCACGAGCTTTCAGTCTACATCATTGGGGGGAAACAAAAGCTTCCCCCCAATAAGAGTTCTTCATATATCCTGGGTTAAAAACAGTCCAATATGGTGTCCAATAATTGCAAACTTATCTTCCATTTATGAGTGAGATTTCATTCTGCTAGTGTTCCTCATTATGAAAGAAAAAAAACCTCTCTCTTTTAAGGCACCTGATTGCCTACTTTGTTCTTGACCATTATATTTTAAGTACTACATCAAAGAAACCGTCAGCTAATCCAAGGTTACAATTACTGACATTGCTACATTGCCTTCTAAAGACTCCATGATTTCGACTCTTACATTTAGGTCCACGATCTTTTTGAGATGAACCTTTACATGGTGGGAAGTAGGGGGTCTGTTGGAGCTTGAACTGTGACTCTTACGAATATATGATGAATCGGGGGAGGGGGGATGGCTCAGCAGCTGAGAGCACAGACTGCTCACATCCGTTTCCGTTCTATTGCCACGATAAACACCATGACCTAAAGCTACCCGGAGAGGAAAGGGTTAATTTCAGCGTACAGGTTTCAGTCCATCATCAGGAGAAGTCAAGACAGCAACCTGGAGGCAGGAGCTGAAGCAGAAATCATAGAGGAGCACGGTTTACTGGCTTGCTCCCCATAGATTGCTCAGCTGGCTTTCTAATACAATCCAGGACCACTTGCCCAGGGGGTGACACCACCCACAGTGGGCTCTGCCCTCCCATATCAATCATCAATTAAAAAATCGATTAACTGTAGGCTACAGACTGGCCTACAAGTCAATCTAATGGAGGCATTTTCTCAATTGAGGTTACTCTTCCCAGATAACTCTAGCTTGTGTCATATTGACAAAAAACAAAAACAAAAACAAAAAACATCCCAGGGCATGCTGGGAAGGACCTTAGAAAACCATGGCAGGAGAAAAACAGGCTTCAGTCCACCAGGTCTAGAGTGGAAGCCCAGGCCAGCAGCCCATGCTGGGTAGCTGTGGGTTGCTTACTGACTGGATTCCAGGCTGCTCGTTGGTGAATCCTCTTTGGACCACCACGCTGGTGCACAGCCGGTGCTCGGCTTTGATGTGGGATTGTAGTGGGGTGGACACTACAGCAGAGGCAGGGCTGTGAGGATGTGTTTGCATAGCTTATGCATATGCACAGTCCCAGGCTGACTGAGACCCTGACCCTGGCCTTTCATTCCCGCCAGGGAGAGGGGGTGCAGCAGCTTCGAGAGGCCCTGAAGATCCTGGCGGAGAGGGTCCTTATCCTGGAACACATGATTGGGGTCCATGGTGAGTAGCAACGAGGCCTCCCATGACCTGCTACCCCCTGTGGGGGATGGTAACGCTGCGTGGCCAGGCCCCTGCTTCAGGGACTTTTGTTATTGTCAAATGGCCCCTCTGGTTTTGCCAGCCTCCCCCCCCCCCATCTGCTTAAGGACAATAAATGTCTAAGCCCTTCCCCCGGGCATCACAGGGGATGACCCAGCCATGCCCGGCTGCCTCCTGTCTCCAAGTCTCTCTCCACCTGCTGACCATGGACTCCCACAGCAGAGCATGCTCCTTGGTGAAGCTGTCCTGAGCCCTCCTCTTCCTCCTTATCTTCCTTCTCATCATGGAATGAGTTTTCCCTGTGTCTTCCCGATACACTGGGGACCCCTTGTACAAGCTGGGAGTAGCTGGTGACTCTGGTGCTCAGGCCACTTGCTAGTGGCTACAGAACAAGCGGGCGGGTGCTTAGATATGACGGAGTGGGAGAATGAGTAGGTAGACAAATGGATGAACAGGGGAATGAATGACTGGGAGAACAAGTAGGTGGATGAGAGAATGGGAAAATTAATGAATGGCAAAGGGAATGAACGGTGACATGACTAGATGGGTGAATGAATGGGAAAGAAGATGAATGGATGGGGAAGATGAATGCGGACCTGGATGTGTGAATGGGTGAGCAAATTAATAGATGAGTGAATGTGCATGCTGCAGAATGAATGAATGAATGAACAGAGCCTATTTGCCTCCTCTCACTGGGAGCAGAGGCCATAGGGTACACCTAGGCTGTCTTGAGCAACCCTTCCTTCTGCCCTCCTTCCAGATCCCCTGGCCTCCCCCGAGGGGGGCTCTGGGCAGGATGCAGCCCTGAGAGCCAACCTCAAGATGAAGCGAGGAGGTCCTCGACCCGATGGCATCCTGGCTGCCCTGCTGGGCCCTGACCCTGCACAAAAGAGCGCAGACCAGGCTGGCGACAGGAAGTAAGAGTCCCTCTCTCCGGTGCCAGCCCAGCCCTGCAGCTGAACAGCGGCTGCATCTGGAAGACTCCCCATGTGGGACTGGGCATCAGGCAGGGATGACTGTGGAGGACACTGGGAGCCTGGGGTCCCTGGGGAGAGATGGTGCTCCCAAGGGGCTGGGCCCAGTGCTGACTACCACCCTGACAGAGTTTTTCTTTTGCCCTCCTCCCCCCACCTCCCACTCCCGCTGGAGACGGGGGCTGGGTGGGCTGGGTAGAGGTAGGAGAATAATCACAGTTCTCAATGGCTGAGCCCCTGCTATGTCAGGGTCAGGGCCAGCTCAGACGCTTTCCCTATATTGTCTCATTTAACCCTTAAAACGTAGGTCTGTTATCTCCACTCAGCCTGGGGACTGATGTGCAGAGGGTATACATGACCCAGATCCTGGAACTGGGGGTGGGGGTAGACTTTAACCCAGGCCTCACTGTGGCTGAAGCCATGACCTACAACCCTCTCCATGAGGTGTGTGGCCCAGAGGATTCCTGAGGCAGCTGGGCTGCTGGGAGGCAGGGCCACCAGGAAAGACATCAGGGCACTACAGAATTTGGGGTCTGCCTCTATTTCTCTGGTCACTTCCTAGGGCTGGGGTAGGGGCCAGCTTCCGAGAGGGGAGTTTAGGACCATGAGGGGAGGGTCTTTGAGGATGGGAAGGGCAGAGAGCTTTGGATCCATTTGACAATGCTCCCCGACGTGTCCCAGTCTTGCCGAGCCCTGGTCCTTACCTGCCCTCCCCCATGGAGAAGGAAGGACCATTTAATGAGACCATCCATCCAGGGTGGGACCTACAACCTCCACATGGCCACTTTTTCACGAATATCTCTAGAGCCTCCTACATTGATGGATGACACAAATCCGTGTCCCCTTAACAGAGTCAAACAGCCTGTATCCTAGGCTTGCTAGAGGCTGTACCCACACACCTTGAGGCTGGGGTCCTGACAGCTTCCACAGAACTACTCCACAGCCCTGAAGGCCTCTCTGGCTGGTGCTTGGTCTCTTATGACCCCCCACCCTGGTGCTTCTTTAACTGGGCCATGGCCCTGACACTCAGAGAACAGATAGTACCATCCTCTGGGATGTCTCCCTGCCTAGCAGGAGGGACCATCCCTAAAGTGCATTCTTGGTGCTTATGCAAGGCTGTGACCTGATCCCACCGGGCCCTGTAGGCTCTCTCTGGGCTATTCTCTGTCTCCACCAAGAGGTGATCAGAGACCTGTGATGTTATTTCAAATAAAGGTGCTCTCTCCATGGTGGTCTTTCTGTGGCTTGGCAGCTGTGGGGGAGGCTTCTGTGGGACTGCACCCAGATAATTCATGCCAAAGAACTGATAAACAACTGTGTTCAGATTCAGGGCGACCTTAAAGTTTCTGAGGCAGAGGAACCCAAGAAAGCGGCTACATGAGAGAAGGTAGCCCTCAGAAATGGCCGCTCAGAGTAGTCCAGATGGCTCAGTTGGTAAAATCATTTGCCACCAAGCCTGACGACTTGAGTATCATCCTCAGGACTCATGGAACAGGAAAGAATTGACTCCTGCAAGTTGTTCTCTGACCTCCAGATGTGCACTGCTACACATAAAGAAATCAATATGTCCATATTTTAAGATGGGGCTGGAGAGCTGACTCGGCAGTTACTACAGCTGTCGGCTTTTGCAAGAGAATCCAAGTTCCGTGCATGGCACCAGGTTGGGCACACAACCATCTGAAACTCCAGCTCCAGGCTATCCAATGTCCTCTCCTGGCCTCTACAGTTATCCACATACAAACTTATGTGAGGAGGAAAGTTACACTCACACACACACACACACACACGTACACATATAAAAACAAAATAAATTTTTAAAAGAAAGAGAAGTGTCTGCCCACCCTCTCCATCGAGGCTGAATTTGAGCTAAGTTGGGGCCCCAGCCCTGCAATGCCGAAACGTGGCTTTGTTTTTGTTTTATGAGATAGAGTCTCACCATGAAGACTTGCCTGACCAGGAACTCACTCTGTAGACCAGACTGGCTTTGAACTCACAGAGATCAGCCTGCCTCTGCCTCCTGAGTGTTGCGGTTAAAGGCGTGCGCCAGCATGCTGTAAGGCAGAGAGTTAAATTGGGAGACTCCAGGTACTGCACGACTCGGGACGGGTGTGTTTAATTAGCACCTACTTCCCAAGTGGGACAGCTCGACAACCGGAAGAATGATTCCAGCAAGCGTATCTTGATGAGTTTGGTGAGATCACCTGGAGAAAAATACAGACAGCTCCATTTCCTCCTTCGGAGCTGTCAATCATCCACCCACCCACCAAGCTCCGATTTCACAAGGCTCTGAGTGTCAACAGAATTTGTTCAAGCTCTAGTGTAGAATGCACTCAGTGTCAAAGCAGTAGCAGTGACCTCAGACCACTTAAAACACAATGAACCTGACTGTGCGGCTGGTGAGAAAGGCACTTACTGCACAAGCCAGGGGACCTGAGTTCAATCCCCGGAACCGGCACAAAGGTGAACTGAGAGAACCAGCTTCACAACGTTGGCCTTTGACAACCCTGACTTCCACACGTACATCAAGACATGTACAGCCCACAAGGCATCATGTGCACACAATAATTTTAAAACTCAGAATCTAGGAATACTATACATTAATATGGTGTCTGCCTTTGCTCTTTCAAGGAGTCTGCTGGTCTCATCAAGCAATGTCTAGTCATGGGAGAGATGGCTTTTGTGACATTTTGGGATGTGGAACAGCTATTCCGACTAGGGTTTAGACTATTAGCATTATACGAGGGCGCCCCTTACCCTGTCTCCTGTTCCTGCCCAGGCCTGGCTCAGCAAATAAATTAATTCCTTTCCAGAACCTCAGGAAAACCCAAATAGTCAAGAAGCAAGGTCCCTAGGTCAGGGTGGGGTCCACAATGGCTGCTGGATTATTATAGACCTTGGTACCATCAGGTTCTTGCTGTGTACCTAAGTCCTCTCCAAACCAAAGCTGATGTCCGCTGACATTGAAACCAGAGTTCAAATCTAGCAAAGAAGATGGACATCATATATCCAGGTGATGGAGAAAGCAGAGGCTCTGAGCTACAGAGTGCGGAACCAAAAGCTAAAGATGAGAGAGACCAAGAGCACACAGTTGAGAACGTCACCTGCCAGAACTAGAATGATGGCTATAGGTCTGTTTCGAGACCTGGTAGGCGTGTGATTCTCCTCTACCACCACGGTCCTGAACCCAGCTGGCCCTGGATCACTCGATACTGGGAGACCAGGAGAGAATGTTTGAAGCTGAAGCGTTTGCGCATGCGCATGAGCTTGCTGTGAGGCGCAAGGGTGCTGGGGGGAGGCGTGGGGCGGCGTGGCCCAGCTTTATGGCCTGAACACAACTTCTTAGCTGCTTATTCCACAACTAGAAACCCCACCTGGCCCTCCACAGCCTCCAGCTTCTGCAAACACTCAGGACTGCTGACTATGAATTGGTCCCACCTGTGTCCTTCCTTCTCAGCCTTCCCCCAAACCATGAGGTATATAGTGGTGGAAACAGCCCGCACTGGGTCCCAGCAGGGGTAATAAAGGAAAAACCAGGGTCTCCCAGCCAAGCCCGTGACTCACTCGATCCAAAAATCACTCCATGGCTCGCTCTTCCATGCTCAACTGTGGAGGTCCAGGTGCAGGAACATGTCCCCTCCTCAGTCCCCAGGCTAGCTGGGTGCAACACAGTGAGCCACTGTGTCAGATCACTGACCCCCTACCTGACGGAACCTGGGCAATGAGATCACCTCCTGTCCAGACCCCTTAAGACAGTGTGAGAAGGTGCCGGGCCAAGAGACGGATGAAGACTTCCCAAAGCAGCCCCAGTCAGAACACAAACCCCTCCCCGCCCCGAGGAGAGGCAGCACCTGCAGTTCCAACCTGTCTCTCACAGACCTGCTTTATGGAGAGTTTCTCGAGATTTTTCAATTAATTGAATTCCCAGGGAGATTTACTTCCAATGTTATTAATAAATTCTAATGCCGCCCATAACTCTCAATTGCCAGTTAATTAACTTGCAATTGGCACGTTGTAAAAGGCAAATTAAATACCTTTTCAGGCGGGGGCTGGTAAAGCCGATGAGCCTGTCATGTGTGCTGAGCTAGAGAGCTGGGGTACAGTCCCCTCCTCCTACAGCTGACAACCGTATGACCAGCATCTCCAACACTGGAGGAGGGTCACAGGGTCTCCTCCTGACCAAACACAGCAAAGGGCACTTTGGTCATCTTCTCTATGGATCACCGAGTACCTCAATATTTGATCCAATGTTATTCTGGGTATATATGCGTGATACAAACATTAGTTTGTTTGAGACAGGGTCTTTATATGTAGCCTGCTCCAGAACTCACTATATAGCCCAGGCTAGCTTCAATCTTTCAATCCTCATGCTTCTGCCCCCCCAGTTGCTGTATTATCTCATCGCTCCCCACTTTCCTCTTGACAGGATTTGTGGCCCAGTTAAAATCCCAGTGATAGGTCTGGGTTTTAGCTCAGCCGCTAGATCTTTGCCCAGCATGCACGAGGCTGTGAGTTCAATCTCCACACCTTGTAGCTTGGTGGCTACAGTCCCAGCACTAGAGAGATGGAGGCAGGAGGATCAGAAGTTCAAGGTCATCCTCAGCTACATACAAAGTTTTAGTCAACCCGCCTCATATCTGGCCAAGGAAGATCTACGGCAGGGGAATATTGGCTTGGTGTATAAGAATTAGATAAGGTGATGTTAGGGGAAGGCCAGGATTGACTGGGCTGCCTGTGGAAAACGAGCTCTTGGGAGACGGTGACAAACACTTGTGATCCAAGGACTCGGGCAGAGGCAGCAGGATCAAGAGTTCAAGGTTATCCAGACAACTTAGCAAGATGGCATCTGGCTTAGAGTTTCCATTGCTGTGAAGAGACACAATGATCAAGGCAACTGTTATAAAGGACAACATTTCATTGGGGCTGGCTTACAGATCCAGGGGTTTGGTCCAGTATCATCATAGCAGGAAGCATGGCAGCACCCAGGCAGACACGGTGCTGGAGAAGGAGCTGAGAGTTCTGCATCTTGATCTGAAGGCAACCAGGAGAGACTGGCTCCTCAGGCAGCTAGACTGAAGCTCTCTTCTGCAGTGGGTGGAGCCTGAGCAGAGGAGGAGACTCCGAAGCCCACCCCCCACCCCCACAGGGACTCACTGCCTCCAACAAGGCCACACCTCCTAACAGGGCCACTCCCTGTGGGCCAAACATACTCAAACCACCACAACGTCTCAAGGCAAAACATCTGTCTACTTGTCTGTCTATCTACCCTCTGTCTGTGGGATGAGTACACTTGTCACTGACGTTCACGAGCTGTTCTGTTTTTTCGAGACCAAGGAGGGGATAGCTCAAGCCCAGAAGGTCCTTAGACACAAAGGCTGTTGTCACAAGACAGGGAATAAGGAAACTTTTGGAAGAGACCAAGACAATAGGATCATAGAGACTTCTGTGAGGCACGAGGACCTAAGAGGACCTTCATGACTCTCTAGCTATAAGAGCCACCAACAGACTAGTTGAGTCACCAGTCCAAATTCTCTAATTGAAGAGATGACTAATGGTAAAAAGCAGAAAAAGGAGATTTAATCAATGTCTCCACATTGGGAAGAGAAGATAAAGGGGTTCAGTGACCCCTGAGTCAATATTCAGGGCTCTGACATGAGATTTAGGTTTAGATGGAGAGAGAGCCGGAGCGGGGGACAGGGGCATGTCCTGGGTCATCATCTGATTCTGTAGGGTGACCCAATTAAATCCTTATTGCTTGAGAGGACAAGCTGCTTCTCAAATCATGAACACCCCTATTTGGGGGCGATCTCGTCATGGGGTGATCTGTCTGTAAGGCTCTGCTGTTCCTAGAGACCAAGGTGACTATAGGCTTAGAATAAGCAGTCTCTGGGGCTCTGGAATGGGACTGTGTAGATGCTGACACTAAGGGTCTTCAGTGACTCTCTGTCCTGTACCTTCAGTCTGGAAGCAAGTGATTGACTTGCCTATGTCCAGAGATTAGTGACTATGGTGGTTAGTGTTAATTGTCAACTTGACTGATTCTAGAATCCGCTGGGAGAGCCCCACCCTGCCCTAGGAGGGGTGGGGCATGCCTGTGGAGAATTACCTGGACAATGTTCAGTGATGTGCCAAGAGCCGTCGTCCACTGTGGGTGGCACCATTCCCTGGCTGTGTGTGACTGTAGAAAGGGAGCTGAGCAGCAGCAATCTTTCACCCACCTCTGCTTCCTGATGGTGGGTGTGGACAGCTGCTTCAAGCTCCTGTCACCTTGACTGCCCTGCCATAATGACCTTACCTTGAACTGTGAGCTAAAACGAGCCTCTTTCTCTTAAGTATTTTATCATAGAAACAGGCAAAGAAATTCAGACGGTAGCTGACCCAAAGACAGAACAGAAGCAGAGTGTAGGCAGAGATGCTTTCCTCATTTTTGAGTACCTTGTGGGCCAGGTGAGGAGCGCATGCATTTTAGCAAAAACACTTTCTAATGCCTTTAAAATAAAAGACTCCTAAAGTCTTTATTGGCTGGGCTCCCAGAAGTGCCCCAAACAAGCATCTTGAGCTATAATACAAATAGATCATAGGCTACAGGACTGAACAAATATGCCTCACAATTCTAGAAGATGAAGGACCAAGATCAAGTTTCAAGCAGTCAAATATGATCATGCTGAGGACTTTCTTCCTGATTCACAGACGACTCTTTCCTGGCTCTGTCTTCTCATGTGTAATACTTTTCCTGAGAAAATGTGAATAAATACCTACTCACCTTAGATGAGGAACTGACAGCATACCAATGTAATGACACTACCAAAGTCCAACTCAGTGAACCAATGAGTTTATTGGGGCTAGTTACAGGACCAGGAATGAGTCAAAGGCAGTCGTATCACCCAACTTAGGTGATGGATGACCTAGAGCTCTCTGTAAGACACACAGACAGCTTGAAAGGATGGAAAGATTCCCCTTCTCAGCAGTCCTTCCTCCTTATATAATCTTAGGGGTAGGAGTGGAGCTTATGAATCTGATAAATTTCAGGTACTTCCGGAGACTTGTGTGTTGTTTACTTCCTGGGTCTTAAGATCATCCCTCTATGATGGAATGTTTCAATTCACTTGGAGAAATTATTATATGCTGCATGTCTGTTCTTAGATGGACACCAATCCCATTCTCAAGCACTCCCTCCTCAGGACTACTCCACCTCCCCAAAGCCCTCCTTCTTTCCTTTTTGTTTCCCTCCATTCTCCTTTCCCCAGTATTCATCTACCATGAGGGAAAGTCAGGCTTTGTATGTTACTTCCCTCAGTGCTATGGCAAGATACCTGACAAAGATGTCTTAAAGAGGGGATGTGGGGTCTGGAAAGATGGTTCAGTGGTTAAGAGCACTGATTGCTCTTCCAGAGGTCCTGAGTTCAACTCCCAGCAACCACAGGGTGGCTCACAACCATCTGTAATGGGATCCAATGCCCTCTTCTGGTGTATATGAGACAACTATAGTATACTCAAATAAAATAAATAAATCTTTAAAAGGGGGGACTTATCTCAGGACACACTTTGAGGAAATAGTCTGTCATGGTGGAGAAGGCATGCAGCAGGAACGTGAGGTGGCTGCTCACACTGCACCTGCCGTAAGGAAGCAGAGAGAGATGGATGCTGGTGCTTAGCTCTTTGTCTTCTTTTTATTTTACACCCAACCATGAGGTGGTGCCACCACACTTACAGTGAGTCTTCCCTCCTCATTCACCCAGCCTAGAACATCCCTCACAGACATGTTTCCATGGCGATTCTGGAGCCCACCAAGCTGACACACAGATTAGCCATCACAGGCTTTGATATGTGAATTTAGGGGACATGAACCGAGCAATCCATGGATGACTCGTGGCAGACAGCAGCAAGCTGGGGTCCTGTCTCTCCACAAGGCCTGCACACTGAGGGGGGCATAAAGTTAGTGGATCAATGGCCTGAGCCAGAAATCCCAGAGTGGGAAGAATGGTTTTGTTGCCGGTAGAGGCAGAAGCCATGTGTCCTGCAAGTGAAGAGATGCTCAGAATCTATCTGGGTTATTGCTGGGCCAAAAGAAGCACTGTTTCTACTAGGGCCTCACTTTCATTACGTTTCCTTTATGCATATTGTTTATTTGCATGTGAGTGTGCATGCACACCTTCCATAATGCTTGTGTGGAGATCAGAGGACAATGTTCAGGAATCAGTTCTCACCTTCTATCATGTGGGTCCTGGGGATTGAACTCAGGTCATTAGGCTTAGCAGCAAGCCCCTTTACCTGCAGAGCCAGCTCAACGACCTTGAGAACTAATTTTCAAATCTGACCGTTTCACATTTACATTTTGATGATGTCATGATTTTTTTTTAATTGTGACAATGTACAGAGGGTGTGTGTGTGTGTGTGGTGTGTGTGATGTGTGTGGTATACGTGTGTGTGTGTGCAGTATGTATATGTGTGTGGTATATGTGTGGTGTGGTGTGTGTGTCTGTGTGTGTGTGTGTATGTGTTTGTGTGGTATACATGTGTGTGTGTGTGCAGTATGTATATGTGTGTGTGTGTGTGTGTGTGTGTGTGTGTGGTGTGGTGTGTGTGTGTGTGGTGTGTAGAGACCAGAAAACAACCTTGAGTACCATTTCTCAGATACCATCCACCTCGGGTTTTTTGAGTCTGAGTCTCTCGCTGTCATAGGAGCAGCCAATTCAACTAGCTGGCTGGCCACCAAGATCCTCCTGTCTCCACCTCCCCAGCACAAGAATTACAGGTACACACAACCATGCCTCACTTTTTAAAGTGGGTCCTGGGGAATCAAACTCAGGTCCTCACACTTGTCTGGCAAACGCTTAACCAACTGAGCTATCTTCCCCCCATGAGAAACACCAAACGGTGTGTCTCTATTAGGTACCATGCGCATCAAGACTACGATGAACTCAGCCCTTTACTTCATAAGCAGGGAGGCTTTTAATGCATCCTGGTTGCCATGGTGACCACTGGACTCCGTTTCCTGAGGTGGAGTTTTCCAGAAGTGATACCAGGACATTTGGTTAGCTATTTGGAAAGAAATAAAATTAGCTCTTTCCTTCACCCCGTCTATCAATCTATCAGTATCAACTTCCAAGGATTTAGTGAATTAAATATACAAGGGGAAACTCATTAAAAATCAACCCAGGGCCAGGGGTATAGCTCAAGTGGCAGAGTGCTTCCCTAGGATGCCCTGGGTTCCAGCCTCAGCACCACACTGACCATGTGCAGCAGGGATCTTGTGATCCCAGCCCTGGAGCGGTGGAGGAGGGGGGTTAGGAGTTAAAAGTCATTTGTGCTTACGTAGTGAGTTTGAGGTCAGCCTAGGGAACATGGGACCCTGTCTCAATCAGCAAACAAACACCAGCCAGGAGGTGGTGGTGGACACCTTTAATCCTAGCACTTGGGAAGCCGAGGCAGGCAGATCTGTCGCTTCACGCCCAGCCTGGTCTACAGAGTGAGTTCCAGGACAGCCAAGGCTACACACAGAGAAATCCTGTCTCAAAAAAAAAGACTGTCTCAAACCAAAAAAAAAAAAAAAAAAAAAAATCACCAGTAAATGAATGAATGGATGAGCAGTAGAAAAATATCCAAGGTTAAAATAGACAACAAATTCTGTTTATAGGTGAGTGCAGTGTCCGTGGAGGCCAGAAAAGTGTGTCATATCCCCAGGAGCTGGAGTTACAAGCAGGTGTGAGCCACCCGAGAGGATGCTGGGAGCCAGACTCAGGTCCTCTGCAAGAGCCCAGTTAAGATAGAATTTAACCACGAAATTAAATAACTAGAACTAAGGTGCCACATGAGTCTGTGTCATCCACAGAGGAGGACTGCAGAGAGCAAAAGAGAGAGGCAGGAAGGTGGACCACATCTGACACAGAGAAATCTCCTTCCTGAGCCGAGTGTCGGAGTGAGAGTCTATGGCCCCAGAATTTGAGAAGCTGAAGCCACAGAATTGTGAGTTCAAAACCAGCCATGTCCAAAGAAAGGAGAGGAATAGGAGAGAGGGAGAAAAGTTGGAAATGAAGTGGGTTAATCTGTTGGGGAGAGAGGAACCCTCATGATGTAGTCAGTGATTAGAGGTCTCCCCTCCCCTCACTGTCATCAGGGCCGACAAGATGGCTTAGTGGGTAAAGGTGCTTGTCCCCAAGCCTGACAACTCAAGTTCGATACCTGGGACCCAAATGGTGGAAGGAGAGAACAGGCTCTGAAGCCACTCCTGACAGCCATGCTCACACAGTGGCACGAGAGAGCACACAAAACAGGTGAATGTTTAAAAATTAAAGCTCACAGCATTATCTGTCACTCTGTCTCAGTCAGGGTTTCTATTCCTACACAGACATCATGACCAAGAAGCAAGTTGGGGAGGAAAGGGTTTATTCAGCTTACTCTTCCACATTGCTGTTCATCACCAAAGGAAGTCAGGACTGGAACTCAAGCAGGTCAGGAAGCAGGAGCTGATCAGAGGCCATGGAGGGATGTTACTTACTGGCTTGCTTCCCCTGGCTTGCTCAGCTGGCTTTCTTATAGAGCCCAAGACTACCAGCCCAGGGATGGCACCACCCACAAGGGGCCCTCCCCCCTTGATCACTAATTGAGAAAATGCCTTACAGATGGATCTCATGGAGGTATTTTCTCACCTGAAGCCCCTTTCTCTGTGATAACTCCAGCTGTGTCAAGTTGACACAAAACCAGCCAGTACACTATCCAACTTTAAAACATTTCAGCCCACCACTCCCCTCAGATCCTACCTCCACTGGCAGGCATCCCAGCTACGTTCCTCCCTATCAGTCTGCCACGGCCACTCATGTCTTTCTGTCTCTGCAGACTCACTGTACAAGACATTTCATATAAATAGAATCACATAATGTGTCGACTTTTGTGCCTGGTTTCTATTAGTGTGTTCTTTTAAAAAAAAAAATTGTAAAATTTATTTTTAAATTATATTTATCCACTGACCCTCAGTGTGTTTTAAAGATCCAGCTATGTTTCAGTATGTATCAAATACATCATCCTTTTTCCTGGCTAAATAATATTCTACTGCATGGATGTGTCAGAGTACGTTTATTCACCCTTTGATAAGACCCTTGTGTTCCTTCTTCCTTTGGACTGTTGTGAACAATGCTATGACTTGCACATTTGCATGACTGTTTCCTGCTTAAAATACTTTTACTTATGTGTATGTGTGTGTGCATTCATGAGAGTGTACAGGCACCCACACACACATTGTGTACGGGTGCCTAGGGATACCAGAAGGGGGCGTCAGACTCCCTGGAGCTGGGGTTCCAGGTGGTTATAAACCACCAGGTGTGAGCACTGGAAACTGAACCCAAGTCCCCTGTAAGATCAGGACTTGTTTTAACTACTGAGCCCTGTGTGTGGCTTTGTACACACGTTTTCATAGCTTACAGGCACTTATTTCTCTGCTGTGCTTGGAGTGTCAAAAGTCCCCCATAGCGTCATGCATTTGACCCTCTGATGTCCGGGGCCGGTTGTGCAGCTTTGAGAGACCGCGGCAACTAGTAGGGGTGGAGCCTCACTGGAGGGGGAAGGTCTTAGGATCTAAAACCATGGCCCACTTCCTGTCAGCTCTCCACCTCTTTCTTGTTTAACTAAGACACGAGGGAGTGCAGGAGTTCAAGCCCCGCCCCCTCCACTCACACCCTGGGAGCTGCCTTCGCCTCCGCAATAAAGTTTCTCTTCGCACTGTGAGTTCAAACAGACCTCACTGCTTCCTCCACTACGTTGCTTTTATCAAGTATTTTTCCCTCTGAGTGACGAGACAAATAACTGATATATAGTTAGTACCTCTAAGGAAATAGACTGGTCTTCTAGTAACTGTGTTGAGAAACTGCCAAACCACCGGGCAGTGGTGGCGCACGCCTTTAATCCCCCGCACTTGGGAGGCAGAGGCAGGCGGATTTCTGAGTTCGAGGCCAGCCTGGTCTACAGAGTGAGTTCCAGGACAGTCAGGGCTACACAGTCTCGAAAAACCAGAAGGAAAAAAAAAAGAGAGAGAAAGAGAAACTGCCAAACAAGCTTTCAGAGGGACTTACAAGGTTTTGCAAAGCTTGCTATGATGTATTGTTAAACATTATTTTTTCCTTTAATTATATATGTGTGAGAGAGCCCATGTATGTGCAGACATGCAAGCGCCCACCGAGGCCAGAGGCCTAGGATGCCCCAGAGCTGACGGTGGATGCTGGGAACTGATCCCGGGTCCTCTGCGAGAGCAGATAGAGCTCTAACCACTGAGCCATCTCTCCAGCCCCACCATTACATTTTTCTATTGTAGACTTCCTTGTGCATGGGAGGTGCTGCTGCTGTTCCGATTTGCATTTTCCCAGAGACTGTTAACTCCATTGTTCGTCTTTGATGAAAAGCTGACTGAAGTCCTTTCCCCACAGTAGGTCTCCACCTCACAGCCTATAAAACACTTAACCCCAGACAGATTATAGACCTTGTAACAAGACGGGTGTAAATAGTAGAGGCCTCTGATGAGACAATGACTTCTTTGTTCTAACACCAAGCACACATGCGGCTTGTGAGCTGAGGTTTGAGTTGGTGTGTTTGTAATTTTATCACTGGCTTGTAAGAGTTCTTTTCTTCACATATCCATCCAGATGAAATACAGTCCAATACTGTGTCCAATATTTGTAATATCTCCCATCTTATGAGTCTGTTTTCGTTCTGATAGTATCCTGCATGAAAAGCCCTCTTGTTGAAGGCACTCGATTCGTTCTTGGTCGTTACTTGAATCGTTAAGTGCTACATCAAAGAAGCCGTCAGCTAATCTAAGGTTACAATTACTGACACCTACATTTCCTTCTAAAGGCTTCACGATTGTGGCTCTTACATATAGCTCCACGATCTTTTGAGTTAATCTTTTATGTGGTGGGAAGTGGGGGGGTCTGTTAGAGCTTGAACTGCGTCTCTCAGGAATATATGATGAATCACAGATGGAGAGATGGCTCAGCAGCTGAGAGCACACATTGCTTGTCTCAGTTTGCTTTCGATGGCTGCGATAAACACCGTGACCCAAAGCAACCCAGAGGAAAGGGTTAATTTCAGTTCGAAGGTTCCTGCCCATCCTCAGGGGAAGCCAAGGCAGGAACCTAGAGGCAGGAGCTGAAGCAGAGGCATGGAGGAATGTTGCTTACTGGCTTGCTTCCCATACTGTGCTCATCCTGCTTTCTTATAGCACCTAGGAACTAACTGCCTAGGGGTGACACCGCCCACAGTGGGCTGTAACCTCCCACATCAATCATCACTCTGGGGAATGAGCCACACACTTGTCCACAGGCCAACTTGGTGGAGGCACTTTCTCAACTGTGGTTCCATCTTCCCAGGTGACTTTATCTTGTGTTAAGTTGAGAAAACAAACGAAACAAACAAACCAGTACAACAGTTAAAGCCAACGGCGGCAGTATCCAGATATGAAGGCTAGGGCATCCACAGAACTTTGGGGATATGTACATTAATGTCCACAGGGCCTTCTTGAGCCCTGAAACACATTGGAGCTTTCAAATCTCTCCAAGGAGATTCTTCAAGTTTTCTTTTTAAAGGCTTTCTTTTTTATCAGTGGTAGGATTGAACCTAGGGTACAGACATGGGAGATAAGCGTGATACCACAGACACAGACACAGTCATGGCCCAGCACTCCTGAGACTTGGTTTAGCCTCTCCTCAACCTGGCTTCCCCAGGAAGTTGCAAGCTAAACAGTTGCAGGTCCTGACAAGTGCCCTGAAGCTACAGCCATTCACAGAGCAAGCTGTGAGTCAGGTCAGAGCCTCACCATCCTGGCAGGATGGTGCTTTCCAGGAAACTTCCAGATGAATCAACTAGTAAGCGCTCGCTCCCTGGGGACGGGACTGTTCTGGGAACCCTAAGTCTGTTTGTTCTTCCCCATCAGTGGCTGCCATGGGAACTGGTCTCATAGCCATCAGAGTTGTGTGACTATTGGCTTCCAGGCCTGTGCCAGAGCTGTGGAGAAAGTCAAATAAAACCAGCACAAAGCTGGTCTGTGATGACAGCTTGCTGGGTAAAGACCTTACTGGAAACTGAGTTTAGATTCCAGGTAACCATGATGTGTGTGTGTGTGTGTGTGTGTGTGTGTGTGTGTGTGTGTGTGTGTGGCAGTGCACACCTGTAATCTCAGCGCTCAGTGGTAGAGGCTGGAGGATTCCTGGGGTCCAGGAGCCAACTTGTTTGGCAGAGTTGATGAGCTCCAGGTGCAGGCAGAGGCCCTGCCTTACAAGACAAGATGGAGCGCTGACTGAAGACCTAACGTTGACTTCCAGCCTCTAACATGTGCATAGACATGAACACATATACATACAAACCTCACTCATGAACACACACACAACCCATAAAATATGGTAATCTTGCTGTGGTTCAACATTTTATACATGTGTGCATGCAAGAATCTGATGCTGGTGTCTTTGATTGCTTTCTGTCTTACCTACTGAAGCAGAGTCTCCCATGTGAAACCAGCTTGCTGACTGGGCTGGTCAAGCTAGCCAGCTTGTTCTGGGGACCCCCTCCCCCGCCTCTACCTCTCATAAGCTGGGATTACAGGCCACCACGCCCACTTACATTTAAGCAGGGACTGGGGATCCGAACTTCCGTTCTCATGTTTGCGTGGTGAGTATTTTGCTAGCTCCGCCTTTTCCCAGCCCTCGACCACGTTTGAAATACAATAACCTCTAGGCATAGTGGCCACGCCTTTAATCCCAGTGTGTGGGAGGTAGAGGCAGGGAATTCAAGGCCAGCCTGGTCTACATAGCAAATTACAGGCCAGCCAGGACTGAAGTGAGACCCTGTCTCAAAAAAACAAAAGAAAACGAACAACAGAAATAAATGTTTGACTTCTTGAAAGGTTTTAGCTAATTTTCCAGAGTTATGAAAAAAATGATTTTGACTGTTTGTTAGTGTTTGCATCATCTTTGCAAAGGAGTGGATTCTGGACATGCTCATTCTGACCTCCTGGGAGGGATTTTGTGCATAAAGTTGTACTGGAAGTCGGGTGGCCACTCATTTGCACACTGCCTATAGCCAATGTGCCACAGCACTGGACACTGAGGAGCAACAGAAGCCATGGGGGCTGCGAGCCCTAAAATACATGTTTGCTAAACCCCATGGCAAGAGGGTTGGAAAGGGGGGGGACCCTGAATTGTTCTTATTTTGACATTATTTTGCATTCAAAAAACCTGGGGGCTGGCCAGGCAGTGGTGGCGCATGCCTTTAATCCCAGCACTGGGAGGCAGAGGCAGGTGGATCTCTGAGTTCGAGGCCAGCCTGGTCTACAGAGTGAGTTCCAGGACAGCCAGGGCTACACAGAGAAACCCTGTCTCGAAAAACAAAACAAAACAAAACAAAAAACCTGGAGTCTGGGAGTACAACTCCAGTTGGTAGAGGGTGTGAGACTCCAAGTTCCTGCCTCAACACTAGAAAGGAAGAGAGGGAGGGAGGGAGGGAGGGAGGGAGGAAAGGAGGGAGGGAGGGAATGAATGAAAGAGCGGGAGAGATGGCGCCCACATCAGGCCATTCACAACTGCCTGTAACTCCAGCTCCAGGGGACCCAACGTCTCCTTCTAAGCCCTCTCAGATACCCACCCACATGTGTACATATGTACACAGAGACACATAAATTAAATAAATTTCTCTTTAGAAAGAGAGAGGAGGAGGAGTGAGGAAGTGAAGGAAGGAAGGAAGGAAGAAAGAAAGAAAATATTAAAAATCTACGAGCAACCAGCCCCTAGGACATGAACACACTAACTAGGGTGCCAAACTCAGCCACAGGACTTCTGTGTCCAGTCAAAGAAGTGTAAACATGTGCTTCCCTCTCTCTCCTATGGAGTACAGCAAAAGTCTGAGAACACACAAATCAGCTCTCTGCAGAGTGAGGAAGTCAACTGAAGAGGGAAATCAAAACTCAAAAGAGCAGGCCACCAAGATGGCTCAGTGGGAAAAGGAGTTTGCTGCCAAGGCTGGTGCCCCGAGTTCGATTCCCCGGGGAGCACAGGGTGGAAGGAAGGAACCAGCTCCCACACGTTGTTCTTCTGACCTTCACAAGTGTGCTGTGGCACACATGCATGCACAAACAAACAAACAAACAAACAAACAAACAATAAATAAATGTAATTTTTTTTTTTTTTTTTGGTTTTTGGGTTTTGGTTTTTGGTTTTTCGAGACAGGGTTTCTCTGTGTAGCCCTGGCTGTCCTGGAACTCACTCTGTAGACCAGGCTGGCCTCGAACTCAGAAATCCACCTGCCTCTGCCTCCCAAGTGCTGGGATTAAAGGTGTGCACCACCACTGCCCGGCTAAATAAATGTAATTTTTAAAAGTTGAAGCAAGGCATGGTGGTGTAGACTTTATAAACCTAGTGTGGAGGGCATTCCTGGGGTTCACTGGCCAGTCAGCCTAGCCTACTTGGTGAGTTCCAGGCCAGGGAGAGACCCTGCCTCTTTGGGAGGACTTGGAGGAGAGGTAAATATTGTCAAAACTTATTGTACGAAATTCTCAAAGAACTGCTTAAAAAATCAACCTCCCCTGAAAAAAATAATCTAAGGTGGACAGCATGCAGACACACATACACCTGCACGTGCATGTAAACGCATGCACACACACACACACACACACACACACAGAGAGGGAAATACAAAGACTGCGGGGGGGCAGGGGGTGCTGGCTCTTGCTGTCATGTGCACCAAGTTCAGGTCTAGAAAAAACATCTACAGACGTCCCATTCTCACCTGTCTTCCAAGCTCCAAGGTCAGAGTCACCAGGGTGCGTATTAGACTGGCCAGGATCTACCTCACCAGAAACCAGAATCTGGTCAGACATAGCAGTTAAGTAGTCTGTCTTCCACAGGATGGGGCTCCAGCCAAAACTCATCTTGTTTGGTGGTCAGGTTGTGCCAAACATGGCCCAGGATGCCTGGGTAATAACTATAATAATGGGATAGGAAATATTTATGGGGGTTTACTGAATGCCAGGACACTGTGGTAAGGGCCGTGCATGTGGTATCTTGTATGCCTCGGGACTCCTCGCCCAGATAGTTACTGCTAACTTCAGGATGGGGGAACTGAGACTTAGGGTAGGCAGCTTGCAGATGGCTACTATTTGTCCACCTGCATAGATAAGACCATCCTGGGCCATCGCACGACTTGTAAGAGACAGAGCCAAGAGGTAGGAGACGGAGTACACACCTGTCAGTCATCCTTTGGAGACAGAGTCTGAAAGGCTAGTGAGTTCAGGGCTTACATAACAAGACTCTGTCTGAAGTGGGCCCGGAGTGTAGCCCAGTTGGTAGAGAGCTTGCCTAGAATACAGGAAGCCCCTGAGTTCCACCCCAGCGCTGCAATAGCTGGACATGCCTGGAATTCCAGCATTCTGGAGGTGTACCAGGAACATCAAGAGTTCAAGGTTACCCTCAGTCATCTGGTGAATTTGAGGCAAGCCTGGGATGCATGAGATCCTGTCTCAAAAGGAATAAGGAAGAATGAGAGACAGAGAAGGAGAAGGAGAAGGAGAAGAGAGGAGGAGGGAAGGAAGGAAAGAAACCAGGAGGGAGGGAAGCGGAAAGAGAGAGGAGGGGGCAATGTCCTATCCTTAGCCAACCCCACCCCTGCCTTAGCAGTGTGTACAGCTGTGATGCCTCCCTCTGCTCCTGGCACATCAGGTGCTGGCAAGGCCCCGGCGAGCATGGTCCTGTCTGCACCCAGGCTGGTGCACAGGACCCTGACCAGAACCTATTGGTCAATGTCTGCTTCCGAGACCCAAGCCCCGGGCATCCCTGGGAGACCATGAGAAAGCCTTGAACTTCACTCTGCTTCGGCCCTCTCTCTAGATTCATCGCTGTGGATGGTTTTTCTTTGAGACAGGATGGTTTGGAAGGCCATAAATACACATCCAGATGCCTGTGACGGATAATAAACTCGGCTCCAACAAGTCACTCGAGTGTCTATAAATCTTGCCTGCAATTCCCTCCCTAGTGCCTGTAAATCAGGAGCTATCTCCGCCTTCTTCCCCCACAGTCCTGATGGCTCCTACCTGCCATCCATTACTTATCAGGTGCCATACAAGACAGCTAGACCACCACACTGTCTTCCTGTCCCCAGCCCATTCATCCTGTGGCTGACCCTGCATCCTGCCATCATCGGGGTGGGGGGCCAGTGTCTGCTAAGTCTTAGGACTCTCCTGAGCAGTTCTGACAGTTGAAAAGAAGCCGCTCCTGTACACACACACACACACACACACACACACACACACACACACACACACCACAGTTCACACAATCCTGACAGCTGTGTGGCAATGTGCAATTCCCCCAGGTGCTGGGGATTGAATTCAGCACTTTGCACTTGCTAGACAGATGCTGTGCCACTGAGCCACGCCCCCAGCCCCTCCCTGGGGGATTCTAGGCAGGGGCTCTACCACTGAGCCACACCCCCAGCCCCTCACTGGGGATTCTAGGCAGATACTCTACCTCTGAGCCACACCCCAGCCCCTCCCTGGGGGATTCTAGGCAGGGGCTCTACCACTGAGTCACACCCTCAGTTCTTCACTAGCTTAAGAAACCCAATCCAATTTTATGGAGATGGGTGATCCGAGGTCAAGACTTGTAAAGGGTAGACTCAAGGCCACCTGCTCAACCAGCAGCTAGACAAGGACCAGATCCCAAGCACAACTTTTCTCCTCTTCCCCTTCCCGTCCCTTAATCCTCCCCTCCCCTTCCCTTCCCTGCCTTTCCTCCATAGGAGGACTCGTTTTGGCTCGAGGGTATTACAAGGAATATCAGGGCCGATCGATCGTGGCAGTGAGAATTCATAGCAGCATTTTCTCAAAGCAAGTCACAGAGACCAGGCATATCTAGACCTCAGCTTACCTATCTGTAAAATAGGACTAGGTTACTCCCATCCCCTCTACAGGCTACAAATCTCTTGTGGTCTAGACGCAGGGATGGAGGGGGGCTGTGAGTCATAGGGGATGTGAATCCCCTGTGATTCAAGCGCCAGCTGTGTCTGTGGGACTTTGGCTGCAGGCGGGATCTTGGGTGGAGGAGGTCAGTCCTGCCCCACAGGGACTGTATGTAGATCTCCCTCCTCCCACCCTAAGGATGAGATCTGAGACTTGCCAGGGCGGAATTCTGTTTTTTCCATCTCTCATCCTCCAATAAAATACCAAAAATAAATAATGTGCATGGCTTTCATTTGGGAGGACTCAGCTTTCATCTGGGAGGACTCAGCTTTCATCTGGGAGGACTCAGCTTTCATCTGGGAGGACTCGGCTTTCATCTGGGAGGACTCGGCTTTCATCTGGGAGGACTCAGCTTTCACCTGGGAGGACTCAGCTTTCACCTGGGAGGACTCAGCTTTCATCTGGGAGGACTCAGCTTTCATCTGGGAGGACTCAGCTTTCATCTGGGAGGACTCATCTGGGCCTTTCTGTCACTTTCTCTCCATTTTCATCATTGCACACTCTGGTCAGACTCTAGGGACAGGCCACAGGTGGTATCATCCATGGCCCTTGAATCAAATGTGGAAACCCTTCTTTGTATGCTGAAGTTAAACACAGGGGGCTGCTTGGAAGAGGGGGTGAGGTGCTCTGGACAGACGGACATGCACTTGGGACCAAAAGCGAAGAAGCAGCATTCACATCAAAGGGAAGAGTTTGTACAAAGATGGAGACAGGAATGGACTAGCAAATTCTGGAAGTAACTGCAAGTTTGGAGAGACCAGTTTAGGACTGGAAAGACAATGGCCCAGGGGAAGTTTTGAAGGCCAGGCTCAAGAACCTAGACCAGGAGACAGTCTGTCTACCACCAGCTAACACCTCCTCCAGGCAGCCCTCTGGCCTTGTCCCAACATTCCAGAGAAGCAGGGACACTATGGGTCCTTCCTGTGACACTGCCCCATCCTGTCTCATGGGAAGCAGGGCAGCCCTCAGCTTCCTGGGCAAAGATGCGTAGGGGAAAAAATCTGAAAGAAATGTCCACATAAAAATGACTCCTTAAAAAAAAAATCAGCCAATATTTCCGTGATTTCTGTAACCAAGAACTTGTGCATTCTATTCTTCATATATGGACAGAGATCAAAGAATGAAAATCTTTTTACGGGAGAGAAACAGGGAACAGTTTCAAGTGAGGGACACTTTTTTGCTTCATCCAAACCCTGTGCATATCAAAGGACAGACTCTAAGATGGCTGGAGTCTAAGACACTGCTAGAGTGTGTGCACCCAGCCTCCCTCTCGGTGGGTCCAGTCCTATTCTTTGAATAGGCCTTAACTCTCTCATCTGTAAAATGGGCAGCACCATGAAGTCTACAATTCCCTGGAGGAGCTAGGGGGCGCTGTGGGCATGTAGACACCCACGGGGACCTGGCATGACCCTTCTGGCCACAATTTGTAGAGATCAGTAGAAAAGGTGGGAGAAAACAGGTTACCAGGCCTCGCTCAGCAGTGACCCCACTGGGCGCACTAAGTAGGGGCTGGGGTCAGAGTGGTGTGTCCATCTCAAACAGGGAAACCAGGAGTTTGGTGCAAAGGCCCACGTTCCCAAGGCCTCTTGCACACCCTATGCAGAGAGCTGGGCACCCCATCCAAGAGGAGCAGATCCCCTGCCGCCCGCCCCGCCGTGGCCCCGTGCCAGCCCCTGCAGGCAGCACTGAGACGATCCGGCTAGACGGGCTGCCATCTTGGCACGTCCCAAGACGCCCCGGGGCCCCGGGAGCTTCAAAAGGAAAATGAATGTTTCTTACCAGCAATTAGAGGAAATTATTTCAGATAGGAATCTTGTTTCATTATCTCCTCATCCTTGTTTCCCAATCCCCAGCCTTTGATTCCTTTCTTCTCCGGGGATTCTCAGAAGACTGGGCTCTAAGCCTGGCCCTCCTTCCGAGGCCTAATGAGCGCCACCGTGCTGCACCTGGCGCCCGTGGAGGCCACTTCTGAGGTTGTGCCTTCAACCCAGCCCGAGGTCTCCCAGGACGGCGGAGGGCAGCGCCGGAGGTGGGCAGTCGTGGGTGGGCCCTGGCCCTGGATGCCTTTTCTGCTGCCTTAGGGAGGCGGGACCTGGGACCACAGGCCTGGGGGGGGGGGGGGGTCATGCTATTTTGTGTGGCTCCCTGCCCAGGGGTCTCAGGATGGATGAGAGGGCAGAAGGGAGCCTGGATGGGAACCAGTCTATTCCTGTCATTGGGGGGACACCTCCACTTCTCACAGATACACCCCCACACACACACGGCTTCAGGCCTTGCCCACGTCTTGCTTCAGTGTCAGAGATAGGAGCTGGGTTGGTGACCCGGGTCCTACACAGCCATAGTCTGGCATCGACAGGGTCTTCTATACCTGCTGGGCACAAGCAGCCTCTCCTCTGCTTCCTTTCCCAAGGGCATGGCCCGATCCCACCCACATGAACCCATAATGCCATCAGCATTTAGAAAAAACATCAACTTGAGCTGTTCTCTGGGTAGTCCCCAGGGAGTGGATTCCATCTCCAGTTTGCCCAGCACCGGTGGTCCAGGAGGGGTGTCTACAACAGCCGGCGACCATGGCAGTCTGGATAAATGAAGGAGGAATCATTGGGTTAATTAGAAGAAACTCCAGGAGGGCTGGGGAGGGAGCTCAGTGTGCAGTGTGACTGCCCCACAATGGTGGGGACACTAGCTTGATCCTCAGGACTGACGGAAGAAAAACTCGAGCATACACCTCTGGAGACAGAAGGATTCCCAGGAGGTTAACTGGCCAGCCAGTCTACGCAGTCAGTAAGCTACAGGTCTCAGTGACGACTCAGACCCCCAAAACAAGACGGGACAGCAAGCAGGTAAGATTTACAGAAGTGGAAGTGAGAACAGGCTCCCTAAGTTGTCCTCTGATCTCCATGTGCGCGCGAGCACACACACACACACACACACACACACACACACACACACACACACACACACACACACACCAGCAGGGGCAAGGGTTCAAAAGGCACATCTATGCTTCAGTCACTCCCTGTGTGAGTAACAAGGTCCTTTACCTTGCTGACCCTCAGTTTTCTATTCTGTAGAATGGGACTGGTAAGTCTAGCCCTACTCTGAAGTCCACTGTGATGTTAAGTCACAATTAAGGAGTTGAGGGAGGCCTGCAATTGTACCAGAGGTGATGTCCCCTCTAACCATCCCTCTCTCATCCATCTGTTTACCAACGGGTTTACTCATCCATCCATCCACTTCCCCATCCTTCACCCATCCAGTCATCCATCCTATTTATCTGCCCATCAGCGATCTATGCATCCCCTCACGTCCATTTCCTACCCGTCTACCCATCCAGTTATGTATCTACTCACCCATCCACTGGTCCGTCCATCCATCCATCCATCCATCCATCCATCATCCATCCATCCATCCATCCATCCATCTATCCATCCATCTATCCATTCCTCCATCCATCATCCA